>JBBGZY010000272.1:3602500-4202500 GCA_037952925.1 Lithobates clamitans
CCCCTTATAATTAAAATAATATGACCCCGAATGGGGTGGTGGCACAATGTGGACATGTTTCCCATCTATAGCCCCTCCACAATTGGGAAAGTCCCAACGGCTTGCAAAATGGGATGCCACAGTCTGCCATTCCTGTGGCGTTGAAGGAAACTGGGGAATCAAACAAGAAAACCAAAATCAATTAATTTGGAAGCTAACATTGCAAGAAAATTAGACAATTAAAAACATTATTCCCCAGCATCAGTATAACATTCAATAATTTAATTCTTCTGGAATAACTAATATGGAAAAAGGCACACTTATCAGATTGCTCACCCCCTCTGATAGAACATTGATTACATTTTAGGGGGTTGTGAAATCCCAAAAAAAAATTACTTTAACAACACGCAGGAATTTAGGGATAACAAAGGCTACAAGACTGCAGTTGTCGCACTCTGCAGGTGCAGTTGCAAACCAGCTTACAGTAAATGAGGTAATGTCAAAAGGCATTCATGTTGCAAACAGTACACAATCACATGCAAGGGCAATTAATGAAAACACTTTGAGGCTTGCATATGATTTGATGATGGAAATCAGCAGAGCTTCTGCTCATTTACTAAAGCACTGGAACAAATGCACTTGTAGAGTGCACATGCATTTTGCAAAGTGCAACATAGATTTGCTTTAGACAAATCAACACCACAGAACATTCAAGCAAATTTTAACGAGGGTGGGGGTGGGGGGGTTGTGAAATCTAGCTAATTGCTAATTAGCAGCACACTATTTGGAGTGAGTTCAGGTGGGGGGGGGGGGTTGTGAAATCTAGCTAATTGCTAATTAGCAGCACACTATTTGGAGTGAGTTCAGGTGGGGGGGGGGGTTGTGAAATCTAGCTAATTGCTAATTAGCAGCACACTATTTGGAGTGAGTTCAGGTGGGGGTGGGGGGGTTGTGAAATCTAGCTAATTGCTAATTAGCAGCACACTATTTGGAGTGAGTTCAGGTGGGGGGGGGGGGTTGTGAAATCTAGCTAATTGCTAATTAACAGCACACTATTTGGAGTGAGTTCAGGTGGGGGGGGGGGGGGTTGTGAAATCTAGCTAATTGCTAATTAGCAGCACACTATTTGGAGTGAGTTCAGGTGGGGGGGGGGGGTTGTGAAATCTAGCTAATTGCTAATTAGCAGCACACTATTTGGAGTGAGTTCAGGTGGGGGGGGGGGGTTGTGAAATCTAGCTAATTGCTAATTCTAAGCACACTAAATACACTCCAACAAAATACATTCAAAATGAGTAGACTAGGTGGATATGTTCCCATCACTTCATGCTGGGAAGGTTATTGAAGGAAACTATACATGCATGACAAAAAATAACAGGAAAAAATCCCAGCATGTGTGAGGATAAAAAGGGGACATTCACACTATATTGCAATGATGGGAAGTAGTGTTTGAAGCAAGAAATACATTACTTTATCAAAGATTACATAAAAGAACATGTGATGCTAATAAACTAAAAATAGCTTACCTTAATATAGTCCTTCTGCAGGACCTGTATGATGGCAGAACAGGTCTCTGGGATAATGATCCCCAGAGCCTGGGGGGAGATGCCTGTCGAGAACTTAAGGTCCTGCAGGCTTCTCCCTGTGGCCAAATACCGCAAGGTAGCGACCAGCCTCTGCTCCGGAGTGATGGCTTGCCTCATGCAGGTATCCTGCCTGCTGATATAGGGGGTCAGCAAAGCCACCAAACGATCAAAAACGGGGTCCGTCATCCGGAGAAAGTTCCTGAAATCCTCAGGATTATTCTCACGGATCTCACGGAGCAAAGGCATGTGACAGAACTGGTCACGCTGAAGCAACCAATTCTTGGTCCATGAACTCCTCCTCGCCCTGTTCATGGACTGGTCTTGGGCTGAAGAATAAACTACAGCACCAAGCACATACAATGCACGAGCTCTACGACGAGTACGTACAGGTAACATGGCTTCAAAACGGTCGGCTGGTCAGAACGCACTAAACAGAACGCACTGAAGAACAGCAAGGCCTGTGAAGAACGACCTGAAAATCAGGAACGAGCGGCCAATAAAACAAAGATTTCTCAATGCCAACTGACCAAACGCACTGAAAAGCAGATACAAACCTCACAAGCACAGACTGAACACCAGTTAAAACGAACTGAAAAATACGAGTCTCACAAGCGCGAATCGTCTCTCACCAAACTTCTACTAACACGAGATAAACACGAGATTAGCAGAAGGAGCCCAAAGGGTGTCGTACGGGCTATTGAACTTCCGTTTTATAGTCTCGTCGGACTTGGTGTACGTCACAGCGTACTAAACTGGCGTACTTTTGTGTGGTCGTGTGTGGGCAAGTCCGTTCGTAAGAAAGTCTGCCCCAAGTCCGCCGAAGGTACGCCGGAAGTATGTCGGACAGACTGTCCGACTTTTGTAGCTGCAAAGTCCGACCGTGTGTACGCGGCATTAGACCCATAAATTAGTAGGGGATAAGAACCATGCCAGAGGTTAATATTGGTTTTTTTTTGGGAAACCCACAAAGATAAGCAGTACTGCATACACATATATAGATACATTCCTTTTGAGAAGGAATATGAGGTGGTTAATGAGGAAATAGACTCCGGTGACTCCAAAATCTTTTGCTTTTTGTTTCTGTCGCATAGAAGTTTATAAGATAATCTGTTGTGTGGATCAGAAGACTGCGTGGTAAAACAGTTGGCTCCCACTGTCAATATGGGTCAGAAACAAGGTAAAGAAGATCCTCCCCCTCTTCCAATCCAGGAGAAACATGTAAGGATTTTGTAGCCAGAATTTGTGGTACTAATTATGAATTTATAGTCCCATGGGTTTCAAATTTAGCGGGATGGACCGAAGCCATACACAGCGTAGACCCCTTTTCCCTGGATGGTAGTAATGATGAATTTCACATAGATATGGTAAAAGGATTGTGTATAAGAGACCTTTCCCTTGGTACCCTGGGGATTAGGGATGAGCTTCGTGTTCGAGTCGAACCCATGTTCGACTCGAACATCGGCTGTTCGGTCGTTTGCCGAATTGCGAACGATATGGGCCGTTCGCGCCAAATTCGTGTGGCGCGTCACGGCCCATAATTCACTGCGGCATCGCAGTGCATTGCTTGCTGATGATTGGCCAAGCATGCACTATGACCCGCATGCTTGGCCAATCACAGCGCCGCCTTAACAGAGAGCCATAATTGGCCAAAGCCGAGGAGGCTTTGGCCAATTATGGCTCAGGGGATTTAGTACACCCCCCACACTATATAAGGCCGCCTGCACGGCGGCCCTGTGCAGTGTGTTCCGGTGTGCTTAGAGAGAGAGAGACAGTGTCATTTCATTTGAGTTAGCTAGATTAGGCAGGACAGTCAGTCAGTTAGCTGCACTTAAAGTGTATTGTGTATATATATATATGCATCCCAGGTGTTGCATATATATATATATATATATATATATATATACACTGTATTCAGTTTAGCTAGATCCGTTCCTGTTATCTTCTAGACTATTTACATTTAGTGCAGTGCGTCCTGCTCACAGTGTTCAGCTAGATCCGTTCCTGTTATCTTCCTACTGACAGGCAGGCTTGTCTTGTTACAGTATATAAAGCTACCTGAAGAAAATTACTGGTGTTCTTTTGATCCTATTAGTACCACAGTCAGGCAGCTAGACTATTTACATTTAGTGCAGTGTGTCCTGCTCACAGTGTTCAGCTAAATCCGTTCCTGTTATCTTCTTACTGACAGGCAGGCTTGTCTTGTTATAGGATCAAAAGAACACTGTAACAAGACAAGCCTGCCTGTCAGTAAGAAGATAACAGGAACGGATCTAGCTGAACACTGTGAGCAGGACGCACCCCACTAACTTGTAGATTTTGCAGAACACTGTAAACAGGACGCACTGCACTAAATGTAAATAGTCTAGCTGCCTAACTGTGGTACTAATAGGATCAAAAGAACACCAGTAATTTTCTTCAAAATACTGTTAGTACCACAGTCAGGCAGCTAGACTATTTACATTTAGTGCAGTGCGTCCTGCTCACAGTGTTCAGCTAGATCCATTCCTGTTATCTTCCTACTGACAGGCAGGCTTGTCTTGTTACAGTATATAAAGCTACCTGAAGAAAATTACTGGTGTTCTTTTGATCCTATTAGTACCACAGTCAGGCAGCTAGACTATTTACATTTAGTGCAGTGCGTCCTGTTTACAGTGTTCTGCAAAACCTACAAGTTAGTGGGGTGCGTCCTGCTCACAGTGTTCAGCTAGATCCGTTTCTGTTATCTTCTTACTGACAGGCAGGCTTGTCTTGTTATAGTAAATACAGCTATCTGAAGAAAATTACTGGTGTTCTTTTGATCCTATTAGTACCACAGTCAGGCAGCTAGACTATTTACATTTAGTGCAGTGCGTCCTGTTTACAGTGTTCTGCAAAATCTACAAGTTAGTGGGGTGCGTCCTGCTCACAGTGTTCAGCTAGATCCGTTTCTGTTATCTTCTTACTGACAGGCAGGCTTGTCTTGTTACAGTAAATACAGCTACCTGAAGAAAATTGCTGGTGTTCTTTTGATCCTATTAGTACCACAGTCAGGCAGCTAGACTATTTACAGTTAGTGCAGTGCGTCCTGCTCACAGTGTTCAGTTAAACCTACAAGTTAGTGGGGTGCATCCTGCTCACAGTGTTCAGCTAAAGCTACCTGTAGAAGGTTGGTGGTGTTCTCATACTACAGGCAGGCAGTTGATTTTGCTAGCTGCAGTATATAGTATATATATATATATATATATATATCTATATCCCAGCTTAGTGCAGCTACAGGCCATTAGTATGTCTGGAAGGCCAAGAAGGAGAGGCAGACAGTCACAAGCCTATAAGAGAGGGCAAGCAGGCTCTGTGTCTAGTGTTGGTCATGGAGACGGTGCATCCTCATCAGCACGTGGCCATGGGACACGCTTGGCCTTTTTTCAGCAGCTGGCCATGTTGAGCCGCAACATGCGGAAGACTTGGTCGAGTGGATGACCAAGCCGTCCTCATCCTCCTCATCCTCTCCCACCCATGCCCAGGGTACTTTGTCTGGCAAAGCAGCGGCCTCTTCCCTCAGCTCAATGTCATCAGTGACTCATTCCCTAGCCCCACCATGTCCTCCTGAGGAGTCCCTCGTACTGTTTGACCACAGTGTTGGGTACATGCTCCAGGAGGATGCCCAGCGTTTGGAAGGCTCTGATGATGATACTGAGCTCGATGAAGGCAGTAACATGAGCACGGACAGAGGGGGTGCCCAAGAAGGACAGCAATCTGGCAGTCATGCTCCCCCTGCTGCAGCATACTGCCAGGTTTGCTCCAGTGATGAGGAGGGAGGGGATGATGAGGTCACTGACTCAACGTGGGTGCCTGATAGGAGAGAGCAGGAGGAGGAGGAGGAGGAGGAGGCGGCACATCACCAACGAGGTAGGATGCCCTCCAGGGGCCAGCCTAAGGGCAGCACATTGACTGCATCACACCCCAAAGCTCCACATGTGCGGGGCGCTGCAGTCTCTGCGCGTTATTCAAAAAGTTCTTTGGTGTGGGCCTTTTTTGAGACGAGTGCATCAGATCGCACCACTGCTATTTGCAACATATGTCTCAAGCGTATCTCACGTGGCCAAAACATCTCCCGCTTGGGTACCACATGCTTGACCAGACATATGTTGACCTGCCATGTACTTCGTTGGCAAGCGTATCTAAAAGACCCACACCAAGGAACAAAGAGGACCTCTCCTTGCTCCTCATCAGCTGAGATTTCCAACCCCACTAGACCTTCAGTCCTCTGAGACCTGCACTGAGAGGAATGAAGGTGTAGATTTAGGTGTGTCACAGCCAAGTACTTGTGGGCAATCTGCTTTTGGTACACCGACGTCAGATTGTACCAGGCAAATTTCCCTGCCCCAGCTGCTGTACCGCCGAAAGAAGTTTGCTCCCAGCCATCCACATGCCCAGCGGTTGAATGCTAGCTTGGCAAAATTGCTAGCACTTCAACTGCTGCCTTTTCAGTTGGTAGACTCTGCCCCCTTCCGTGAGTTTGTGGAATGTGCGGTTCCTCAGTGGCAGGTACCCAAACGCCACTTTTTCTCACGGAAGGCGATTCCGGCTCTTTACCAGCATGTGGAAGGCAATGTCCATGCCTCGCTGGACAGGGCGGTCAGCGGTAAGGTGCATATTACCGCTGACTCATGGTCCAGCAGGCATGGACAGGGACGTTACCTAAGTTTCACGGCGCATTGGGTGACTCTGCTGGCAGCTGGGAAGGATGCAGGACAAGGTGCAGTAGTGTTGGAGGTTGTTCCGCCACCACGCCTCCAAAATGCTAATGATTGTGACACACCTCTCTCCTCCACCCCCTCCTCTTCTTCTTCCTCCATGGCCTCTTCCTCAGAACCAGCGGTGCTCTGTAGTCGTTCAAGGGGCTACGCAAGTACGCAGGCCAAAAGATGCCATGCGGTGCTTGAGCTGGTGTGCTTGGGGGACAGGAGCCACACTGGGGCAGAGGTTCTGTCAGCTCTGCAGGGGCAGGTTCAGAGGTGGTTGACGGCACGCCAACTTAAGGCAGGAATGGTGGTTTGCGACAATGACACCAACCTCCTCTCTGCCCTCCGACAGGGACAAATGACCCATGTGCCCTGTTTGGCTCACGTCCTTAACTTGGTGGTGCAGCGATTCTTGGGCAGGTACCCGGGCTTACAGGATGTCCTGAGGCAGGCCAGGAAAGTCTGTGTGCATTTCCGCCGGTCATATAATGCCAGTGCTCGGCTGACGGACCTCCAAAAGGAGTTTAACCTGCCCAAGAACCGCCTAATCTGTGACATGCCCACCAGGTGGAACTCAACGTTGGCCATGCTGCAGTGGCTGCACACGCAGCAGAGGGCCATCAATGAGTACCTGTGCGACTATGGCACCAGGACAGGGTCAGGGGAGCTTGTTTTTTTTTCCCCACGCCAGTGGGCCATGATCAGGGATGCATGCACTGTCCTGTCACCATTTGAGGAGGCCACGAGGATGGTGAGCAGTGACAGTGCATGCATCAGCGACACTGTCCTCCTTGTCCACCTGTTGGAGCACACGCTGTGTGGAATAATGGACAGGGCACTTGAGGCAGAACAGAGGCAGGAAGAGGAGAACTTCCTTAGCTCTCAAGGCCCCCTTTATCCAGACAGTGTTCCTGCGTGCCCGCCGATCACACAGGAAGAGGACGAGGAGGAGGAAGATTGTGTCAGTATGGAGGTGGAGCCTGGCACTCAGCATCAGCAGCAGTCTTTAAGGGATCAGTCCCAAGAAACACATGTACATGTACTTGTACGTGGCTGGGAGGAGGTGGCTGCGGACCATGTCGTCCTTAGTGACCCAGAGGACTCCGGACCGAATGCCTCAGCAAACCTACGCTGCATGGCCTCCCTGATCCTGCAAAGCCTGCGTAAGGATCCTCGTATTCGTGGTATCAAGGAGAAGGACCAATACTGGCTGGCAACCCTCCTTGATCCACGTTACAAGGGTAAGGTTGCGGACCTTATCTTGCCATCGCAGAGGGAGCAGAGGATGAAACATCTTCGGGAGGCCTTGCAGAAAGGTCTGTGCAACGCGTTCCCAGAGACTGGGAGGTTACAAACTCCTGTTTCTGGACAACGTGTTGCTGAGGCTTCGGTCAGTCAAAGAAGGAGCGGTGGAGAAGGTGGCCGTCTGACCGATGCGTTCAGACAATTTTTTGGTCCGCAGCCCCAAGGTATGATCGGTTCCAGCAACCATTGCCAGCGTCTGTTTTACATGGTGCAGGAATACCTAGGGACAAGATCAGACTTGGACACCTTTCCCACCGAAAATCCTCTGGGTTACTGGGTCTTGAGGATGGATCACTGGCCAGAGCTTGCACAGTATGCAATTGAGCTACTGGCCTGTCCTGCATCCAGCGTTCTTTCGGAACGCACATTCAGTGCTGCTGGAGGCGTGGTAACCGATCACAGGGTGCGTCTGTCCACTGACTCGGTCGATCGACTGACCTTCATAAAAATGAATCAGTCTTGGATCACCACCAGCTACCAAGCACCTAATGCTGATGTAACCGAATAATTTTCTCAAGTCATCTTCCAGGACGGCACACCTGAGAGATGAGAGGCTCCTCCCGACAGCAAACACAATCAATCAACAGCTGTTTTAAGTCCACACCCTTCCCCTTGATCCTCAGTTTTTGATTGTGTTTCTCCCTACACAGCGAAACTGTTTGTTTTTTTTTTCCAAATGACCAAAGCCTGGGGCTGGTGGTCTCCCCCTGGGAGCCGGACCAAATGCCTGGGAAGCCTCTGGGTCTGGCAGGATATATTTATCCTTCCTGGGGGGTTCCCCTATCCTTTCTTCAGGGGGGGCAGCAAAAACTGGGAAAGCCCCCCTGATAGCTGAAGGCCCCTGGGTACAGTGGTGTACCCAGAACTTCAGGGGCCCTTATCCTGTCTCCCCCCTTACCTGTCCGGGCGTCCGTTCAGACGGGGGTGCTGGCCGTCGGTTCTTTCCAGGGGGATCGTATCCCCTGACTTCTGGGCCCCTGGTAGCTCGCGTGGGCTGCTGGGGAGGGCACCGCCTGAACGACCCGCGTTCTTACCCAGAAGGGAAGGCTGAGAGTCAGCAGGAGCAGGCGCCCACATCCTCCTTTCAAGGAGGCACCAATTTACTATGGTAATTGTCTGCCTAAACCACCTCAGATGGGAATGAGGAACGTATGGCATTGCCCCCCCCCCATGTGTATATACTGACTGGTACAGTGCAGGACACAGCCTAACCTTGCAGCTCCCTAAAGGGACAGCAGTTGGAGGGGGGGGGCACTTTGGCGGCTATCCTCCTTGCGTGTGGACCATAAGGATGGAAAAGCAAGCCCGGTGGCTGTGGCAAAAGGGGGAAGACGACAACGGTGAGTCAAAAATCCCCAATCCCAGCCAGATGGTTTCTGGGCATTTGAGATCATCTCCCCTGGGGTCTGGATTCAAATAGCCCAGAAGCTTTTGCTAAGAACACCAGCCACAGCTCCCTCTTACATCAATGATGCTGTATGGTGGACAAGTGGTGCAGAGGAGCGAATGTGCCTAAACCACCTCAGATGGGAAAGAGGTAGGTAAGGCATTTTTTCCCCTTCCACCTGTATTTACTGAGTGGTGCAGTGGCCTGCAGGTGGCTATTTACCTCCAGGCTAAATTGGTAACCACCCTTTCTAGGGGTCTTAAATTGGTCTCTAGGGCTGGGCTCACTGAGACTTTAGTTACTTATCAGCCTCACCCGTGTATGAGCTGGCTAGCGTTTGCTCAATCTACGGAGGTAAGGTAGGACAAGAGCTACTATAGTAAGTTGTCCAACCATTTTAGGATTGGCTCCTTCACTGGTGGTGAAGGATTAGTATCTACAGCCCAGGCTAGGCCTATGAAATAAATTGCCCCTGTTTGGTTATTTCATAAAGGGATACACCATGACTCCTTGGCTGCTCACCAGTAGACCTCAGTAGTGAAGGTTTGTCCTTGCTGGGGTGTTTGGTGGCACAGCAGAAATACACATTGAGATTTGTGACATCTCTGCTCATAAGGGGTATATTGCTGTACATCAGAAATGCACTGCACTGAAGCTTGTTGGGTGTCCTTTATGTCCTAAAGGTACTGCTTTGTTTGGCTACAGATCAGAAAAATACAACAGGGAAGGTGGTCTGTACTTTCTGGTTTTGTGCCGCACGGCAGAAACGCACATCATTGAGTCTGGTAAAGACATCTCTGCTCATAAGTGTTATATTGCTGCACATCAGACCTACACAAGTATGAGGTCTGTCTGTGGGGGTTTTGTGTCCTGTATTACTGCCTTATTGGTTGCTTATCAGAAAGGCAGCGGGAAAGATTTATGGTCCTGATTTGTCGGGCTCCATAACAGAAGTACAAATTGAACCTGGGCCAGGGGTAGTACATATACTGCCCTTGGTAATCGGTACAGCACCACAAAGTGGCGTTGTGCTGATTCAGACAGTGCTATTAACGGCAATGGCTGCCGATTTTAGGCATGCGATTTGACATGTGGAGTCGCATGCCAAATCGCTTGAAGATGGATGTGCTATCTCTATTCAGAATTGTTAGATTGTTGCACATCAGAGATATACACGACTGAGGTCTGTCTGTGGGTCCTGTATTACTGCCTTATTGGTTGCTTATCAGAAAGGCAGCAGTGAAGATGGATGGTCCTGATTTTGTTGGAAAATACAAAATTGAACCTGTGCCAAGGGTAGTACATATACTGCCATTGGTAATCAGTGCAGCACCACAAAGTGGCCCGTACTGATTCAGACAGTGCTATTAACGGCAATGGCTGCCGATTTTAGGCATGCGATTTGACATGTTGAGTCGCATGCCAAATCACTTGAATATGGATGTGCTATCTCTATTCAAAATTGTTGTTGCACATCAGACACATACAAGATTGAAGGTTGTCTGTCCTTTATGTCTTACATTTACTGCCTTATTGGCTGCATATCAGAAAGGACACAACAGTGAAGGTTGTTTGTCTTTTTCTGATTTTGTTTTTGCTGCTCAGCAGGGAGACACATTGAGCGTGATGGCATCTCTGCTCAGTATTGGTATATGCTACACATCAGACATACACAAAGATTGAACATTGTTTGTGTCCTGTATGTCCTATATTTACTGCCTTATCGTCTGTATATCAGAAAGGCACAGCAGTAAGTGGTGTTTCTCATTGATCTTCCTTGCTGTTTCTTAGGTATACACAGTAGGGGGTTGTTGGCTGCACTCCTCCAGGGAGCCACAGCATGGGTACCCCTTGTTTGTTTGACCTGAAAACTGCTTTTCCTGCGACCTGTGTAATCTTGAGGTCTGTGGTTCCGTAAGCAGGGACTGCTGGAGACGCTGCGACCTGGAGTCGCACAGTCACGAATGGTACCCTTTGTAAGCCATAGTATATGACTTCTCAGGCGTCTTGCAGTCCCAAGTGGCAGGTTGGGTCGCACGGGTGTGGGAACCCTAAGCTTATCTGTCCCTCCTGTTGAGGTTTTGCTACGCAGCAGGGATACTCATTGTGGAGTTATTGCCTTATTTTGCAGTAGACCAGAAAGATCGCAGCTGTAAAGGCTGTCTGTTGTTTCTTTGTTTTTATGTTGCTGCACAGCAGAAATACTCAACATTGAAGCTTGTTGGTGCTTTCTGTTTTATATTGCCTTACCTTATGGCACTTCAGAAAAACCCAATGCTGTAGGTTGCTTGTGTTCTTTCTGTGTTGGTTCTATGTAACTGCACTACAGAACTGCATAACAGAAAGGATTGTCTTATAACTGTACTTGGTGGTTCGTCATAAATACGCAACATAGTTGTTTGGGTCTTTCTGTCTTCTCTTTTTTTTTTTTAAATCAAAAAGGTGTTTATTGAACAAATTTCCATACATAGCTTCCATTGTACATACATCGTGCAACAACATACCATTATTTACTATTACATTCCAATCATCCTGAAATATTTCAATGCTCTATTACTTTATGGTCACTAACCATCAATAAAACCTCATGGGCCCCCCCCGAGACATTGCAATAGTCTTGACATTACCAGCTCCCTAGGACTCAATCCAGGAGTGTCTAACCATGGTGCCCAGATCCTCTCGAATCTATTGGGGCTGCCTCTGTGTTGGTAAATGTGCTTTTCCATAATCAAAGTGTTGCCCATATGAGTAATCCATGATCTCACTGAAGGTGGAGAGGTCGATTTCCAGCCAAGCAGTATAAGCTTGCGTGCCTGGAACAGTGCCCTAGTGAGTGCTATTCTAGTCATCTCTTCCGGGACCGTATCCTCTAGGACTCCTAGAATGCAGTGAATTGGGTCAAGGGGAATGGTGGTCTGGAACACTCGGTTGAGTGTTTCCATGACCTCCCTCCAATACCTATGGAGCTTCGGACATCTCCACAGTAGGTGGATGAGGTCCCCCTGGTGCTGCTCGCATCTGCCACATAAAGGGTCGGTCCTCCTACCCATCTTGTATAGTTTAAGTGGGGTGTAATGCACTCTAAGTATTATATATAGTTGGGATACCTTCTGGGCCACGTTGAGAGAGCATATATTAATAGATTGTAAGATTTCTTCCCATTGCTCTCCCGTAATTGGGCCTACATCTTGCTCCCATAGGGATGGTGCCCTGGTCGGGTGTGTTTTCAAAAGTTGCATCAGTAGCATTTGATAGCAATATGAAATGAAACCTTTAGTTTCTGTGCTGGACTGTATCAGATGGAAGATAGGGGTATTGGACAATGTCCAGGGAGTAGCACTACCTTGTGCGTCCACCGCATGTTTGAGTTGGATATATGAGTAATACATGTTATTTGGGAGGTTGTATTTATTTTGTAGCTCTGAGAACGTCAGCAGCCTGCCATTGCTAAATATGTGAGATAAAAGGATAACACCAAATGAGCGCCATCTGGGGCCCTGTTGCAGCTTTGCTAGCTCTACGTATGAAAGATTCCCCCATATTGGGCTGTATTCTGTGAAGCCTGTTACCTCCTGCAGCTGTCTTCCCTTGTTCCAGACTTTCTGTATTAAAGTAAGAGTGGGCGTTAGTTTATTGGATTTGTGAAACAATTGGGCCTCAAGGCCTAGCGGGATTGTTTCCGCTCCTGTCCCAATCAGCATTAACTGCGCCGATGAGCCAGGAGGGTCCCGGTTCATGGAGCCCACCAACTGCTGCAGCTGAGCTGCTATGTAGTACAACCAAGGGTTGGGTACTGCCAGCCCTCCGCTGTCCTTAGGGTTTTGTAGCTGTTCCAGCTTAATTCTTGGTGTGCCTGAATTCCACAGCAATTTGCGGAAAAGAGTGTTAACCACCCTAAAAATCTTTAAGTGTATTACAATTGGGGAGTTGTGTAAAAAGTAAAGTAATTGCGGCATTAAAATCATTTTTATTAAGTTTGCTTTGCCCGCTAGTGACATTTTGAGCCTGTTCCATGTGTTGATTTTGTCTCTAAATCTGGATAGCAAGGGGTATATGTTTAGGGGGCAGTATTCTGTTATTTTAGGTGAAATTTGTATGCCTAGGTATTTAAATGATGACGTTACCGGAACCGAGCAGGAGTCCGGTAGATTCACCTCACCCCCCTCGTCTAGCATCATCAAAGCCGACTTAGACCAGTTAATTGTCAGGCCAGAAAAATAGCCGAACCCAGTGATGATTCTTGTCACCTCCGCTAAGGACGCTGTGGTATCCCCCAGGAAAAGCATCATGTCGTCAGCGTACAGCATAATCTTTTCGTGGAGGTCCCCATATTTAAAGCCCGTAATCTGCTGACTTGCTCTTACCGCAGCCGCCAGCGGCTCGATGGCGATGGCAAAGAGCAGGGGGGACAGGGGGCATCCCTGCCTTGTGCCCCTGCCCAGAGCAAATGCATGTGACATCCTACCTGACATCCTAATAGTCGCCTTTGGGGAAGCATATAATAGTTTGACCCATGCTATAAACCGGCTTCCAAACCCTAGCTTTGATAGTACCGCCCACAGGTATCTCCAACCTACACTGTCAAACGCCTTATTGGCGTCCAAGGAGAGCAGGGCCCTGCTTCCTGTATTATCTGGCTGCAGCTGCATATTTAAAAATAGGCGTCTGAGGTTGGTGGCAGTGGACTTGTGCGGCATAAATCCAGCCTGGTCGGGATGTATTATGGATTCAATGATCCGGTTGACCCTAAGCGCCAGGGCCTTAGCCAGTATTTTAACATCACTTTGCAATAGCGAAATAGGCCTGTACGAGCCCGGGTCAACCGGATCCTTACCAGGTTTCAACAATAAAATTATATTGGCTCTAGTCATGGAGGTCGGCAAATTGCCTTTTTTAAGCGAGTCATTAAACACTTCCAGTAGCTGTGGCATTATCCACTCACCATACTGGGTGAAAACCTCCATGGGGATACCGTCCTCCCCAGGAGCCTTGCACGTAGGGAAGGAACATGCCGCATGTTGTAGCTCTTCCAATGTCAGAGGTGCTTCCAGTGATTGCCTAGCCTCCTCAGATAGAGAGGGCAGATCAATCCCTGCAAGGTATGCCTCTAGCTCATCATCAGTGTAATCATCCCTCGCTACATAGAGATCCTTGTAGAAGGATGCTAGCTCTGATAGAACCTGATCCAGGCCATTAACCATCTTTCCACTGGCCGTGCGAATTGCTCCAACCGCTGGAGACAGTTGCTGGGACCTGGCTATTTTTGCCAGTAGGCGTCCCGTTTTTTCCCCTTCTTCATAGAATGCTTGTTTGCTAAAGAACCTTTTGCGTTCTGCGGCGGAGGATCTCAAGCGGTCCAGTGAGTCCTGGGCCGAAATCCACGCCTCCCTCGCAGACTCCGTGGGGTCAGTAACATAGGCAAGCTCCAGCTGGCGCACCTGGTCTCCAACCTGTTCCAATAGTACCGAGGAGTTTCTCTTGACCATGGCTATTTCAGCAATAAATATTCCCCTGAGGTAGGCCTTAAAGGCTTCCCAGGTTTGAATTGTATCTGTTAAGTGTTTATGGGAGTTGAAAAATACTTCTATTTGATTAGAAATTCGTTCTGGGGAGTTAAATAATTTCAGCCAGAAGGCATTGAGTTTCCATGGTGCCTTAGGTAGTGAGGTAGGGGGTTGGGCACTCAGCCATACAGCCACAGGTGAATGGTCAGATACTCCCCGAGGGAAGTATTCTATCTTAGAGATATATTCTAGCAAATTAGGAGTGCCTATACTAAGGTCTATACGGGATAGGGATCCATGAGTTTTGGAGAAGCATGAAAACTGCTTTGTATTAGGGTTCCGGATGCGCCAGAAATCTGTCCAGCCCAGTTCCGTAATTAGGCGGCTGAGTGCCGTGCCCCTCCCACCTCCAGGAGAATGGACTGGGGGGTGCCTATCCAATTTTGGGTCAAGGTAGCAGTTAAGATCTCCCATGATTAACAGTGGGACATCAGGTTTGCCCGCCAGGTACATCAACAAAAGCTGTAGCACCTCCCGTGAGAACGGGGGTGGGATATATATAAAGGCTATAATCAGTGTTAAGTTGTACACTTTACAGTAAATGAAAACATATCTACCAGCATCATCTACTAGTGAGTCCAGTTCCTGGTATGCCAGAGCCTTGTGTATCAATACGCTCACCCCACGAGAGTAGGCGGTGTGAGTGGAGTGATAAGACTTGCCCACCCAGGCATACTGCAGGCAGCCCACATTATCCCCCAGGAGATGTGTTTCCTGGAGGGCAATAATAGCCGGATGGAATTTGCGCAAACCAGAGGAGATCATGACCCTTTTTAAGGGGTCATTCACTCCGCGCACATTCCATGATACTATGGGCGTGGATACCATTGCAAATATTCAAAGATACATTTAAAGGATATTCTTCTGGAAATCAGAGCTGATCTGGTTATATGGTTACCCATGAGCATTAGAATGTGATTCATCAAAAAACATTTTTTCATTGAAAAATTGTCCCAATGGAAGCTAGGTGTTCTTGAAGGGTGGATAATCTCGCGCAACTGCGCGGCAAAACAGTGAAAAAAAACAAAACAAGAGTAGGACCAGACTGTGTTGAGGGCCCTGGGTCCTGCCACGTTGTGGCGCATACCTCCAGAACCGTCCCGAAACTGCGGGCTACGTGGTCTGTCCTGATTGTGAATGCCAACAGGGCAATACAGTGTTGGCCATGTATCCCATGGCTTCAAACATCTTCTACTTTTTCTGCACAGTGACTTCCCCTGTGAGGGTCTGTGCTGCAAGTGGAAAAAAACTGGTTGAAAAAAATATAACAATATTTCAAGTGGTAGTCACTCGCTGCATAAGCAATTGGTAAAGTTCCTCTTCTGAATGAAAAACATGAACAGGAAAATGGACGCCCTGCTTTCTCTCGCATTTCTTCTGTCGTCTCTGGTTTAACCGGCTCCTTCTTCTCGTCCCTGGTGGCGTATAGCTTGCTCATTCTGGTCTAACCAGGATGTTGCATCTTGCGCATTTTCAAAAAAGTGGTTCTGTCCGTTCGCCGTTACTCTCAACTTAGCCGGGAACATCATTGCGTAGGATAGCTGGAGCCTTTGTAGCCTCTTTTTTACTTCCATAAATTTTGACCTCCTGCGTTGTACCTCGGCGGAGAAATCCGGATAAAAGGATACTTTAGTGCCATTGTGTTTAATGCTGCCTTTTTCCCTGGCCAGTCTCAGTATCACCTCACGGTCCTTGTAATTCAGGAGCCTGGCCAGCATTGATCTTGGGGGGTTCCCAGGGGGGAGAGGGCGTGGGGGCACTCTATGGGCCCTTTCCACTGTGTAGATGGGGGAGAAAGCTTCTTTGCCAAAGACTTCCTGCAGCCATTCCTCAATGAAAGTAGTGGGGTCACGTCCTTCCACTTTTTCAGGGAGTCCCACTATGCGCACATTGTTGCGTCGCAGACGGTTCTCGATTTCATCAGTTTTATTAAGGGCTTGAAAGGCGTTTTGTGTGGCCATCCTGATATCTCTGTTAAGGGGGGGCAACTGGTCCTCCACGTCGCTCACCCGGCCTTCCACTGCTGTGGTTCTTTCCCTGATTTTTTGCAGATCTTGGCGCATAAGGGATACTGTTTCTTTCAGACCCCCAAATTTCTCCTTCAAATCATCAACTGAGGCAGTACATTTATGCACAGCATGCAGGATTTCACTCAAAGAAGGCTGTATACTGTCTTCTGAGGGGGAGTCAGATGGGTCAGACATGAGATCCTGCTGCAGATCTAATGGCACTGTGTCATCTAGCATGCTTGTATCTTCCCTGTTAGGCTGGGGGGAGTCAGGTATATGAGAAGTAGAATGTCCGGCCAGTTTTTGGGTATAATAAAGCATGTCCCTGGGTTGTTCCTTGCCTTTAGGGAGTTTGCTGGACTTACCCCCCTGTTCGGATTTCTTTTCCAGGCCGCGCTGTGCTTTAGGAGGCTGAGACCGGCCGGCGCCATCTTGGTCAGCTTGGGACTCCCAGGCCTCGGTCTCCATTCGGTTCCCCCGGGTCATCATCAGCACTAAACGATCACCTGCCAGTACCGGGTGTCTCCAGGAGGTATCAGGAAGCACTTTGGGGCAAAAACGGGCGATTTCGGTGGTGAGGGAAGGATATTAGACAGGATTCTCAGCGGGAGCTCCGTGCAGCAGGTCTGCTCACATGCCTCGTCAGGCCACGCCCCCTGTCTTCTCTTTAAGGCCTTGTTTTGCTGTACATCAGTAAAACACCATTGTAAAAGGGGGTTCCCGTCCTTTCTGTATTTACCAGTTATGACCTAGCTAGCTGCACTTCAGAAATGCGCAGCATTTAAGGTGTGTTTGTGTCCTAATGTTTACATATTGGCCGCACATCAGAAAACCAGACTGTGAGGTTCAGATTTGGGTCTCTTCCCATGTTTGATATGTTGGTTTAGCTAGTCACACTCAGATACACAACATTTTTGTCTATGTTTGTGTCCTGTTTAAATCTATTGTGCTATGTCCACAATCTATGATTTTTTCTTTTTATTTGTGATATTAATAATACATGTATCACCTTTTGTATTTCAGCCTTCTCTTCCATGGAAGGGCCAGGAGTTCTGGCTGCAAATGTCACATGTCAGAAAGCCTCGACCCCTTACTTTCAGGGATGCCAGAGCCATTTCCTAGGGTTGAAGCCCGGTAGAGTTATGGGTCACTGGAGGAAGGCGATAATGAGTCGCCCTGTAATAAGAACTTAGGAAGTTCGGTTCAGAGGAGTTTTATGGCCTCAAGATGAAGTATAAAGATGTATACCCGACCAAATAGGTTACAGCCCGGTGCATGGCCTTCTAGCAAAACTAGATGTAGCAGTATGAGTGTTCTCCTCCTGCTACGGATGTTAATCTCCTGAGTAGGCTCTCAGGCATAAGAAACTATAGATTGGGCATGCCTTAAACCCAGGGGTTAAGTTTTTGTTAATCTATTTCCCTTAAGTAGGTTTCCCTTCAGTCTTTGCTGACGTAAAGATAAAAATGAACAAAAAAGGTTGTCTGTCAGGGGCCCCCCTTCTGGCAGTTTTATTTCCCTGGACAGGGTTGTGTTAAGACAGGCTCCCTTATTGATCAATGTAGTGTCCTTGTCTTACAACACAGCTCTCCGATTAATCTTTTTAGTGGTTCTAAGCAGCACCTATAGGCAGAATAGACCATTGTTGTTAGATGTGTGACAGGCAACATTGATAACCTACAAGTTTAACATGTTTTCTGATTCCATCTTTAAGAGCCCACTCCACCTAGATCCTGCATCCGAAGCAGAGAAGGCAGGGACACCGGTGGAGTAGACCGGCAGATCAGCCGCATGATCCAGCTAAGATACCTTCATCAAGCATATGGAGTGAAGGTAAAGCTCACTGCAGAACCGAGGTTCGCCAAGTGGGTCTTGCAGTGGTCCCACCCTAAAGGTAGGCCTGAGCTACTTGATTATCCTCTCAGGTGTGCCATCCTGGAAGATGACTTGAGAAAAGTACTAGTTACTTACCGGTAACTGTCTTTCTAGGAAATCTTCAAGGACGGCAGGCCTACTTCCCACCCGTTGGAGGAGGGAAAATTTTAGACTAGAAGGTGAGTACCTATGAGGAATGATTTCCCTTGTGAAACAGGTTCAGGAGTTACTTCTCTACAAACTGAGGATCAAGGGGAAGGGTGTGGACTTAAAACAGCTGTTGATTGTGTTTCCTGTCGGGAGGAGCCTCTCATCTCTCAGGTGTGCCGTCCTGGAAGATTTCCTAGAAAGACAGTTACCGGTAAGTAACTAGTACTTTTTTTGGAAATCTCAGATCCCTTCAAAGACTGCCTATGCTGATGCTGAGTGACTATCCCTGAGTAATTATCCTCTTCCTCAATCATCACGCTGATAGCTTGTAAGAACATTTTTGGTTCTGGGCGCCACCACCAGTGCCTAAGGCACAATTTTTCAGCCCCTGTTTAACAGGGGCGTGTAATTACAATTTTTGATGTAATACTTCGCAGCAGGGCTCGTTCCTGCATTCCAACTAGAGTGTCTGTGAGGGGTTGCAGTGTTGTGGCACCAGCACCAGTGCCTAAGGCCCATTTTTTCTGCCCCTGTTTTACAGGGGCGTGTAATTAAAATTTTTCATCTAATATTTCACAGCAGGGCCCTGTGAGGGCTTACAGTGTTGTGGCCACAGCAACACCTAAGGCCCAAATTTCTGCTGAGTATATAGGGCAGGACTCTACTTTCAAACAACTAACTTACAAACGACTCCTACTTGCAAACGGAAGGAGACAACAGGAAGTGAGACGAAATCTACCCCTAGGAAGGGAAACTCTCTCCTGTAAGAGTTAATATGGGAAAAACATTTCTCCTTTCCACTGATGCTTTCCAATCCTTGTTCCACAAAAAAACCCAAATTTTCAAAAAACATTTTTCATTGGGACAAAAAGTGAGGTGAAATCTTCTGAAGAGGAGGAAAGACAGCAAAACAAATGTCACAGGGGTGATAACCCTTCCCTATGTTTTCCAAAAAGCTTAAAGATTTTTTGGCTGGAGCTAAACACGTTAAAAATGTACCCATTCAAAATTACAAAGAGGTTCTACTTAACAACAAACCTACAGTCCCTGTCTTGTTTGCACCGCCTGTATACTGCTGTTCAGAATATATAGGGCCTGGTGGCCCCACACCTTTCCTTATTTTAATTTGGGTGCGGGGTTCCCCTTAATATCCATACAAGACCCAAAGGGCCTGGTAATGGACTGGGGGGTACCCATGCCATTTGTCTCACTGATTTTAATCCATATTGCCAGGACCCGACATTACATTAAACCCGCAAGCAGTTTTAAATGAGATTTTCCCTTTAAAAATGACATTTGGTGCAGGGACTGTTCTAAACACGGGAAACACGCCTCACTTTACAGGCATACTATAGACACCCCTCAGGTACGATATTTAAAGGAATATTTCACTTTTTTTTTTCACTTTAAGCATTATTAAAATCACTGCTCCCAGATAAACGGCCGTTTTTAAAAGTTTTTTTTGCATTGATACATGTCCCCTGGGGTAGGACCTGGGTCCCCAAACCCTTTTTAGGACAATACCATGCAAATTAGCCTTTAAAATGAGCACTTTTGATTTCGAACGTTCGAGTCCCATAGACGTCAATGGGGTTCTAACGTTCATGCGAACTTTCGGTCCGTTCGCAGGTTCTGGTGCGAACCGAACCGGGGGGTGTTCGGCTCATCCCTACCGGGGATCCTCAATAGAATATGGATTATATGGAAAAGGGAGGAGAGACCTGGTTAAAATATGCCCCATATTGGTTTCAGAGGGACAATAAGAAACAGAAAAAACCCACCAAATGTTTAGGTAAGGAAGATTATGACCAGAAACATAGAGAAGAAGCCGATAAAAAGAGTTGTCCCTGACCCAACAGCCCCACCCGTGCCAATAGTCAGTCATCCTCCATCCGCATATGTACATGTCTATCCGAGTTTAAGAAAGGAAGATATCGATCTTCTGGCTGGACATTATGCAACTAGACAACGGCAGGTCCCTCCCGCTTCACAACAGCAGTACCCTCCTGCTCCACAACAAGATAGACAGCAACCACATAGGCAAGAACAGAGAGCCCAAGTCGAGGTAGGTGAACCAGAAGATCAGGGAGCTACAGGAGGGGTAGTTTCACCACCTGGCCAAGAGCAGGATGAAGAAGAGGAAAGTGTTGAAGGGGATATAATACTCAGTCCCCCTAAAACAAAGAGTGGAACTGTATATAATAACACTAACCTTCAAACGCCTTTCATGACCATTGGAAATTAAATATTGAAAAAGGTAATAGATATTGAGGACATTGACAGGATAGTAAAACATTTCCTCTAACCCACCGCCTCTGCAGGAGGCACTTTAACTTAAAAAAGGCCTGTAAGGGTAGAAATTACACATAGGAAGACATGTGCCTTATCATTGATGGTATCATAGGACACACCAGTTCCTGGAGCTGGGCAAATGTTCCAAGTATAAACATTATTGACACTAGAAACGTGGGAGCATATGGGTTAAGCACAGTACCAGGTACTGTAGGAACACCATATGGACGGAATTAGAGACTGAAATGATGAGAGTATTTAAAAATAAAAGTTCCCTGCCTACTGCCATAGCATGCAAACAAAAGTCAGGAGAGACTGTAGTTGAGTTCTGGAAAAGGTTTCATGAAAATTGGACAACAGAAGCTGAATTAGCTACAACTACTGATGTGGGAGCTTTGTTTTTTCAAACTTATATGAATAATCTAAAACCCCAGTTCGCCTTGGTGGTCAAAAAGATGATATCTGAATGGACCACACAGACAATTGACCAATTTCAGGAAACTTTAATACAGAAAGAAGCAGCAGGATGTTTTGATGTAATAAGAGAGAAAGCAGTGAGTACCCATTATCAGGGTGGAGTGCCAACCCAGCCTCCCCAAGATAATGGTGGACAATGGGGCAGTGGAAACAGAGGCAGAGGAAGAATAAGAGGGAGAGGGCATGGTTTTTCCAGACCACCCCAGCGGTCCCGCACATGTTGTTTTAACTGTGGACAGGAGGGGCACTGGAGAAATCAACGTCCTTATGAATGAAATAACCCAAATACTCAAGATCAAGATCAAATGCATACACGGGGACCCCAATCTAGCCAACCAAATCAAGTTGCCCCAAAGCAATAGGGTCCCCGATTCCCTATACAGTAGAATCAACAACTGAAATGAAGCTGCCCGAAAGGTAGTATCCCAGCATTTCCCTTGATCTCACACTCTTACAATGAGCAACCAATTGTGACCTTATATGCTAAATATAGGCCTGTTCCATTTTTAACTGATTCAGGGGCGACTCGCAGCACCCTCAGTGAAGACTACTACAGAGGTGAGACCAAAATTGCTGAACCTTCTATGGGAATTAATGGGATACTTACCAAAACATACAAAACACCACCTTTACCAGTAAGTGATGTTGAAAGGGGAGGTGCAACAGTCTTGCATTATTATTTCAGGATTATACCAAATTGTCCTGGGAATCTCTTGGGTAGAAATTTGGTGGGAAGATTGGGCATAACACTAAAAATGACCACTGAAGGAGGGGTCTTCATACACTCCAAGGTAATACCAATATATTACACTGAGGATAGTGATCTCCCTCCACCAGATGATCCGGTATGGTCTAAGAGTTTCTTGGATGTAGGTCCTATTTCTTGTACCCCATACAAGGCAGCTTTAAAATCATGGGCACAGCCAGTTTACACAAACAATACCCCATTTCAAAAGAAAAAAAGGGGAAGGAGTGGCCCCAATGGTAGAATGGTTCCTGCAGCAAGGAATTCTTAAAGATACACTGTCACCCTACAACACCCCCATTAACCCAGTAAAGAAGCCGGACAGCTCTTACAGGTTTGTACAAGACCTCAGAGCTATAAACAACCTAGTGATACCCATGGCTCCCATAGTGTCTGACGTGCCATCACTCCTAACCTCCATACCATCCTTTGTAGAGTATTTTTCGGTCATTGACCTTTGTAATGAATCTTTTTCAGTTTCTGTTGACGAAGAGACACAGCCTATCTTTGCATTTCATTTCAGAAATTGCCAAATGACGTGGTGTAGAATGCCCCAGGGTTATGTAGACTCCCCTGTAGTATACACAGTGGCCCTCCAGGCAATCCTGTGGTCCTGGACACCCCGCCATGGTTCTGTCCTACTTCAATATGTTGATGATTTGTTGTTGTGTAGTCCAAGCCAGAAAGCATGTAAAAATGATGGTTTAGATCTGTTACATTGGTTAGCAGACAATGGTCACAAGGTTTCTAAGAAAAAGCTACAATGGTGTCAGGAAACTGTTGAATACCTTGGTTTTGTACTCTCCAAAAGGAGAAAGGAAAATCAGTCACAAGAGAGATGCGGCTCTCGTGGGTATGCCCCGCCCACTTACTAAGAAGGACATGATATCCTTTCTTGGAATGATTGGTTACTATAAGTGCGCTTGCAATCAAGTGATCATACAAACTAAATTCATATACTGTTTGCATAAAAATATATAAGTGCATAGTTAGTAAATCACATAACGCAATCAAGCAGTGCTTGAAAATGGGTAAATGAATAAATAATGAAACATGTGTATAGACATATAAAGATCAAAATATCCTGAGTGATGAAAGTGAAAAAGTAACTAAATAGAAAAGTCAAGTTCATCAAAAGAGGTTCAATAAAGATGCATCAGTCCCTTTAAAAGAAGGATCACATATCCACAGGTCTTTGGAAATCACCAATAAGAGTGAAACAGAAGAAAAAGTGGTGTGAAGGGATATCCAGACAGACAGTGACTCCGGGGGATACTACAGATGGACCCTTACCAGGAACGGTGGACCTCCCTGGTAGCAAGGTCTCGTGAGCATGCAGATACAGCCCTCTGGAGGGACAGCTGGATGGTGGCGTCCGGATCAGCCGATATGTGCAGCGTTCCAATAGGGGATGATTCCAACGTGTCAACCTGGAAGGGGGCACCCGCTGCTCAGGATCAGTGCAGAGACTTCATATGTTGGGGTGAATCCTCCTGGATTGGGCTTCCCGTGTTTGTCCTTTTATGCCCAAATGGCATACCTACTCATTGTGCCTTTGGGCTGCAGCAACAAGTAAAGAAGTAGAAAACTGCTCAGGAAAAGAAGAATAGCGGGACACCAATACCTACCCAACAAATATTTACAAAGGCACAATTCTTCTGTTTCACTCATATTGGTGATTTCCAAAGACCTGTGGATATGTGATCCTTCTTTTAAAGGGACTGATGCATCTTTATTGAACCTCTTTTGATGAACTTGACTTTTATATTTAGTTATTTTTTCGCTTTCATCACTCAGGATATTTTGATCTTTATATGTCTATACACGTTTCATTATTTATTCTTTTACCCATTTTCAAGCACTGTTTGATTGCATTATGTGATTCACTAACTATACACAATTTTTATGCCCTTATATATTTTTATGCAAGCAGTATATGAATTTAGTTTTCATGATCACTTGATGGCAAGCACACTTATTGTATTTATGTTGATTTATTACACAGATATTGGTGTTTTTTTTGTTGCTGCTGCACCTTAGTTCTCTGCTAATTGATTTTTAGTGCAGGTTCTCCTTTTTATAATTTTAATGATTGGTTACTGCCACCATTGGATACCTGATTGTTCCTACTATGATAATTCCCTGAGGCAAGCCACAGGTACTGACATGCCAGATTGTGTGAAATGGAATGATGAAATGTACAATGCTTTTGTGTATCTTAAAACTGCAATGGTCACAGCTCCTGGACTTGGACTGCTCGAATATGGGAAAATATTTCACTTGTTTGCAAAGGACAACTGTAAAACAATAATGGGGGTCCTGGCTCAGGAGCATGGGGGAAACTCCGCTCTATTGCATTTTTTCAAAGGTTGTACAGATGCCAGTACAGGGCATGCCGGCGTGTCTCAGAGCTCTGGCATCCTGTGCGATGGTGGTGGAAATGGCTACATAATTCACTCTAGGACATGCCACCACACTACACACCACTCACAATGTATCCATTCTATTAAAGAATATCCATATCCAGCACATGTCAGCCCAGAGAGTGAGTGGATATGAAGTAATTTTACTTTCTAACCCAAAACTTGAGATAAAATATGCCTCTCCCACTTCTGGCCCAGCTCCAATCCTGAATGCCTTGCTAGGCTTGAAAGGTGAACAAGATGAGGTAGTGCCTCAGCATGAATGCATGGACCTCATCCGCCAAGACACATCCCCGAGACCAGACATGTCTTCAACTGCTCTCCCTGGAACACAGAATGTCTTTGTGGATGGGTCTTGTTCAAGACCAAATGATAACACATACCATGCAGGGTATGCTGTTGTTCAGCTGCCTGATCAAAAGACTGGAAGCAAACCCTGTCTCATTCCAATCAGCACAAGCTGCAGAACTTATAGCCCTTACTAGAGCTTGTCAGCTTTTTGAAGGGCAGGATGTAAACATTTACACAGACTCCAAGTACGCTTACGGTGTTGCGCACAATTTTGGAGCTATATGGAAAAAGTGGGGCTACATGGCAGCAGATGGTAAATACATCTCACATTCCACACTTGTCACAAGTCTGCTAGAAGCTATACAATTGCCAAGGTCCATAGCTATACTACGCTGTACGGCACATACAGGGCAACAGGATGACATAGCCAAAGGCAATGCCTTGGCTGACAAAGCAGCAAGAGAAGCAGCATCCACACAGCCTGCAAGCATACAAATGCCATTACTCTCACCAGAAATTCCTCTTTTGGATCAAACATTGCATGATCTCCAAGCATATGCCACAGACCAAGACATCCAGTAATGGAACCCAATAGGTGTGCAGACAAACCCAGAAACTGACCTTGTCTGCCAAGAGGGGAGACCATGTATCCCTGTAGCCAGTGCACCCATTTTTATTTCACAATACCATGGGATAGGTCACAGAGGGTGGAAAGTCACATGTGAACTTTTGGATAAGGATTTTTACATTAAAGGTCTTCCCTCTCTCATTGAGGCATCACATGCATTCAGAATAACCCTAGGAACCCTCACTAAGCAAAACATGAACATCTGATATATCCAACTACACCATTCACTAATTTGCAGATAGATTTTACACACATGCCCAAACTAGGTAAAAGACAGGAATATTTGCTAGTAATAGTGGACATGTTCTCAAGATGGGTAGAAGTGTTAGTAACTATGAAGGAAGATGCACAAACAGTAGTGAGGATTCTGATACAAGAAATTATCCCAAGGTGGGGTTGCCCATACAGATCAACTCTGACAATGGTCCTGCATTTGTGGCCAAAGTTTGTCAAGACCTGGTAAAAACACTGAAAATAGAATGGAAGTTTCATATTCCTTACCACCCCCAGAGTTCAGGTATAGTGGAAAGGATGAACAGAACCATTAAAGATAAGATCAGGAAGGCCACTGGAGGTACGTATGCAAATTGGAAGAAGGTCCTACCAGCTGTACTAGCCGAGGTAAGAATGGCACCCTCTAAAAAGACAGGATACTCTCCTTTTGAAGTCTTAATGGGTGGGCCATTCCCCATCCCATGGGCCAGACAGCCACTTATGTTAGAAAGAGGGGACCTAGATCTTATTCAGGAAGAATATGTAAAAAAACTTATTGAAACTTTGGATCAAGTTGAAAGGAATGTTGCTCACACCTCTCCTTCTTCACAGGAACCTACACACCCTTTCCAGGTGGGTTACACCGTGGTAGTCCAGAAATTGAACCGCACCAAGAAACAGGAGTATCCCTTTGGATCCCCCAACCACAGTGATCGCAGTTACCCACTAATGATTGCAGTTACAGCTATTCTGGTAGAAGGACAACAGGCCTGGATTCATGCAAGTCATGTAAAGAAGGTCAACCAGGACCCTAAGAAGCAAGGCAAAGATAAAGCACAGAGAGGTGAAGCAGGTGATACAAATCCTCGAACAGTGAGTGAAGCAGGTGGTCAAGACTCTGAACAAGATGACGTCGCTTATTTCACCTTGGACTTCTGGGAAGGCCTTGCGCCTCTTATGCTGGGCTGCCCTGATCGTGTTCCTGCCAACTTGGCTGATAATTAACTGTATTTATCATCCTGAAGATTTGGGACTCATAAAGGGTATTTGTGGGGCCTCTAACACTCTACAACAGAATAATATGAATAATACACATGACAGACACAAGAGAAATAAAAACTCAGAAAGTTTTACAGATAAAATGTTATTGTTGAAGTTTAAATATAGCTATGCCCAGAAATATGGATTTGAAAAATGTTGAATATGTAGTAAACTCCATCCTAGCACTGCTAGGATCCCCCTAATGGCAGTACCTCTAAACTTCACCCCCCTCCTTAATGGAGGCCACTGTGCTCCTTGTGCCCTCTTGTTGTCCTTACAAATGTCATAAGAACACTTTCAATTAATACTTAATAATAATACTCCAAATTACTGGTAGAAGTCATTCCCCAGACTGGTGTTTTTAGGTTCTGTCACCCTTGGATCCCCACTGAACCCCAAGGATGGTGTTATCTTGTATCCCTAGTCCCCATCATGGGTGTAGTAGCATGGCTTGAAGCTAGCATGCATCCTAGGTACCCCCTCAAACACCACAATAAAAGGGAGTTATTTCTTTAAAAAGATATGGCATGGGCTTGGTTCCCCTCATGAACTGGGTGGGGAATAGACTTAATGAAAAGGTTGAATAATTACACTGGAATCATTGATGAAATAATGGAAAAGAATTATGATGATATTGGGCGGCACAATGGTGTAGTGGATAGCACTTTCACCTAGCAGAAAGAAGGGTCGCTGGTTTGAATCCCAACCATGACACTACCTGCCTGGAGTTTGCATGTTCTCCCTGTGCCTGCGTGGGTTTCCTCTGGGTACTCTGGTTTCCTCCCACACTCCAAAGACATGCTGGTAGGTTAATTGGATCCTGTCTAAATTGTCCCTAGTATATGAATGTGAGTTAGGGACCTTAGATTGTAAGCTCCTTGAGGGTAGGGACTGATGTGAATGTACAATGTATATGTAAAGCGCTGCATAAATTGACAGTGTTATATAAGTACCTGAAATAAATAAACATTACTAAATTAAATATAGAAACTAGGGCAATTAGAAAACTATTAGAACTACACGAGTTAGCCATAGAAAGCGTGAGTGCTGCTTTAAATGGGTTATGTGAAAACACAGAAGATTATGAGTGTTGTACCTGGCTTCATAACACAAGTATTGAGGTACCAGATTATTGATATAATTGCACAACTCCGGAAAGAAGTAAGCAAATTACAAGATGAAGCTAGAAATATTGCTAAGACATGGGATCCTTTTGCAAACCTAAGTTCTGGAATAGAAATACTAACATGGTTAAAAGTGCTGCCGTAACTATAATTATGGTTGTTCTTTTTGTTTTGTTCCTATATGCCTGTTATAAGCTTATAATGTGCATAATTGTTAAGGCATGCCGAACCCCCGATCCTGCTGCTGCGAATAGAGTTTATCTCAGTATGTATTATGATAGAAGAAAGATTACATAACTGTGAAAGGTAGTGAGCCATATAATGTCTCAAAGAGGGGATTGTAAAGAACATAGCATATAGCATGAGGACTCCATTTCAGTTCAAGACACCATTTTATGATTTTAAAGGAAAATTAAAAAACTCACATATGAGCTTAAGTTGAAGCCCACACATGTTTAAACTGTTATCTATAGAATGTCTTTTCATGGTTATGTATGCATTTATATGTAGCCAGACGGTGGAGTTTGTCTTAGCTTATGTTTGTTCTAGATAAGCTAAATGCTTTTTTCAACATCTGTTTAAGAATACATATAGTAATATGTATATAATGATGCAAGATGTTGTCTTATGACACCAGCTAATAGGTAAATATTAACTGAACCTATTTTCTTTGAAACGACACGTACAAGCTTAGTAAACTCCTCCTGTCCCCTAGACTGCATAAATATTCTTGTTCCCAGCAAAAAAAAAATAGATATCTAATAGTGGACATTGCAAACCTGTCTCCTGTGTCACATTATTGATATCTCCGGGACTGGGGGCCTACGGAAGTCTTCCTGCAATACCTGAACCTACCTGGGTGGTCCTAGAAGCCGAAATTCCCTACAAACGGGACAGAAGTTCTTGAAATGGTTGAGGCAAAGATTAGAGCATCCATCCTATCCAGCAGTTCTTATGGGAGTAGCTCTACAGGAGTTTCACATCGGGGGAGGGGGTGACTGAGTGGATTGGTGGTATCTGAATACTGTATAGGGAGGTTTGAGGGGTTTTGATGGCTGAATGTTAAGTTGTGTAAATTAGTAGGCTTGGTCGGAAGTAGTGCTAAAGAAACCAGCATCCGTAGAACTCGCTGTGTAGGGCAAAGTGTTGTTCTGAAGGGTTAGAATCCAGCTCTGCCTATCAAGTGTGTATGCTAATTATTATTGTGCAGGTGGCTTTTAGATTGGGATAACCTTGTATCTCTTATTGCAAAGATTCTTGGGATGTTACTTTAAAAAAAATGTAAATGATTCATTCTTATTTGACGAGTACAGTTGGGATTTTCATTATATATGATATCCTTCTCCAATAAAGTTAGGCAGAGTTGAGTCTCCAGGGAGATCTACCTTAGTAAGTTTTAGTCTCTTTCGTTAATGTAAAGCAGCCAATTTCACAAGGGATATAGATGGAATAAAGGACTGACTTTAACTGTAAAATTATTTATGTACCTATAGTCAGTCGCCTTTATAATGACTAAAAAAGAGTTTTTCCCATTTTATCTAGAGTGTCACTTGAATTAATCCACATAAGGAGTTACACTGCTGTACAATATAAGCTATTCTTTCAAAACACAAATATTAGAAAGCATTGGTGATGTTGACCCTATTGTGGTTATCTGATGACCTTGAAACATTTCTGCTTCTAATGCTAATGCATGCACTGCAGGCTCCTTACTACCTCTCATTTACAGCAAGTTTAATATAAAAAATTCAGTACTAAGAATTTTTGATCAGCTACTAATAAGATTCAAATCTGCTTTAGAAGTTTGGATGTGATTGAGAGAGAAGAGAGATAGTAAGCTACAAGTATCATATCCCTACTACTCTTCTACCGGTTACCTGAGCCTGTTAGATGGTCTGTGAAAATTGGTCTACAGTTAATTACACATAATATTAATAATAATATTTATAATATTAATAATAGTAATAATAAAATCTGAATACACACTAATTTTAATACAGTTCTTGTATTTGTTTATTGTCATTAGTAACTCTGATTGTTTTCACATATTGCCTATAATTTCTCTTTAGGTGCTGTCTTGAGTAAAATAACCCATAACAAATAATCAGAATTTTTGGTGCTGGTCACATCAAAATAAAATCAGATCTGATCGGTTCTTTTCATGCAAACTATATTATGTGTATATACATCATAGTGTATCTAAACCACACAGCAAAATAAATATATTTTGCAGTGTGCCAATCATGGAACCGGTGGCTACACTGGTTCATTTGTTTTTTTTCTTTTTTCTTTAGTTTTACCTAGTGATCTCACCTAAAGAGCACTAGAGTGAAACACCCATAGATTGTGGGATACGCAGTATCTTCACAGGAAGTGTCATTTCTCAGATTACAGAGGCCATGCAATAACCTGTGCATTGCTATGTTGCATGCCTCATGTTTCAAACAAATAGAAAATTCCCCACACAGGAATGTGAAGATTTACTCTACTATTAGCTGTGTGCATAGGGAAACAAGTAAAACTGCGTAATCAACACCCATCTTATGTAAGTAAAAAAAAAAGAAAAGAAAAACAAGGTGCAGGTAAGAAGGTTTATAATGCCTTTAACGCCGCTTACACACGATCGGACTTCTCGTCGGAAAAAGATATGACGGATTTTCCGACGGGATTCCGCTCAAGTTTGCCTTGCATACACACGGTCACGCAAAAGTTCGCTGAACATACGACCGTCAAGAACGCGGTGACGTACAACACTATGATGAGCCGAGAAAATTAGGTTCACAATCATCAGAAAATCAGACCTCTCCTTCCACTCATATGCTGATGACACCCAACTGTACCTTCGCATCACCGGACAAAAAGACCACCATCAACAACTAGAAAAATGCCTAACTATGATAGATGACTGGATGGCCGTTAGCTCCCTCAAACTCAACGGGTCAAAAACAGAACTTCTTCTCCTACACGCTAACCAAAATGCCAAAAACAAGGCTCTGTGGATACCTCCCACCATCTTAGGACAGACCATCTCTCCGAGCACCAAAGTCAAGAGTCTCGGAGTTATCTTTGACTCAGAAATGTCAATGGATGCACAAATAGGATCGATAGTCAGTGGATTCCACCATCTCCTCCGCCTGTTACGTAGACTTATCCCCTTCATCCCAGAGGAGGACAAAGCAGCAGTAGTTGGAACAATCATCAATTCCCGACTTGATTACGCTAACTCGCTCTATATAGGATTACCCCAATATCAGCTTGCGCGCTTACAACTCATCCAAAATACGGTGGCAAGACTGTTAACAGGAAAAAAACCCTGGGAGTCCATCTCCCCATCCCTGAGGAGCCTACACTGGCTAACCGTAAAGAATCGGATCACATTCAAGACCCTCTGCCTCACCCACAAATGCATACAAGGAAACGCGCCTCAATACTTTCGAGAGAAAATAAAACACTATACACCCAATCGCAATCTTCGATCATCTAACCAAAACCTCCTTCTCATTCCCAAATACCGCTACAAAGAAAAGGGAGAACGAAGGTTTGCAGTCCAAGGACCTCGACTATAGAACGCACTTCCGCCCCACATACGCATGGAAGAAAACCATCTGGCTTTCAGGAAAAAACTCAAGACCTTCCTCTTCTAGAAGCTGTCAACACCAACGCATTAGCGCCTTGAGGCGATTCAGTTCGCATTTGCAGCGCTCTATAAATTTTTCATTCATTCAATGCTTCTGAGCATGCGTCAAATTGTTTCCAAGCATGTGTATGAATTTTGCACTTCGGAATTGCCACAGACGATCGCATATTCGGATAGGAACATTTCCCGACCGAAAAATTGAGAATTCGGCTGGAAATCGGCCAGCAAACGTCCGATGGAGCATACACACGGTCGCATTTTCCGACGTAAAACTCTCATCGGTCTTTTGCGGGCCAAAATTCTGATCGTGTGTACGCGACATAAGACTAAAGAACATTTCACTTTTCCTCTTCTCTATAATATAGAGGAGGCCCATTCTGTAGTTCAGAGAAACCATTCACAGGGCTGATGAGATTGCTTATGATAACACAGAAAAATTTAAGGATTTAAAGGAGGGATGAGCCCAATGTTCGAGTTGAACGTAAGTTCGGTAGGGATGAGCTTTCTGTTCGAGTCAAACATGAGTTCGACTCGAACATTGGCTGTTCGCCCGTTCGTCGAAAACCGAACATTATGGGGCATTCGCGCCAAACTTGAGCGGCGCGTAACGGCCCATAATGCACTGTGGGAGAGCAGTGCATTGCTGTATAATGATTTGCCAAAGCATGCACAATGACCCGGCTTCAGGCAGGCAGGTTATTCAGTTAGCTGCAGAGTGTATTTAATATATATATTAAATACACACACACACATACATACATACATACATACATATACAGACAGTCTCGTATATATTTTTATATATATATATATATATATATATATATATATATTTTTTTATATATATATATATATATATCTATTATATATATATATATATATATCTCCACTGCACACAGTTTAGCTATATCTGACTGCAGCCGTTCCTGGTGTACTTTTTCTAATGTACTTCTGGCAGGCAGGTTATTCAATTAGCTGCAGTGTACTTAATATAAATATATATATATATATATATATATATATATATATATATATATATATATATATATATATATATATATATATATATATATATATATATATATATTTATGGTCAGAACCCTCCATCCTGAGAGATATGAAGCACATAAACATGTCACAAGACTAACAACATAAAATAGACCTGAAGTGTGACCTGGCCTGCTGTATGGTAAACCCAGATCTGCTGGGTGGTATGCCAGAGAAGGGCGCATACCTTGAGAAAGTAATGGATGTTTCTGTAGAGAAATTGTTTGAAGAGAAGTGGGCGGCAACCAAAGATGGTTTGGTAGGATTTTGTAAGGAGATGAAATGCTGGATGCCAGCTAAGTAGAGTCTAATGGTATTGTGTGAAAATGCCAACTGTGTGTGGCAAGATGATATGAAGGCCAGGATGTGATGGAGGTCTCCTGATACTGCCCCAGGGTTTGAGGTTAGGAACCTGTCATAGATTTTCCAGGCAGTATGGTAGGCCTTCAGGGTGTTGTGAGAAAATGATAGATCAATAAGGCAGGTAGCATTGTGAAGGTGTTGTTTTAATCTGAGGTTAGCTACGACCAATGTGGGATAAGAAACATGGTCGGGTCGGTTCCAGATCCCTGCGAAAAGAATGACGCAAAGTTAAAACGGGTAGTGCGTCGGCCAGAGTATTGCATTTGCCTGGGATGTAGATGCAGCGAACATTATTTGGTGCTGTGGGGATAGTTGCACCAGCCTGCTCAGGAAGGCCTGATGGCCAGCGAGTTGAACCTGCTTTATTTACTATAATACTTTAATACTATCTGTGGCTTGGTTGTCTGTGGCAAACTACAGTGTTTGTCCTGCCCAGTTACTGCGCCAGACTTGAGCTGCTGCAATATTGGGGTAGGGTTCGAACAAAGAGAAGGACTAACTGAAGCCGGGAATCAAGAGGATTTCTGACGGCCATGGCCCTGCAAACCAAAGATGGCCAAAAATTGATGCGAGGACCTGTGGAGGCTGCGGCTTCCGTGACTACCTGAGATGAAGAGGGAGATGCTAACGGAATGAACATTGACATACCATTCCAGTTGATGAAAAATTCATTCCATATGGTCAGATCCACTATTGCTGGCACGTCTAATTTAAGGATTTAGTCAGGGTCTTGTACCTGGGAGAGAAACACTAGGAGGCGTGAGATAAGGATCACCTCGAGTCTAGCTGCTGTTTTAGCTGAAAAGTACTAGTTACTTACCGGTAACTGTCTTTCTAGGAAATCTTCCAGGACGGCACACCTGAGAGATGAGAGGCTCCTCCCCACAGGAAACACAATCAATCAACAGCTGTTTTAAGTCCACACCCTTCACCTTGATCCTCAGTTTGTAGAGAAGTAACTCCTGAACCTGGTTCACAAGGGAAATTATTCCTCATAGGCACTCACCTTCTAGTGTTCTAAAATTTTCCCTCCTCCAACGGGTGGGAAGTAGGCCTGCCGTCCTGGAAGATTTCCTAGAAAGACAGTTACCGGTAAGTAACTAGTACTTTTCTCAAGTCATCTTCAAGGACGGCACACCTGAGAGGATAATCAAGTAACTCAGGCCTACCTTAGGGTGGGACCACTGCAAGACCCTCTTGGCGAACCTCGGTTCTGCAGTGAGCTTTACCTTCACTCCATATGCTTGATGAAGGTATCTTAGCTGGATCATGCAGCTGATCTGCCGGTCTACTCAACCGGTGTCCCTGCCTTCTCTGCTTCGGATGCAGAATCTAGGTGGAGTGGGCTCTTAAAGATGGAATCAGAAAACATGTTAAACTTGTAGGTTATCAATGTTGCCTGTCACACATCTAACAACAACGGCCTATTCTTCCTATAGGTGCTGCTTAGAACCACTAAAAAGATTAATCAGAGACCTATGTTGTAAGACAAGGACACTACATTGATCAATAAGGGGGCCTGTCTTAACACAACCCTGTCCAGGGAAATAAAACTGCCAAAAAAGGGGGCCCCTGACAGACAACCTTTTTTGTTCATTTTTATCTTTACCTCAGCAAAGACTGAAGGGAAACCTACTTAAGGGAAATAGATTAACAAAAACTTAATCCCTGGGTTTAAGGCATGCCCAAAGTATAGTTTTACTTACGCTTGAGAGCCTACTCAGGAGACTAACATCCATAGCAGGAGAAGAACACTCATATTGCTACATCTAGTTTTGCTAGAAGGGCAAAATGAAAGCCATGCACCGAGCTGTAACCTATTTGGTCGGGTATACATCTTTATACTTCATCTTCAGGCCATAAAACTCCTCTGAACCAAACTTCCTAAGTTTTTATTAAACAGGGCGATTCATTATCGCCTTCCTCCAGTGACCCATAACTCTACTGGGCTTCAACCCTAGGAAATGGCTCTGGCATCCTTGAATGTAAGGGGTCGAGGCTTTCTGACAGGTGACATCTGCAGCCAGAACTCCTGGCCCTTCCACGGAAGAGAAGGCTGAAATACAAAAGGTGATACATGTATTATTAATATCACAAAATAAAAAAAATCATAGATTGTGGACATAGCACAATAGATTTAGACAGAAAGGACACAAGCATAGACAACAATGTTGTGTATCTGAGTGTGACTAGCTAAACTAACATATCAAATATGGGAAGGGACCCAAATCTGAACCTCACAGTCTGGTTTTCTGATGTGCGGCCAATATGTAAGCATTAAGACACAAACACACCTTAAATGCTGCGCATTTCTAAAGTGCAGCTAGCTAGGTCATAACTGGTAAATACAGAAAAGATGGGAACCCCCTTTTACAATGGTGTTTTACTGATGTACAGCAAAACAAGGCCATAAAGAGAAGACAGAAAGACCCAAACTTCTATGTTGCGTATTTATGACGAACCACCAAGTACAGTTATAAGACAATCCTTCCTGTTATGCAGCTCTGTAGTGCAGTTACATAGAACCAACACAGAAAGAACACAAGCAACCTACAGCATTGTGTTTTTCTGAAGTGCCATAAGGTAAGGCAATATGAAACAGAAAGCACCAACAAGCTTCAATGTTGAGTATTTCTGCTGTGCAGCAACATAACAACAAAGAAACAACAGACAGCCTTTACAGCTGCGATCTTTCTGGTCTACTGCAAAATAAAGCAATAACTCCACAATGAGTATTCCTGCTGTGTAGCAAAACCTCAACCAGAAGGGACAGATAAGTTTAGGGTTCCCACACCCATGTGACCCAACCTGCCACTTGGGACTGCAAGACGCATGAGAAGTCATATACTATGGCTTCCAAAGGGTACCATTCGTGACTGTGCGACTCCATAGAGCAGTAAATATAGGACATACAGGACACAAACAACGTTCAATCTTTGTGTATGTCTGATGTGCAGCATATACCAATACTGAGCAGAGATGCCATCACCCTCAATGTGTCTCCCTGCTGAGCAGTAAAAACAAATCAGAAAAAGACAAGCAACCTTCACTGCTGTGTCCTTTCTGATATGCAGCCAATAAGGCAGTAAATGTAAGACATAAAGGACAGACAACCTTCAATCTTGTATGTGTCTGATGTGCAACAATAATTTTGAATAGAGATAGCACATCCATATTCAAGTGATTTGGCATGCAGCTCAACATGTCGAATCGCATGCCTAAAATCGGCAGCCATTGCCATTTATAGCTCTGTCTGAATCAGCACGGGCCACTTTGTGGTGCTGTACTGATTACCAATGGAAGTATGTGTACTACCCTTGGCACAGGTTCAATTTGTATTTTCCAACAAAATCAGGACCATCCATCTTCACTGCTGCCTTTCTGATAAGCAACCAATAAGGCAGTAATACAGGACCCACAGACAGACCTCAATCTTGTATATCTCTGATGTGCAACAATCTAACAATTCTGAATAGAGATAGCACATCCATATTGAAGTGATTTGGCATGCGACTCATTATGTCAAATCGCATTCCTAAAATCGGCAGCCATTGCCGTTAATAGCACTGTCTGAATCAGCACAACTCCACCTTGTGGTGCTGTACCGATTACCAAAGGAAGTATATGTACTACCCCTGGCACAGGTTCAATTTGTACTTCTGTTATGGAGCCCGACAAATCAGGACCATCAATCTTTCCTGCTGCCTTTCTGATAAGCAACCAATAAGGCAGTAATACAGGACACAAAAACACCACAGACAGACCTCAATCTTGTGTAGGTCTGATGTGCAGCAATATAACAATTATGAGCAAAGATATCATCACCAGACTCAATGATGTGCGTTTCTGCTGTGCGGCACAAAACCAGAAAGTACAGACCACCTTCCCTGTTGTGTTTTTCTGATCTGTAGCCAAACAAAGCAGTACCTTTAGGATATAAAGGACACCCAACAAGCTTCAGTGCAGTGCATTTCTGATGTACAGCAATATACCCCTTATGAGCAGAGATGTCACAAATCTCAATGTGTACTTTTGTTGTGCCACCAAACACCCCAGCAAGGACAAACCTTCACTACTGAGGTCTACTGGTGAGCAGCCAAGGAGTCATGGTGTATCCCTTTATGAAATAACCAAACAGGGGAAATTTATTTCATAGGCCTAGCCTGGGCTGTAGATACTAATCCTTCACCACCAGTGAAGGAACCAATCCTAAAATGGTTGGACACCTTACTATAGTAGCTGTTGTCCTACCTTACCTCTGTAGATTGAGCAAACGCTAGCCAGCTCATACACGGGTGGGGCTGATTAGTAACTAAAGTCTCAATGAGCTCAGCCCTAGAGACCAATTTAAGACCTCTAGAAAGGGTGGTTACCAATTTAGCCTGCAGGCCTTAAACAAGCAATCATATAGCCATCTAGCTCTTGCATATGTTTGCACAGAAAATCCTTAATCAAAGGATATAGGAAAACGATTTATGGTAAGTCACTTTTAGATCTGTCACTGAGTGGACTGTAGCCCAAACCAACAAAAAGGTTTTTCTTACCTCCTGCATTATAATATAACCACAATGTAAAGGTTGAGTGGGAGGTTGGAGCTTATGAAAAGTTACCCATAGCAAGCAACCCCTAAAAGGAGGATCTGTCACAAGGGAGCCCCTACTGTGCCACACAGAAGCTTGGTCCCTGCCACATTGTTGAAAGTTAGGTCAGCTTTTAAGCATCTTGGAGGTTGGGACTTTAAAATGAAGCAATTGGGTAGTGGAGGTAAAGTAAACCATCTATGAATTGCAGTATGAAATATTTATTGATTGTAAAACATATGACACATAGTAAAGGAGTATTGATTTCATATACAATAAAATAATTCATTACATATATGTAGAAATGATGGACACATAATATAGGCATAATATAGGCACTGCACCTGCTGCCTGAGTTGGTGAGTGTGTCCAATCCTACCTGCTCTATATATTGAATGTTCATTTATCTATATTTTCTCTTTTTTACTTTTTTACATGGACACTATGGTTCATTATATTTTATATATACTCTACAGGAAAATTTGTTTACATCAGCTCCTGATGAGTGGGTATAGACCCACGAAACGCGTCGAGCCTTGCCATTTGATGCCCTAACTACATTCTACATGGAACCATAGTCATGTATACTAATTGGTTTCCTTTGAATACATCAACTATTTTCCTACATAGTTAATGCACATTTACAATGTGGGTGCACGTATCGTCATCAGGCATATCGCTGCTAGCAACATCATGCTTTTCTACCTCTTTTATCAACATCTAATCTCGTGCTGCTATTTGTGTATATTCTTTATTATGCCTATATTATGTGTACATCATTTCTACACATATGTAATGAATTATTTTATTGTATATGAAATCAATACTCCTTTACTATGTGTCATATGTTTTACAATCAATAAATATTTCATACTGCAATTCATAGATGGTTTACTTTACCTCCACTACCCAATTGCTTCATTTTAAAGTCCCAACTTCCTATTCATTTATTATCGAAAACCGGGATGGAGGAACACTATTGTTCCTCATTTAAAGTCCCAAAACCCCCTCATTTAACTTTAAGCATCTTGGAGCCACTTCAGATTCCCAGCAGCTGGGCTAATAGGGCCAGATAACCTAGTGCACCTGCTGAGCAAGGGAGCTTACTCCTGAATCCTTCAACCATTGCACCATTAATAACTTGTTCAGTGGTATACCTGGCCAGTAAGGAAATCTTTGTTCTACCAGGTCACCCCCTTTGCTATATTCACCCCTACTAATGTACCACAACCGGGTATGTAGGGAGAGGCTGGCAACCTACTGTTGTGATAGCCACAGTGTCTCTGCTATAAGAGGAAGCTGTGGCTGGTGGTTTTTAGCAGTAGCTTCTGGGCTTTTTCGTTATGGAGACCCCAGGTCCTGCACTGCACCACTCAGTAAATACAGGTGGAAGGGGAAAAAATGCCTTACCTACCTCTTTCCCATCTGAGGTGGTTTAGGCACACTCCCTCCTCTGCACCACTTGTCCACCATACAACATCTCTGATGTAAGAGGGAGCTGTGACTGGTGTTTTTAGCAAAAGCTTCTGGGCTATTTGTATCCAGACCCCAGGGGAGATTATCTCAAATGCCCAGAAACCATCTGGCTGGGATTGGGGATTTTTGACTCACCGTTGTCGTCTTCCCCTTTTGCCACAGCCACCGGGCTTGCTTTGCCATCCTTATGGTCCACACGCAAAGGAGGATAGCCGCCAAAGTGCCCCCCCCAACTGCTGTCCCTTTAGGGAGCTGCAAGGTTAGGCTGTGTCCTGCACTGTCCAGTCAGTATATACACATGGGGGGGCAATGCCGTACGTTCCTCATTACCATCTGAGGTGGTTTAGGCAGACATTCACCATAGTAAACTGGTGCCTCCTCGAAAGGAGGATGTGGGCGCCTGCTCCTGCTGAATCTCAGCCTTCCCTTCTGGGTAAGAACGCAGGTCGTTCAGGCGTGCCCTCCCCAGCAGCCCATGCGAGCTACTAGGGGCCCAGGAGTCAGGGGATACGATCCCCCTGGAAAGAACCGATGGCCAGCACCCCCGTCTGAACGGACGTCCGGACAGGTAAGGGGGGAGACAGGATAAAGGCCCCTGAAGTTCTGGGTACACCACTGTACCCAGGGGCCTTCAGCTATCAGGGGGGCTTTCCCAGTTTCTGCTGCCCCCCTGAAGAAAGGATAGGGGAAGGATAAATATATCCTGCCAGACCCAGAGGCTTCCCAGGCATTTGGTCTGGCTCCCAGGGGGAGACCACCAGCCCCAGGCTTCGGTCATTTGGAAAAAAACAGTTTCGCTGTGTAGGGAGAAACATAATCAAAAACTGAGGATCAAGGGGAAGGGTGTGGACTTAAAACAGCTGTTGATTGATTGTGTTTCCTGTGGAGAGGAGCCTCTCATCTCTTAGGTGTGCCGTCCTGGAAGATGACTTGAGAAATGAGCGGTGTCAGTCATAGAATGAGCACCCGTTGACAGTGTGGTTACCAAGGAGTGCAGCTGAGTAGTCGCTAAGAAAATAGACTGCAGTGATGCCTGGGTGCCTGGTAGGGCTGCCAGTGGCGTTTTTTTTATATATATTGTCCAAGCTCTGTGAGACTGTGAGCCGCCGCTTGCTGCACTCGCAAAGGGTGACGGCTGGGCGGAGGCGAAGTTATCGCTGTCGGCCTGCGACGTGGCATCAGCAAAAGCAAGGAAGGGCAATGCATATGTTTAAGGCAAGTTGCAAAGGTAGGAGGGGATAGATGCGTTTGGGTAGATAAGATGGAAAGGCAGAAGGAAAACGAGAAGAACAGGACAAGGAATGACAGCCGTAGTGACAGCTAGTTTGCGTGCGAGCGCTATTGAGTGTGACTTTGGAAAACTCAAAAGAATGCGTGACAACCGAAGTGAGCCAGGAGGTGACTGGCTAGGTAACCGATAGCTCGGATGTCCGTCTGTGCTCAGCACAGACTGATGAACCAGAGCCCCCCAGGGCGGACTGGGGCAGGTAGCTGAAGTCTGGTATTCTAAGAAGGAATGTTGCGATCTGTAGTTAATTGACGTATATTCGGTCTGCTAACGCTTGCACTGCCAGCAAGCTGGACGTTAGGCAATCTTGTCTGCGTGGTGAAGGATCTCGGATCGCTCTTCGAAAACATAGTGAAATGCACAGAAGTATGTGACAGTTACTAACGCCTCGGGAGCAAGTCAAATCGTGTATGTGAAGTAAAATATGTTGTGAAAGAGTGTTATAGAGAAAAGCAAGGGGGGATCACTTTGAACTACGCACCTGACTTGATGCCCTAGTAGTGAAATTTTTGGTTGAGGTTGAGGACTGAGTCGACCGGGAACCTGTAGTAAGGTGACATGGGAATTTTGGTTTGACAAGGGGGATTGCAAAGAGCTGTTTGGGGCAGCTGGCCCCCTGGTGAAGATGCAGGCCCTCGACAATTTTTTTTTTTTTTTTCGGAGATACTGTCCAAACCTGGTGCAGGGTGGACCAACTGGTAGTCTAACTGACCTAAAGGGGAAAGGGATAGAGAAAATGATGAGTAGCCATGTTGCTACTGGAGATGATGAGTGGTGATTTGCACCACTTGCTGAAATGCTTGCAGCGATTGCAAGGAAGCAGCCTTATTTGAAAGGCGGAAAAACAGAGTTTAGCAGAATAATGCGTATGTAGGAATGACCGTGCACAACATTGTACAATAGATGGAGTGGGATGTGAATGGTAATGCTTTGATACACGTAAGGCTGGAGATCTGAATCCTAAGTTCCACTGAATTCGTAAGCGCCGATGCAACAAGTTCGAACCGGGCTGAGGTGTAAGCACCGGTGGGGCTTATTTATGAAAGATCGGTCGAAGAAGTTTTGTATTGCCAAGGACCCAAATCGTTGAGCTGGTGCTGCGATTTGGACTCGGATCGGTCGGTGGAGTTGTACTGCCAAAGATCTGAATCGTTGAGCCGGTGCTACGGCTGGATTTGGATCGATTGGTGGAGTTCATATTGCTGAGGATCCGAATCGTTGCACTGATGCTGCGACTAGATTTGGATCAGTTGTGGATGTAAGGTGACGAGGGGGCTTGTATGCTGGATCCGAATCGCTGAGCCGGTGCTGCGACTGGATTCGGATCGGTTGGTGAAGTTTGTATTGCTGAGGATCTGAATCATTAAGTCGGTGCTGCGACTGGACTCGGATCAGTCGGTGAGGTTGCATTGAGATAAAAAATGCAGCGCTAAACATAAATATCAAGATTGAGTGATACGCAAATGTGTGACTATCAAACGTGCAACTTGATAGTGTGATAACCATATGTAAGGAGAGAATAATTCTCATAATTTTTTTTTTTCAATTCATGACCATATAAATGTCCAAGAAGGTGAACATTATGATCGTGTAAGTGTCCAACAGTGTGAACAGTATGTGTTTTAAGTTGACAAGAAGATTCTCATGGGTGCCATATAAGTCACAAAGGTACTGTTCCAGTGCTCGGTATCCACAGAAGGAAGTCGAAGGAGCAAATACGCTTACCGGAACAGGTGGACACGTTTGCCATACGGCTGAGTGTCATACGGGCTTGTGGATCAACCGATCCAAATGGAAAGGCGTGTACGGCAGGTTCCACTGGTTCCTTTATGGCAATCGTAGATGACCTGGAGAAGTCGGATGTTCCAAGTCTAGGTGTGGACACCTCCCCGGCAGGTGTATGGTAAGAAAATACACCCTTCACTCAGCCAGCGTAGGGACATGCAAAAGGAGGAGAGGACCCCACATAGTGCTTGAATCCACATAAACAGGTTTATTTCAAACCAAACAAAGTAAAAATCCAAATGACAGCAGCCGGAATTAAAAGTGATCACAGTGAAAATATCATAGTACCAGAAACAAATAGCTAATCGCTACCCGACATGTTTCGGACTAGAGGTCCTTCTACTGGGGCATATTGTCTATTGTCTGGTATCACGCTTATATTTATAGGCACATAAATGGTTTAAAATCAGCATCAGCTGTAAAGCTCTCATCAGCTGTGAGAGACCGCTGTGGAGTGGACCTCACAGCCAATAGAAATACGGATGTATAGGATTGGCTTGCAGTAGTTCAACCACCCAATCACGAGCCGCCAAGCACGTCACATGACACCATACTCCAGGATGTCATCACCGCGCTCAGGCTCTTGTGCTCCAAGCCTCGATTCCACATCAGGAAGAGGCAAGTGTGGATCCATGGTATGGAGCAGCGCTGCTCCGCCCACATGTCCTGCTCCAACGTCATTGCACAGTGAAGCCGAGCGCTGGTAACTAAACACATCAGTGTGTAAACGGAAGTGCTGAAAGGAGGCACGGATGTGCTGGCAAAACAAAACTTATCAGAACCATAGTGTATTGCAGTGAAATAATATTAAAAAACATTAAAAAACACAAGGGCATAGACTGTTAAACTCCCCCCAGAAGCATATACGCTCCTCATCAAGGCATATAGAATAAAAACTTTTACAAAACCTTGAATGTACCTAAACATTTCTCAACAATTTTGTAAATATCATACAGAAATCTTCAGCCAGAGACATGTAAAACATTGATAATGAACCTATCCCTAAATCCAAGACCGATCTTTGATAAAATATATGTATATAGAAAAAAATATATCTGATAACCATAAGAAACCCTAAAAGAGGGGGAAGGGACTAGGAATGCTGGACATGTAGTTATTAAAGTGTGTATGAATAGTGGGCATATAAATCATAACATGCCCGTTAGAACTGTGCTCAATAAGAACAGATGAATATTATAATGGAACAGTAATAGTGAGTATAAATGAATACTATAATGGAACAGTAGAAGTGAGTATAAATCAAATATGAAGAGGGGGGCCAAATCCACAATAAATCATGATTTGTTGATGAACGCATTTAGATCCCATTCAACATTCAACCCGTGAGGAAAATAACTCTTTAACTGGAATATCCAAAAGGTTTCGAGTTGGGATACCCCTCTAATGCGTGGGCCCCCCCCCTCCAGTGCGGAATGTATTTGTCAATAATTTGAAATTTTGTGCCTCATGGGTTCTTGTCATGATGCACAAGAAAATGCAGAGGCACACTGTGATTTGTACGACCTAATTTAATGGCAGTGATGTGCTCATTCACCCGGGTGCTAAACGCCCTTATAGTGCGGCCCACGTACTGTCTGTTGCATGGGCAAGTGATGAGGTACACTATAAAGCGAGTAGCACACGTGGTGAAATGTTTCATATGGTAAATAGTGGAAGTGACTGAAGACTGAAATGTTTCAGATTTCCTACGTCCACACAGATTATGCATACAGACATTGTATAGTTTACAAGGATAGTAACCCTTAGTTTCTGGGAAAAGGGATGTTTTATTGGGCGGTTCAATGACATTATGTGAAATGTGGTCACGAAGAGATGGGGCTCCTCTAAAGGTGACACATGCATTACTAGGGAGCACTGGACCTAGAACTGGGTCACTTTTTAGAACTCTCCAATGACGATTCAGGATGTGTTTGATTTGCCTATGCTGGATGGAAAACTGAGTAAACATCGACCACTTGAATTTGTCATCGGGGGTGAACTTAGGACATTCGGTGATAATTGTATCTCGGTCGATACAAGAGATTCTAGTGATCTCTTGATCTATAGTTGATGGTTGATACCCTTTTGCGACAAAACACTCTTTCAAAAAGTGGGCTTGCTTTACGAAGTCACGAAGGTAGAACAGTTTCTGCGAATGCGCAGCAGTTGGCTCCGTGGAACAGATTCTATCCATGGGCTGTAGTGGCAACTATCTGTGGAGATATACCCATTTCTGTCCGTCGGCTTGAAATAGGTGGTGGTCACAATCCGACGGTCAGCTATGGATATCTCTAGATCCAAAAACTGTATAGAGACAGAGCTTGTCTCATACGTGAGGACTATACCTCTCTTGTTGTTGTTGTTGAGAGTGACCATGAACTCATGGAGAGTTTCCTCGTCACCTTTCCACAGGAGGAGGAGGTCGTCTATGTATCTTGCCCATAAACACAGCTCAGGCCGCTGTGATGGGTAGATGACATCCTCCTCCCATAGCGCCATGAAAAGGTTGGCGAGGCTGGGGGCAAATTTAGCCCCCATAGCCATGCCTTTCTAATGCAGAAAAAATTGATTGTTATACCAGAAATAATTGGTAAGTGTAGCAAATTGCAGAAGTTCCATAACAAAGCTTTGTTGGGTAGGTGAAATCTTGTTATTCGTGGCAAGGTAATGTTTTACAGCCTCAAGTCCCAGTTTGTGTGGGATACAGGTATATAATGCCGTGACGTCCACCGTAACCAGGATAGGATTATCCTGGTATTCAACGGACGCCAGACGGCGAATGGTATCCCCTGTATCTTTCAGATAAGAGGGGGTAAGGTTACATTGCCAAGGATCCGAATCATTGAGCCGGTGCTACGATTGGACTCGAATCGGTTGGTGATGCTTTGTATTGCAGAGGATCCGAATCATTGAGCCGGTGCTAAGACTGGACTCAGATCGGTCGGTGAAAGTTGTATTTGGCAAGCATCTGAATCATTGAGCCGGTGCTACGACTGGACTCGGATTGGATGGTGGGGTTTGTAATGCCAAGGATCCTGAATCATTGAGCCGGTATGCGACTGGACTCGGATTAGTTGGTGAAAGTTGGTTTGGGAAGGATCCAAATCGTTAAGCCGGTGCTACGACTGGACTCAGATTGAATGGTGGGGTTTGTAATGCTAAGGATCCGAATCATTGAGCCGGTGTTGCAACTGGACTCGGATCGGTTGGATGAAAAAAGCACACTGTTGGTGAGTGCTTGTGTATGCTGAGGATCCGAATCATTGAGCCAGTTTTGCGACTGGACTCGGATCGGTCAGATGAAAGAAGCACACTGTTGGTGAGTGCTTGTATGCTGAGGATCCGAATCATTGAGCCGGTGTTGCGACTGGACTCGGATCAGTCGGATGAAAGTAGCACACTGTTGGTGAGTGCTTGTGTATGCTGAGGATCCGAATCATTGAGCCGGTGTTGCGACTGGACTCGGTTCGGTTGGTGAAGTTTGTATTGCCGAGGATCTGAATCTTTAAGCCGGTGCTGCGACTGGACTCAGATCGGTTGGTGGAGTTCGTATTGCCGAGGATCTGAATCGTTGCGCTGATTATGCGACTAGATTTGGTTCGGTTGTGGATGTAAGGTGACGATAGGGCTTGTGTGCCGGATCAGAATCGTTGAGACGGTGCTGCGACTGGACTCGGGTCGGCTGACGGTGTTAGTGGTTGAAGAGGCTTGTGATTGCCGAGGATCCGAATCATAGGGCCGATATTGTGACTAGATTTGGATCGGCTGTTGGTGTGTGCTTGGTATCCAATAAGAGGTGTAGGGGGTCAGTTAGGTGAAGTGTGTGTTTTCCGTAGGGGGTGTAGGGGGTCAGTAGGTGAAGTGGGGTTTAGTAGGGGTGTGGTGTGTGGGACGCAGGTTCGAGACCCTGCGCTGTAAGCGACTTGTTCTGAAGGTGGTTTGTGCTTATTCGTACGGTTCTTACCGCCTAGTCGGTAAGATACCAATGGTGCCGAGTGAAGGCTGTCATGAGTCGTAACATCACAGATGCAACTGGGCTTGAATGAGGAATGGAGAAAGGCAGTAAGTACGGATGTGTGCGAATAACCGAGTAAGACCTACGAAGCCGTAGGCGGTTTACGAAGGGGAACATAAAGTAATGGTTCGGTAGCAGGTAACCACAAGTCCTACCTGCGACAGTGAGTGTGTGACAATCGATGAAAACCTACGACCAATCTCGAAGGACACGCAGTGAATTGGTAGAGTCAGCCTCTGCAATGCATCTGATACGAATCAGTTTGTAAAACGTATGAAATGAATCTGATGTAAATCGGTAGTAAGGAGTAGGGATGAGCCAAACACCCCCCTGTTCGGTTCGCACCAGAACATGCGAACAGGAAAAAAGTTTGTTCGAACACGCGAACACCGGTAAAGTCTATAGGACACGAACATGAATAATCAAAAGTGCTAATTTTAAAGGCTTATATGCAAGTTATTGTCATAAAAAGTGTTTGGGGACCTGGGTCCTGCCCCAGGGGACATGTATCAATGCAAACATTTTTTTTAAAAAGGCCGTTTTTTCAGGAGCAGTGATTTTAATAATGCTTAAAGTCAAACAATAAAAGTGTAATATCCCTTTAAATTTCGTAGCTGGGGGTGTCTATAGTATGCCTGTAAAGGGGCGCATGTTTCCTGTGTTTAGAACAGTTTGACAGCAAAATGACATTTCAAAGGAAAAAAGCCATTTAAAACTACTCGCGGCTAGGGATGAGCCGAACACCCCCCTGTTCGGTTCGCACCAGAACATGCGAACAGGAAAAAAGTTCGCTCAAACACGTGAACACTGTTAAAGTCTATTAGACACGAACATGAATAATCAAAAGTGCTAATTTTAAAGGCTTATATGCAAGTTATTGTCATAAAAAGTGTTTGGGGACCCGGGTCCTGCCCCAGGGGACATGGATCAATGCAAAAAAAAGTTTTAAAAACGGCCGTTTTTTCAGGAGCAGTGATTTTAATAATGCTTAAAGTCAAACAATAAAAGTGCAATATCCCTTTAAATTTTGTACCTGGGGGGTGTCTATAGTATGCCTGTAAAGGGGTGCATGTTTCCCGTGTTTAGAACAGTCTGACAGCAAAATGACATTTCAAAGGAAAAATTCCATTTAAAACTACCCGCGGCTATTGCATTGCCGACAATACACATAGAAGTTCATTGATAAAAACGGCATGGGAATTCAACACAGGGAAACCCCGAACCAAAATTAAAAAAAAAAAAATTACTTGGGAGTCCCCCTAAATTCCATACCAGGCCCTTTAGGTCTGGTATGGATATTAAGGGAAACCCCGGCCAAAATTAAAAAAAAATGACGTGGGGGTCCCCCTAAATTCCATACCAGACCCTTCAGGTCTGGTATGGATTTTAAGGGGAACCCCGCACCAAAAAAAAACAAAAAACGGCGTGGGGTCCCCCCAAAAATCCATACCAGGCCCTTATCTGAGCACGTAACCTGGCAGGCCGCAGGAAAAGAGGGGGGGACGAGAGAGCGCCCCCCCCCCTCCTGAACCGTACCAGGCCACGTGCCCTCAACATTGGGAGGGTGCTTTGGGGTAGCCCCCCAAAACACCTTGTCCCCATGTTGATGAGGACAGGGGCCACCCTGGCCGGTGGTTGTGGGGGTCTGCGGGTGGGGGGGCTTATCGGAATCTGGAAGCTCCCTTTAACAAGGGGACCCCCAGATCCCGGCCCCCCCTGTGTGAAATGGTAAGGGGTACCCCTACCATTTCACTAAAAAACTGTCAAAAATGGTAAAAATGACAAGAGACAGTTTTTGACAATTCCTTTATTTAAATGCTTCTTCTTTCTTCAATCTTCCTTCATCTTCTTCTTCTTCTTCTTCTGGTTCTTCTGGCTCTTCTGGTTCTTCCACCGGCCTTCTCGTTCAGCATCTCCTCCGCGGCGTCTTCTATCTTCTTCTCCTCGGGCCGCTCCACACCCATGTCATGGGGGGAGGCTCCCGCTCTTCTCTTCATCTTCTTCTCTTCTTCATCTTCTTCTTCATCTTCTTCTTTTCTTCTCTTCTTCTCTTCTTCATTTTCAGTTTCCTGTTCTAAACACGGGAAACATGCGCCCCTTTACAGGCATACTATAGACACCCCCCAGCTACGAAATTTAAAGGGATATTACACTTTTATTGTTTGACTTTAAGCATTATTAAAATCACTGCTCCTGAAAAAACGGCCGTTTTTAAAACTTTTTTTGCATTGATCCATGTCCCCTGGGGCAGGACCCAGGTCTCCAAACACTTTTTATGACAATAACTTGCATATAAGCCTTTAAAATTAGCACTTTTGATTTCTCCCATAGACTTTTAAAGGGTGTTCCGCGGCATTCGAATTTGCCGCGAACACCCCAAATTGTTCGCTGTTCGGCGAACTTGCGAACAGCCAATGTTTGAGTCGAACATGAGTTTGACTCGAACTCGATGCTCATCTCTAGTAAGGAGTATCTGATACAAATTGGTTGTAGAGTGTATGCCATCCCTTACTGTGAAACTGAACACCTACCAACCACCCATCCACCCAGGCTAATCAAGTGCAGAGAAGGCACCAGGTAGGTTTAATTACACCTCAATCAGCCACAGAAACCCATACAAACAATACATGCTCATCTCCTAATGAATGAGATGGCAACCCCGTGGACAATTAATTTTATAACCAGTGAAGCCTATTGCGAGTGATATTGAGAACGACCGATAGTGACTGGAGGCTTGGGTCTACGAATGAATCGTATATTTGGCAGAAGGAACTTTACGAATGTGCTACGCCTGTGCCGAATGATGTCGGGACATGAGCGACAACAACTCCGGGGCAAGTTTTTTCACGAAAGGGGTGCAGGATAGGAAGCATAATAAACCGCAAGATTTTGCACATGACACGAAAAGTTTGGATACTACCTGCGACCGTGAGTTAGAACCTCCGACGAAGACCACAAATGAAAAGTCGAAGTGCACCTGCGATTGAATGCACAGACTGCTGAACATGAGGTGAGCTGGGAAGAGTCAGCCCTGTGATGTGCACTACCGCGCACTGGAACCGGGAACTGACACAGACCATAATTTCAGGCCAGCAAACAGGCCTTTATATATATATATATATATATATATATATATATATATATATATATATATATATATATCCACTGTATCCAGTTTAGCTATATCTGACTACAGGCCGTTCCTGGTGTACTTTTTCTAACATATTTCAGGCGGTGTACACAGTACTGTGCACTCATAGTGCAGTTGCTGCTACTTTTCTGGTGGTGTACACAGTACACCCATAGTTGTTATTAAACTTCTGTTGGTGTACACAGTACCATGCACCCCTAGTGCAGTTGCTATTACTTTCCTGGTGGTGTACACACTACAGTACACCCATAGTTGTTATTACACTTCTGTTAGTGTACACTGTACCGTGCACCCCAAGTGGAGTTGCTACTACTTTTCTGGTGGTGTAAACAGTACACAATATATACAGTGCACCCATAGTTGCTATTAGACTTATGGTGGTGTACACAATATCGTTCACCCCTAGTGCAGTTGCTACTAGTTTTCTGGTGGTGTACACAATACAGTACACCCATAGTAGTTATTACACTTCTGTTAGTGTACACTTTACCATGCACCCCTAGTGCAGTTGCTACTACTTTTCTGGTGGTGTACACAATAAAGTACACCCATAGTTGTTATTACACTTCTGTTGGTGTACACAGTGCTGTGCACCCCTAGTGCAGTTGCTACTACTTTTCTGGTGGTGTACACAATAAAGTACACCCATAGTTGTTAAATACACTTCTGTTGGTGTACACAGTACTGTGCACCCCTAGTGCAGTTGCTACTACTTTTCTGGTGGTGAACACAATAAAGTACACCCATAGTTGTTATTACACTTTTGTTGGTGTACACAGTACCATGCACCCCTAGTGCAGTTGCTATTACTTTTCTGGTGGTGTACACAGTACACAATACATACAGTACACCCATAGTTGTTATTAAACTTCTGTTGGTGTACACAGTACCGTGCACCCCTAGTGCAGTTGCTACTACTTTCCTGGTGGTGTGTACAATACATACAGTGCACCCATAGTTGTTATTACACTTCTGTTGGTGTACACAATACCATGCACCCGTAGTGCAGTTGCTAGTACTACTACTTTTTTGGTGGTGTACACAGTACACAATACATACAGTACACCCATAGTTGTTATTACACTTCTGTTGGTGTACACAGTACCATGCACCCCTAGTGCACTTGCTACTACTTTTCTGGTGGTGTACACAGTACACAATACAGTGTAGTTTGGTTTTGCTAAACAAAATTTGCACTTCTGTTGGTGTACACAGTACCATGCACCCCTAGTGCACTTCCTACTACTTTTCTGGTGGTGTACACAGTACACAATACAGTGTAGTTTGGTTTTGCTAAACAAAATTTACAGCATGTCCAGAAGGCCACCAAGGAGAGGCAGACGCTCACAGGCCACTAAAAGAGGGCAAGCAGGCTCTGTGTCTACAGTCGACAGTGCTGGTTGTGGACACAGTGCATCCTCAGCACGTGGCCGTGGGGCAGGCTTGTCCTTTTTTTCTGCAGCTGGCCGTGTTATTGAGCCACAACATGCAAAAGAGTTGGTGGAATGGATAACAAAGCCCGCCTCATCCTCTGTCACCCAGGCTCAGAGTAGTTTGCCTGCCAATGCAGCTGCCAAAGCAGCCTATTCCATCGGCTCCATGTCAACAGTCACTCTTTCCCTAGCCTCACCATCATGCACGGAGGAGTCCCCTGAACTATTCGACCACAGTGTTGGGTACATGCTGCAGGAGGATGCGCAGCAATTTGAAGGCTCCGATGATGGTACCCAGGTTGAGGAAGGGAGTAATGTGAGCCTAGAGAGAGGGGGTGCCCAAGAAGGTCAAGAAACTGACAGTCTTGTTCCCCAAGCTGCAGCATACTGCCAAGTTTGCTCCAGTGATGAAGAGGGAGGGGATGATGAGGACACTGACTCTACTTGGGTGCCTGATAGAAGAGAGGATGAGGAGGAGGCACATCTCCAATGAGGTAGGATGCCCTCCAGGGGGCAGCTTAAGGGCAGCCATCCTATTGCATCACACTGCAGAGCTAAGCAGGTGCAGGGTGCAGCTGACTCCCCACATATTTTGAAAAGTTCTTTGGTGTGGGCCTTTTTTGACATGTGTGCAGCAGATCGCACCGTTGCTGTTTGCAACATATGTCTGAAGCGTATCAAGCGTGGCCAAAACAGCAGCCGCTTGGGCACCACATGCTTGACCAGACACATGACGACCTCCCATGCAGTCCGTTGGCAACAGCACTTTAAAAACCCACATCAAAGAACAAGGCGGACCTCTCCTTGCTCCTCATCAGCTGGGATCTCCAATCCCACTATACCTCCAGTCCTCTCAGAAACCTGCACTGAGAGGAATAAAGGTATAGAAATAGGTGTCCCAAGTACTTGCGGCCAATCTGCTAGCAGTACACCAACATCAGATTTTAGCAAGCAAATTTCCCTAACCCAGTTGCTAGACCGTCGAAAGAAATTTGGTCCCAGCCATCCACATTCTCAGCGTCTGAATGCTAGCTTGGCCAAATTGCTAGCACTGCAACTGCTGCCTTTTCAGCTGGTAGACTCTGGCCCCTTTCGTGAATTTGTGGAATGTGCGGTACCTCAGTGGCAGGTTCCCAAACGCCATTTATTTTCACGGAAGGCCATTCAGGCTCTCTACCAGCATGTGGAAGGCAATGTCTTGGCCTCGTTGGACAGGGCGGTCAGCAGTAAGGTGCATATTACTGCTGACTCATGGTCCAGCAGGCATGGACAGGGATGTTACCTTTCTTTCACGGCGCACTGGGTAACTCTGCTGGCAGCTGGGAAGGATGCAGGACAGGGTTCAGTATTATTGGAGCTTGTTCCGCCACCACGCCTCCAAAATGCTAGTGGTGATTCTGCCACAGCTCTCTTCTCCACCCCCTCCTCTTCTTCTTCCTCTATGGCCTCTTCCTCTGCAGATTTCTTCTCTGAACCAGCGGTTCTCTGTAGGCATTCAAGGGGCTACGCAAGCACTCAGGCAAAAAGATGCCATGCGGTGCTTAAGTTGGTCTGCTTAGGGAACAGGAGCCACACTGGGGCAGAGATTCTGTCAGCTCTGCAGGGGCAGGCTCAGAGGTGGTTGACGCCATGCCAGCTTCAGCCAGGAATGGTTGTATGCGACAATGGCACCAACCTCCTTTCAGCCCTCTGACAGGGACACTTGACCCACGTTCCCTATTTGGCTCACATCCTGAATTTGGTGGTGCAGCAGTTCTTGAGCAGGTATCCTGGCTTACATGATCTCCTGAGGCAGGCCAGGAAAGTCTGTGGTCATTTCCACCAGTCATATAATGCCAGTGCTCGCCTGGCTGACATTCAAAGAGAATGCAACCTGCCCAAAAACCGCCTCATTTGTGACATGCCCACCAGGTGGAAGTCAATGTTATCAATGCTGCAGCGGCTGCACACACAGCAGAGGGCCATCAATGAGTACCTGTGTAAGTATGGCACCAGGACAGGGTCAGGGGAGCTTGACTTTTTTCACCGCCAGTGGCTACTGATCAAGGATGCATGCACTGTCCTGTCACCATTTGAGGAGGCCACGAGGATGGTGAGCAGTGACAGTGCATGCATCAGTGATACTGTCCCTCTTGTCTTCCTGTTGGAGCACACGCTTTGTGGAATAATGGACAGGGCACGTGCGGCAAAACAGTGGGAGAAAGAGGAGGACTTCCTTATCTCTCAAGGCCACCTTTATCCAGATACTAGTATTCCTGCAGGCCAGACGATCACACAGGAAGAAGCAGAGGAGGATTGTGTCAGCATGGAGGTGGAGGATAACACTCAGAATCAGCAGCAGTCTTCAAGGGATCATTTGCCGTCCCCAGAAACCCGTGGAGTTGTACGTAGCTGGGAGGAGGTGGTTGAGGATCATGTGATCCTTAGTGACCCAGAGGTCTTAGGATCGAATGCCTCTGCAAACTTACACTGCATGGCCTCCCTGATCCTGCAAAGCCTGTGAAAGGACCCTAGGATTCGTGGTATCAAGGAGAGGGATCATTACTGGCTGGCAACCCTTCTTGATCCACATTACAAGGGTAAGGTTGCAGAACTTATCCAGCCTTCGCAGAGGGAGCAGAGGATGAAACATCTTCGGGAGGCCTTGCAGGAAGATTTGTGCAATGCGTATTTAGAGCCTGGGAGGTTACAATTTCCTGGTGCTGGACAATGTGTTGCTGAGGCTTCGTTGAGCCACAGAAAGAGCGGTGGAGAAGGTGGCCGACTGATCGATGCCTTCAGATAATTCTTTAGCCCTCAGCGCCCAGGTCTGATTGGTTCCAGCAACCAGTGTCTGAATTACAGGGTGCAGGAATATCTAGGGGCAAGATCAGACTAGGAGACCTTTCCACCAGAACATCCACTGGGTTACTGGGTCTTGAGGATGGACCACTGGCCAGAGCTTGCTTAATATGCAATTGAGCTACTGGCCTGTCCTGCATCCAGCATTCTTTCTGAATGCACATTCAGTGCTGCTGGAGGCTTTGTAACCAATCACAGAGTGTGCCTGTCCACAGACTGTTGATTGGCTCACATTCATAAAAATTAATTAGTTTTGGATCACCAGCTACCAAGCACCTGATGCTGATGTAACCAATTGATTTATCTATGGATGTGGGATCCCTTGAAGACTGCATATGCTGAGTGACTATCCTATTATGCTGAATGACTATCCTATTCCTCCTCAATCTTCATGATGATAGCTTCTAGGAATATTTTTGGTTCAGGGCACCACCACCACCACCTAAGGCCCAATTTTTCTGCCCCTGTTTAACAGGGGAGCATAATTACAATTTTTGATCCAACATTTCACAGCAGTGCCTGTTCCTGTACTCAACAAAAATATCTGTGAGGCTTTACAGTGTTGTGCCACCACCACCACCGCCTAAGGCCCAATTTTTATGCCCCTGTTTAACAGGGGTGCGTAAGTACAATTTTTGATCCAATATTTAACAGAAGGGCCTGTTCCTGCACTCAACAAAAATATCTGTGAGGCTTTACAGTGTTGTGCCACCACCACCACCGCCTAAGGCCCAATTTTTATGCCCCTGTTTAACAGGGGTGCGTAATTACAATTTTTGATCCAATATTTAACAGCAGGGCCTGTTCCTGCACTCAACAAAAATATCTGTGAGGCTTTACAGTGTTGTGCCACCCCCACCACCGCCTAAGTCCCAATTTTTATGCCCCTGTTTAACAGGGGTGCGAAATTACAAATTTTGATTTAATATTTCATAGCAGGGCCTGGTCCTGCGCTGAACAAAAGTATCTGTGAGGCTTTACGCCCCGTACACACGGTCGGACATTGATCGGACATTCCGACAACAAAATCCTAGGATTTTTTCCGACGGATGTTGGCTCAAACTTGTTTTGCGTACACACGGTCGCACAGTTGTCGGAATTTCCGATCGCCAAGAACGCAGTGACGTCAACCACGTACGACCGTCAACCACGTACGATGAGACTAGAAAAGGCCAGTTCAAAACCAAGCGCGGCACCCTTTGGGCTCCTTTTGCTAATCTCGTGTTAGTAAAAGTTTGGTGAGAGACAATTCGCACTTTTTCAGACTCGTGGCTTTCAGATCGTTTTCTGCCGTTCAGTTTGTGCTTGTGGGTTGTATCTGCTCTTCAGTGCGTGCAAGCAAGTTCCGCGTGACTTAGTCATTGTATTCTTGTTCGTTCGTTACTGTTTTTCAGGTCGCTCTTCACAGGCCTTGCTGTTCTTCAGTGCGTTCTGTTACTTCGTTCTGAGCAGCCGACCGTTTTCTAGCCATGTTGCGTATACGTACTCCTCGTAGAGTTCGTGCTGTGCGGGGGCTTGGTGTTGGGGTCCTGACCTTGACACAAGTCCAGTCCATGAACAGGGTGGGGAGGAGTTCATGGACCAAGAATTGGTTGCTTCAGCGTGACCAGTTCTGTCATATGCCTTTGCTCCGTGAGATCCGAGAGAAAAATCCTGATGATTTCAGGAACTTTCTCCGGATGACGGACCCCGTATTTCACCGTTTGTTGGCTTTGCTGACCCCCTATATCAGCAAGCAGGATACCTGCATGAGGCAAGCCATCACTCCGGAGGAGAGGCTCGTCGCTACCCTGCGGTACTTGGCAACAGGGAGAAGCCTGCAGGACTTGAAGTTCTCAATAGGCATCTCCCCCCAGGCTCTGGGTATCATTATCCCAGAGACCTGTTCTGCCATCATCCAGGTAAGATTTTTATCCTTTTAATATCACATTTTATTGTATATAATGTTTGATAATATATTGTATTTCTTTCCTCATTCCCTAATGACCATGATTGGAATATGCTGTGAATGTCCCCTTTGTCCTCATGCATGCTGGATTTGTATGTAATTATTTTTTTGTCCTTCATACATATTTGCCTTCACTTACCTCCCCAGCATGGTCTCCCGCCCCTATATTCACCTCATGTAGTCACTTAACAATGTATTTTATCAGCTCCATAGTAGTGCTTTACCCCAAACACCCCCTAAAATGTTTAGAAATCTGATTTGTGTTTTTAATTCAGGCAGAGTGCCAGAGGCTTTTTTTTGTGGTGTCCCCAAATCATTTTAACCCTCCCTCCCCCCAACTGCTAAGTCAGCTGATCCCAATTCTCTATCTATCCTCAATCAACTTTCTGGTGACTTTGCCAAACCCATACACACTATACCCATCTCTTTAGTAGTCAGATTTATGGATGAATTCCCCAAACCATGTAGTGCAAGGGCCTCCCGGGATACTTTCAAATGGTACTGTTTAACGTTTTTGTATCCTATTATTCTCTTGATAGGTAATAGCAGAATGTCCAAATGTGCTAAAATGTGTACAATGTGTATTTATATCTTTGTATTATGACACTTCTTACCTGTCCAGTGGGCTGCCAATAGTGTAACTAAGGAGGGGCTGTTCCAAGTAATACCCATTATTTAGGCATTCATCTCTCAATGAAGTGGAGATGGTTAACTGTCCAAGAGTCCCCCCCTATAATGTTAGAAATGGCCCATGAGAGGGGGGAGGGGGGATATGATAGGTGTACCTTATACTTTGGTGTTGTAAAATTTCCCTTAATAAATGTTATCTGGATGTTGGCCAAGAATGTTTGTGTCTAATATGCTTTCCATGTTTTAATGTGCAAAAAGACTGATTTGTATTTTTTTTCCTCAACAGTTTCCTTTCACGCCACAGGAATGGCAGACTGTGGCCTCCCACTTTGCCCAGAGGTGGGACTTTCCTAACTGCGGAAGGGCAATTGATGGGAAACACGTCCACATCGTCCCACCGCCCAACTTGGGGTCATACTATTATAATTACAAGGGGTTCAATAGTATTGTGATGTTGGCGGTGGTGTCGGCTAATTATGAGTTCCTGTATGTGGACGTGGGGAAGAATGGCCGGATGTCCGAGTGGAGTCATCGCCCAGATGGAATCTATTAAACCAGAGAAAACCGCGCTTAGGATCAGTCTATATGGTATATTTGCTTAGGTTGCTGCCTCCCTTAAAACAAAGACACTCCTAGGGGTGTCCTGCCTAGTACCAATCTATTAAAGAATATTATAGGGATACAACCTGTATGCCTAAGCATGTACAGGAAACGTTAAGTGGAAAACGTTTTTTGTGAGCTTGTATGTAAACACGTTTTTCTATATGTAGGGGAATTGTGATGTTGTCACGGATTAGTAGGGAATGATTCAAACACATAGATGTGAGTCAGCATGGGCTTACATGTAGCCTCCTATGAGATATATATAACCTATCACCAAGCGCCTATTTAACAGCACATATATTCCTGATAGGTCAGTATATTATCTCTAGATCAAAAAACTCCAGACAACATATTCTATGCATTAAACAACCATATGTCAGCACAAGTATATTATGTCCTGTAAGGAAAACACATATTTTTCCCTCATACATCAATAACATATATATCTCTGTGTTTCAATGCAAAGATCGTATACTATGGAGATCAAAACATATTTGTGACAGTCCCATGCAGTTCATGCCGCAATCAGGTTGTTCACCAGGTGACTTTCGTGCATACAGCGTAGGGTGGTGACTTCTGTGACCCCCCTCAAAGTGCTCACTCACCAAAGGTAGGAACCCCTGCAGGGGTATCAGGCCTGTAGTCCTAAACAAGGGCTTTCCTGTTCACTGCTGTCACATCTCCAATTATATCCCGGTGGGTCTTAATCCTCATATATCAAAGAAAAGGAGACTTCCATAGTGTAATAAAGTCTCAAAAGTGTCTTTATTTTGTAAAATAGTATATATAATAATCCGAAATATTTCCAAAATAAGGTAAAAAAATATAGTTTAAAAAAATAGTTAAAAAATTAAAAACACATCTAAGCACAGTACTCCGCTATTCCTCCATTGACCACTGGGGGGAGGATGATGCTCAGATACTGTCTTGTATGATATCCACAATCACTGTAAGCACAACAGATACCAGTGGGGGAAGTGGCGATCAGCTGGACAAATGTCTGATTCACCCACAGGTTTGTCAGGAAGTGATGTGGGAAGCGTAGGTCCGTCGTGCGCGCTTCGTGCTCTGACGTCCTCAGCAACGGTGCTACGCTGCTATAGAGGGTAAACTTTTATCATGTGGAGAGCGTTCATTGTGTAGCGCCCATCTCTCAGCTGACAGCCAATCACCGCTATTCATTGCAAGGGGGGGGCGGAGGAGGGAGGGGCCGGATCGGAATCTTTATTAGGTATCGTACGATCATAGTGTCTGTGTAGGAGTGACGTTGGGTTGCCTGGATAGGGATTTAAGATAGACTACAAGCTCCCTGTTCCACCTATTTCAAAGGGGGAGGCTTCATATTAGTCTATACATCCCAAGGAAAGCATATAGATTCGTGACGAGAATCACTGTGTGCCCCTAGTGGTCAAGGAAGGCATACTCTCCAGCAAATTAATGCATAAACAATAAAATCCTTTTAAAAAAATCCTTTTTAAAATAATCCTGTCAAAAGGCCCCTCAAGGGAACCATGTTCATTGGCAAGCCTAAGGAGACTAATAGACTAAAAGACCATAAACTCAGATTACATAGAAAATGGCTAATTATACACAGGTAACATCCTTATACAGGATAGAAGACAGTTCAACCACATAGAGGGATATGTCCCCATATATCTAAAGAATTGTAGCTGGTGGGCATAACGTGTTTTGAATTATCTGTGGGGGTCACCTATGAGTAATTAGTATGTGTAATCCTCTCGCCATTAGGTGACTACACATACCTCTCTGGATACTTCTGTGGATGAACCAGTCTTTAACACCCCACAGCCAAGAACAAGAATTAATTCTAGGTCTATGTATTACGCAATACACAGGATACCAAACAGACCCTCGAGGAGACCGGAAAGAAGGAGAATACACCATCAGTCAGTGAATGAATACGGAACCCCACAGATACCGAGATATAATGTACCGACGTATAACAGATTCTCAACATTAACAGAATGTGATTACCCCCCCTATGAGAGAGCATATGATGAACATACACAAGTTCCGAATAGAAGCTATTATGGGGAACATAGGATTTTTCCCAGGCGCGGCCCAAAAGACAAACCACCAAGAAAGTGGAAGGCCCGGGTCCCATACAGGAATTCGATATGGAGAGGATGAAATGGCAACAGAGACGCATACAAATATTCAAGGGAAGATCATCAACGTGGAGACTATCCAATGAGGAGACCACAGGGACCCCCCAGGGGAAATTGGAACAATCAACAAGGGAGGAACATGGGTTTGGCTCCACGACCCACAGAAAGAGAAAGCAGACCAGAGGAACCAGAGGGGAGAGAAAGAAAAAGAAGGGAGTACTAGGCAAGGGGATCTACAACCTTAGCAGTGTCCAATTTACTGATGAAGAAATGAAAGTCCTCGATCTAGGACTAAAATATGCACCAGAGAAATCTCTGAATAAATTCGAAGCCTACATTGACTTACAAAAATTCATGAGGAAGATGAACCTCAAAAAACACAGCGCTAAATGAAAATACGCGATTAAAGGAAGACTCCGTCTATGTGCATACTCAACTTAAAAACAAATCTGTCCTAAGCCCCAACACTCCGGGCAATCAGTGCATGACAGCATTTAAAAAAATGGTGGAAGAAGAACTGAGGAAGTTAGATAAAAGAAGTAACCATAAGGCTAAAAGGATTTGGAAAACTATTAATAGATTAAGTAAGAACAAGAAAGTGGTCATTAGGCCAGCAGATAAGGGGGGAGGATTGGTAATCCTCAACAAAGATGATTACGAGGAAGAAATGGAAAACCTGTTAAAAGTAGAAAACACATACAAAAAACTAAAAGGGAACCCCAAGAACACATACCTAAAAAAATTGAAGGCTTACGTGAAAAAAGGTAAAGATAGGGGAATACTAAACATCCAGGAGGCGGAATACCTAGTGTCCAATTCTACCAAGACCCCGATAATATACTACACCCCGAAAATCTACAAAAGGTTGGAAAAGCCCCCTGGCAGACCTATTGTTAGTGGGATAAATTCCATATTCTCAAGATTGGGGGAATACCTCGATAAATTTTTGAAACCATTGGTATGCAAAGGGAAATCTTATTTACGTGACAGCTCACAACTCCTACAAGATCTACGGGAAGTAAATGGGGTGCAAAACTGCATATTAGCCACAATTGATGTTAATTCGCTCTACACCAGTATCGTACAGAAGGACGGATTAACAGGGGTAGAGAAAGCCCTACGTGAACATACCAGGATGAGACAAGCCCAAATTAACTACATATTGGAGGGCCTACAGATGGCCATGAGTTGTAACTATTTTTGGCACAACCATAGCTATTATGTCCAAGAAAAAGGTGTCGCAATGGGGGCACGATATGCACCCAGCGTAATAAATTTACTCATGAATCTGTGGGAGGAGGAGTATTTGTATTGAAGACATATCCCCCAACTCAGATTCTACCGGAGATATATCGACGACCTTATTATTATCTGGGAAGGTACACCTGAAGAGCTGGAAGAGTTTTTTGCAAATTTGAATACCAATAAGTATGGTCTTACCTTTACAGGAAAGTGGAGCCACCAAAAAATCGAATATCTTGATTTGGAAATTTTCAAACACGAAGATAGACTATATACTAAAACCTACTTCAAAGCTACAGACAAAAATGGCTACATTTCCACTACTAGCTGCCACCATCCACAGTGGAAGGAAAACATCCCGAAAGGTCAAATGCTTAGAATACGTAGAAACTGCGACACCCTGGAGGACTACCTTACACAAGCCGACAGGCTGATTTAACAATTCCAAGAAAAAGGCTATAACAAAGAGAGGTTGATACAGACCAAAATGAAAATAGCGGATATGGATAGGAATAATTTGTTCAGAAAAAATCAGAATAAGGGCAAACCTATGGACACAGCATTTATTACTGGATACATTAGTCAATATAAAAATCTAGAGTACATTTTCAGAAAGTATTGGCCTATTCTCAGGGAAGATAGAGTGTTATCTACCATACTTCCCAACAAACCGAATTTCATCTACAGGAAGGCTTCCAATCTCCATGATCACCTGGTCCACAATGTCATCAACCCGCCAAAACAAATACAGATCTTCCCTAATCTCACAGGGTTTTACAGATGTCAGAAATGCTTACCCTGTAGGGCCAGCAAACCACAGCCCCGAAAGAAAGAAACGTTTAGATCGAGGGTGGACCAGAGGGAATATAAAATAAAAAATCTGATCACCTGTCAAAGTACTCATGTGACATACGTCATAGAATGTCCTTGCCACCTCCAGTTTGTGGGTAGGACCACACGGCCCCTATACGTTAGGATAAGGGAGCATATAAAAAATATTAAGAAGGGCTTCCCTAAGCACAACTTATCGTGCCATTTTGATCAGGCGCACAATAGGGACCAATCGGGGCTAATCTTTTATGGCATTGACTCTATCAAACCACACTGGAGGGGGGGCAACAAAACCACCCTTATCTCGCAAAATGAAACAGCCTGGATATATAGGTTGGGGTCCCTGGCTCCTAGGGGCCTCAACCAAGATATAGACCTCAATTGTTTTATTGCCAATCCATAAACTTATTGATGTGTTCCCACTATAAATTTGGGATATTTACGTCTTATATTTTTTTTAACATATATTTTCCACATATCATCCAACTTTGGGATAATTTGGGGTGACCCTACTTTTTACTTTTATTTTTAGTTCTATTTTTATTTTTACATATATATAGGACTATCTCCCTCTACACGGAGGTATATTTATATTTTTCATTCTTACATGGACTATATCAAGGTCTGTTCATCTTCTCACCATTCATCTAGGTATCACACACTTTAGTACACAATGGTTGACATATATACCCATTGGTAACATGGGTGGTCATGGTATAACACAGAGTTGTCACAAATATTCTTATTTATTAGGAGCACCGTGCATTACCATATACACCAGTCACGGCTTGAGGCTAATATTGTCAACTATATACATATATCAATATGGGGTTAGGTATATGTATGGTACGGACAGGGCTCTCACTTACACTTATGAATAGCACTCAGGGACGAGTCATAATAGGATTCTAATGAGATTCTGTTTTAATTTTCTAAGTCCTGATCGTCATGAAATTCTTTAGCCTTCACTAGGCATGGATACACATAAAAGATATATTTCTTTGCTCTCTTTTCACCTGATACACATATGATTAATTTTCCTACACATATGCACTAGCACCATTGGACATTATCCCTTCTTAGAGTGTACATACTCGTTTTATTAGATATGGTCTTATAATATGACTACATATCTTTTCACATATGGACTGACCGTAGTGTGCATAAACACACACTCCCTCTATTCTTTATGTGTAGTCACCTAATGGCGAGATGATTACACATACTAATTACTCATAGGTGACCCCCACAGATAAGTCAAAACACGTTATGCCCACCAGCTACAATTCTTTAGATATATGGGGACATATCCCTCTATGTGGTTGAACTGTCTTCTATCCTGTATAAGGATGTTACCTGTGTATAATTAGCCATTTTCTATGTAATCTGAGTTTATGGTCTTTTAGTCTATTAGTCTCCTTAGGCTTGCCAATGAACATGGTTCCCTTGAGGGGCCTTTTGACAGGATTATTTTAAAAAGGATTTTTTTAAAAGGATTTTATTGTTTATGCATTAATTTGCTGGAGAGTATGCCTTCCTTGACCACTAGGGGCACACAGTGATTCTCGTCACGAATCTATATGCTTTCCTTGGGATGTATAGACTAATATGAAGCCTCCCCCTTTGAAATAGGTGGAACAGGGAGCTTGTAGTCTATCTTAAAACCCTATCCAGGCAGCCCAACGTCACTCCTACACAGACACTATGATCGTACGATACCTAATAAAGATTCCGATCCGGCCCCTCCCTCCTCCGCCCCCCCCTTGCAATGAATAGCGGTGATTGGCTGTCAGCTGAGAGATGGGCGCTACGCAATGAACGCTCTCCACATGATAAAAGTTTACCCTCTATAGCAGCGTAGCACCGTCGCTGAGGACGTCAGAGGACGAAGCGCGCACGACGGACCTACGCTTTCCACATCACTTCCTGACAAACCTGTGGGTGAATCAGACATTTGTCCAGCTGATCGCCACTTCCCCCACTGTATCTGTTGTGCTTACAGTGATTGTGGATATCATACAAGACAGTATCTGAGCATCATCCTCCCCCCAGTGGTCAAGGGAGGAATAGCGGAGTACTGTGCTTAGATGTGTTTTTAATTTTTTAACTATTTTTTTAAACTATATTTTTTTACCTTATTTTGGAAATATTTCGGATTATTATATATACTATTTTACAAAATAAAGACACTTTTGAGACTTTATTACACTATGGAAGTCCCCTTTTCTTTGATATATGAGGATTAAGACCCACCGGGATATAATTGGAGATGTGACAGCAGTGAACAGGAAAGCCCTTGTTTAGGACTACAGGCCTGATACCCCTGCAGGGGTTCCTACCTTTGGTGAGTGAGCACTTTGAGGGGGGTCACAGAAGTCACCACCCTACGCTGTATGCACGAAAGTCACCTGGTGAACAACCTGATTGCGGCATGAACTGCATGGGACTGTCACAAATATGTTTTGATCTCCATAGTATACGATCTTTGCATTGAAACACAGAGATATATATGTTATTGATGTATGAGGGAAAAATTTGTGTTTTCCTTACAGGACATAATATACGTGTGCTGACATATGGTTGTTTAATGCATAGAATATGTTGTCTGGAGTTTTTTGATCTAGAGATAATATACTGACCTATCAGGAATATATATGCTGTTAGATAGGCGCTTGGTGATAGGTTATATATATCTCATAGGAGGCTACATGTAAGCCCATGCTGACTCACATCTATGTGTTTGAATCATTCCCTACTAATCCGTGACAACATCACAATTCCCCTACATATAGAAAAACGTGTTTACATACAAGCTCACAAAAAACGTTTTCCACTTAACGTTTCCTGTACATGCTTAGGCATACAGGTTTTTGAGGTAGCGCCATTGTATCCCTATAATATTCTTTAATAGATCGCCAAGATGGAGTTTTACAGGCGTCTCCAGAATGGCAGCTTGGACTTGCCACTTCCAGAAGACAACGTGGAAGGACTCCCATTCGTCTTTATTGCGGATGAAGCCTTTGCGCGGGGGGTCCACCGTATGCGGCCATTCCCGATGAGGACCCTCACCCTGGTTTTTAATTACCGGCTGGCTAGAGCCAGAAGAGTGGTGGAGAACACGTTTGGAATCATGGCCAGCCGGTTCCGCCCATTTCTTACACCCATCCATATGGCGGAGTATAAACTGAATCATATAATCCTGGCGTGCTGTGTTCTACACAACTTTTTACAGCAACATTCGGCCAACTATGCTGGCTCAGTTGGGCCTGAGGCCGGAATTATAAATGAAACAACCCTGACGGCGCTTGAAAGTGGCCGTCCTGGCTTGCCCTCCCTGAGTGCCCGTGATGTCCGGTTAAGATACTTTGAGTTCTTTGCAGGTAGGGGGGCCATCAATATGCCAGACAATTTGTGAAACCTTGATCAAATAAGAAAAAAAATTATGCAAATCTTTGGTGACATTTACTGCTCGTGTTTGTTTTAGCTGACCCTGACAGAAATGTGGTGAGTCCAGAAAATGGCGTGATTGTGTAACCTTATACAAAGCACTGTTGGGTGTTATTTACTAAAGGCAGTGACACTTTGCACTACAAGTGCACTTGAAACTGCACTGAAACTGCACTTGTAGTGCAAAGTGGATTTGCCCTTAGGAAATAACCCCCATTGTCACAGAAAGCAGCAATTACATCACCACAAAAGTGTTGTAGTGTTGAGACAATAATCCACACATTCTTGATTAACAATCTTTTTAATACCTGCACATTCACATGTGCATTTAGAAAAGGCTTTTAAAACAAACCAACATGTTTGTTGTATAACAATTTTTGGGGTGGCATTATCAAAAATAGAAATGTCCATTTAAGATAAAACAGGCATGTTTCAAAACAACAAGAAAGACACAAATCTTGAACTTACAAAGTTCACATTTGGTAGAACTTGAAGGCAATATCAGACATGAGTATTTAGGAACTGTGTTTGATATTGCGTTCAGATGGGGTGAAGTCACCCCAGGAAAAGACAAATTTGGAAGATGTACACAAATAGTCGAATGTCAACATGTGCTAGCTGCCATCACGGGGGATCAAGTTACGTGTTTTGGGGGAGCAACTCCTTCCTCACAGCTACTTTATTATTGAGGAAGGGATTGCACCCCCAAAACACGTCCATTGATCTCCTGTGATGGCAGATAGCACATGTTGACACACTGTGTGCATCCTCCAAATTTGGCTTTTCTAAAAATCGCTAAAACATTTTGAACATTGTAGCACACAAAAAAACAAAGGGATTTGGAGGGGTTTTAAACTCTCCCCAAAACATCAATGATGTTTTATTTTTTTGAATAACATCATTGATGTTTTTCTTGAGGTTTTCCAATGCTAAATTACACCCCATGATCTCCCCGATCAGGATCTGGGCACTTTCAGAGGTGAAAGGATCTGGATCCACAACATCACGCTCACCTAAAAAGAGAGAAACCAAAAAAAAAGCAGGTATTAAAAATATGCCGGCATCCATCTCTTACCTGAGCCTGTGGTCGCAGACACTCACCTGTTGTGGTGACTAGTTCCACCACATCTTCTTCCTCCTGCTCTTCTTGTGTTGGGGGGATTTCCCCTCCTTCCAGAGGTGGGGGGCTCTGGTCTCCTCAGATGAGGGGTGTCCTCTGAGTTTTTTCTCCCCTATGTAAAACAAAAATGGTATACTTAGCACACAGATATTTGATGGCAGATCTAGAAATATGAAACATTATTTGGAAGTGGGGTACAATTGTCTATTTTGGCAGAGTTCCAAGATGTAGAATTTTGAGTGTCCTTTGTCAAGCTTCAATACTTTACCTGTTTGGTACAAGCTTCACAGATGGAGACACCCCTATAGTATACACTGGAGCACCTGTGTGGGCCCCCTAATAAAAATGGTGTTCTTGTGTCCCACACTAGTGCTCCAGCGTCCAGATGTGTAAACTGCTGCTGAGTGTCCTCTCCTTACACAGAATCTAGTTTGTTATTCATTCTAGTAACAAACCCATCTACATAACCAAATTAGTTTCATACAAGTAGGCCGTAAACAATGTGGGCAAATGCATATGGCCAAAACAATGGTGTTTTATAGGCCGAAAGAAAAATGTTTGATACGAACGAAAAATGTGCCCATGAACATGAAAGTTGTCATTTTAAACCGTACAACACTTATTAAGAAAAGCACATGGAGCAGCACGAACGTAAATAAAGACAAAAAGAATAGGAACACAGCACAACTACTTACTTTTTTGCAGCGCTCTCCAGATCTTTCTGTACTGCTCGTTTTCTCGTAATTTCAGGTCCAACCACCGCTTCCTGAGCTGATCTTTCGATCGTCGTACCCTGAGATTCCGGTGCAGACTCTTGACCACTTTCACCATTATCTTGGCCTTTCTGACATTGGGGTTGGGGTAAGGTCCATACTTTCCATCATAGTCGGCCTTCTTCAGGATGTCGACCATCTCCAACATCTCCCCAAAGGACATATTCAATGCCTTAAATCTTCTCCTTCTTGATCCTGACGTTTCAGGATCCGGGCTTTCCTCCCCCTCCTCCTCGTTGCTGTAATTAGCACGCACATGCTGTGTCTCTGCCATGTGCTCTTCCCCCACTGCGCCGAACGAAAAGGGGCGGAGAATAGACTAGAAAGAACGTCAGGGGCGGGGGGAGCTACACGCATGCGCAGTGTGTATAAAGCATAACACGCGTGCGTATTACGTCCGATCTGTGAGGTAAGATCTAAACTTGGGCCTATACTGCTTCTAAATTGAAGCCTATATTGTAACCAGATTAGGAGAGTTTGGCCTGACATTAGGGTTTGTCTTGTGTTGTGTCTTGCAGAGAAAATGGATGGCTTCAATGACCACAATTTCCTCCCCCTGTTCATAGACAAGTACAGGGAGCTGCCCTGTCTGTGGCAGGTGAGACATCCTCATTATAATAATAAACAAAAGAGGCAGGCAGCGCTGGAGAAACAGCTGGAGTTGATGACGCCGGTGGTCCCCACAGCAACCATCCCCTATTTAAAAAACAAAATTGGTGGCCTGAGGAGCACTTATCTTAGGGAGCGCAAGAAGGTCACAGATTCCCAGAGATCCGGAGCTGCAGCAGATGACGTTTATGTCCCCAGGCTGTGGTACTATGAGAGACTGCAATTTCTGTCAGACCACACTGAAGTCAGGGAATCCCTCTCTACTCTTCCTTCCACTCTTCCTTCCACCCCAGCTGAGGCTTCTGATGTCCAACCTGGGCCTTCCAGCCAGGAAGAAGTGGAGGAGCCCAGCTTGAGCCAGGTATAGCATTGTTCTACAGATTTCTGGTCAATAAATAAATTATGTTTACTAGATGTCATTATTGATCACTAATTGCTGATTGCAAAAAGTGGTTTACATATCAATAGACAATAGTGGACACAAAAATTTGGGACAAGAATGAAAAATGCAGGACTCAGAAGGATAGTCTGTTATATTTGTTAACATTCAATTTGCAACAGTCAGGAGGTGAAAATTGTGTGTGATTGATGAATAAAAAAACTAAAACTATGTCCCTTTTTCATACACAGGAAGACCTCAGCCAGGAGGAGGCTGTGGAATGTGGCAGCCAGGAGGAGGCGGGCCTGAAGTTGCAGCCAGGAGGAGGCGGGGCTAAGTGTCAGCCAGGAGAAGCCTGGGACAAGTCGAAACCTGACCGAATCGCAGGTTCCTCCCCTCCGCCTTCCATACAAAAGAGCGAGGAAGACGACTCACATGCAGGATTCTGTGCTCAGGCTGATTCAGGAGGCTTCTGCGTCCCTCAGAGCCTTACCCACTCCTGAAGAGGCCTTTGCCTGCATGGCTGCCACAAAACTGCAGGGCATGCAGGAGGGTCAACACAAACTATGTGAGGACCTTCTTTATAAAGTCCTAAGTAAAGGGGTTAGTGGTGAACTAACACCCAATACCCACCTGAGTGAGTTGGCCCCTCCTCCTCCTCCTCCTGCCACAACTCCACCACCACCAGAGCCACAGCGTGGAAGGAAGCGTGGAAGGAAGACCAGAGAGTGATGACCCTGGGTTCAGTCTGGTCTGACAAAAGATGCAGTCTCTTGTATGACCACAGCCTGGGGACACAGATGTCATCTGCTGCTTTCTGGATCTCAGGGACTTCTGGACCAGACTGCAATCCCTTAGATATGGACTCCTCAGGCCACCAATTTTGCTTGAAAATAATTGATGTCTGCCCTTGGGGTCCAAGGCTTCACCCTTTTCTGCTGTTTCTACAGCATTGCCTCCCTCTTTGTTTAGTTGTAAGCCCTTAATAAATGAATTTTTTTTTCAATTATACTCTCCTATGTGTGTTTTCATTCAAAAAGGACAGTTTGTTTCTGAGGATTCAGGTACATTTCAAAATACAATGTGAAATTAACAAGGGACACCAACACCAAACAATCTCCTTGAGATTAAATAATACAAGATATCAATGGTGTTGTGGTAACTTGACACACAAAACACACACAAAAATATTCTGGAGTAAAACTAAAAATACAATAAAACAAAGATCAGCCTTGAAAAAAATACAAACCTAAAAAAAATATTCTGCCTTAAAACAACAACAACAAAAAAATAAAACAACACAAAAATAATGTTGTCAGATGTGACAAATCAAAATATATTGAGGGAATCCCGATAAATAGTAAAGAAAGAAGTTTGTGAGAAGTCTGTGTAAATATGAGCAGCAAAACTACTTCATTCTTCTCACATTCTAAAGAAGAAGAGAGTGCGCTGTATTAAACCATTTTTAACATTGCACCTTGACGAAAGTGTTGTATCCATTGCGAACGCTAAGTTTACCAGACCGAGCTGTTCCGTCTCAGAATTTCTTATGAGCATGCGTGGCACTTTGTGCGTCGGAACAGGCCACACACGGCCGGAATTGACGCGATCGGATTTTGTTGTCGGAAAATTTTCTAGCCTGCTCCCAAACTTTGTGTGTCAGGAAAATCCGATGGAAAATGTCCGATGCAGCCCACACACGGTCGGAATTTCCGACAACACGCTCCGATCGGATGTGTACGGGGCATTACAGTGTTGTGCCACCACCACCACTGCCTAATGCCGTGTACACATGGTCAGACTTGCCAACGGGATAACCTCCGTCGGCATTTCCGACGGAAAAATTTAGAACATGTTCACTATCTAAGTCCGTTGGAAATGCCGACAGAAAAAGTCCGATGGGGCATACACACGCTCCCATCTGACTTTTCTGTTGGAAATTCCGACCGTGTGTACGGGGCATTAGGCCCAATTTTTATGCCTCTGTTTAACAGGGGCGCGTAATTACAATTTTTGATCTAATATTTCACAGTAGAGCCTGTTCCTGCGCTCAACAAATGTATCTGTGAGGTTTTACAGTGTTGTGCCACCACCACCCTTGCCTAAGGCCCAATTTTTATGCCCCTATTTAACAGGGGCGTGTAATTACAATTCTTGATATAATATTTCACAGCAGGGCCCATTCCAGCTCCCACCAAGAGTAACTGTGAGGGCTTACAGTGTTCTGGTACCACCAACACCTAAGGCCCAATTTTCCGCAAAGTGTATAGGGCAGGCTGTATAGTATATACAGGCTGTCCCCTATTTTCAAACATCCGACTTACACTTCCTACTTACAAACGGAGGAAGACAACAGGAAGTAAGAGGAAATCTACCCCTAGGAAGGAAAAATCTCTTCTGTAAGAGAATATGGGAAATAGGTGTCTCCACTGATGCTTTATCACCAATCCTTGTTTCCCTAATAACACCAAATTTTCTAAATCCAATTGTCATTGGGACAGAAAGTGAGGTGAAATCTTCTGAATAGGGGCACAGACAGCAAAACAAATGTTACAAGGGTGATGATAACCCGTCCCTATGTTATCCAAAAAGCTTAAAAATAGATTTTTTGGCTGGAGTTACACTTACAAAATGTACCTGTTCCAAATTACAAGCAGATTCAACTTAAGAACAAACCTACAGTCCCTATCTTGTTTGTAACCTGGGGACCGCTTTTATACTGCTGCTGTTCAAAGTATATAGGGCCTGGGGGCCCCACGCCTTTTTTAAAAATTTGGGTGTGGGGTTCCCCTTAGTATCCATACCAGACCCAAATGGCCTGGTAATGGGCTGGGGGGGGGACATTACATTACGGCCGCAAGCAGTTTTAAATTACTTTTATTCCTTTAGAAATGTCATTTTGTGCAGGGACTGTTCTAAACACAGGAAAAATGTGCCACTTTACAGGCATACTATAGCCACCCCCCAGGCACGCTATTTAAAGGAATATTTCACTTTTACTGTTTCACTTTAAGCATGATTAAAATCACTGCTCCTTAAAAAACTGCAGTTTTTAAAACTTTTTTTGCATTGATATATGTCCCCTGGGGCAGGACCCAGGTCCCCAAACATTTTTTATGACAATAACTTGCATATTAGCCTTTAAAATTAGCACTTTAGATTTTTCACATTCGAGTCCCATAGACTTTAATGGTGTTTGCGTGAACACCATTTTTTGCCTGTTCACATGTTCTGCCACAAACCGAACCGGGGACTCATCCCTAAAGTTCGGCCTGAACATCAGGTGTTTGCTCGCAAACTAACCGAACATATGGGGCTTTTGCGGCAAATTTGAGCGCAGAATGCCTATTAGTGTACTGTGAGATCCCAGTGCATTGACGTCTGATGATTAACCAAAGCATGCACCTGACCTGCATGCTTTGGCCAATCACTGTGCGTTCTGCTGCGAGAGCCATAATTGGCCAAAGTCAGGGTACCTTTGGTCAATCATGGCTCAGGGGGATGAAGTCCACGCCCTACACTATATAAGGCTGCTTACATAGCGGCCATGTATAGTGTGTGTATGGAGATAGATTGAGTTAGATTAGGCAGGCAGGTTAGTTAGTGGCATTTAATGTAGACTAGATATTCAGTGTAGACTCTATATTCAGTCAGTGCAGGCAATGTAGTATATAACACAGTGTATTGAAGTGGTTAAGGGAACCCCGCGGCGAAAAAAAAAATGACGTGGGGTCCCCCCCAAAATCCATACCAGACCCTTATCTAAGCATGCAACCTGGCAGGTCAAGATAGGGGGGACGAGCAAGCGCCCCCTCCCCCTCCTGAACTATACCAGGTCGCTTGCCCTCAACATGGGGAGGGTGCTTTGGGGTCTCCCCCAAAACACCTTGTCCCAATATTGATAGGGACAAGGGCCTTGTCCCAACAACCCTTGCCGGACGGTTGTGGGGATCTGCGGGCAGAGGGCTTATCAGAATCTTAAACCCCCCTTTAACAAGGGCGCCCCCAGATCCCGGCCCCCTATGTGAAAAATATAAAAAAATGAGAGGTGCCCCATTGACTGGTGTCTTTTCATGGTGACAGCTATTATATAGGCAAGGGCGGGACCACCTGGTGACGTAACCGAGTGACCCCGCAAAAAGACAGCAGTTGGCTGGATGTCTTCCATTGAGGCGGAGCTGTTTTTTTTTCTATTTTTGGGTCCATCAACGCCATGATTGAAGATGGATGGACATGGCAAGACACTTTTTTTTTTTAAATAAAGGAATTATCAAAAACTGTCTTTTGGGTTTTTTACTTTTTGACACTTTTTTTTTGGTGAATGGGTAAGGTTCATTGTACCTGATACCCATTTACATAGGGAGGGGGGCAGGTTTTGGGGGATCCCTTGTTAAAGGGGGCTTCCAGATTCTGATAAGCCCCCTGCCCGCAGACCCCCACAACCACCGGGCAAGGGTTGTGGGGATGAGGCCCCTGTCCCCATGAACATGGGGACAAAGCACCCTCCCCATGTTGAGGGCATGTGGCCTGGAATGGTTCAGTAGGGGGGGCTCTCACTCACCCCCCATCCTGTCCTCCAGGCTGCATGCTCGGATAAGGGTCTGGTATGGATTTTTGGGGGGACCCCTGCGCCAATTTTTAAAAAAATTTTGGCGTGCAGTTCCCCTAATATCCATACCAGACCCAAAGGGCCTGGGATGGAATGGGGCGGCTGCATGCCATTTTTTTTCTTGATTTTTATCTATCTTACTGGGAGCCGGCAAAACATTACAACCACAAGCAATTTTAAACTACATTTTTTCCTGTGGGACTGTAGAACACATGACACCGATGCGTTACTTTACAGGCAGACTAAGGGGACCCCCAAGCACGATATTTAAAGGAATATTTCATTTTTATTGTTTCACGTCAAGCATTATTAAAATCCCTGCTCCTGAAAAAACTGTCATTTTTAAAACTTTTGTTTGCATTGATACATGTCCCCTGGGGCAGTACCTGGGTCCCCATACACTTTTTATGGCAATAACTTGCTTATAAGCCTTTAAAATGAGCACTTGATTTTTCATGTTCTTGTCCCATAGATTTTAACTGCACGTTTTTTTTTGCCTGTTCGCATGTTCCCGGGGGTTTTCGGCTCATCCCTAATTTAAGAGTATTTTCATTTCACTTTTTTAGCAGATATAATATAGTAAACCACTTTTAGTGGCATTTGTAACAGACTGGAGCAAAAAAAAGAAATACATTGTAAGGGCTCACATCCACATTAAAGTGATTGTAAATCCTAAAACATTTTTTACCTTAATGCATTTCCTGCATTAAGGTAAAACATGTTTTAGTATGTGCATTGCCCCCTCACCCCCCTTATATTTACCGAAGCTCAATCTTGAACCTGGGCAGTGGCTCTCTCCTCTTTTGTCCATTCTCACAGGCTTTGTGAGAGCAGCAGGAGCCAATGTCAGTCAAATCCTGTGATGAGAGAGCAGGAGGTGGGGCCCAGCCTCGTTGCCTATGTCTATACACAAGGAGCATGGCTTGGGATTGAGCCTGCAGGTGTGCTACAATAGAAAATTGCCTCTTTGGTGGTACACTGAGAAGAGAAGGCAAAAGAAACGCCAGCAGGGGACCCCGGAAGAGGAGGATCTCTGTGTGCAATGCCATTTGACCACAGCAGGTAAGTATAATGGAAAATGTATTATCAAGTACTTACCATAATTTTCCTTTCCTGATGTACTCCATGGCAGCCTGCATGTGGGTTAACCCCGCCTCCTCTACAATACTATAGGACCCTATACCCATAAATTTGAACTCACCACTAGGGACTGCGTTCCGTAACTAGCCAACTCTTTGACTAAATGGGTGGGAACTCCATCTGATATGGAGTCCATAAGGAAAGGAAAATTACGGTAAGTATTTGATAATAAACGTTCAGTTTTCCTGACAGACTCCATGGTAGCCTTCGTGTGGGAAATAACTAGCCAGACCACACAGAGTGGGTATGCTGAAAAACAAAAGATTTTAATTGCCCCATCAACTGACAGGATTCTTAAACAAAAGTTCACAGAAGATAGAGAAGCAGGCTTTATACAGTAATGTGACAAAAGTATTAATGACGGCCCAAGAGGCCGCTTTACAGATGACATATGGAGCCACGTTCCGGGCTGCCACACATGAAGCTGCCATACCCCAGGTGGAATATGCCGTCACCGCCTCTGGAGGAGCCAAGCCATTAGCTCTATAAGCTTGTTGAATGGACTGGACGATCCAGGCCACAATCATTCTGGTTGAAGCTCGCTTCCCTCTGTTACTGCTGGAATACAGATTAAACAGGTATTCGGAGCATCTAAAGGAGGAAGTAGCTTGCAGGTGTTAATTTAGTAGTTCACCTATATGCAGAGGATAAACCTCGGTGGACCCTGGAGACCTGAATGTAGGTAGGATGATTTCTTGGTTCTCATGGAACACTGAAGTGACCTTCGGATTTGAGCTGAGCATAGGAATAAGGACCACTCGGTCTGGGAAAAGGGTCAGGAATGGTTCTTCATGACCCAAGGAACCAATCTCAGAAACCGTTTTGGCTGAAGTGATAGCGACCAAGAAGGTGACTTTTGCAGAAAGGTCTTTGATAGAAAGCGTTGTAGACACCGTCAGTCTGAGTCCAGACAATGAGTCAAGAACGAGGGGAAGATCCCATTTGGGGGAATCTTGGTTTTCTTTGGAACTTGAGTCTTGACACCCCATGGAAGAACTGCCAGATTAGCTAGTGAACAGCCCATGATGCTCCAGAGAAGACTGATAAGGCTGAGACTTGGACTTTAAGAGAGCTGATGGATAGAGACAGATCTAGGCCAGATTGAAGGAAGCTGAGGATATCCTAGATGTCTGGATCTCTAAATGATCTGCCCTTAGAGGATGAGAATGCAACAAACTTGGCCCATATTCTCTTGTATACTTTATTCGTGCTCACCTTCCTTGAGCTCATGAGGGTGGAGATCACTCTTGAAGCACACCCGAGAGATTCCAGCCTCTCCCACTAAAGAGCCAGACCATCAGTCTCAGTAACGCCGGACAAGGGTGCAGGACTGCCCCCTGAGAAAAAAGGTCCAGCCTGAGTGGGAGAGGCACCGAATCCCAGAAGCTGAGCTGAGTCAGGAGGGGAACCATGGCCTGTTCAGCCAGTAAGGCACAATCACCACCACCTCTACCGCTTCCGCTTGGAGTCTCCGTAAGAACTTGAGGATGATCGGGAACGGGGGAAAGGCGTATACTCTGTAATAATCCACTGATCTGTCAGGGCATCTATTCCGAAGGCCTGGCTGCAACAGACCCGAATATAGTACTTCTTGAGCTTGAAATTGCAGGCAGATGTAAATAGATCCACTTCAGGATCGACTACCAGGGACAGGATCCACTCGAACGTCTGCCCATGAAGAAACAATTCGTTGTTGTCCAGCTGTGTCCGGAACAGGAAGCCCACCTGGACATTCTGGGCTCCGAGGATGAAGACTGCCGCAATATTGGCCAGGTTCTTCTGGGCCCAAGACCTGATTGGTTCAACCTCTTGGATCAGGGTGGGGCTCCAAGTGCCCCCTTGCCCCCTCACGTAAGAGGCTGCTGTGATGTTTTCCATCCTTAGTACCACTGACTCCCATTTCAGGAGATGGGAAAAAGATTGAAGGGCACACCAGGCCGCCCGAAGTTCCAGGACATTCGAGCCCGGATTGTGTAAGAGCATCCCCTGGATTGTGTAGAAGAGCATCCCACTTGCCCTGTGCCAGTTCCAACATACAGAGGCTCCCCATCCAACACCACTGGCATCGGTCATGACTGTGACCCATGAGATGGGACGATGGAGTGGCAAGTGAGTAAGTTCCTGTGCTGGAGCTACCAAAAGAGGTTGTATCTCATCACTGATGTTATGCGAATGGACTGATGTCCCCCGAATTCCATTGCTGAAGGAACCCCGTCTGAAAGGGAGGAAACCTTCACAGAGACCATTTGACCATGGGTGTCGTAGAGACCATCCTTCCGATAATTCTTAGGCACTGTAAGGCCCTCAGGCATGAGGAGTTCAGAGGCGGTGAAATTCTTTCCCAAATAACTGGGATCTTTTCCACAGGGAGAGAGATGTTGCTTTCCACTGTGTCGAACTGGGCCCCCAGATTTAGGAGCCACCCGAAGTCGACCAATGTGGAGATGACCTGCTCCTTGTGGCTCAACAATTGCTCTTTGTCCTTGGGCAGCAACAGGAGGTTGTTGAGGTAGTGGTACAAGCGTATCCCTCTTGTTCTGATGAGAGTCACGACAGTCAGTAGAACTTTCGAAAAGACTCGGGGTGAGGTTGCAGCCCGAAAGGGAGGCAGGTAAACTGCAGATGTTCTGGCCCGACTTGGTACCAAAGGTATTTGTGGAATTCCTCTGCCACAGGCACATGGAAGTAAGCGTCTTTTAAGTCAGGTGAAATTAGCCAATCGCCTGGCTGCACAGCTTGCTGGATGGTAGACAGGGTCTCCATTTTGAACCTTTCGTATTTTATTAATTTTTTTTAGGTAAGTTAGATCCATCACCTGGAACCATGAACCATTTTTCTACTGAACTAAGAAGAGAGGGGAGTACACCCCCTGGAACTCTTCATCCTTTGGGACAGGCACCACTGCTCCTGTGCGAATCCATGTAGGATAGTAACACCTGCTTCTTTTCTTCTGATTGTGGTAGCAGGGTGGAAATAAATCTGGAGGGAGGAATACTGGTGAAGGACCATGTGTGGCCTGAGCCTACCATCTTGATGGTCTAGTAATCCGAGATTGAGTCCACCCAGACGTGCCGAAAGTCCCGGACGAGCCTGTTAGAGAGTGCTTCCCTTGAATGCTCGGTAGTTCTTCTTCTAAGCTGAGGTCTCTTGTGACTGAACAGACACCTATCCTGGGGTAGGAAGGCCAATTTCCCACCGGTGGCCTGGGCGATAGCGCTGTCCAACCTGTTACCAAATAGCGAGAGCCCTCAAAGGGGATCCTACACCAGGCTTGGTTGGACGCCGGATTGACGACCCATAGGCCACTTAGCCATGACCAAAGACAGCATAGTCCGGGCCAGCAGGCGGATAAGATCGATAGATGCCTCCCCCAGGAAGGCCACTGCCAGCTTCAGTTCCTGGACTGCCGAGCCTCTGGCTAACTCTTCTGAAACTCCTCTGAGTATGGAGTCCACGTTCTCTGTCCAGGTTTCCATAGCCTTGGACATATCCGCTAGGGCCAGGGTGGGTTTGCAAGCCTTACCAGCTAGCCCATAGATTCTCTTGAGGTCCTGGTCTATTCTTCTCTCAAGATGGTCCTTGAAGGATACCACATCCTCCAAAGGAAGAGTAACGTGTTTTGCCAGACGCATCAGCACTGCGTCCACAAGGGGAGCGTTTTCCAGATGTTTCACTTCCTCTGCCTTGAAGTGATATAGTCTGGAGGTTTTGCGTGACATAGAAGCTTTCTTGTCTATTTTGCTCCACTCCTTGTCAATGATATCCTTCAATTCCAAAATTCTCCAAGTGCTTAAAGAAACTTCCTTTGTTTAGCCAGTGGAATAGAAGGGTCTTCCCACTTCAGGGCTTCTTTGACCGCTTTGACTAGTGGGGACACAAGAGCAAAATTGAAACCCCTGGCAAATTCGTCTGCTTCTAATTCACTGTCCGAAGAACCGAGAGAAGCATCGTAGTCAGTCCATGTGCGGGATGTACCTCACTCTTTTAGGGACTGCTGCACCACTAGGGAAGCAAGCAAGGGAAGCCAAAGAAAAAAAAAAAAAAAAAAAAAAATATATATATATATATATATATATATATACATATATATATATATATATATAAATTTTTTTGGTTAACTTCCCCTTTAAGAGCTGCAACTCCCCCACAAGTGCTTACCTTGTCCCATGCTATTCCAGGCTCGGGGAGGCTGCAGCTTCACTGCCCTCAGGGATTCCCAACTTGGCAGGGTCTGTCAGCCATTTAAATCCCCCGCCCGAATGACGTCACCGCCTTACCCACTTCACGCCTGCACCGTGGAGAGCCGCCAGGCGGTGCCTGTGCGGCCGCCAGATGCTCCACCGCTTTGCACATGCGCAAGCCAAGCCTTGATGTTTTAGAGGCCTTGCGGATGTGCAGAAGATACCGGAGGCCGCTGAAGCATTCCAGACACCATAAGAAACTTTTTAGGAAAGCTAGCAGGGGAAGGGGGAAATAACAACATAGAGACACAAACAGCTGCCATGGAAGTGAAAAAGAAAAACATAGAAAGAGTAGACCTTGCCAGCCGAGTCGCTTGCCAGACGTCCATCCTGAGAATACCAAGACAACCTCCCCTCCACCACTTGGGGTATCATGAGCTTGAACAGCTACTCGCCCACCCATGGCTGGGCCCTGAGCTTGCACCACAAGATGGTATGCCGGAATCCGGAGTTATCCCGACTGGACGCCAAACTAGAACAAACTAAATGTAGGTCCGTAGTGGAGGACAGAAAAGGAATGCAGTCCTCAGCGGTGAGTTCAAATTTATGGGTATGGGGTCCTATAACTTTGGAGAGGAGGCATAGTTAACCCACACGTAGGCTGCCATGGAGTCTGTCAGGAAACCATATTTTTTATTATTTTAAAAGAAAAAAATACTTTACAAGCACTTTAAGGTTCTCTGTACTACAGTCATATGCCTTGTTGTGTCCCGCAACATCAGCAACAACAAAATACTGTTATTATTTTAAACAAATACACAGGCTTGAAATCAAGCTGCATAGTCCTAAAATGCTAAATGCTATTTCACTTTTCGTAATACAAAGCAAATTAGCAAAGCAGATTGATTTAAACAAGGGATTATATTGTGTAAATTGAATGAGATCTTCAGACAAATGAAATTCTGGAATAAAAACTACCCTGCATGATTTTACATATTCCAAGCTGCACTTGTTCTAATGAAAGAAATATTCGCACTGACTGTCACTATTTCACTCATAATTCTTTTTACTTCAGTGGCTTAGAAAGTTAATAACCAAGACTTAAGAATGTATTTATATTCAACACACCTCCCCTATTCCCATGCCCTGTAGTGATCTACCTTTTGTAATATTGCCGAGTCCAAATCAATTGCAGTAATTAACAAGATATTGCAACTAACAGTTGATTACAGCACACAATGCTGCACAAATATGAACAGGAAAAAATGCACCAAGATAGGCCTACTTAATTCGCAGAATGATATCCATTAATTTAGGGTGCAATGGCATTGATTAAATCCATGTAAAGTTTAATTTATACTGGTTAAAATGACAGTTATTATTGCTGGCTATAGATAATTATTTATCATTATTTCAAATTAAATAAAAATGCAAACTAGTTCTGATTAAAAATATTAAATAAGTGTAAATTATTAATGCATAAATATTTGACGTAAGCATTTATTAATAGATGTTTACTACACGGTATGACCTTTTACTTGTAAATAACTATAGTTTAGGTTTTTAAAATGTGCAGAGCTGTAGATTCCTATTTAAATCTGTTTCTAGAGTTTTCATTTGTCCTTGTCATATCTAGGTGAAACTCAAAGTAGAGCTATAAGGCCTCATGCACACAGTCAGGTTGAGACTTAAAATATACTATTGTGTAAAACCTTAGAATTCCACCTTCCAGACATGCACAGGTGTTGCATACAATGGCTATATGCGCCCTTACTGGGTATACATGGGTATTTGTGCACCGTATCAGTGTAAACATATACATGCACATATGATAAATTCCCCAAATGCAGAATTTCTTTGTACAGGGGAATATGTCATATGCTCATGTATGAAAACATTGACGTATACCTGAGTACGGTCTCATACAGGGTAATAATTCTATGCCTAGATGTATGCACCACCTATGAAGGCCTCTGGAGCCTCCTATGGAAAGAGAGCCTTGACTGATGGGGGCATGGCTAGGTGTGTGACAAGGGGAACAATTGGTTGGGACATGGGGATGGGATGGGCCTGAGCTCGGGAAATCGTATGCCCCAGGGAATTCTGGGTCTTTCGGAAGAGTCGTTGGAAGAGCTGCTGTGGACCATGCACCTCTGCTATGGACACTGAATTTCTGCTGGCTGGGGTCCACAAACCAGCTCTCCAAGGGCATGGTAACCGATATTCTTGCCCCTGGAATGCCCCCCCTTTCCACCCCCCGGGTGCCCCAGGCTGCTCGGCCATGAGACGGACCTGCCCCCCCTCTTCCTCAGCTCCAGTCCCTCGAGGCCTTCCTCATGTCACCATCCCTTGGAGATCCGGTTGCCACGGCCCCTCCCTCCCCCCTGCTTCTCCTCGCTGCCGGAGCACCCCCCCGGCGGGTCCCCCCTCCCTATCTGTCTGCTCTGCGGGCCGGGATTCCTCTCGCCCGGCCCGCTCCAGGATCCCCAGAGTCACATGGCATTGTGCATTGTGCTTGGGCTCCGCATCCTGCCTCCCCCCTCTCCCCCCCTCTGGCTCCCGCTCGTCAGTTCGGGTGGTTGCCGCTGCGCTCCCCGCCTCTCACCTCTGGGAGCAGCAGCCTGTTGCCGACCCTTCCCCACCAGCGGGGGGGCGCATGTAGAGTGTCTTGTGGTGTCAGATGCTGGGCACGCCAGCCCGGAGCTCTGGCGCTGACCGCCCGTCCTCCTCCCTCCTCCCTCCTCCCTGCAGCATGATTCGGCCGGAGCGTCACAGCCGGCGTATCTCCCTGCGCCCAGCTGGGCGGGAGACTCAAATTCAGCTCAAGGCATCACAGCCTCTGCCAAGTCCCCTGTGCATCCACATCCCCCTGCACCCGGCTGGGTGGGGGATGGTGGAGCTGCACAGGCCACTCACACCCCACTGACCCCTGCCTTCATGCATCCCCTTGCACCCAGCTGGGTGGGGGATGGTGGGTCGATGCATGCCGCTCACCCCTGCCGCTAATCTCTTCCATCCCGCATCCCCCTGCACCCAGCTGGGTGGGGGATGGTGGTGCTGCACATGCCGCTCACCCCTCTGCCTTCATGCATCCCCCTGCACCCAGCTGGGTGGGGGATGGTGGTGCTGCACATGCCGCTCACCCCCCCTGCCTTCATGCACCCCCCTGCACCCGGCTGGGTGGGGGATGGTGGTGCTGCACATGCCGCTCACCCCCCACTGCTGATCCCTGTCTTCATGCATCCCCCTGCACCAAGCTGGGTGGGGGATGGTGGGTCGGCAGATGCCGCTCACCCCCACCACTGACAGCTGCCTTTATGCATCCCCCTGCACCAAGCTGGGTGGGGGATAGAGGGTCGGCGCATGCCGCTCACCCCCCACCGCTGACCTCTGCCTTCATGCATCCCCCTGCACCCGGCTGGGTGGGGGATGGCAGTGCTTTTCAGACTTCTCAGACCCCTGCCGTCTCACATCTCTCTGCACCCAGCTGGGCGGGTGATGGCCGGGGGATGGCCGACGGTCGCCGGCTCCCATCCCCATCATCACCGATCTCTAACCATCAGCAGCTCCCTGTGCCCGGCTGGGCTGGAGCTTCCTTCCGGACGTCCACTGCCACAGCCTTACCCCACCATCTCCCTGCGCCCGGTAGGGCGGGAGATGCACACGCCACACTGGGGATGGGGCTGCGCCCGCAGCGAGCCCTCCATCCTGGGTCTCCAGCTGCTCTATAGGCTGTTCATCTGCCGTCCTCGGCCCCTCTGGCTCCTCAGGGTCGGGGACTGGACCACCCCCCTGGACCTATCCTTCCGTCAACATCCTTCGACCTCGCCAGCCATCAACATCCTTCAAGGTGATGGCCATCACGGCCTCCTGACGGCTCCTCCCATGGACGATCCTGTACGGGTGTTCCTCCTGGACCTGCTGTTGGTCGCCCTTCTTCAGCTGCACACCCGCGACTCAGTGAGTATGATTGTGATTTGATATGGGGTAGGTCTGGTGATGCTGCCGTATCGGGTCCATCGGACGAACGCATTGTCACGGTCGTAAAATCGGTCCTGTCTCGCATGGGTGTGTCGGGTTCGGCATGTAGTCCGGCCTCTTCCACGGGTGGCGCTTTGTGGGCGGTTTAGCCTACCGACACGCACCTGTCAGAAGACGTCAAGTATAAAATCTGGTGATGCGAATTTATGGTTTTCCTCACCTTAGCCCCCCCTGACCGTAAAACGATAGTCAAATCTCCTTGGTCCCTCCCCGACCGTGAAACGATCGGAAAATCCCGTCGGGTTGACGTGGCGGTGCAAAAAATCCAAGCCGCTTCCTCGGACATTCAGGAACTGGCTGCCAGGGGGTTCTGTGCTTACGCCGGAGTGCCTTGCGAGCGTTTTCCAGAGTTAGTACATACATTTTTGTTATCTTGATCGCATTTGGAGTGCCTACAAGGCGTACGGGGTCCAGTTTTCAACTGACACGCAGTTTTGCCAAAGAGAGGCTTCAAGGAAGGAGTTCTGCTTTGATTGCCAGGATGGTAGCCTATGGTTATTGCTTATGCTCTTTCTCGGCCGGGGGCCAAGCTTGACATTTCTGAACCGGAAAACCTCAGTGATCATCTCAGAGATGCTTCCCTGGTTAGACCGGTACCCTCCCCCCTCCCTTTCATAGAGAAGCCTTGACCTTAAGGGATGGTTTAGACCGTGGTTTTTGGACCCCCCCCTTTACTCCTTCGGGTGTGCCGACCATGGCGCCTAATTTAAAAAAAAAAAAATTTGCCTTATCCACCACTTGTCCTATCCTTCTGGCTCCTTGGTCTCTGACAGCATCGACAAGGAGGAATCAAGGGTCCACTACGCCTCATTTGACAAGGCGCTCCACTTGATCAGGACAGCTTGTCCTTCAGCCTCGCTGGCCAAGGCGGTCATTGCGTCTGCCCTCCGCCTCCTCCCGGTCACCCGAAATGCTTCCATCTACTGGGATGTTACTTTCAGGGAAGCTACTTTAAACACGTGCCTTCCCATGGGCTGTACCTTTTCTTAATATTTCTTTGAACTCTCCAGTAGTTTTCTTGAACGGGTAGTTGTCCAGGCAGCTGATTTGCAGTCCGTGTTACACTATTTGGATAACTTCCTCTTCGCGGGCCCATCTGACAGCTGTGAGTGCCATCCCGCTGTCAGCCGACAAGACCGAGGGCCCGGTGACGGCTCTGGCCTTCTTGGGTATTGAAATCGACACAGTGGAGATGGTTTTCCAGCTGGCTAGGCTACTCTCCCTGGTTCGCTTGGCAATAGAAAGAAAAAAAAAATCTGCAGTTGAAACAATTTCAGTCTTTGCTGGGTCAATTGGTCTTTACCTGCCGCGTCACGCGCATTGGATGTAAACGTGTGGCATGGGCCACAAAGCGTGTGGCTGCCCCCCACCATTATATTTGTATCATCAAGCCCATGACTTATGGGATGTGGCTGTCCTTCCTACAGTCCTACAATGGCCAGTCATGTTGGTTGCTGGAGGTGGTACTGAACTCAGCTGGAGCTATACACCGACGCAGCAGGCTTCTGTGGTTTTCGGTGCTTTTTTCCAAGGGAAGTGGTCTGCTGAATGCTGGCCGGCCTCATGGGCCTGCATGGATCTTTTGTGCAACCTCACATGGCTGGAGTGCTTTCCGATTATTGTCGCCATTGAGCTGTGGGGCGAGCGGTTGCGCAATCGATAGGTGGGTTTTTCTGGTCTGATAACATGAGCATGGTGCAGGTGGTCAATCAACAGTCTGCCAGATCCCCTCTGGTCATGTCGTTGCTGCGTTTTTTGGTTTTAAAGTGCCTGCAGTTTAACGTTTGCTTTAGAGCTAGGCATGTCCCTGGAACTGCTAATGATATTGCCGATGCTCCCTCTCGTTCAAAGCTCCATCATTTCCGCGTCCTCACCTCGTCGGCTTCCCCGGAGGGCCTCCCCTGTCCGTCCTACTTGTGGAACCTCGTTTTCGAGGTTTGCCAGTCCTCTGGGTGTCGCCTTCCCTTCGGACATGAGTGTCGTACTGCCGCGTGTGGGACAAATGGGTTCAGGCGTCGGGCTGTCAGATTTCCATCTCGTCTTCACAGGTAATATGCTTGGCTTTATTTTCTTACATTGTTTATTTACTACAAAAGGTTCTTCGGGTTTCCATTCCTTACCTTGTTTATTTAGTACAAGAGGTTCTTCAGGTTGCCACGGTTTTGTCGGCCATGCCTTCTTTGTCCTTCTTGGTTTCAGCTCCTTGGGTGGGAGGTCATCACAAAAGCGTTTCCGACCCGTCGGGTCCTGCGGGGTTGGAGGTGTGCGACTTATTCCCCTGATTCCTGGCATCCGGTTTCCCTCCCTATTCTCTCCAGTATCCTTTCCCTGTTGCCGTCCGTTTGTTTCCCCGTTTGAGACCCTTCTCTTCTGGATTGTGGGAGATTCCTTCATTTATTGGGCCGGGCGGAGGTTCGGAGCTACGGGAAGAATTGGGGGTTTTTACCTATGATCTTGGCTGAATCTGCTGGCTTGGGCTTCACGGTTTATGCTGGCCTTGGGTCCTTCCAGAGTGTTTACACATTCAGTCCCACATGTCTGGCCCCATCATCTTGATTCTTCACACTGGGGGGAATTATGTGGGTTATACATGTTCTGTGACTTGATCTCTGCCATCAAGCGGGACATTGCTCAATTCTATGCAGTTTACACCAATTTGGTGCCCATCTGGTCAGAAATTATACCTCGCCTGCTGTGGGCAAGGGAATTACCTGGCCCCCCCGGCTAGAACGCATCCGTCAGGAAGTGTACGCTCAGGTTGTCAAGTTTGTTCGGCAAATAGGGGGGGTTCGTCATCAGTCACAAAGATCTGGAGAGTAATAATGATGATCTGTTGAGACCGGATGGTGATCACCTTAATGGCACTGGGTTTGATATATTCAATCTTGGCCTGCTGCGAGGTGTGGAACAGTGCTGGCTGTGGTGGGGCGCTCGTCAGTTTGATAACTGATGGGCGTTTGGCGGTTTTCTTGACCTTGCCAGCAGTTAAAGTTGCTGTAATGGGCTATGCCCTTGATGAAAAATTGGAAATAGGCTGTCTGTCCAGAACTTATGGTAAGGACAGGCCCCGCTTCCCTCTTTTGGTTAAGTGCTCACAGTACGACTGTGACTGGTACTGGTTAAATATGTTCACCACTTTCCTCTTTTGGTTAAGTGCTCACAGTACGACTGTGACTGGTACTGGTTAAATATGTTCACATGTTATGTGTTGGAATTTAATAAAGCTGTGGCCTTGCCCTTTCCAACCTAATGGTTGTAAGTGTCGTGTTTAATGGAGTGAAGGGCAAGGGTGGTGGGGGATTTTATCCCTTGGTGTTACGTTAAGTGGGACCTAAGCCCATTGCGCCTCAGCAGTCATGAAGGCCTCTTGAGCCCCCTAGGGAAAGAGAGCCTTGACTGATGGGGGCATGGCTAGGTGTGTGACAAGGGGAACGATTGGTTGGGACATGGGGATGGGATGGGCCTGAGCTCAGGAAATCGTGTGCCCCAGGTAATTCTGGGTCTTTCGGAAGAGTCGTTGGAAGAGCTGCCCACCTTCCCGCCCCTTTTTTCCTATGTTTGGTATGTCACAGCTTGCTGCGGTTTTCTTGACCTTGCCAGCAGTTAAAGTTGCTGTAATGGGCTATGCCCTTGATGGAAAATTGGAAATAGGCTGTCTGTCCAACACTTATGGTAAGGACAGGCCCCACTTCCCTCTTTTGGTTAAGTGCTCACAGTACGACTGTGACTGGTACTGGTTAAATATGTTCACATGTTTTGTGTTGGAATTTAATAAAGCTGTGGCCTTGCCCTTTCCAACCTAATGGTTGTAAGTGTCATATTTAATGGAGTGAAGGGCAAGGGTGGTGGGGGATTTTATCCCTTGGTGTTACGTTAAGTGGGACCTAAGCCCATTGCGCCTCAGCAGTCATGACTCTCCGGGCAGAGAAAAACACTTAGAACTTTATTCTACAGTGTACAGTATGACAGTATGTAAGCCTCAAGCTGTCTGTATGTATCCGGGTAGCAAAAAAATCAAGATGTAAGCTATAGAAGAGCTATGTGTTCCATCCTCCCTTTCTGTCAGCACTGCAGTTCTCCAACAGCAGAGATGCGTACAACGTAAAACTGTTTAGTTTTGGATTCATTTGATAAGTTAATCATTCAGTTTGATCATATTCGTTATGTTTGCAAGATTCGTTTTTGGAATTTGTTTTGTATATTTGGAAATCATTTCGTATATATTCGTAGTTCGGAAGTTATTTCAGAAGATTGGCTATACAGGTACTCCTCACTTAACGACCAGGTTCCATTCCAACGACCAGGTCGTTAAATGAATTTGTCACAAGTAATCAATATTTTAAGCATTCCTAACTACTGTACTGTACTGTATTGTGAAAAAAAAGTCTAAACACAAAACTCCAGCACAGTAACGCTGTTTTAATTTGCATAAGTACAGAACACAAACCAAAATTCTCTACTGTACTGTACTGTACAATGATGTATAGCACGTCGTTAGGGTGGGGAGAGCTGGTCGTAAGTCTGAGTGGTCGTTAAACAGGTAAGTAGTTAAACGAGGAGTATCTGTATTTGTTTTAACATGTTTATTCATTAATTCAGGAGATTATTTATGCACTCTGGGCTGGATGGAGGTAGATCCATCAGAATCTCTGAATCATAGCATAACAAATGCAACAAAATTAATTTTGGATTCATTTGTTATGTTATGATTCAGAGATTCTGATGGATCTGCCTCCATCCAACCTGACCACAATAAGGGCCCTTTCACACTGATCAGTTTTTGATAAATTTTTCAGTTAGAAAGATGGAAGAAAAATGCATGAAATATGCATCCCTTTAAATCCTATAGAACGCTTCACACTGATCCTTTACATTTCAGTTGCATTTTTAAAAGTCCTACATGCTGCATTTTTGGTGCATGTTTGGTGCTATAGAAAAGCCCACTAAAAACACACCTCTCTATTGAAATGAATGGAAACTGCATCAAAAATTCAGCGCACCTGTGGGAAATGCTGTGTCCAGTCACATGTCCAGGGGAATAACACAGGTAAAAAAAGCATTAAAAACAAAACACACTGCAGCAAAAATGCAGTAGAAATCATAATCTTATATCACTTTTCTATTTTAGGGCCCTTTCACACTGATCAATTTTTGATCTGTTTTTCCGTTTAAAAAAGTGGAAGAAAAATGCATTCTTTTAAATCTTATGGAACTTTTTACAATGGTGCATTGCATTTCAGTTGCATTTTTAAAATTTCTGCTTGCTGTAGTCTTGGTGCATGTTTGGTGCGATAAGAAAACTGCAACAAAATGCACCTTTTCATTGAAATGAAAATGTGGCCAAAATGCATCAAAAACGCAACACACCTGTGGGAAGTGATTTATGCAGTTACATATCCAAAGCAAAAATGCATCAAAAATGCAAGGCATTGCAGCAAAAATGCATATCGGCATGTAGTTGTGCCACATTTTTGCAGCAGAGCAGTGTGATAGCAGCCTTACTGTTTTTTATTGCAATATGTTTCCATTTCATATGTAGTGCATTTTTTATAATAAAGAAAAATGTTAATGCAACATAAAAACAAAATGGATGTAAATCAATTGACTATGTCATTACCTTTTTTTTATTGCTCAAACAGTAACAAAAGGTCTGAATGAAACAAATGAATATGAATAAATGTTGTTATAATTTACTTTGGATTTATAGAAATGTGTTACTATAGTGATTTGGAGATTTGGATACATCCAAATCTCATAAATAACAATATTTCATAACAAAATTAATCACACATATCTATCCAACAGTCTCCCCATTATTCAACACTTCTCAATGTGTTATTGCCTATGTCTCTGCTGCATGTAAGGGTCCATCCTCCTAACCATACACCACTGCCATCTAATAATGCAGAGGTTGGATGATAGAACCATAAAAAACACTGGTGTTTGGCTTTAGCAAGTGCAAAAAACACACACCAACTTCATGCTGCTTGCCGTCCACTGGAGTATATGGAAGACTGGCACAGAGTTAAATGCAGCACACTAGAAGTTCTGTGAAAGGAACCATTCAAAAAAGTATGTACAGTATTTGTACACAAAGGGATGATTGATCTCCAGTCCAAAAATTAAGATAAAACCATTATATTTAATAAGGATCAATGAGTACAGTGCAATTATAGGAATTGATAGCAAGCACAGTGTCACATAAAAATAGGATTTTTTATAACAGCTTACCTGTAAAATCCTTTTCTTTTGAGGTACATCACGGGACACAGAGCCTCGGTAATTACTGATGGGTTATATAGGGTATCACTAGGTGATTGGACACTGGCACACCCTAGACATGAAGTTCAACCCCCTATATTGCTTGTAGCAAAGCAATATAAGAGTATTAGAAGAGGGGTAGGACCTCTGTGTCCCGTGATGTACCTCAAAAGAAAAGGATTTTACAGGTAAGCTGTTATAAAAAATCCTATTTTCTTTCTCGTACATCACAGGAAACAGAGCCTCAATAATTACTGATGGGATGTCCCAGAGCAATGCTATCTGAGGGGAGGGGAACAACAATAAAGTAGGGTGTAATCAGACCTGAGGACCTCGTACCGCTGCCTGCAGCACACTACACCCAAAGGCGATATCCTCATGCCTTCTTACATCCACCTGATAAAATCTGGTGAATGTATGGACTGAAGACCAGGTTGCGGCCTTACAGATTTGAGTCATAGAGGCTTGGTGATGCACCTCCCACAAAGCACTAATAGCCCTTGTGGAGTGCGCCTTGATTTGAAAAGGCGGAACTTTCTGTTTCAAACCATAAGCTTGAACAATAACCTGCCAAATCCATTTTGAAATGGTAGACTTTGAAGCTGCCTGTCCTCTATTGGGACCTTCTGGCAACTCAAACAAAACATCCGTTTTGCGAATTTGAGCAGTTGCTTTCAGATAGGCTTTGACTGCTCTTACTGCATTCAAAGAATGTAGTGACCTTTCTTCCGTAGAACAGGGATCTGGAAAAAAGGAAGGCAGAACAATATCTTGGTTTAGATGAAAATTTGAAACCACCTTTTGTAGAAAGCTAGGATGAGGGTGCAATACCACTCTATCCTTGTGGCTCCATACAGGAAAGAGCTGCTAATTCTGATACTCTTGTAGCAGAAGAAATGGCTACCAGAAAAATTAACTTCCTTGTCAACAGGACCAAGGGAATTTGACGTATTGGTTCAAAAGGTTGTTTCTGTAAAACTGACAGAACCAAATTCAAGTCCCAGGGGTTTAGGGGCGCCTTAACCGGAGGATTAAGACGCGTTACCCCTGCATAAAGTTTTGGACCAAAGAATGTTAAGCAAGTGGCCGTTGAAATAATACTGATAAGGCCGAGACCTGGCCCTTGATGGTACTCAAGGCCAGCTTAATTTCTAATCCCATTTGCAGAAAGTCAAGAATTCTACCTATTACGTATGTTCTGGGATGCCAACCCCTGGATTCACACCAGGATACATACGTTTTCCAGACTCTATGATAAATCACTCTGGAAGCTGGCTTCCTTGCATTGATCAAAGTAGAGATCACAGGACCTGAAAGCCCATGACTGTTCAGAACATCGGTTTCAATAGCCAAACCGTCAAATTTAGCATTTGTAAGGCAGGATAGAACACTGGACCTTGGGATAACAGGTCTGGACGTGACGGTAGGGTCCACGGGGAACCTACTGTCATTTTTACTATTTCTGCATGCCAAGCTCTCCTGGGCCAAGCTGGGGCCACCAGAAGTGCCGACTTCTTTTCCTGCCTGATCCTGCGAAGAAGTCGTGGCAGTAGCAGAGTAGGAGGGAATGCATAAATCAGTGAGAACCAATGCCACGGAGTCACCAACGCATCTGTACCGCATGCAAGAGGATCCTTTGTTCTTGCCACAAACTTGTCGATCTTCTTGTTGAATCTGGATGCAAAGAGATCTACATCCGGAACCCCCCATCTTTGGCATATGGCCAAGAAGACGTCGGGGTGAAGAGACCATTCCCCTGGGACTAACTGCAGGTGACTCAAATAGTCCGCCTGCCAGTTCTCTATCCCTGGAATGAAAATTGCCGATATGCATGGCACATACTTTTCTGCCCAGACTAAAATCTGGTTCACTTCTCAATGAGCTACACGACTCCTGGTGCCTCCTTGGTGATTGATATAAGCCACCGCTGTGGCATTGTCGGACTGAATCCTGACAGGGCAACCCCGTAGCCTGAGTCCAGGCCTTTAGGGCTAGATAAGCCGCACGGATCTCCAGAACGTTGATGGATAAGGTCCTCTCGGTTTTGAACCATCTCCCTTGGACAGCTGACTGTTCCAGAACTGCTTCCCAACCCGAAAGACTGGCATCTGTTGTTATCACTGTCAAGGTAACCGGTAAAAAGGATTTCCCTATTGCAGATTTTCAGGTATTAACCACCAACTGAGGCTGTGACGCACTGTAGGAGACAGACGCATCGGAAAATCTAATGCCTGCACCTTCTTGTTTCAGGCAGACAGGATACTGTGTTGCAGCAGTCTCGAATGAAACTGGGCATAGGGAACTGCTTCAAATGAAGCCACCATCTTTCCCAGCAACCTCATACAAAGGCGAATAGAGGGACCCTTCTTTGTCCTGACTACCTGAATCAGTTCCTTTATGGCACTGATCTTTGCCTGAGGTAAAAATACCTTCTTTTGGCTTGTATCTATGACCAGGCCCAAATACTCTAGTCTTCTTACTGGTTTTAAAGAAGACTTCTCTAAGTTGAGAATCCAACCTAGGTATTCCAAGTAGTTGACTGTGGTGACCAAGTTCTGGTCCAGGCGGGCTACCGACCGGTCTATCAAGAGCAAGTCGTCTAGGTATGCTATTACTGTTATACCTTGGGCCCTTAATCTGGCCAGAGGAGGAGCCAAGATCTTTATAAACACCCGAGGTGCAGTGGCTAGCCCAAAAGGCAGGGCTATAAACTGAAAGTGGCATTTTTCTACTTTGAAACGCAAGTACTTTTGAAGAGCAGGGAAAATAGGTACATGCAGGTACGCATCCTTGGTGTCTACTGGAGCCAGAAGTTCTCCTCCTTGTAGGATGGAGACTACAGATCGGATTGATTCCATGCGAAAGGACCGAATCTTTAGGAATCGGTTTAGATCCTTCAGATCCAGAATGGGTCTGACATCTCCATTTGGTTTTGGAACCGTGAAAAGGTTTGAATAAAACCCCAATCCCTGCTCTTCCGTGGGAACAACCATGATGACTTTTTGCGACAATACTCACTCCAACGCTAGAAAGAGAGACTTCTTTTTCTCTGGGTCTCTGGGGACATTTGATCTGAGGAATCGAGGAGAGGGGAATTCTCGGAACTCTAGTTTGTAACCTAGAGTTACCGTGGAGATCACCCATCTGTCCTGGAAATCTTCCTGCCAGAGCCTTAACCACTTGAGCCCCGGACCATTATGCTGAATAAGGACCAGAGGTCTTTTTCCAATTTGGCACTGCGTCGCTTTAACTGCTAATTGCGCGGTCATGCAATGCTGTACCCAAACGAAATTTGCGTCCTTTTCTTCCCACAAATAGAGCTTTCTTTTGATGGTATTTGATCACCTCTGCGGTTTTTATTTTTTGCGCTATAAACGGAAAAAGACCGAAAATTTTGAAAAAAAATGATATTTTCTACTTTTTGTTATAAAAAAAATCCAATAAACTAAATTTTAGTCATACATTTAGGCCAAAATGTATTCGGCCACATGTCTTTGGTAAAAAAAATGTCAATAAGTGTATATTTATTGGTTTGCGCAAAAGTTATAGCGTCTACAAACTAGGGTACATTTTCTGGAATTTACACAGCTTTTAGTTTATGACTGCCTATGTCATTTCTTGAGGTGCTAAAATGGCAGGGCAGTACAAAACCCCTCCAAATGACCCCATTTTGGAAAGTAGACACCCCAAGGAAATTGCTGAGAGGCATGTTGAACCCATTGAATATTTATTTTTTTTGTCCCAAGTGATTGAAAAATGACAAAAAAAAAAAAAAAAAAAAAAATATTTACAAAAAGTCGTCACTAAATGATATATTGCTCACACAGGCCATGGGCCTATGTGGAATTGCACCCCAAAATACATTTAGCTGCTTCTCCTGAGTATGGGGATACCACATGTGTGGGACTTTTTGGGAGCCTAGCCGCGTACGGGGCCCCGAAAACCAATCACCGCCTTCAGGATTTCTAAGGGTGTAAATTTTTGCTTTCACTCTTCACTGCCTATCACAGTTTCGGAGGCCATGGAATGCCCAGGTGGCACAAAACCCCCCAAAATGACCCCATTTTGGAAAGTAGACACCCCAAGCTATTTGCTGAGAGGCATATTGAGTCCATGGAATATTTTATATTTTGACACAAGTTGCGGGAAAGTGACACTTTTTTTTTTTTTTTTTTTTTTTTTTCATAAAGTTGTCACTAAATGATATATTGCTCACACAGGCCATGGGCATATGTGGAATTGCACCCCAAAATACATTTAGCTGCTTCTCCTGAGTATGGGGATACCACATGTGTGGGACTTTTTGGGAGCCTAGCCGCGTACTGGACCCCAAAAACCAATCACTGCCTTCAGGATTTCTAAGGGTGAAAATTTTTGATTTCACTCTTTACTGCCTATCACAGTTTCGGAGGCCATGGAATGCCCAGGTGGCACAAAACCCCCCCCAAATGACCCCATTTTGGAAAGTAGACACCCCAAGCTATTTGCTGAAAGGCATGGTGAGTATTTTGCAGCTCTCATTTGTTTTTGAAAATGAAGAAAGACAAGAAAAAACATTTTTTTTTTTCTTTTTTCAATTTTCAAAACTTTGTGACAAAAAGTGAGGTCTGCAAAATACTCACTATACCTCTCAGCAAATAGCTTGGGGTGTCTACTTTCCAAAATGGGGTCATTTGGGGGGGTTTTGTGCCACCTGGGCATTCCATGGCCTCCGAAACTGTGATAGGCAGTGAAGAGTGAAATCAAAAATTCACGCCCTTAGAAAGCCTGAAGGCGGTGCTTGGTTTTCGGGGTCCCGTACGCGGCTAGGCTCCCAAAAAGTCTCACACATGTGGTATCCCCGTACTCAAGAGAAGCAGCAGAATGTATTTTGGGGTGTAATTTCATATATTTCCATGGCATGTTTGAGCAATATATCATTTAGTGACAACTTTGTGCAAAAAAAAAAAAAAAAAAAAAAAATTTGTCTCTTTCCCGCAACTTGTGTCGCAATATAAAATATTCCATGGACTCGACATGCCTCTCAGCAAATAGCTTGGGGTGTCTACTTTCCAAAATGGGGTCATTTGGGGGGGTTTTGAACTGTCCTGGCATTTTATGCACAACATTTAGAAGCTTATGTCACACATCACCCACTCTTCTAACCACTTGAAGACAAAGCCCTTTCTGACACTTATTGTTTACATGAAAAAGTTTTTTTTTTTTGCAAAAAAATTACTTTGAACCCCCAAACATTATATATTTTTTTAAAGCAAATGCCCTACAGATTAAAATGGTGGGTATTTCATTTTTTTTTTTCACACAGTAATTGCGCAGCGATTTTTCAAACGCATTTTTTGGGGAAAAAACACACTTTTTTTAATTTTAATGCACTAAAACACGCTATATTGCCCAAATGTTTGATGAAATAAAAAAGATGATCTTAGGCCGAGTACATGGATACCAAACATGACATGCTTTAAAATTGCGCACAAACGTGCAGTGGCAACAAAATAAATACATGTTTAAAAGCCTTAAAAAGCCTTTACAGGTTACCACTTTAGATTTACAGAGGAGGTCTACTGGAAAAATTACTGCACTCGATCTGGCCTTCGCGGTGATACCTCACATGCATGGTGCAATTGCTGTTTACGTTTGACGACAGACCGCCGCTTGCGTTCGCCTTAGCGCGAGAGCAGGGGGCGACAGGGGTGTTTTTTTTTTTTTGTTTTTTTTTCTTTATTATTTTTTTGCTTTTTTAATCTTACTTTTAAACTGTTCCTTTCATATTTTTTTTTTTAATCATTTTTATTGTTATCTCGGGGAATGTAAATATCCCCTATGATAGCAATAGGTAGCGACAGGTACTCTTTTTTGAAAAAATTGTGGTCTATTAGACCCTAGATCTCTCCTCTGCCCTCAAAGCAAATGACCACACCAAGATCGGTGTGATAAAATGCTTCCCCAATTTCCCAATGGCGCTATTTACATCCGGCGAAATCTAAGTCATGAAATACTCGTAGCTTCCGGTTTCTTAGGCCATAGAGATGTTTGGAGCCACTCTGGTCTCTGATCAGCTCTATGGTCAGCTGGCTGAATCACCGGCTGCATTCTCAGGTTCCCTGTTGAGACAGGAGAGCCAGAGAAAAACACGGAAGACGGTGGGGGGGGGGGGCATTCCCTCCCACGGCTTGTAAAAGCAGTCTAGAGGCTAATTAGCCGCTAGGATTGCTTTTACATGAAAGCCGACCGCTGGCTGAAAAGAATGATACCAAGATGATACCTAAACCTGCAGGCATCATTCTGGTATAACCACTCAAAGTCGTGAATGGCGTACCTGAAGACAAAAAAATGGTTAACAATGGTTAACAATAAAGCACAGTAAAGTGTAAATAATTACACACCTGAAAAACAAACATGATAAAACATAATAACAATAACAATCAATAACAATAACAATCAATAACAATAACAATAACAATCAATAACAATAACAATAACAATAAAACATTGCAGAATAGAATACAGTAAAAAAGAGCAGAACAATAGAGAGAGAGAATAGAGAGAGAGAGAACAATAAAACAACAACTATTTTTTTTTATTTCATATTTTTTTTTTTTTTACACTTTTTTTGTAACTAACTTTTATAACGGTAACCGGTTCCAGGTTCGGGTCTCTCAAAATGCGATGGCATCTTGGGAGACCCTGTGAAAGTGTGCCTAGTCTGTGGAATGCTGTACCCTACGCTAATACTCAACTAGTGAATGGTAGCGTTCAAAACATTCACCAATGCAAAGACCAGGATTGTCAGGACAGGAGGGACAATAATAACGGGTGTCACGCCTATATCCTCGCTTGCTGCAGACACGACATCTTTTTTGGGGGGTTCGTTGGGTAGGGGTACTCGGGAGGACATAAAAATGCCTCTCATGCAGCCGACTGCATTTGGTTGGGGATGTGAATGGGGGAAGTACGGGCGCTGCAGAAGCGGTGGGTTCCCAATTAGGATTGGCGAATGCAGCAGGAAGGGCACTATGGGCACGACGGGCCTGTGTTTGTCTTTTTGGTGGCAGCGGGACACTACTTGTGCTTGCCACCTCACCAGCTTGAACTGCACTTATGGGACTCGCCACGTCACCAAGTGTTACTGCAGTGCTGGTTTGACTACGACCGGGGTGTACTAGGCCGCTGGCGCTTGCCAGTTCACCAAAACACTACCAAAAAACTGTTAGCGATCGCAGGGATCAGGCCTGACTCTGCGAACGCTGCAGTTATGCGTTTAGTGTTTTGTAAGTGACAGTGATCGATCGATACTGCACTTGGGTGGGCTGGGCTGGGCCGGGCGGAGGGGCAAAACGCAGGTGCTAGCAGGTATCTGGGCTGATCCCGCTAACACTGCGTTTTTGGGAACCCTAAACTGCTGGTGACGCTAGTATAGATCTGATCGGATCAGATATTGATGCGATCAGATACTATACCACTAAGGGAGGTGTACAGTGCGTGCGTGGGTGTTAGCGGTACTGGCGCTAATCTGACGCTGCCTGGGGCTGGTGCTTGCCAGTTCACCAAAACGCTACAAAAAAAACTGTTAGCGATCGCAGGGATCAGGCCTGACTCTGCGAACGCTGCAGTTATGCGTTTAGTGTTTTGTAAGTGTCAGTGATCGATCGATACTGCACTTGGGTGGGCTGGGCTGGGCCGGGCGGAGGGGCAAAACGCAGGTGCTAGCAGGTATCTGGGCTGATTCCGCTAACACTGCGTTTTTGGGAACCCTAAACTGCTGGGGACGCTAGTATAGATCTGATCGGATCAGATATTGATCCGTTCAGATACTATACCACTAAGGGAGGCGTATGCTGCGTGCGTGGGTGTTAGCGGTACTGGCGCTAACCTGACGCTGCCTGGGGCTGGTGCTTGCCAGTTCACCAAAATGCTACCAAAAAAACTGTTAGCGATCGCAGGGATCAGGCCTGACTCTGCGAACGCTGCAGTTATGCGTTTAGTGCCTTGTAAGTGACAGTGATCGATCGATACTGCACTTGGGTGGGCCGGGCGGAGGGACAAAACGCAGGTGCTAGCGGGTATCTGGGCTGATCCCGCTAACACTGCGTTTTTGGGAACCCTAAACTGCTGGGGACGCTAGTATAGATCTGATCGGATCAGATATTGATCCGTTCAGATACTATACCACTAAGGGAGGCGTATGCTGCGTGCGTGGGTGTTAGCGGTACTGGCGCTAATTTGACGCTGCCTGGGGCGACGCATATCACCGCCGGGCGATCGGGGGGCTAAACCTTTATTCGGTAATAAACGGCGGGTGCCCTGACACTATAAAAAATAAACGAACTAACCAGCGTCACCCGTAATGGTTATACGGTGATCAGTGGTGAAAGGGTTAACTAGGGGGCAATCAAGGGGTTAAAACATTTATTAGGTAGTATAGGGGGGTCCCTGTCGCTATAAAACGCTGACGGCGAACCTAAATATTTACGTCCCTAACTAGCGTCACCAGCGACACTAATACAGCGATCAGAAAAATGATCGCTTAGCGACACTGGTGACAGGGGGTGATCAAGGGGTTAAAACTTTATTAGGGGGGGTTAGGGGGGTACCCTAGACCTAAAGGGGGGTAATATACACTGTCCCAACACTGTCACTGTCACAAACTGACACTATGCAGTAATCAGAAAAAAAAAAAAAAAAAAAAAAAAAAACTGCTGGTGTCAGTTTGTGACAGGGGGGGGGGGGGTGATTGGGGGGGGATCGGGGGGTGATCGGGGGGGGGATCGGGGTGATTTGTGTGCCTGGCATGTTCTACTGTGTGTGTAGTGTTGGTGCACTCACATACTTGTCGTCTCTCCTCGGGCCGGAACGGAAAATACCGACCCGAGGGGAGATGACATCACTTCCTTTGCTGCTGTTTAGCATACAGCAGCAAAGGAGTGTTCTCATTGGCCGGCGGCGATCGCGAGGGGGGGGCCACGAACGGATGGTCTCCCCCTCATCACCGATCGCCGCTGGACAAACGACGACCGCCTCGGGCACCGGGGGGGGTCCGATCGGACCCCCCACCCGCGGAAGGCAAATCACGTACCCTGTACGTGATTTTGCCTGTCCGTGCCACTTTGCCGACGTACATCGGCGTGAGGCGGTCGTCAAGTGGTTAAGAAATGTAGCAGTCTTCCCCCCACCCGAGTGAGCGGGGGCGCTCCTTCATAAAGAGGCTTTAGCGTTTTATCTAGTAGGCTTCCTCCCCCAGGACTTCTTTTGTCCCTGGGGTCGACTCTGAGACTTATTTCTTGAGCCTGACGGAGGAGGCCGTCGCGACTCCCTGCGACTGCCTGGAGGCTGATGCTCCTGGCACTGGGGAAAGAGCCCGTTTAAAAGAGGGACGTTTACTCCTTTTCCTAACTGGCAAGAGTGTGCTTTTCCCACTAGAGATCTTTTGGATATAATTGTCCGAATCCTCTCCGAACAGCCTTGCACCATGCAATGGAAATCCAGCCAGAATCTTCTTACATGGTGATTCGGCTGACCAATTTTTCAACCATAAGATTCTATGCATATGCACCAACCCAAGCTAAAGGCGAGAGGTTTGGATGATAGAATCTCTGATTGCGTCAACAGCAAAGCATAAAGCCGCTGGTAGGTTGGCAAACTCCCGGTCTTGCTGTTCAGGTAAAACTTTAAGGACCTGTTTAACCACTTCAGCCCCGGAAGAATTTACCCCCTTCCTGACCAGAGCACTGCGATTCGGCACTGCGTTGCTTTAACTGACAATTGCACGGTCGTGCGACGTGGCTCCCAAACAAAATTGACGTCCTTTTTTTCCCACAAATAGAGCTTTCTTTTAGTGGTATTTGATCGCCTCTGCGGTTTTTATTTTTTGCGCTATAAACAAAAATAGAGCGACAATTTTGAAAAAAACACATTATTTTTTACTTTTTGCTATAATAAATACCCCCGAAAAAAATATAAAATAACAATTTTTTTCCTCAGTTTAGGCCGATACGTATTCTCCTACATATTTTTTGGTAAAAAAATCGTAATAAGCGATTATTGATCGGTTTGTGCAAAAGTTATAGCGCTTACAAAATAGGGGATAGTTTTATGGCATTTTTATTAATATATATTTTTTTTTTTAAATGTCGGAGATCAGCAATTTTTATCATGACTGTGACATTATGGCGGACACATCGGACATTTTTGACACATTTTTGGGACCATTGTCATTTATACAGCAATCAGTGCTATAAAAATGCACTGATTCCTGTGTAAATGACACTGGCAGTGAAGGGGTTAACCACTAGGTGGCAGTGTAGGGGTTAAGCGTGTCCTGGGGGCGTGTTTCTAACTGTCAGGGGGATGGGCTGTGTGTGTGACGTCACTGATCTCTGCTCCAATGACAGGGAGCAGATATCGAGTGACACTGTCACTAAGCAGAACAGGGAGATGCTTTTTACATCAGCATCTCCCCGTTCTTCCTCCCTGTGAGGCGATCGTGGGTATCCCCGTGGCGATCGAGTCCATGGGACCCATGAGCCGACTCACGGAGCTTGCCGGCGGCGCATGCGTGCCCGCTGGCCGCCTCTTAAAGGGCAACGTACAGGTACGTGGTTTTGCCTGTACAAGCCTTTCTGCCGCAGTATATCCGCGTGAGGCGGTCGGCAAGTGGTTAACATGGTATCTCAAGTATTGACAGACTCCGATTGCTGCCACTACAGGTTGAGCTACTGAACCTGCCAAGGAAAAAACATTTTTTAACAGGAATTCCATCTTTTTATCAGTTGGATCCCTAAGCATCTGAGTGTTGTCGAGAGGACAAGTCAGACTTTTATTTACAGAGGAAATGGCTGAGTCAATTGCCGGTATACCCCACATTTTCATAAATTTTTCCTCCATAGGATAAAGTGTTGCAAACTTTTTAGGCGGAAAAAAATGTTTATCAGGGTGATCCCACTCAGAATAAATAAGCTTTTCCAGTAAACTATGAACAGGAAAAGCATGTGTAGTTTGAGGAGGCTTCAGTGAACCCAAAGAAGTGGAGGGTTCTTTAACTGACTCGGATACGGGTAACTTGAATGTGGAGCGGACCAATCCAGCAAGAATTTGCACCAACACCTTCTCATCCTGAGACGCTGAAGAGGGCCCTTTTCCACTTGATTCCTCAGAAGAGGAATCATTAGTCTCATCCCAATCCTTTGAGAGGGATTCCTCTCCTTTTTCCCAGAGTTCCTCTGCTTGAAGGTCCTGGGTGACAGAGGGAGACCTAGTGCGTTTCCTTCCACTGAGTGAAGATGAGATTAAGGCCATTAGTCTTTCCTCTAATTCATTAATGGTTGAGAAAAGAACCTCCTGCGTAATGTATACAGGGGCTGAAGTGCCGGAAGCAGATGCAACCCCTTACCCCGACGGCTCACCCTGGCCAGCCATTCCAGTTCCTTCAGGGGGGGAAGGTGCTTCAGAGGGGGGGGTCCTCAGAGCCTGAGGGAGATCCCTTAGAGCCCCTATTTTTCAGGGTATTTGTTCCTCTTCTACCCATAGTGCCAAGCAACAAAGGTAGAGGTACCACAAAAAACACTGACTGCTGAGCGATGTAGTTCAGCAACTGCCACTGCTACCAATGGCCAGTCTGGTGCTTAAGTAAATGCTGCCTGGGAAATGCCTGTGTCCCACCTCACATGTGCCTGTCAGCTCTGTGTCCCTCCATAAGCTGTGTGCACCTGAAAGAGAGAGCACTTTATAGCCTGTGTAGCCAGCGTTGTGGGCGTCTAATCATGCCGGGCATTGCCCCTTACCTTTGTGTCCCTTACCTTATCCAGCTGCAGGGTTCTGTATACAGACCCAATCTTCACCTCTCATGGTGGGCTCCATTTGAAAAACCTTCAGAGACTGGGGCCCCCTTGAATAGGAGGAGTCGCAGTTCTAGCCCCGTAAAGCACCCCACCAGGAATATGACTGAAAAAAAACAAATACTGGATCCCGGGATCCAGCTCTCTAAAAAGAGAAGCATTACAGGTAAAACCTTGTTTCTTCGGACACGAGGCCCAGGTACCATCCAATTTGGCATAGAAAGAGCACTTTGAATGGATCCATTTGCAAAATTAAAAAAAAAAATGCAATAAATAATACAAAAATTGAAGGTGCCCCCCGTGCCCTAGTGCTTCTGCATCAATATGAACACATACGTAGGTCCTGCACGCACATGTAAATGATGATTGCACCACAAATTTGAGGTATTGCAGTGAACATCTGAGTGAGAGCAATAATTATAGCACCAGACTCCCTGTGTAACTCTAAACTGGTAGCCTGTAAAGACTTTTAGATTATCACCTATGGAAAATTTAATGTACCATAGTTTATTGTCATTCCATGGGCAACATGTTAGGTATCTATTTACCCAGCGCAATATAATCTTTTATATTTTACAAAAAAATAGGTATTATATTGTGTTTGTGTGAACTAAAATTCATGAAAGTGTATTTTTTCCTCAAAATACAGTATGTATTTTAAAAATGGCTGTGTAAATATGTGATGTAGAAAATTTAGAAAAATACCATTTTATCCTCCAGGGCCTCTGCTTAAAAGAATACCGTATTTATCGGCGTATAACACGCACCCCAAGTTTTGGAGGGAATTTTAAGGAAAAAAACTTTTAGGAGGGAAGTTTAAGGAAAAAAACTTACATTTAAATGCCCATCAATGCAGCCTCATCAGTGTTCATCTGCAGCCTTGTCAGTGTGCATCTGTAGCCTTGTCAGTGTGCATCTGTAGCATTGTCCCCCATTGCAGCCTTGTCCCTGATCGCAGCCTTGTCCCCCATTGCAGCATTGTCCCTGATTGCAGCATTGTCCCCGATTGCAGCCTTGTCCCCGATTGCAGCCTTGTCCCCCATTGCAGCATTGTCCCTGATTGCAGCCTTGTCCCCCATTGCAGCCTTGTCCCCCATTCCAGCCTTGTCAGTGTCCATCAGTAGTCTGCAGCCTTGCCCTGTGTCGTTTGCAGACATCTGGCATTTAAAAATGGCGCCGCCACTCTCGGCCACTCTCAGCGTCTCTCTCGGTGGCTTTCGGCCATTCTCAGTGGCTCTCGGCTATTCTCGGTGGCTTTTGGATGCACTCGGCTTTCGGCGGCTCAGAAAGCCGCCGAGAATTGCAGAAAGCCGCCGAGAATGGCCGAAAGCGTCCGAAAGCCGCCGAGAATGGCCAAAAGCCTCCGAGAACCGCCGAAACCTGCCGAGAGCCGCCAAAAGGCTCACAATCGGCGGGGGGGATCGATGTATAACACGCACGATTTTCCCCTTTAAGGGGAAAAAAGTGCATGTTATACGCCGATAAATACAGTATGTATAATGTTTGTGTAAAACAAAACCAAATAAAATTCCCAGCTCAACTTGCCAGTCAGCCTGCTATCAACCGAATTAACCTGTCTAAGGCTCGATTCACACCTATGCATGTAGCTTTTGAGCATTATTGCAGTGCTTTTTGCGGTGCTTGCCACGTTTTTGGACACGCATTTTTACCGCAATTTTGCTTTTTTTTTACACTGTATATAGCTGGTTGCTAAGGAGGGGGCCAGAAGCCGGCTACTGCGTCCTTAACAATTGATGAGTCATCAGCTGTCAACGGGCTTCCCTGCTGAATGTAAAAAAAAAGAATTGCCGGCCCCCCTCCTGAACCGTACCAGGCCACATTTTATCAACATGAGGGGGTGGGTGCTTTGGGGTGAGGGGGGCTCTGTACATTGTACCCCTACCCATTCACCCCTACTCCTTGTGACTTGCTTGACATCAGCGTGGACAGATTAGCGGGATGCAGCATTGGAGGAGGGTCATCGGCAGGAGCGGGACTCAGCATTGGAGGAGGGTCGGCGGCGGCAAGACAGGACAAAAGAAGAAGAGCGGAAGAATAAGCAGCGGGAGAAGGAGAAGCCCGGAGGAGGAAGATGCGGAAGAAGATGGAGGAAGACCGAAGGAAGTAGCAGGGAAGAAGAAGATATTTTTAATAAGAGACTTGTCAAAAACTGTCTACTGTATTTTTTCACACTACACTACTATTTTTTGGTGAATAGGTAGGGGTACAATGTACCCCATACTCATTCACATAGAAGGGGGAGGTGGGGATCTGGAGGCCCCCTTGTTAAAGGGGGCTTCCAGATTCCGATAAACCCCCCACCTGCAGACCCCGACAACAACCAGGCAAGGGTTGTCGGGAAGAGGCCCTTGTCCTCATCAACATGGGGGCAAGGTGCTTTGGGGTGGGGGGCACAGAGCCATCCTGCCCCAAAGAACCCACCCGTTTACCTGCATTTCTGCAAAATGCAAAATGCATCAAAAAACGCATTAGTGTGAATCGAGCCTAACAGTTTGCATCGGAAACAGGGGTTTAGTTAGCACAGATTTACAAATACATGCATAAGCTGTTGAGGCCGCGGCAAGGCACCCCAGTATTATCCGCAGTCCTAACAGTATACATTTTTTGAGAGCTTCCATAGTAAAAGCACATGCATTATAATGGATAGGCAGAGGGCAGGTGAGTCTGGAAGGAGCCCACCCCTCCTGAAAGACACAGGGGCACACTGAACACCCAGCATATAGCACAATGGCAGCAAAGGTATCCAGTGTGTCCCCTCACCAGTATTCCAACAGTACAAACAAATATCCACTGCCCCCAGCTGTAACTTTCCTTTGCAGCAAGGAGCACATGGAAGGGTAATACATGTAAAACAAAACCAAAGAAAATTCCCAGCTCAACTTGCCAACCAGCCTGCTACCAACCAAATTAACCTGTCTAACAGTTTGCGTTAAAAATTTGCAAATACATGTGTAAGCTGCTGAGGCCGTGACAAACAAAACCAAAGAAAATTCCCAGGTTAAGTCACCAACCAGCCTGCTACCAACCAAATTAACCTGTCTAACAGTTTGCAAATACATGTGTAAGCTGCGGAGGCTACGACAAGGCACCCTATTATTATCCACATTCCTAACTCTATACATTTTTGAGAGCATCCATATTGTAGTAGAAGCACATGCATTATAATGAATAGGCAGATGAGCCTGAAAGGAGCCCACCCCTCCTTAAAGGCACAGGGGTGCACTGAACACCCAGCATATAGCACAATGGACTCCACAGATTACGTAGTTATTTGCAAATGTGTACTAACTAAACCTCTGTTTTTAACGCAGACTGTTAGACCGTTAGACATGATTATTTTTTACTCAATTTGTTTTTATTTTCAGTGTGAAAAGCTGCTTATTTTTAAAAAATAAATTTACTTAATAGTATGCAAATTGTAAAAGAACATATAAAATAATGTTGTTTTAAACTGACATGAAAAGTCTTGAATGACTTTGATAAATAACAACTTTTCATAGCTACTCACTTGTAGCCTGCATAGATTAAACAGATTGATGTGAAAATGAATTCCTCTGTTAAAGTTTTAATTAATCTATTTTTAACCTCTGTATAGGAGGATAATTAAATTCCTACAACCTTATGCTCTTTTATTACAAACACTACATTTGTTCATGTTCCTGTTAAATCAGAGTTGTAAAATTAAAATCAACGGCAGTTTATACACAATTATAGAGAATTATCTAGGAGACTGCAGGATAGGATTCATTATGGTGTATGTAACTGAGTTGTATGCCTATATCTGATGTGTTTTTAACCTTCATGTCTGTTCTATGTGTTTTTTACGCTATTAATAAAAATTAAGTTTTTTATATATTTTTTGTTAGTTTATTATGGTTGTGCCCTCAAAGTCCCACTATTTAGCCTCTTGATGCCTTCTATAGATTATCGGGGACGTTGGCACAAATATTATCCAAAGTACCTACAGAGTCACCCTGTATATTAGGTACTCCAACACTAGGATTTTTCTGTTGCTATTCCAAAACAGGGGTGGAAGCATCCCATTTGTTTTTTTCTTCCTAGTAAGGTGACATTTCTATTTTTCCAATCAAAACATTCCTTGTTATATAATTACCTTTTTTGCCCTCCTATTCTGAAATAACTCAATTTAGTGGACTATAGGGGCCAGCGGGTTGATCTGGAATGGACTTTGTGGGTAACGCTTGGTTGGGCTACATCAATGATGTCCAAGCAAGCTGTTTAACGGATACAGGACATGAAATCGGGCTTAATCACTACATCACCAAAATGAAAAAACTATTGAAGAAGAAATCTAACCTGCATTGGCATGTGGATTTCCTTCAACAATATACACGAGAAAATCTAAGCCCGGTGGGCTTGAGGATCCAGGTATTTCCATCTTTTCAAAATATAAGCACTGAGTTCAAGACTGCATGGGAAAAAATCCTCACCCAATGTAGTACGGATCTTATTAAACTTCTAATATCTCACTACCAAAATGAACTTGGCCAACTTGATGAAGAAATAATCACGTTTCAAACTAAAAACGATAATCTGAAAAGTCATGCGCAGTTCAATCAAAAATGGCAGGAGGTTAAGGATTATATCACCAAAATTAACAAAGATATCATTTTCAAAAAACAAAATAAATTTATGAAAGATAAATGTGCTTTTGTGGAAGGCTATGCCTATCACTGGCATTCCCCCTCTCACAATCGCAGATTTAGAAAAACGACTCCAAGAAAACAACATCTAGACAATGATACAATGTATACAGATGATGATACTGAAATTGATTCTGATTCTTCTTTACCCATTCCCTCCTCACAGACATCCACGGGAAGAGACTTGAAGACTATACCCAATGACACTGGTGCACGTAAGAGACAATATGGTGGCGGGCACTATACACCCTATCCTAAAAAGAAAATCGACAAGCAGGACATTAAACGTATGGACGGTTCACTGCGTCAAGGGGTTCTCCCTTCAAAAGGTGGTGGTACTCACTTACAGTCTAACTATATAGGCCCTAATGCACAAAAAGCACTACTATTGTTAAACTCTCAAACGAGTTCTCTCAATAGTATATCCACGAACATGACAGTCCCACCACATCTTCCTAATTCTTTGAACCTATCTAACTCATTTTCCCTCACCCAATCACAAATGTCCAAAAAGCAAAGTACACTTGACTCCCATGTCATCTCCAATGCAACACCTACCCTAAATTTTCCGACACCCGGGATAGTGCCGCCTCACACTTAGGACTTGATGTCATAAACCTTACCCCTTATCACTTCTCTGACCAAGATCTCAGCGTACTAAAACTGGGATTGAGTTTCTGTCCAACACAAAAAATTGATAAATATGAGACAATCAAAGATGCCTACATGTTTGCCCGAAATCTCACTTACAAATTTCTTTTCGACCCTGATCGATTAAGAACCAAAGAGGAACGGGAATTTTCGGAGAGCATAAAACACTTTAAAATGGATGAGTTTAGGGCACTTCGTGACTTAATACTCCTCTTAGAGGAAAATGACAATAGAGCGCTTAATGATACCCCTACACCAGTATCCGCAACTCCGCCCACATCCTTAGTTAATAGATTCAAGCCCAAATCCCGACATTTTCCTGACCTCTCTCAAAATCCTCAGATCTGGACATTCTTACAGAATGTGGTGAGCGACATCAAACATATGGACACACCATCTAGAAAAAACAACTTAACTGTAAAACAACGTCAAGCCATTTCCAGAATACACAATCACCCTGACGTTATTGTAAAGCCCGCCGATAAAGGCGGCAACATAGTTCTCCTAACGAGATCCTCCTATGAAACTATGTGCCTCAAGATTCTATCCAACAAAGACTGGTACAAAAAAATACCTGCATCTTCCACCATATCTTTTAGGAACCAATTTTTGGAGATTATCGGTGACGCTTTTTTGAAAGGGCTAATCACCAAGGACATCTACGAGTACCTGAATGTTCGGTCTCCCAGGGTGGCGACGTTCTATGCACTCCCTAAAGTGCATAAGGACCCAGTGTCGCCCCCTGGGAGACCGATAATTTCAGGTATCGGTAGCTTAACAGACAATGCCAGTAAACTTATAGATGCCACACTTATGCCCCATGTCACGGCCCTTCCGTCGTATACCAAAGATACCCTAGACCTTTTGAAACAGATTGAGGGGTTACCAGTCCCTCCTGGCTCCCTGCTCGTGACACTGGATGTGGAGGCCCTTTACTCCAGCATCCCTCACGAGCAGGGGGTTGGGATGGTTCGCACTTTTCTGTATGAGGAGGATCACCACCAGTGGAAGTACAACGATTTTATTTTAAAGTTACTTCACTTTATCTTGACCCATAATACTTTTGAATTCATGGGTTCCCACTACCTCCAGGTGCAGGGCGTAGCCATGGGCACTTGCTGTGCCCCTGGCTACGCCAATCTGTACCTGGGGGGGTGGGAACGTCATCTGTTTTCTCGAGATCATCTATCGGAATATCTAGATCACATTCTGATCTGGAAACGTTACATAGATGATATTTTTATGATCTGGACAGACACTAAACAAACTTTGCAACAATTTATACGGTTATTGGGTGTTAATCATTTTAATTTAACATTTACCCACCACTGTGACGTGCAAAGTATCAGTTTCTTAGATCTTGAGATATACAGAGACGCGAACAATACCTTGTCAACAAATCTATACCGAAAAAGAACAGCAGGAAATACACTGCTACATGCCACAAGTGCACATCCACCTACCCTCATAAAAAGCATACCATATGCGCAATACATTCGCCTCCGTCGAAACTGCACTCACATAACAGATTTCCAACACCAAGCAAATCTGCTCAGATCCCGGCTGTTAGCCAGAGGTTACAGCCGATCACTCTTACGGAAGGCCTTCAACAAAGCTAAAAATAGATCACGAAACGAGTTACTTTATACGAACAAAGCCCGATCACAGGACCCCACCGTTAAATTCATTACCCGATTCTCTGCGCATCACCAAACCATCAGTCACATCCTTAGAAAGCATTGGCATTTTCTAACAGAGGACCCTATACTCGGGAAGTATGTTAATCCATACCCAGGGATAGTCTATAGACGTACGGTGTCCCTTAAAGACCGACTTGTATCCAGTCAATATAAACCTTTCGACCTAACTTCTTCCCGAGCACCAAGGGGCACAGCACCTTGTGGCAGCTGTTCCTTCTGCCCGTGGATATCTTCTGCGTACCCAGTCTTGCTCCCAAGCGGCGAAACCTACTATCCAAAATTTTCAGCGACCTGCCACACACGGGGGGTGGTGTACTTGATGACCTGCACCTGCGGGGTTTTTTATGTGGGAAAGACGGCCAGACAACTTAGGCAAAGAATCAACGACCATGTTTATTACTCCGGGAATGGGAAAATGCTCACACCCGTGAGCAGACACCTTGATCTATACCACCGTTTTGATACATCCTGTATTTCTTTTACTGTCTTGGCCGTCATCCCAAGAAACCCTAGAGGTGGGGAATGGGACAAGTTCATTTTACAAAAAGAGTCCTTATGGATTGAACGGTTAAACGCCATTAGAGCACCTGGCTTGAACGAATCCCTCTCATATAAACCATTTCTCTAAGTTCAGCCCACCCCATTCACCATTCCCTTCCCCTTTTTCCCCCCCCCCTTTCCCCCCCCCCCTTTTCCCTTTTTCCCCCTTTCCTTTCCCTCCCCCTCCCTAATAATTTTCTACTTTACCTGCTGACGTGGTTTTCGCCGCTTGGAAGCTAATAACACACGTCTTTAAGAAAATGTATATATAATCATTAATCATTAAACCATTGAGACCTTACTTAATATTCATATCTCAGATCAATGTGCTATTTCCCAGGCCCTTTCTCCTTCCTCCCCCTCTTTATGTACTTATCGATGTACACTTTGGTATATTTTTGGCTTTGCCATATACATGCTTGATCTCACTTAATCTTTAATTGTACTTGTAATTGCTGTACATAGATTGTATTTGCTTTCCTTGTATTTTGTTATTCTTTCCGCCCCCCTGTGGTTATGTTTGGCATTGCGCCCTTAGTTTTGGTCTCCCATGGACTAGGTTGGCCACCACTCCTGGTAGTTTCCACTGCACAGCGCCGCACATCCGGTTTGACCATCTGACCGGATGTGCGGCGATTGACGTGAGCGCGAGAGCCTCCGGGTTCCTCTTTGTCTCCGTCTCTGCAGCTCTAGCAATGCCCGGTCTCCGTCTATTCAGGCCCTGGTTCGGCGCATGCGCGGAGTTCCCTTCCGCGCCTGCGTCATCTAGCTTGGCCGATGACGTTGCCCGGCGCATGCGCAGTTGCCCGCACTGGGATCGGATGACGCCGGCCTGATTAGACCGGCTGTTTCCGATCAGGATGTCCCTATTTATGGGGCCGGCTCTCTGTCTCACTTTGAGACATACAACCTGGCAGCATTCCAGGAGGACTGAACACCTCCAGACTCCTGTGCTATTTTTGTGGGGTAAGTTCATTGTTGGTGCCTCTCTCTCACAAGATCTTTCTTTCATGTTACTCATTTTGACTCTTCATGCTGATCCTTATTTAATTTCCTTTTGTTTTTCTATTTATTAGAACTGCAGCCCATACAAGCTAACCCGCTTACCTCTAACCATCAGATGTGATACACATTTGGGAGGCCTTTGCTCCTTGTTTGCTGCCCATTCGACTTCTTTTCAGATATATATATTTACTTCTGATCGCTGACAGCGATGCATTGAATAGATTCACTATTGTGAGCATTTTTCTTTTCTTCATATCCATTTGGTAAGCGATTTTTGGTAAAAAATTCTCTTTTTTTTTTTTTTTTTTTTTTTTTTTCTATTTAATTGGCTTCTGTTTTCTGCTTCCCGTTTTTTCTGTTTCTCCCTCTGCTCTCGGGCACCAACTAGAAACTTATCTGTCCACTCATGATTGTAATTTGCTGGCTCTACCTCAAATTTACCCACTTAATTACTTACCCTTAATTATGTTATTCTATGTTCGCACTGGCCTCACTTGTGGGGGCCTCCCTAAACTACCAGGCTGTGCTGTCCTTCCATTCGAGACCTTAGTCTTTTATAGGGCCCCTGCCGTGCCTCACCTTGGGTAGGGCGGAATTTCCGACCCAGCTGTTACCCATATCTTGTTATAGCTTATATAGTGTGAATAGTTCTCTAGTATTGTGATTATGATGTTTGTCCTTTTTGTTTGTATGTATTTTTAATAGAACCTCTAGCTCCTGAAGAAGCGTTCCTTGTCAACGTGAAACATGTAGAGCAATTAGAGACTACACCACTTTTGGAACACCAGACCTGCAGCATTCTCTCAAATTCAACTTTACAGGGGAAGTGTACCCTTTATTCTACCCGTAATTACTGGTTATACAGTTTATACACAATTATAGAGAATTATCTAGGAGACTGCAGGATAGGATTCATTATGGTGTATGTAACTGAGTTGTATGCCTATATCTGATGTGTTTTTAACCTTCATGTCTGTTCTATGTGTTTTTTACGCTATTAATAAAAATTAAGTTTTTTATATATTTTTTGTTAGTTTATTATGGTTGTGCCCTCAAAGTCCCACTATTTAGCCTCTTGATGCCTTCTATAAAATCAACGGCAGGTATTCTAGCAAATAGAACTTATACAAATAAATGTTTAAATAGGGAATGTGTATTGACCTATCTAGAAACCCAATACTGGCTGCTAAAACAAGGGTTTGTTAGGAAATGGTTCTTCAAGTCAATTGCAGTTTCAAAAATAAGGTGGTAAAGTCAATCTGTCCATAACTTTTCAGTTTAGATCTTTAACCAATCTTTAAAAGATCTCGCCATCCAGAGGGATGAGGGAGTTTATTATATCCATATTTTCATAACTTGTACCAGACGTATAGATTGTCAATAATAATACCTATCAGGGGTGTAGCTACCGCTCAAGGGGCGCCATTAAAAACATTTTTATGGGCTCCCCTATTGACCTATATGTGGCACCTGACAGCAGCATCAACTATGGCAATATAGTCAATAATCTTAACATTTGGTATGTAAAAGCCAAGGACAGAAAGCAGGAGAATATTGAACATAGTCACTACACTACTAGGGACCATGTCTGTGCATATAAGTTTTCAGGGAAGAGTAAGACAGCAGTGCAGGGAATTCATTTTAAACCCTAAATTTCCAGCCAATCATTCTGTCCTCAGTAGCTCCCAAATCTTTTTCAGCTGATCAGATCTTGGGGCCTTAGTATAAATTCTAAGCTCTTCCATAACCACAGCAATCTAGGAAAGAGGTGATCCAGTAGTCAAAAAATCAAGAGCTATAGAAGCAATGATAGTAACAACAGGATATTATTATGCTTAAATATTTTTTTGACTCTGGCACACAATTGCTCTATATCCCTAATAAAAGCTTCTTTAAATACTGGCCTATTCTGCAAAACTACAAACCTGGGTTTTAGCTGAGGAGACTCTGCGGGAGTTTTTAAATCCTGAGGAACACTGTTTTAGGTATACAGTATGCCGTGTAGCGGCTGTAACAAAAAAAAATCTGAGGGTAATATATCTATACTGCCAAGGCAGCTAAATAAATGCTCCTCACTACTGAAATGGCAGGGGAGATCTGTGATTAGAATCATGGTGAGTTTTCTTTTGTGTCTGATATCACCCATTCTAGACTGCAAACCGCACAGTTTAATTTGCCTCAATGGCCCCTCTAATCCAACCCTCCCCCCATCTCAAGTCTAAATACACCTCCTGCAATCAGCATCAGGTGATGCCTGATTTCAGGGGATGATGTCAGCTCCTGACTGCCGAGAGACACCCGCTGGTGGACACCGGAACTGCAGCCTAAAGATCTGGGAGCACAGTGTCACCAGCAGGTGAATCCTCTCCCAACTGTCAGACACAGACTGCTGAGAGACACCCGCTGGTGGACACTGGAACTACAGCCCATAGATCTGGGAGCCAGTGTCACCAGCAGGTAAAACCCTTCCTGACAGTACCTCCCCTTGAAGAAGCGACCTCCGGTTGCTCCAACCAGCCATAGCTGAAAGAGTCCAGAGAGAAAATGTCTCGTAAGCCCAAGGAGTGCCGGGTTCCAAAATAAGAAGCCTTGCTGCTGGGATCCAAAAAGAAGCTAGGTGTTCCACTGCCTGGGTCTGGTAACTGGCTAGGTACCCCACCACTGAGGGTAGGCAACTGGCTAGGTATCCCATTGGCCAGATTCTTAGAAGCATTAGACATTTGATCCCTCAAAACAGTAGGCATCCCAATGCTGGGGTTCCATGGGTCATTCGCAAACTTAGCCCTGGGGTCATGTGACATCACCGAAACTCTGACACCAGAATGTCTGGTTACAATCATGTTGCTTGCTTGATCTCCAGGACTCATTCCACATTTCCACGGCCAACTAGGTTTCCCCAAGGCACTGATTATCTGACACATGTCCCCTAATGCACCTGGAGTTGTGGCAATCGCATCCGGATCGTGGCAAGGCACAAATGGTGCTCTACCACTCCCCTGGAGCTCACCACTACTAAGGTCACAAAGATAAACATGGCTACCATGGCTACTAAGGACCACCAGGCTTTGGCGCCATCAGAGAAATGTACTGTAGGAGGGACCCAATCGAGGCAACTGAAAAAAGAATCTTAGGCAGTACAGGTAACCCATACCAGGTACATAACGACTCAGAAGTGTCAGACTCAATGGCAGATGGAATCCTACCCTAAGCAGGACAATCCGGCAGGGCAGTAAGCATAGAGTCAATAACGTCAAGCTGATCTTTGCTCAAAGGATCAACAGAGGTGGGCTGGAAAGCAGGAATCAGATCAACAGGCACTGGATTATCAGGCTGGGCAGTGGGCAGAGGCACATCAGGCTGGGCAGTGGCAAATCAGGCTGGGCAGCAGGCAGAGACACATCAGGCTGGGCAGCAGGCAGAGGCACATCTGCCTGGGCAGCAGGTAGAGGCACATCAGGCTGGGCAGCGGGCAGAGGCACATTAGGCTGGGCATCGGGCAGAGGCATTTCAGACTGGGCAGCAGGCAGGGGTACATCAGCTTGCGCAGTGGGGACAGAGGCACATCAGGCTGGGCAGCAGGCAGAGGCACATCAGGCTGGGCAGAGGGCACAGGGTCATCCGGCTGGACAGTGGGCACCGGAACATCTGACTGGACAATGGGCACAAGCACATCAGGCCAGACAATTTGCACTGAATCATCAGGCTGGACAGCAGGCACCAGAACATCAGGCTGGACAGTGGGCATCAGAACATCAGGCTGGATAGCAGGCGCCGGAACATCGGGCTGGACAGTGGGCACTGGAACATCGGGCTGGACAACGGGCACCAGATAATCAGGCTGGACAGTGGGCACCAGATCATCAGGCTGGACAGCAGGCAGAGGATTGGCAAGGTCAGGTGGATGATCAGGTTCAGGACCATCAGAGGCTAGCCTAACCCCATTGGCAATCATAGAGGCAGGCTGGAGCAGATCGGCTGGCATGGAGGCAGGCTGGAGCAGATTGGCTAGCGTGGAGGCAGGCTGGAGTAAATTGGCTGGCGTGGATGCAGGCTGGAGCAGATCAGCTGGCGTGGAGGCAGGCTGGAGCAGATTGGCTGGGGTGAAAGTAGGATTGGATAGTAGCAGGGTTGTGCGGGTTGGGAAAAACTTCTGTTTCTTTTTAAGTTTAGCTACTGAAGTTTTTCTATGTGAATGCAGGGGTGTAAGTAGGGGGTGCAGCTGGTGGAAGAAAAGAGCTGGAGGATGGTAAACAAAAGGGAGCAGTTGCTAAGGAGGATTTTTTGGGGATGGTTGCAGATAGCGGAGAAGAGGTAAATGGGATGAAGGCAGGGTAGCTGCAGCAGGTGGAAACAGGGTACTGATACTTAGTTGGTAGCATGGTATACTGGGCTGCAACTGTGATTGCTGTGGGTGATGGAGAAAGAGACAGCTGAGCAGGCAGGTCTCTGGCAGCAGGAATGGGCTGTTGCAATCTGACTGAGGCTGAGTGCAATATATCTGACCATGCCTGTAGTAAAGGTTGAACAAAATGTGGCTTACACACTGCCCGTCTGACCAGCAACTACACTGCATTAATACACTGCACTAACACCTGATGGGAACATGATGAATAGTGCTCAAAGAAATAATCCTTCAAAAACCACACCAGAGATTCTACCTGAGCCATACTGAAGGGGGGAGAAAAGTCATCACTGCCTTTAGGAGTACTGGATAAAAGCTAACACTGCACAAACTTGAATAAAAGGATGAACATCTCCAAACAACATACTGCCCTGATCAACTAAGGAATGAGCAAGTTGGATACATTCTAATAGCTGGTCACTGGTCCACTCCTTCAACATCTGGTGGTAGTATTCATTATCCTCTGTCACAAGCAAAGAAAAATAAATAACCTCTTTCGGATGCATTTTCCTCCCAAATGGCAGAACCAAAATGGCTTCCCTGTGCAGCCACTTCTGGTCAGTACTGGCCTTGGTATTATGTCAAGGACTGGTGTGACCAGAAATGTGTGGACTGCATCAGAGTGTACCAAATACAGGTAAAGTGTAAATAATATGATTTTTTAAAAGATAAGTGAACAACAAAGAAAATAAACCTCCAATACAGTAAATAGTGTAACCCAACCAATGAACCAACAACCAGTGAACACAAAACAAATGACAGTCTAAATCCAATAGGTACAGAGCATGGGATAACCAAATCGTAATCATACCAGAGCCAGGGTCAAACATGGGAGATCAAGCAGAGGGAAGCTGGGAACAGGGCAGGACAGGGAAAGGGAACCAAGAGACGGACTGAGCGAGTAGGAAGAAACCAGGCTGCAGGATAAGGGTCAGAGTCCAGCAGGAACAGGAGACGGGATGCAGGCTTCAGAAACACAGTTACACAGATCAGGGATACAAGGAGAAAATAAATACCAAGGCAAAGTGTAATAGCATTCACCAGGTTTAAATACACCTCCTGCAATCAGCATCAGGTGATGCCTGATTGCAGGGTTTGATGTCAGCTCCTGACTGCCGAGGGACACCAGCTGGTGGACACTGGAACTGCAACCTAAAGATCTGGGAGCACGGTGCCACCAGAAGGTGAATCCTCTCCAGACCGTCAGCCTCCGACTGCTGAGAGACACCCACTGGTGGACAGTGGAACTGCAGCCTATAGATGTGTGAGCCACAGTGCCACCAGCAGGTGAAACCCTTCCTGACAGACTCATTAGTATTACAAAGTCTCAGGTGTGAATGGGGAGCAGGTGTGTTAAATTTGGTGTTATCACTCTCACTCTCTCATACTGGTCAGTGGAAGTTCAACATGGAACCTCATAGCAAAGAACTCTCTGAAGATCTGAAAAAAAGAATTGTTTCTCTACCTAAATATGGCCCAGGCAATACAAAGATTGCCAAGACTCTAAAACTGAGCTGCAGCACGGTGGCTAAGACCATACAGCGGTTTAACAGGACAGGTTCCATTCTGAACAGACCTTGCCACGGTTGACCAAAGAAGTTGAGTGCACATGCTCAGCGTCATATCCAGAGGTTGTTTTGGGAAATATGAGTGCTGCCAGCATTGCTGCAGAGAATGAAGGGGTGGGGGGTCAGCCTGTCAGTGCTCAGACCATCCTAGAAGGAAGCCTCTTCTAAAGATGATGCAGAAGAAAGCCCACAAACAGTTTGCTGAAGACAAGCAGACTAAAAACATGGATTACTGGAATTATGTAAGAAACAAAGAAAGGAGGCGCCTCTGGGTGCAGACTTAAAAACAATAAAAAAAAGAGCAGCAACAGAGATTGCACTCACATTTGTGTTGCGTTAAAAAGGCATATGAGAGTCCCAGATGTAACTGGAGGGGTCCGTGAGGTCGATCATCCCTGCCATGGATGTATAATCAGACTGGTCTTTCAGATGCACTGTGTCCACCGGCCGGCAATGATGGAGGAGTATCAGAATGAGGCTTGGAAGGCAAACAGCAATCCAGGTGAGGGGCAATGACATCACACACATGTGACGCGTTTCCTGAGTCAGCAAGCCGTGAATGGCATGAGGGCTGCACTCCTTTGTCAAGCTAGTTACTATGGGACTAGTGAAGAGAAAAGCGTTGCATGTGTGTGATGTCATCTCCCCTCGCCTGGAATGCTGTTTGCCTTCCAAGCCTCATTCTGGTACTCCATCATTGCCGGCCGGTGGACACAGTGCATCTGAAAGACCAGTCTGATTATACATCCATGGCAGGGATGATTGACCTCACGGACCCCTCCAGTTACATCTGGGACTCTCATATGCCTTTTTAACTAAACATAAATGTGAGTGCAATCTCTGTTGCTGCTCTTTTTATTAAAATTGTTTTTAAGTCTGCACCCAGAGGTGCCTCCTTTCTTTGTTTCTTACAGTGCTTTTTGGGAATATGGTTTCCATACCCATTGGAAGGCTGCCGTGAATGTGGGCTTTATACCTCATCAGCGACTTTATGCACACCATCATGGACTACGATTATCTTTTCTTATCCCTTGTTCCAGTTCATCATTTATATGCATAATATTGTCATTTATGTGATTTATTGCTTTTAACCTTTGCGCCAAACACTTGTTATAATACCGGAATTATGTCCTGTGGTCTGATGAGACCAAGATAAACTTATTTGGTTTAGATGGTGTCAAGCGTGTGTGTCAGCAACCAGGGAGGAGTACAAAGACATGTGTGTCTTGCCTACAGTCAAGCATGGTGGTGGGATTGTTATGCTCTGGGGCTGCATGAGTGCTGCTGACACTGGGGGCTACAGTTTATTGAAAGAAACATGATGTCAACATGTACTGTGACATACTGAAGCAGAGCATGATCCCCTCAGTTCTGAGACTGGGCAGTATTTCAACATGATAAAGACCCCAAACACACCTCCAAGACAAGCACTGACTTGCTAAAGAAGCTGAGGGTAAAGGTGATGGACTGGTCAAACATGTCTCCAGACCTAAACTCTTTTGAGCATCTGTGGGGCATCCTCAAATGGAAGGTGGAGGAGTGCAATGTCTCTAACATCCACCAGCTCCGTGATGTTGTCATGGAGGAGTAGAAGAGGACTCCAGTGGCAACCTGTGAAGCTCTGGTGAACTCCATGCCCAAGGTGGTTAAGGCAGTGCTGGAAAATAATGGTGGCCACACAATATATTGACACTTTGGGCCCAATTTGGACAATTTCACTTAGCGGTGTACTCTTTTTTGTTGCCAGCGGTTTAGACATTAATGGCTGTGTGTTGAGTTATTTTGAGGGGACAGCATATTTACACTGTTATACACGATGTACACTCACTACTTTACATTGTAGCAAAGTGTCATTTCTTCAGTGTTGTCACATGAAAAGATATAATAAAATATTTTAAAAAATATGATGGGTGTACTCACTTTTGAGAGATACTGTAAACCTTCACACAGCCCTGTCTCTGCTGAAATCCTATGTGAAAAGCTGTCCCTATTAAAATAAACAAGGCAGGACTTTGGCACAGTCAGTATAGGAAGGAGAGACTGGTGGCTGAAGTACTGGACATGCAGTGCAAGAATTAGACAGTGTAACTGAAAGGCCACTTTTGTGATCACACTCTTAACCAAACATGCCCCTTTATTGTACATTAAATATACAGTCATATTTGCAGCTTGTATTAAAAAGGGAGTTCTATTCCACGTTCCACTTTTTGTTTATGCATGTTTCCTTAAGTTAATTCTTTGCAGAATCATCAGGTTGTGGCTAAAATGGAACTGAGGTAACCAAGGTTTGAATCTGTGGGAGACAGACCCTTTTTGGCCACAGCCTCTGAAGCATCTCTCATCATAGTTGAAACCATTAGGAAATCGAAAAGAATGAACTTTAAAGGCATATTTAAAAAAGGTTTACATTTTTTACTTATGCAACATATTAAAGACATAGACACTTAAAAAAAACATATAATTATGTGAAAGCTACTAAAAACGTGTCTCAATGACCAATCAACGTCCCGAGTCGAATTGGATTCAATGGACTATGTTGATAGGCTAAAAAGAAACCTGATTTTAACAGTAACCCAAGGAATGATACATATAATAACCTTAAAGGGTAAAACCCTACAACAGTAAATCAGGGGTTAATAAAGCTGGTTCACAAGAAATGTTGATTTTCCTTTTCAAAGGTCCTTAAGCGTTATTGATCATTTAAGGTCTTGTTCCCAAAATCTTATAAAGTAAACAGGAGTATTAAGTTGAGAGCAGCCTGGTGTGTGTAGCCAGATGTGTTTGAAAGCTGACTTTGTATAGAGGAACTCCAAAGTTTTTCCATGGGATGTGATCCAGTGTTTGTATTAAAATAATCTGTGGTGTTCTGTCTGAGGGACATTTTGATGTTCTTCTAGGTCCAACCAAGAGGATAAATGTTGGAAACTGAGATAGTGATGGATGTGTGAAAACTGATTTGTAGTCAGCCAGGCCAATCCACATGGGTCATCCATCCCTGGTGGGAAAAGAGGATTGTTAGTGATCATTAAAAGAGGTATGAGTTTGCTGGAGTACCAGACTGCAACCTCAGTGAGGAGGGTCATACAGAGTAGGAAAGCCAAAGTAGTCCAAAGACTGACACAAGATCACAGTTTGGAACCTCCAGAAAAAGACATAGGGGGTATGTTAAGTCCTGCTTGTAATGTATGTATGTAGAGAGTATTGCAGGCTATTCTAGGGCATTCATGTGCCCAAATAAATGAGATAATTCAACATTGGAGCAAGCTTAAGTATGGGGGGTGATCCATATGGTATGCAAATGAGAATAAAAATTATAAGCACTGTCTATGCAGGGAAGGGAATTCCAAGTTTGCAAGAGGACTAATAGGGTTCAAAGCAAAGAGTAGTAGTTTGAGGCAAACAAGGTGGAGTAATGTGGAGTAAGCTTTACCACCAGATAATCCATTGTCAAGGATGTCCTGGGGAAAGGCAAATTTGTGCAAATATGGGATACTTTGGAAGGAGAGAGGGTAATGTTCAGAGCTAGGGACATAAAATAGTTAACTTTAAGTTCAGAAAATTGTGAAAATTGATGCAAAACCCAATATGTGTTGGGCATGAATATATACAGGTTGATGAGGGTGAGAAGTACATCATCCATTAAGAGACATTGTTTTTAACTACTTTAAGACCAGGCCTTTTTCTGACATTTGTTGTTTACAAGCACCTGTATATTTTGCTGTTACTTAGAACCGCCAAACATTATATATTTTTCTTTAGCAGAGACCCTAGAGAATAAAATGGCAGCCATTGCAATATTTCATGTCACACTGTATTTGCACAGCAGTGTTTAAAACACAATGTTTTGGGGAAAAAAACACTTTAATAAATAAAAAAAACAACAGTTAGACCAATTTTTTTGTATAATGTGAAAGATAATGTTATGCTGAGTAATTAAATACCTAACATGTCAAGCTTTAAAATTGTGCACACTTGCTGAATGGCGAAAAAGTATGGTACTTAAAAATCTCCATAGGCGACGCTTTAAAATTTGTTATAGGTTACCTGTTTAGAGTTACAGAGGAGGTCTTATGTAAGTGAGCTCGGAGGGATGGGGCGCTTTAATTTTTTTCATGTATTTATTTTACTTTATATTTTTTATTTTTACACTGTCCCTTAATTTTTTTTTTTTGATCACTTTTATTCCGATTACAAGAAATGTAAACATCCCTTGTAATAGAAATAAGCAAAACAGGTCTTTATTGAGAGATCTGGGTTCAAAAAGACACCAGATATCTTATTTACCTTTTAAAAGCAAAAAAAAAAATGTTTGACTTTAAGAAAAAAGAAAATCCTGGCTATCTACCTGGGGGCCGAATGTGACATCAGATGTTGCTCTGGTCCTTCAAGGGCATAAAGCCAAGTGGGGGCTATCTTGCTCCCTTCCTAGCCATTGGCCGCATCGGATAGATTCCAAGCTTACCAACTGCTCCGTAAGCGGAATTGACCAAGAAGCGGCGGGAGGGGGGCACCTCCCCCAGCGCTTAAAAAAGTGATCTTGCAGTGAATCCCCCACTGGGACCACTTTTATCTGAAAGCCGGCAGCATAAGGGAAAAATGATAACAAATTTATGGCAGCTAGCTGCTGCCATAGCAACAATATTTAACATCAGTAATGACGTACATTCTCAGTTAAGTGGTCATCAAGTGGTAATTCCAGACATAGTAACTATGTGTATACCATACCTAACCTAATTTATTGTGAACACAGGAGGCTGGACACTCAGTACGGTACACCATTCAGAGAATAATTTACATCCTCTGAATGAAAATAAAGCGTTCTCTGATTGGACAAGGTGGCCAGCATGACATCTCTGCCTCTCCACCTTGTCCAATACGAGAAAATGTATAATTTCAGAAAATGCAAAGCATTCTCTGATTGGCGCCATGTTGAGCAGTCGACCTCCTGTATTCAGAATGCATCAGGCCTGCTGGTCAGCAGAGGACTCAGAAGCAACTGGAGATGAATAAACTAGCACTGTCTACTCCAGCTTCAAGGAAGATCGGCCAAGTATCTTATATACTGTATATACAGTAGTTACATTGGTCCAAGCTGGACCAATAGAACTATGTAAAAATATACCATGCCTGGAATTCATTTTTAAATGGCATGCATAGGCGATCCCTGAAAAGTTTTTCCTAATAGCGAGGGGCAGGGGCTCAAAAGCTAAAATGAATAAGATTGGGGATAAAGGACACCCATGGCACAGCTCATGGAAATTCAAAAATGGTTGTGAATAAAACATATTTCACAACCACAGAAGAGCTGGAGTATAGAGTGCTGACCCAAGTCAAAATAGACTCTCTGAGCGGCATCTTTGGAGAACATATTTGTGGTAGTCACAGGACAAAGAGTCAAAGGCTTTGTAAATGTCAAAAGATATCATAAAGCCAGGGGTTTTATATTTTTTTAATACTGTATATGAATTAGATGCACTGCTCTACTGACATTGTCTTTGGCTTGTGACCCTGGGAAGAACCCAACCTAATCCCTATGTAATAAGGACTGTAAATAATGGTGGAGAGTTGTAGAGTCGAGACCCTACAACTTTCCCAAAAGATTCTTGTTCTTGTCCAATAGAAAAATGGAGTGGTAGCCTAGAGTGTCAGGAGATTATTTGCTCTTATTAGGATCATTACTACATGAGCTTGTCTTAAGGGAGTTGAAAAGATTTGCGAGGTGTGGAACAAGCAGAGGCAATAATTGTTTATATTAGGCAACTAAATCCATTTGGGCCTGGTACCTGGGAGAATTTAATGGATTTGATTGTTCATCAAATTTCATCTTGAGATAGGTCCTTTTTCATTGAGGCTTTTCCCTCGACTGAAATGGAAGCAAGGGGACAATCTTGGAAAAACATATCTACCATACTCTGTGGAAAGGGTAGTGGTTGACTATAGAGAGATTTTAGAAATTCAGAGCTTCCCCTCATTTCAGAGCTTCTCCTCAGATCTACAGCGATCTACAGTGATTGCACTTTCAAGTGCACTTGTAGTGCAAAGTGGATTTGCCTTTAGTAAATAACCCACATAGTATTTTATAGTGGAATTCAATTTAGGGTCATTTGTCCTGGCTTATTAGTGCATAAATAGTATTTACACTTGTGCAAACACAGTGGGGTTGATTTACTAAAGGAAAAAAGACTATGCACTTTTGCAAGTGCAGTTGCCCTATCCCAGAATCAAGTCTTACGCTGCAATTCTAACTAAATTCAACTAAATTCTTGACCCTAATATGGCCATATTATGATGTTTTTGCTACACAATTTTACAGACAAGCCAAACTCCTATTATATGCTGACATTCATGCCCTGCTCGATAATAATATGATGTCAATCATGACTTATCTTCAAATAAAGCACTTTTAACCACAAATGGTAACCCGGCCCTCTGCACCAGATTGCTTAATACAATTGAAACACTTCGCAACAGGAAGCGGCCTGTCAGGGCTGGGCTCAGCCCTTCCTTCTCTGAGCTAGCCGCTAAGCTGCCAGCTAATTGCTAGCTCCGATATCTCCACAGTGACTCACCTGTTGATGATATCCTGCTCATCAGTCCTGCCTACTTAAGCCATCCAGACCAGATGATCTCTGCCTTCGCCTTGGTCAACATCACTTAGACTATCCCCTGCATTCCTGTTAAAGACTTGCTTGACTGACATTCCTTCTGGCTCCAGATCCTGCTTGTTGTTCCACTATGCTGTTCCCTGGTTTCCTGACTTTCTGGTTTGTCTGACTATTCGTTACGGTTACCAAACTTTGGCTATGTTTTGACTACGTTTGTTCCTAACTGTACTTCTGTTTCGGTCTGATTCATGGTTTCTGACACAGCCCCAGTGGCATCGTATCTCTCAGCTGTAAATAAAAAATAAGCTAATGCGCACACCAACAATAGTCAATCAACTGAAAAGGGTAGGCTACACAAGAGCTGCCAGCATAAAACAGTGTCCTCACATGAACAGAACCAAACAAGTAAAATAACAAAACATATGTGGCGCTCCTAATGCCCACACTGTGTGAAAGGAAATACACAAGAAATAAAAATAAAAATTACCACAGAAAATCCAAAAGGCTACTAGAAAGTGCAATGCAACTCAACTGGAACGCATAAAAAATGTGACTGATCATACGAACCCGTAACTCACATATAAAAATAATGGGAGTAACATATATGTAAAATAATGAATGGAAAAATGTATATTCAATAGTGCATAAATATCAAACATATAAATAAAATGAATTCTTGAATAAAAAAGTGCAATACACTAAAATAAATCAATGTGAATTATAAAAATAAAAATAAAATTGAATTCTTGAGTCATACAGTGCAATACACTAAAATAAATAAATATGTGCAAATTTCATGAGAATAACAATCAAAATCTTGGATCATACAGTGCAATACACTAAAATAAATAAATATGTGCAAATTTAATGAGAATAACAATCAAAATCAATTTCTAAACAGTGATGTGCAATTCATTAAAGTACATAAAAGTGCAAAAAGTTCATAACAATCCGTGAACCAAAAATGAGTGTAAAGATTGTCCCAATAAAACGTGAAAAAATGTGTGTTCCAAAACTTCATGCAATATAGTTCCTAATGGCTGTAGAGGCAAATCTTCTAATCATACATGAAGGTGCAAGTGCAGTGGACATTAAGTATAAAAACAGTGACCAGGGTGGATAAGTGCTTCCAAAACGGGCTCCAGGATGCGACACCTGTTTCCCCCAGCCTTTCACTTGAAGCAGTGGCCCCAATGGGCCAAGTCAAGCGTAGGCTGACAAGCGGTGTAGATCTCCCCAGGCACAGCAGCTTCCGATGGTAATCACAGCTAATATCCAGCCAGCAATCACACTCCCCCCGTTCAGTAGGTAAGGCAAATCAGCAGTAAGAGAAAGAAGAGGGCTCCATAGTGTAGTAGTTAAAAATTTCAATGGATAAAAACAAATAGTAACTTACATAGAAGCTCAGTAGTAACCACTATAAATCAAGAGCTGCCGGATTCGGCCTTACCCGACAGCAGCGACACCTGGCTCCTCGCTGACGCGTTGCGTCACAATGCACGACTTTCTCAAAGGGTCAAGGAGTCAGGTGTCGGCCAGTACATTTATACGATCTCAGCCGCTGTCACAACAACAGCGGGAACATAGAAAACTAAAAACGATCTATATATAGGAACAACCTAGTCCATCTATAGGAGGCATAATTCTGCATAATTAAAATAACAAAATAACTTTAATAATCGATCATAAAAAAAAATTAATAATATCAGGAAAAGGTAAAGGAATAAGTCTGTCTAAATCTCAAACGCCATCTAGTGGAGGAAGAGTAGAAATTACTAGAACATTACAATACAAGGCTGACAATTTAGACACTCAATCTTGTGGGAAAAAAAGAAAGGGATAAAGGAACATCCTAATCAATCCATAAAAACATAATTCTAGATGACAGAAGGTACCAAATATAATGTAATAATCAGTTAAAAAGTGAATAATTAAAAAAGGGAATAAATCTGTCTACATCCCAGCCGCCATCGAATGGAAAATAAATAGGAATTGTTAAAACGCAGGAGTCCAATCTAAGCCAATGAAAACGACAAAAACTAGCCACTTAGCAAATTCCATCTTGTAGGAGACGGGCAATATAATAAATAATTCCTAAATGGGAGATATTAATCTACCATACTTTAGAACGATATTGAAAACTAGGAAATGGCTCAAGACTAATAACTATACCAGAAATGCCTAATAAACTCAGACAGTATTTATAATAGAGTTAGTAACTCTTCAAAAGTAAACAAGACATACAGGAGGAGAGGAGATATACACCAACCAGGGAATAATAACTAGAGATATTTTGATGGCAGGTTAGACATCTTTCACTTCAAAGATCCCCTAATTGGCATATATTAAATACAAAAGAATAAAATAAGATGACAATAAAATAATAACATATTAAAAATTAGAAATAAAACAGTTAAGATCGAATTCTACATTGTGCCCTAGTGGCGCCAATGTACGTAATTCGTATATCCATCTAGACTCAGCCTGACTAATCTTGATAATCTTATTATCCCCCTTCCAATGGGGTTTATATTTTTCTATTACGCAAATTATTAGTGATGAGGGATCACTGTTATGATATTTAGCGTAATGTCTTGATAAGCTGTGCTTATCAAAACCCTTTTTGATGTTCTGAACATGTTCCCTCAATCTCTTCCATAAAGCCCTCTTAGTTCTGCCAATATATTGGATTTGGCAGGGGCATTCTAGTAAATAGACGACCCCTTCACTACGACATGAAATAAAATCTTCTATTAAATAATTCTGTGATGTAACAGTTGAAGTCAAACTCAATTTCTTTCTCTTACTTTCTTTCGTATGTCGACATGCACAGTTTTTGCATGGGTAATATCCTTTACCTTCGAAGAAAGAAAACTTTCTCCTACTCGGAGGATCCAAGACATTTTTTGCCAAGCGATCCCTCAAAGTGGGGGCTCTTCTATACACGAAACTAGGTTTTTCCGGAAGGATAGTGCCTAGATGGCAATCAGCTCTAAAGCCCCATACACACTATCAGATTTTCTGCAGAGTTTTTCCTTCAGATTTACCAAAACCATGTAGTGCAAGGGCCTGCCTGATTGCTTACACATTGAAACTCCTAAGGTTTGACCTCATATTATATGGTTTTGGTAAATCTGATGGAAAAACTCAGCAGAAAATCTGATAGTGTGTATGGGGCTTAATAATATTCCAGTACTTTTTAAAAATTCTTTCTATTTGTTTATACTGAATACTAAAATCAAAAATAATCAGTGGGCAATCTTGATTGGTGGAATTTTTTACATTATCTAATATCAGTTTATCTCTGTCCAATGATGCAACATCTTGAATTTTCTCCTCAATAAACTTAGCATCATACCCTTTTTGAATAAATCTCTCTCCAACCCTATTTGCTTGTTCATAGAACTTTTCTTTTGTAGTGCAATTTTGCCTCAATCTAATTAGTTGGCCTTTTGGTATATTATCCAATAGGGATGAGCTTCGTGTTCGAGTCGAACCCATGTTCGACTCGAACATCGGCTGTTCGGTCGTTCGCCGAATTGCGAACGATATGGGCCGTTCGCGCCAAATTCGTGTGGCGCGTCACGGCCCATAATTTACTGCGGCATCGCAGTGCATTGCTTGCTGATGATTGGCCAAGCATGCACAGCGCCGCCTTAACAGAGAGCCGTAATTGGCCAAAGCCAAGGAGGCTTTGGCCAATTATGGCTCAGGGGATTTAGTACACGCCCCACACTATATAAGGCCGCCTGCACGGCGGCCCTGTGCAGTGTGTTCCGGTGTGCTGAGAAATAGAGAGAGAGAGAGACAGTGTCATTTCATTTGAGTTAGCTAGATTAGGCAGGACAGTCAGTCAGTTAGCTGCGCTTAAAGTGTATTGTGTATATATATATGCATCCCAGGTGTTGCATATATATATATATATATACACTGTATTCAGTTTAGCTAGATCCGTTCCTGTTATCTTCTAGACTATTTACATTTAGTGCAGTGCGTCCTGCTCACAGTGTTCGGCTAGATCCGTTCCTGTTATCTTCTTACTGACAGGCAGGCTTGTCTTGTTACAGTATTTTGAAGAAAATTACTGGTGTTCTTTTGATCCTATTAGTACCACATTCAGGCAGCTAGACTATTTACATTTAGTGCAGTGCGTCCTGCTCACAGTGTTCAGCTAGATCCGTTCCTGTTATCTTCCTACTGACAGGCAGGCTTGTCTTGTTACAGTATATAAAGCTACCTGAAGAAAATTACTGGTGTTCTTTTGATCCTATTAGTACCACAGTCAGGCAGCTAGACTATTTACATTTAGTGCAGTGCGTCCTGCTCACAGTGTTCAGCTAGATCCGTTCCTGTTATCTTCCTACTGACAGGCAGGCTTGTCTTGTTACAGTATTTTGAAGAAAATTACTGGTGTTCTTTTGATCCTATTAGTACCACAGTCAGGCAGCTAGACTATTTACATTTAGTGCAGTGCGTCCTGCTCACAGTGTTCAGCTAGATCCGTTCCTGTTATCTTCCTACTGACAGGCAGGCTTATCTTGTTACAGTATATAAAGCTACCTGAAGAAAATTGCTGGTGTTCTTTTGATCCTATTAGTACCACAGTCAGGCAGCTAGACTATTTACATTTAGTACAGTGTGTCCTGCTCACAGTGTTCAGCTAGATCCGTTCCTGTTATCTTCCTACTGACAGGCAGGCTTGTCTTGTTACAGTATGTAAAGCTACCTGAAGAAAATTACTGGTGTTCTTTTGATCCTATTAGTACCACAGTCAGGCAGCTAGACTATTTACATTTAGTGCAGTGCGTCCTGCTCACAGTGTTCTGCAAAACCTACAAGTTAGTGGGGTGCTTCCTGCTCACAGTGTTCAGCTAGATCCATTTCTGTTATCTTCTTACTGACAGGCAGGCTTGTCTTGTTACAGTAAATACAGCTACCTGAAGAAAATTGCTGATGTTCTTTTGATCCTATTAGTACCACAGTCAGGCAGCTAGACTATTTACAGTTAGTGCAGTGCGTCCTGCTCACAGTGTTCTGCTAAACCTACAAGTTAGTGGGGTGCGTCCTGCTCACAGTGTTCAGCTAAACCTACAAGTTAGTGGGGTGCGTCCACCTCACAGTGTTCAGCTAAACCTACAAGCTAGTGGGGTGCGTCCTGCTCACAGTGTTCAGCTAGATCCGTTTCTGTTATCTTCTTACTGACAGGCAGGCTTGTCTTGTTACAGTAAATACAGCTACCTGAAGAAAATTGCTGGTGTTCTTTTGATCCTATTAGTACCACAGTCAGGCAGTTAGACTATTTACAGTTAGTGCAGTGCGTCCTGCTCACAGTGTTCAGCTAAACCTAAAAGTTAGTGGGGTGCGTCCTGCTCACAGTGTTCAGCTAAAGCCACCTGTAGAAGGTTGGTGGTGTTCTCATACTACAGGCAGGCAGTTGATTTTGCTAGCTGCAGTATCAGTACATATATATATATATATATATATATATATATATATATATATATATATATCCCAGCTTAGTGCAGCTACAGGCCATTAGTATGTCTGGAAGGCCAAGAAGGAGAGGCAGACAGTCACAAGCCAATAAGAGAGGGCAAGCAGGCTCTGTGGCTAGTGCTGGTCGTAGAGACGGTGCATCCTCATCAGCACGTGGCCATGGGACAAGCTTGGCCTTTTTTTCGGCAGCTGGCCATGTTGAGCCGCAACATGCGGAAGACTTGGTCGAGTGGATGACCAAGCCGTCCTCATGCTCCTCATCCTCTCTCACCCATGCCCAGGGTACTTTGTCTGACAAAGCAGCGGCCTCTTCCCTTGGCTCAATGTCATCAGTGACTCCTTCCCTAGCCCCACCATGTCCTCCTGAGGAGTCCCTCAAACTGTTTGACCACAGTGTTGGGTACATGCTCCAGGAGGATGCCCAGCGTTTGGAAGGCTCTGATGATGATAATGAGCTTGATGAAGGTAGTAACATGAGCACGGACAGAGGGGGTGCCCAAGAAGGACAGCAATCTGGCAGTCATGCTCCCCCTGCTGCAGCATACTGCCAGGTTTGCTCCAGTGATGAGGAGGGAGGGGATGATGAGATCACTGACTCAACGTGGGTGCCTGATAGGAGAGAGGAGGAGGAGGAGGAGGAGGAGGCGGCACATCACCAACGAGGTAGGATGCCCTCCAGGGGCCAGCCTAAGGGCAGCACATTGACTGCATCACACCCCAAAGCTCCACATGTGCAGGGCGCTGCAGTCTCTGTGCGTTATTCAAAAAGTTCTTTGGTGTGGGCCTTTTTTGAGACGAGTGCATCAGATCGCACCGCTGCTATTTGCAACATATGTCTCAAGTGTATCTCACGTGGCCAAAACATCTCCCGCTTGGGTACCACATGCTTGACCAGACATATGTTGACCTGCCATGCAGTTCGTTGGCAAGCGTATCTAAAAGACCCACACCAAAGAACAAAGAGGACCTCTCCTTGCTCCTCATCAGCTGAGATTTCCAACCCCACTAGACCTTCTGTCCTCTCTGAGACCTGCACTGAGAGGAATGAAGGTGTAGAATTAGGTGTGTCACAGCCAAGTACTTGTGGGCAATCTGCTTTTGGTACACCGACGTCAGATTGTACCAGGCAAATTTCCCTGCCCCAGCTGCTGCACCGCCGAAAGAAGTTTGCTCCCAGCCATCCACATGCCCAGCGGTTGAATGCTAGCTTGGCAAAATTGCTAGCACTTCAACTGCTGCCTTTTCAGTTGGTAGACTCTGCCCCCTTCCGTGAGTTTGTGGAATGTGCGGTTCCTCAGTGGCAGGTACCCAAACGCCACTTTTTCTCACAGAAGGCGATTCCTACCAGCATGTGGAAGGCAATGTCCATGCCTCGCTGGACAGGGCGGTCAGCGGTAAGGTGCATATTACCGCTGACTCATGGTCCAGCAGGCATGGACAGGGACGTTACCTAAGTTTCACGGCGCATTGGGTGACTCTGCTGGCAGCTGGGAAGGATGCTGGACAAGGTGCAGTAGTGTTGGAGGTTGTTCCGCCACCACGCCTCCAAAATGCTAATGATTGTGACACACCTCTCTCCTCCACCCCCTCCTCTTCTTCTTCCTCCATGGCCTCTTCCTCAGAACCAGCGGTGCTCCGTAGTTGTTCAAGGGGCTACGCAAGTATGCAGGCCAAAAGATGCCATGCGGTGCTTGAGCTGGTGTGCTTGGGGGACAGGAGCCACACTGGGGCAGAGGTTCTGTCAGCTCTGCAGGGGCAGGTTCAGAGGTGGTTGACGCCACGCCAACTTAAGGCAGGAATGGTGGTTTGCGACAATGGCACCAACCTCCTCTCTGCCCTCCGACAGGGACAAATGACCCATGTGCCCTGTTTGGCTCATGTCCTTAACTTGGTGGTGCAGCGGTTCTTGGGCAGGTACCCGGACTTACAGGATGTCCTGAGGCAGGCCAGGAAAGTCTGTGTGCATTTCCGCCGGTCATATAATGCCAGTGCTCGGCTGACGGACCTCCAAAAGGAGTTTAACCTGCCCAAGAACCGCCTAATGTGTGACATGCCCACCAGGTGGAACTCAACGTTATCCATGCTGCAGCGGCTGCACACGCAGCAGAGGGCCATCAATGAGTACCTGTGCGACTATGGCACCAGGACAGGGTCAGGGGAGCTTGGTTTTTTTCCCCACGCCAGTGGGCCATGATCAGGGATGCATGCACTGTCCTGTCACCATTTGAGGAGGCCACGAGGATGGTGAGCAGTGACAGTGCATGCATCAGTGACACTGTCCCCCTTGTCCACCTGTTGGAGCACACGCTGCGTGGAATAATGGACAGGGCACTTGAGGCAGAACAGAGGCAGGAAGAGGAGGACTTCCTTAGCTCTCAAGGCCCCCTTTATCCAGACAGTGTTCCTGCGTGCCTGCCGATCACACAGGAAGAGGACGAGGAGGAGGAGGAGGAGGAGGAAGATTGTGTCAGTATGGAGGTGGAGCCTGGCACTCAGCATCAGCAGCAGTCTTTAAGGGATCAGTCCCAAGAAACACATGGACTTGTACGTGGCTGGGAGGAGGTGACTGCGGACCATGTCGTCCTTAGTGATGCAGAGGACTCCGGACCGAATGCCTCAGCAAACCTTCGCTGCATGGCCTCCCTGATCCTGCAAAGCCTGCGTAAGGATCCTCGTATTTGTGGTATCAAGGAGAAGGACCAATACTGGCTGGCAACCCTCCTTGATCCACGTTACAAGGGTAAGGTTGCGGACCTTATCTTGCCATCGCAGAGGGAGCAGAGGATGAAACATCTTCGGGAGGCCTTGCAGAAAGGTCTGTGCAACGCGTTCCCAGAGACTGGGAGGTTACAAACTCCTGTTTCTGGACAACGTGTTGCTGAGGCTTCGGTCAGTCAAAGAAGGAGCGGTGGAGAAGGTGGCCGTCTGACCGATGCGTTCAGACAATTTTTTGGTCCGCAGCCCCAAGGTATGATCGGTTCCAGCAACCATCGCCAGCGTCTGTTTTACATGGTGCAGGAATACCTAGGGGCAAGATCAGACTTGGACACCTTTCCCACCGAAAATCCTCTGGGTTACTGGGTCTTGAGGATGGATCACTGGCCAGAGCTTGCACAGTATGCAATTGAGCTACTGGCCTGTCCTGCATCCAGCGTTCTTTCGGAACGCACATTCAGTGCTGCTGGAGGCGTGGTAACTGATCACAGGGTGCGTCTGTCCACTGACTCGGTCGATCGACTGACCTTCATAAAAATGAATCAGTCTTGGATCACCACCAGCTACCAAGCACCTGATGTTGATGTAACTGAATAATTTTTTTGGAAATCTCATATCCCTTCAAAGACTGCCTATGCTGATGCTGAGTGACTATCCCTGAGTAATTATCCTCTTCCTCCTCAATCATCACGCTGATAGCTTGTAAGAACATTTTTGGTTCTGGGCGCCACCACCAGTGCCTAAGGCACAATTTTTCAGCCCCTGTTTAACAGGGGCGTGTAATTACAATTTTTGATGTAATACTTTGCAGCAGGGCTCGTTCCTGCATTCCAACTAGAGTGTCTGTGAGGGGTTGCAGTGTTGTGGCACCAGCACCAGTGCCTAAGGCCCATTTTTTTGCCCCTGTTTAACAGGGGCGTGTAATTACAATTTTTAATGCAATACTTTGCAGCAGGGCTCGTTCCTGCGTTCCAACTAGAGTGTCTGTGAGGGGTTGCAGTGTTGTGGCACCAGCACCAGTGCCTAAGGCCTAATTTTTCAGCTCCTGTTCAACAGGGGCATGTAATTACAATTCTTGATCTAATATTTCACAGCAGGGCCCTGTGAGGGCTTACAGTGTTATGGCCACAGCAACACCTAAGGCCCAAATTTCTGCTGAGTATATAGGGCAGGACCCTACTTTCAAACATCTAACTTACAAACGACTCCTACTTGCAAACGGAAGGAGAGAACAGGAAGTGAGATGAAATCTACCCCTTGGAAGGGAAATTCTCTCCTGTAAGAGTTAATATGGGAAAAACATTTCTCCTTTCCACTGATGCTTACCAATCCTTGTTCCACAAAAAAACCCAAATTTTCAAAAAACATTTTTCATTGGGACAAAAAGTGAGGTGAAATCTTCTGAAGAGGAGGAAAGACAGCAAAACAAATGTCACAGGGGTGATAACCCTTCCCTATGTTTTCCAAAAAGCTTAAAGATTTTTTGGCTGGAGCTAAACACGCTAAAAATGTACCCGTTCAAAATTACAAAGAGATTCTACTTAACAACAAGCCTACAGTCCCTGTCTTGTTTGCACCGCCTGTATACTGCTGTTCAGAGTATATAGGGCCTGGTGGCCCCACACCTTTCCTTATTTTAATTTGGGTGCGGGGTTCCCCTTAATATCCATACAATACCCAAAGGGCCTGGTAATGGACTGGGGGGTACCCATGCCGTTTGTCTCACTGATTTTAATCCATATTGCCAGGACCCGACATTACATTAAACCCGCAAGCAGTTTTAAATGAGATTTTTCCTTTAAAAATGACATTTGGTGCAGGGACTGTTCTAAACACGGGAAACACGCGTCACTTTACAGGCATACTATAGACACCCCTCAGGTACGATATCTAAAGGAATATTTCACTTTTTTTTTTTTTACTTTAAGCATCATTAACCACTTGCCGACCGCCGCACGACGATGTACGTCGACAAAGCGGCACGGGCAGGCAAAAGGGCTTACCTGTACGTCCCTGCCTGCCCGCGGGTGGGGGGTCCGATCGGACCCCCCCCCGGTGCCTGCGGCGGTCGGCAAATGTCCCCCGGCGATCGGTGGTGAGGGGGAGGCCATCCATTCGTGGCCCCCCCCTCGCGATCGCTCCCAGCCAATGGGATCATTTCCCTGCCTCTGTATTGTACACAGAGGCAGAGGAAATGATGTCATCTCTCCTCGGCTCGGTATTTTCCGTTCCGGGCCGAGGAGAGAAGACTGAACTGTGAGTGCACCAAACACTACACACACAGTAGAACATGCCAGGCACACATTACACCCCGATCCCCCCCCCGATCGCCCCCCGATCCCCCCCCAATCACCCCCCCCCCCTGTCACAAACTGACACCAAGCAGGTTTTTTTTTTTTTTTTTTTTTTTTTTTCTGATTACTGTATTGGTGTCAGTTTGTGTCAGTTAGTGTGTTAGGGCAGTGAGTCTTAGGCCCCCTTTAGGTCTAGGGTACCCCCCTAACCCCCCTAATAAAGTTTTAACCCCTTGATCACCCCCTGTCACCAGTGTTGCTAAGCGATCATTTTTCTGATCGCTGTATTAGTGTCGCTGGTGACGCTAGTTAGGGACGTAAATATTTAGGTTCGCCGTCAGCGTTTTATAGCGACAGGGACCCCCCTATACTACCTAATAAATGTTTTAACCCCTTGATTGCCCCCTAGTTAACCCTTTCACCACTGATCACCGTATAACCATTACGGGTGACGCTGGTTAGTTCGTTTATTTTTTATAGTGTCAGGGCACCCGCCGTTTATTACCGAATAAAGGTTTAGCCCCCTGATCGCCCGGCGGTGATATGCGTCGCCCCAGGCAGCGTCAGGTTAGCGCCAGTACCGCTAACACCCACGCACGCAGCATGCGCCTCCCTTAGTGGTATAGTATCTGAACGGATCAATATCTGATCCAATCAGATCTATACTAGCGTCCCCAGCAGTTTAGGGTTCCCAAAAACGCAGTGTTAGCGGGATCAGCCCAGATACCCGCTAGCACCTGCATTTTGTCCCTCCGCCCGGCCCAGCCCAGCCCACCCAAGTGCAGTATTGATCGATCACTGACACTTACAAAACACTAAACGCATAACTGCAGCGTTCGCAGAGTCAGGCCTGATCCCTGCGATCGCTAACAGTTTTCTTGGTAGCGTTTTGGTGAGCTGGCAAGCACCAGCCCCAGGCAGCGTCAGGTTAGCGCCAGTACCGCTAACACCCACGCACGCACCGTACACCTCCCTTAGTGGTATAGTATCTGAACGCATCAATATCTGATCCGATCAGATCTATACTAGTGTCCCCAGCAGTTTAGGGTTCCCAAAAACGCAGTGTTAGCGGGATCAGCCCAGATACCTGCTAGCACCTGCGTTTTGCCCCTCCGCCCGACCCAGCCCAGCCCACCCAAGTGCAGTATCGATCGATCACTGACACTTACAAAACACTAAATGCATAACTGCAGCGTTCGCAGAGTCAGGCCTGATCCCTGCGATCGCTAACAGTTTTTTTGGTAGCGTTTTGGTGAACTGGCAAGCACCAGCCCCAGGCAGCATCAGGTTAGCGCCAGTACCGCTAACACCCACGCACGCACCGTACACCTCCCTTAGTGGTATAGTATCTGATCGGATCAATACCTGATCCGATCAGATCTATACTGGCGTCCCCAGCAGTTTAGGGTTCCCAAAAACGCAGTGTTAGCGTGATCAGCCCAGATACCTGCTAGCACCTGCGTTTTGCCCCTCCGCCCGGCCCAGCCCAGCCCACCCAAGTGCAGTATCGATCGATCACTGTCACTTACAAAACACTAAACGCATAACTGCAGCGTTCGCAGAGTCAGGCCTGATCCCTGCGATCGCTAACAGTTTTTTTGGTAGCGTTTTGGTGAACTGGCAAGCGCCAGCGGCCTAGTACACCCCGGTCGTAGTCAAACAAGCACTGCAGTAACACTTGGTGACGTGGCGAGTCCCATAAGTGCAGTTCAAGCTGGTGAGGTGGCAAGCACAAGTAGTGTCCCGATGCCACCAAAAAGACAAACACAGGCCCGTCGTGCCCATAGTGCCCTTCCTGCTGCATTCGCCAATCCTAATTGGGAACCCACCGCTTCTGCAGCGCCCGTACTTCCCCCATTCACATCCCCAACCAAATTCAGTCAGCTGCATGAGAGGCAATTTCTTTATGTCCTCCCGAGTACCCCTACCCAGCGAACCCCCCCAAAAAAGATGTCGTGTCTGCAGCAAGCGCGGATATAGGCGTGACACCCGCTATTATTGTCCCTCCTGTCCGGACAATCCTGGTCTTTGCATTGGTGAATGTTTTGAACGCTACCATGCACTAGTTGACTATTAGCGTAGCGTACAGCATTGCACAGACTAGGCACACTTTCACAGGGTCTCCCAAGATGCCATCGCATTTTGAGAGACCCGAACCTGGAACCGGTTACCGTTATAAAAGTTAGTTACAAAAAAAGTGTAAAAAAAAAAAAAAAAAACACAAACAAAAATATAAAATAAAAAAAAAATAGTTGGCGTTTTATTGTTCTCTCTCTCTCTATTCTCTCTCTATTGTTCTGCTTTTTTTTACTGTATTCTATTCTGCAATGTTTTATTGTTATTGTTATTGTTATTGTTATTGTTATTATGTTTTATCATGATTGTTTTTCAGGTATGCAATTTTTTATACCTTACCGTTTACTGTGCTTTATTGTTAACCATTTTTTTGTCTTCAGGTACGCCATTCACGACTTTGAGTGGTTATACCAGAATGATGCCTGCAGGTTTAGGTATCATCTTGGTATCATTCTTTTCAGCCAGCGGTCAGCTTTCATGTAAAAGCAATCCTAGCGGCTAATTAGCCTCTAGACTGCTTTTACAAGCAGTCGGAGGGAATGCCCCCCCCCCCAACGTTTTCCGTGTTTTTCTCTGGCTCTCCTGTCTCAACAGGGAACCTGAGAATGCAGCCGGTGATTCAGCCAGCTGATCATAGAGCTGATCAGAGACCAGAGTGGCTCCAAACATCTCTATGGCCTAAGAAACCGGAAGCTACGAGCATTTTATGACTTAGATTTCGCCGGATGTAAACAGCGCCATTGGGAAATTGGGAAAGCATTTTATCACACCGATCTTGGCGTGGTCAGATGCTTTGAGGGCAGAGGAGAAATCTAGGGTCTAATAGACCCCAATTTTTGCAAAAAAGAGTACCTGTCACTACCTATTGCTATGATAGGGGATATTTACATTCCCCGAGATAACAATAAAAATGATTTAAAAAAAAAAATGAAAGGAACAGTTTAAAAATAAGATAAAAAAAATAATAATAATAATGAAAAAAAAAAAAAAAAAGCACCCCTGTCCCCCCTGCTCTCGCGCTAAGGCGAACGCAAGCGTCGGTCTGGCGTCAAATGTAAACAGCAATTGCACCATGCATGTGAGGTATCACCGCGAAGGCCAGATCGAGGGCAGTAATTTTAGCAGTAGACCTCCTCTGTAAATCTAAAGTGGTAACCTGTAAAGGCTTTTAAAGGCTTTTAAAAATGTATTTAGTTTGTCGCCACTGCACGTTTGTGCGCAATTTTAAAGCATGTCATGTTTGGTATCCATGTACTCGGCCTAAGATCATCTTTTTTATTTCACCAAACATTTGGGCAATATAGTGTGTTTTAGTGCATTAAAATGTAAAAAAGTGTGTTTTTCCCCAAAAAATGCGTTTGAAAAATCGCTGCGCAAATACTGTGTGAAAAAAAAAAATGAAACACCCACCATTTTCATCTGTAGGGCATTTGCTTTAAAAAAAAAAATAATGTTTGGGGGTTCAAAGTAATTTTCTTGCAAAAAAAAATTATTTTTTTATGTAAACAATAAGTGTCAGAAAGGGCTTTGTCTTCAAGTGGTTAGAAGAGTGGGTGATGTGTGACATAAGCCTCTAGATGTTGTGCATAAAATGCCAGGACAGTTCAAAACCCCCCCAAATGACCCCATTTTGGAAAGTAGACACCCCAAGCTATTTGCTGAGAGGCATGTCGAGTCCATGGAATATTTTATATTGTGACACAAGTTGCGGGAAAGAGACAATTTTTTATTTTTTTTATTTTTTTTTGCGCAAAGTTGTCACTAAATGATATTTTTCTCAAACATGCCATGGGAATATGTGAAATTATACCCCAAAATACATTCTGCTGCTTCTCCTGAGTACGGGGATACCACATGTGTGAGACTTTTTGGGAGCCTAGCCGCGTACGGGACCCCAAAAACCAAGCACCGCCTTCAGGCTTTCTAAGGCCGTAAATTTTTGATTTCACTCTTCACTGCCTATCACAGTTTCGGAGGCCATGGAATGCCCAGGTGGCAAAAAACCCCCCCAAATGACCCCATTTTGGAAAGTAGACACCCCAAGCTATTTCTTGAGTGGTATAGTGAGTATTTTGCAGACCTCAGTTTTTGTCACAAAGTTTTGAAAATTGAAAAAAGAAAAAAAAAAAATTTTTTTCTCGTCTTTCTTTATTTTCAAAAACAAATGAGAGCTGCAAAATACTCACCATGCCTCTCAGCAAATAGCTTGGGGTGTCTACTTTCCAAAATGGGGTCATTTGGGGGGGGGTTTGTGCCACCTGGGCATTCCATGGCCTCCGAAACTGTGATAGGCAGTGAGGAGTAAAATCAAAAATGTACGCCCTTAGAAATCCTGAAGGCAGTGATTGGTTTTCGGGGCCCCGTACGCGGCTAGGCTCCCAAAAAGTCTCACACATGTGGTATCCCCATACTCAGGAGAAGCAGCTAAATGTATTTTGGGGTGCAATTCCACATATGCCCATGGTCTGTGTGAGCAATATATCATTTAGTGACAACTTTGTGCAAAAAAAAAAAAAAAAAAAAAAAAAATTTGTCACTTTCCCGCAACTTGTGTCAAAATATAAAACATTCCATGGACTCAACATGCCTCAAAGCAAATAGCTTGGGGTGTCTACTTTCCAAAATGGGGTCATTTGGGGGTTTTTTTTGCCATCTGGGCATTTTATGGCCTTCAAAACTGTGATAGGTAGTGAGGAGTAAAATCAAAAATGTACGCCCTTAGAAATCCTGAAGGCAGTGATTGGTTTTCGGGGCCCCGTACGCGGCTAGGCTCCCAAAAAGTCCCACACATGTGGTATCCCCATACTCGGAAGAAGCAGCTAAATGTATTTTGGGGTGCAATTCCACATATGCCCATGGCCTGTGTGAGCAATATATCATTTAGTGACAACTTTTTGTAATTTTTTTTTTTTTTTTTTTGTCATTATTCAATCACTTGGGACAAAAAAAATGAATATTCAATGGGCTCAACATGCCTCTCAGCAAATTCCTTGGGGTGTCTACTTTCCAAAATGGGGTCATTTGTGGGGGTTTTGTACTGCCCTGCCATTTTAGCACCTCAAGAAACGACATAGGCAGTCATAAATTAAAGGCTGTGTAAATTCCAGAAAATGTACCCTAGTTTGTAGGCGCTATAACTTTTGCGCAAACCAATAAATATACACTTATTGACATTTTTTTTACCAAAGACATGTGGCCGAATACATTTTGGCCTAAATGTATGACTAAAATTGAGTTTATTGGATTTTTTTTAGAACAAAAAGTAGAAAATATCATTTTTTTTCAAAATTTTCGGTCTTTTTCCGTGTATAGCGCAAAAAATAAAAACGGCAGAGGTGATCAAATATCATCAAAAGAAAGCTCTATTTGTGAGAAGAAAAGGACGCAAATTTCGTTTGGGTAGAGCATTGCATGACCGCGCAATTAGCAGTTAAAGCGACGCAGTGCTGAATTGTAAAAAGTGCTCTGGTCAGGAAGGGGGTAAAACCTTCCGGGGCTGAAGTGGTTAAAATCACTGCTCCCGAAAAAACGGCCGTTTTTAAAAGTTTTTTTTGCATTGATACATGTCCCCTGGGGTAGGACCCGGGTCCCCAAACCCTTTTTAGGAAAATACCATGCAAATTAGCCTTTAAAATGAGCACTTTTGATTTCGAACGTTCGAGTCCCATAGACGTCAATGGGGTTCTAACGTTCGTGCGAACTTTCGGTCCGTTCGCAGGTTCTGGTGCGAACCGAACCAGGGGGTGTTCGGCTCATCCCTATTATCCAACCATAAAGTATGGTGACAGCTATCAAGGGGTAAATAAATGTTCCTATCTACCGCCTTAAAAAATGTATGGGTGATTAATTTATCCCCTTCTTTCTTTATTACCAAACCTAGGAAGTTTTATCTTCTCGTCATTTATTTCCCAATTAAGTTTGATGTTTTTGTTATTGGTATTGAGATAGAAACAAAAATCAATGAGGCTCTCTCTATTCCCGCTCCAAATAATAATAATATCATCTATATATATCGTTTAAACAAAGTAAGAGAACTCGATACATTGTTATATAGGACTTCCTCCTCCCATTCTGCCATATATAAATTGGCAACGCTGGGCGCATATTTCGCGCCCATCGCAATTCCACATATTTGTTTATAATAATTATTATTGTGCCAGAAATAATTGGAGTTAAGACTGTATCTTAAAAAGTCAAGAAGGAACCTCCTCTGTTTACATTTTAAATCACTCAAATTTCTCAAGGCCCATTTAGTCACCTGAACAGCCTCCTCATGGTTAATGATCGTATAGAGGGATGCGACATCGGCAGTTGCCAGATATGTAGGTCCATCGGTCAAAGTAATATCGTTTAAGAGTTGAATAAGATGTTTAGTGTCTCTCAAATAAGATCTAGTCTTCTTGACCACAGGTTGCAAAAAACAATCACTGTATTCTCCAATACATCTCCAATACATTCTCAGCTGTGTTGCCTTATGAGTTTATGTGAAATCTCCATTAAAAGCTGTAAAATATTGTAATTATGAATATACTTCATTTAGCTTGTATCTATGGAGGGCATGCAAAATAGCTTCACAGAAGTGTCTGTATGACAGACATTTCGGTGCCTAAGCTTGTGTATGCAAACGATTGGAAAACCTCATGGTTCTACACATACTCTCTTAAAAGGATCCCATATTTAAATATGCAATGAGGGGCTGTGGCCAGTCTGTCATGTATACTTCATTTTCCTGAAAATGTAATCTACTTACAAGGTTAAGTTTCCTGCTCAAAATAGTCTGGAACAAGGATATGCATTAAAGGGAGCTGACTTATGCAAAGTATAGGAATTCAATATGTAGCCAGTCCTTAACCAGGAATAGGGAAACCCACCAATCCAGAGAGCCACGCCATGCCAACCAATAAGGCATCAGCCTGTAATGATATACACAGACTAGATGTGAGGGAAACAGACACTCTATGGCAGAACAGTCACGTGAATGGAACCTCTATGGGATTGGTAAATATTGGAAATCTGCCGTAACTAAATATGTTTATATAAATATAAATATGTGTCTTTTCTGTCCTACTGTTTGTAGATTAATAGTTTTAGGAATATACTCTGTATTCCTTCATGTAATCTATCATTTTTACCCTTTCCCTGTACAAATAGATAGAGTGTGTGTATTAGTCTAGGCCTACGTTACTATATACCAATACATTTTTGTTTTTGTGTTAAAGCTTTCACTCATGGTCAAAGAACTCTCATTTAACCCAGATCATATCTGAGAGATATTAAATCTCAAATATAATAAATGGGTAACAGCTGTATTCTTCACTTTTTTGGGAACTCTCAGCCTTTTCTAGTTCCTCTAGTATGTTGTGGGAATGAGATCTAGGACTCTCCCTCTCAGATGCTGATTGGGAATCCATCTTTTCCCTTTTACACAAAGGCTTTCTCAATGTAGCTTCCCAAGAGTATTTTTATAAAATACAGTATATACCCAATGGTATCGTACCCCTGTTCTACTCCATACATTTTCTCAGAGTATCTCCGAACAATGCTGGTGCTGCAAAAGGGAAAAAGGGACAATACTTCACATGGTGGTCATGCTCCAGACTACAACTATTTTGGAAATAGGTACATGAGACCACAACATCGGCTACAACTGCATCACTCGAATAATCCACGGCGCAATACCTCCTTCATCATACATCCATTTCTATAACAAATTATTGCAAATCCTTGGCAATGTTCATGATTAACGCAGCTAGACACTGTATCCCTTGCCATTGGCGCTCAGCCTGTATACCAACTATTAGGGAATGGTTTCAGAGGATTACAAAGCTGGAAGAAATGGAGGAGCTAATTAGCATATACCAAGATAATATGTCCAAGTTCACTTCTACTTGGTATTGCTGGATTCATTTCAAAACCACCCAACAAATCCTTGACCTTTACTGATAAAGACTCCTATACTTTCAATGGCAGTAGACCTGGTTCATTAGAGTCTGTTTTATAATCCAGTGGCTTAAGCCAATGTGGCTATTTGTAACAGACTTTGTCAGCGTAAGGTGGTATGAGGGGTGGGGGAGGGTTTTTTCTTCCTCCTCCTCCGCTTCTTCATAGCTTTCCCCCTCCTTTTTCCTGTTTTAAGACCCCACTCTCCTTAAATTCCCACTCCACCTTCCCTTTATTAAATTTTTCTCCTTTTTCTTACCTTCTCTACCTTATCTTTGTTCTTCTCTTAAGCCTACTTCCTCTCTTATTCACCCAATTTGTGCTACCTCCTGATGGGCAGAACCCAGGCTTGCAAGTTTTCATCCGTTACATCTTAATAAAGGGTATGTCTACTTTTCTTTTTCATCTCACATGTATAATTAGTGTAACGGTTAATTTGATGATACTCTACTGACATTGGTTTGATAATATGTACTCCTTATACTTGTTTTACTCACCACTTTCAACATTCTATGATGATCTGTATAATGATCGTTGTGAACATTAAAGTTGTATGTCTATTTGTAATACTTCAATAAATACTTATGAAACAAAAAAAAGTGGATTTGATAATGATATCACAAGGTGGGGCATCGGGTCTCATGGGGTTCAAAGCACTGTGAATGCGGTAAAATTCTAAGCATTGCATTGAGATGGCAGGCATTAATTCCAGGAACAAAGCAAATGGCAGTTGATGTTAAGCCTGCTCTTGATTCAAAGAAACTCCTCAATCTGAGGTTGCCTCTGCATGAGCAGTTTTTGAAGTCATCCAGGCACAAAAAGAGCTGAATTAGGTCACTGTGAATCAGTGTTAATTTAGTCGACTAAAATGACTAAAACATTTTAGTCGACTAAAATGACTAAAACTAAAACAATTGATATGACCAAAATACGACTAAAACTAAAAGCCATTTTAGTCAAAAGACTAAAATGAGACTAAAACTAAAATGCCATTTTAGTCCTAAGACTAAAATGAGACTAAAACTAAAATGCCATTTTAGTCAAAAGACTATGACTAAAACTAAATTGCAATTACTGAAATGTACTTGAGATTTTAGTCAACTAAAACATAGGACATTTTAGTCAATTAAAATGTACTGGAGATTTAGTTGACTAACTACGACTAAAACTAAAACAATTGCAGAAGACTAAAATGGGACTAAAACTAAAATGCCATTTTAGTCCTAATTCTAAAATTAACACTACTGTGAATGGTCTCAAGGTTCTGTTTGTTACTTTTGATAGTAGTGACTGTGGCATCCATCTGGTCTTCTAGGGCATTTGATTGTCAACCCATTTCCCTGATTTCTTATATAAAGTGACCCATAAGCTTATTGGTGGTGGTCTCCAGCTCTGTCTTTTTTTTTACTTTTTCGTTTACAATCTTTTATTAGAAAAATGCATAAGGTGGTACAGAAGTGTAAGATAATGCAATATCAACATGTGTTCTTAGAGTACAAGTTTCTGAGAAAGAAACAATGACTGCATAAAAATTGATGCGTTCCTAGATAACTAGGGGAACAATCAAACATTGTGTGATGATCGTACCAAGGGGACCATTTTTTGTCATAGTAAGGCATTGTATGGTATAGAGTGTGAAATATCTTTTTGACTTTGTTAATCGAGTCAATGCAGAGTTTAACTTGGGAGAAATGTACATATTAAGTTTTCCAGTGAAGGGCGATCACCCAATGGATTGCATCACAAACTATATAAATCAGTCTCATTTGTAGAGTGGTAACCTCTAAGATTGGAGCAAATAATAAACATTGAGATGGGGTAAGGGAAAGTTGAGCATCTGCTGTTTTAGAGGCAAAGGTGTCAAGATTTCTCCAAATTGGAAGAATGTGTGAGCATTCCCAGAAGAGATGGAGAAATGTACCCGGTGTATGGCAACCCCTAAAACACAGTGGAGACACTGTGGGAAAAATAGCATGGATTTAAACTTGGGTCTGATACCATCTTGTATGCAATTTCAGCGCAGTTTCGCTGATGTTAAGAGGCTTTGTACATTTCTTCAGTTTGTCAATACACTCATTCCAATTCAGGGTGTCTCCAGCTCTTTCTTTAGCATTATCATATATTTCTCTAGCAAGTCCCTGTCACAGAGAAAGAGCTACTGGTCATGAAGCTTTGCTGAACATCTTTTAAAAGAAAGATCCAGGTCCTCCAAGGGTGCATGCAGGGAATTTTTGCTTGTTTTGGTGCCACTGCTATTCAGGGTGGTGGACAGGCGCAAGAGTGTGAAGAGTGGGCCCCTAGTTATAGTTATACTGGCTGAGGCACAGGGGCTGAAGAGACTTAAGTCAGTATGTGGCCATCTTCCTCCACTGCTCACTAGCATCCACCCATGTAGCATTTCCTGATTGTCTTTGGCACCTCCTTTGGAAAGGTCAGCAATCCATATATGGCTGTGTGTACATAACTTAGCAACATATGACAATTTCTGATTGGATATAAAACTTAAAAATCTTGCAAAGACATAACGCATTACAAAAAAAAATTCCATCTGACTTGCTTTAGAATTGACACACTTCATAATGCTTGCACCTCAAAATGTATTTGTTAGTCACATGAAATGAAACACCCACATTGCTACTTTCTTACTACTGCACATGACTAACATGGAACAGCGCTTTACTTCTTACCATCTAGTAAACAGCAGCCAAGTAATTCTGAGGAAAACAAACAATTCAGCCCCTTGTACTTACAGTATGACACTTTTATTTCACTAAACTTTTCTTAGAAAGATTATAAAAGAAGTTGTTACTATATTGTTGAAAACTCATAATTCTAGTTCACAGTTAAAATTTAAAGGTGTGGTATGGGGTATTATTTAAAAATGGTATGCTGAAAAAAATATCACTAAGCACAACCAATTAGCACTTTTACCTTCCATTGTTAACACACTATGCATGTCTGACAACATGGAAATGTTCTATCTATATCCTCTATATCGGTAAAATGCTAATTGACAGTAAAACAAAACATACACAGAGCAGAACAAAAGCCCTCCCATAGAGTATAAGTTGCTGAGTAATCATCTTTTAAATTCTTCTACTGTATATGTGTATTATTGTTTAAAGCACACAGATACCATAAAGAGTAAGCCTTTTTGACACAAAGCAGTTATTTTCTGGTTTTGCATTAGTATTATGTTATGGCGCCAGTTAGATGCAAATCATAAGTAGTGTAGTTCTTCTTTATGTAAAAAACAATGATTTGTTTAAGAGAATATTTCAATGTATCCTTCACCTACACACCTGTATTAATCAAATAGCTCATTACTGTTTTTGATTCAATACAGAATGTAAAATGGACATCAGAAGTTGTGGAAACAGTATAATTATGCCATGTTGTCATATTTTCCACTCTGCCATGCACATATTAAGTACTGTAACAGAATGGGATTGTTTTCTGCAATGTTCAGTGTATTTCCAAGATAAAAATGGTTGAAAGATAAAATAGACTTATCTAATGTATTTGTGACAAGCACAATAAGGGAATAACAAGAAACTCTATTCTTTTCAGAATAATGCTTCAGTACTAACAATGCATCTATATGCAAATTATTTCATGCAATAATCAACACAGTAGGGAAGAGCTTACATAGCACTTGCTTATTTTGTTCCTTTTCAGCATTATCTTTCTTCAAGACTGACCTTGGGATTGTTCAGCCAGTGTGCTTTTAGCAGCAGGGACACCAATGACTCAGAAGGATGTGTACTGGAAGTAACCCATTACAATTTATGGCTTTTTTATTTGTTGTGTCTTCAGCTTATATTCACTTTTATGATGGACTGATATCTGTCTTATATAGGTTTAGGAAGCTCCATGTAACATAGAATGGCAAAATGGTGTACAGCAAGGCTAAAACTTACAGCTTTCTGTAGCATTTTCTAATAGAGTACAGGTGTATTTAAAGGTACATTACATTGCATGTAACATGTGACACTTTTGCTCTTGAAGAGAATCTATTATCTTGTTAGGGTACCCACTGATACTCACCTTTGCTATGCTTCCCTACCACTTTATTTTAAAGTGGGAGCACTGAAATATACGTGGTATTTTTAGACTTGGGGGAGCATGTGACCTTCTTATTTTCAGGATGCAAACCTTGCATCTGAGAAGCCAATTGTCAGGGATAGACTCATGTTGAGAGAGAAGGGCTTTTATCATATGTAGGCTCTGACCAAAAAGGAACTTCCACTGGATTTAGACTCAGCATTATCTTTAAACTGAAAGACTTTTTTATTCTGTGATGTATCTTCTCCACCTGGCAGTCCCAATAACTAAATGCCTAGTAATCAAATCTTTTTACCTGTGAAAGTTAGGATGGCGGCACTCCCCTGCAGCAACTGCTGGCTGACACAGAGGAGATGGATCATGTGACCATACCATAGTGGGTAAGTATATACATATTTCTTACAGAGGTTAGTCAGCATAGATGTCAGGAGGTGGGAAAGAGCATTTTTATGATTAGTTAGGTGTAGCCTGAAATTCCACTTTAATAGTAAACATGTCACGTTTGTGTATACAGTATGAGTGCACACTTCCCTTTTGAATGCACCGTTTGGAGGAAAAAGTAATACTCCACTAACTTGGCAGCAGGGCATAAAGCCCCATCCTCTGCATTTTGCTTTAGATAACAAATTAGCTATTACATATAATGCAAGGCAGGAACAACAACTACAATCCCTCTACAAATCTACACAGAAAATCTGTATACTTGCTATACAATATTTTGTCATTTCTACAAAGGTTCTGCAAAAGCTTGCAATTAAAAACAGTATAAACATATTTCAAATGTATGTAGCATGATAATACTCAGCAGACAAAGCACATAATTACATGTCAATTAACCTAAGTGTAAGATATAGATGTGAACATTTCCTACAATGCATATTTCACACATCTGAATGAAGCTGTCATCACCAAGGCAAATTCAATTATTCATATGTGAATGTGATGTCCCCATTTTCTGTGAAAGGACATTCTTCTTGAATATGTAATAATAGGTGATTTCAGTGATTGATTTTTTTTTCCTTAAAGATGTAACCAGTGGTGGCTGGTGCTTACTATTTTTTTGGGGGGGCGGCACAATCAACGCTACCCCCCCGCTGGAGACACAGGCAGCGGCAATAACCCCCGCAGCAGCACAGCAGCAACAAACCCTCCTGAGACACAGGCAATGGCAATGACCCTGCAGCACCAACAATCCCCCCGTGGGAGACACAGGCAGTGGCGATCACCTTACCTAATGGAGGCATGGAGGAGACAGGGAGAAGGAAGAGCTGGCCACTCCAACAAGGACACAAACATTCTCCTTCCTGCTGATTGGAACCCAGGAGTGTGTCCTTAGATACGATTGGCCAGGGGGTCATAGGGGCGTCTTGATTGGCCAGGAGGAGAATGTAGCAGAATAGCGAATATTCATTCGCTGGTGTCACACAACTGGGTGGCATCAGGGCGCACTCTCTGTGCCCCGAGCCCACCCTATTTTGAAGCCTATTAGAGCCTCTGGCTCTAATCAGGTGCTTCAAAAGACACACCCTCGCCTATCCACACAATTGTAATTCATGTGCCCGGCATCCTGAAAGGGGCCGGGCGCATGGATAGGGAGAGTGGCGGCAGTGTTAGGGGAGGCAGCGCCCATGCGCCCACAATGCACACGCCACCACTGGTAGTAACTATTATATAAATTTTACAGCTGCAGCCAACATTTGCCACTTTGACCGCTCATTGGCAGATGAACACATTGTAATAAAAAGTCAATATTTGGCAATAGGGTTGATTTACTAAAACTAGAGAGTGCAAAATCTGTGCAGCTGTGCATGGTAGCCAATCAGCTTCTAGCTTTAGCTTTTTCAGGTAAACTTTGACAAAAAACCTGGAAGCTGATTGGTTTCTATGCAGAGCTGCAGGTGATTTTGCTCTCTCTAGTTTTAGTTAATCAACTCCTCAGTGTTTTCCTTAGTACATGCAGATCAGGCAGTTATCCAACACAAGGAGTGATCCAATCCAGTGTTTCTGCTCAGGTCAGTGAGGTGCAGACATTTATAGAATAAGCCCAACATATGCATGCCAGGACTCCTTGTTAGATACATGCCGTTCGTTTTGTTCCAAATTGAAATTTAGACAAATGTTTTGATATTCGGATACATCCAGATTTCTTAATCACAATAGGAACCAATTTAAATGAATCTGAAATAAATTATAACAAAACAAAATTTTGTTTGAATTTTAATCAAATTTAAATTGAAACAAATTTGAAAACTAATTTGAAATGTAAACATATTGCTGACTATTGCTAAATTCCTTCAAAAGCTGTGTGGACATGTACCTAAAAGAATTGATGCTGTTTTGAAGCCAAAGGGTATCTTCAACTATTGACTGACCCTAGGTTCACATCTATGTGGCTGCAGTTGATGCATTTTTCCGACATGTTTTGTGGTGCATTTTGCATTTTTCTGGCATGTTTTTGTTGTGTTTTTGCATGCAGTTTTCATGCGTTTTGCGTTTTTTTCTCTTAACAAACTGTGAAAAGCTGGTTGTTAAGGAGCGGGCCAGTAAGCCCCACCTTCTGAACTATACCAGGCCACATGCCTTCAACATGGGGGATGCTTTTGAGCAGGGGTGCTCTGTCCCCCAAAGCACCTTGTCCCCATGTTGATAAGGACAAGGGCCTCTTCCCCACAACTCTGGCTGGTGTAGTGGGGGTCTGCAGGTAGCGAATCTCAAAGCCCCCTTTAACAAAGGGGCCCTCAGATACCCCTTATGTGAATGAGTATGGGAGAATGGGGTTCATAGTACCCCTACCAATTCACCAAAAAGTATAAAAAAGTGAGTAAAGACACTAATTTTTGAAAAGTCCTTTATTAACAAATAAAATAATGTTGAAAAATGTCCCCCAGTGTAGAGCCATCATCAATCATGATGCCCCCCTCCACCGCCGACCTGAAAAAAAGCAAAAAAAAGCTCTGCTCGCAGCAAAGGCTGCTGCCATTTTCCTGCTCCGTTGTCTGACAATTATTAAATAGCAAAGGGGCAGGGCCACCCGGCAACATCACCTGGTGGCCCAGCCTCCTTGTGTTGTTGGTGGCCCATCATGCAACAGTCGATGACATCACAGGGGGTGGTGCCACCAGGTGACATCGCCAGGTGGCCTCACCTCTTAGCTATTTAAGAACTTTCAGACGGTGGAGCAGACAGATGGCTCGAACCTTTAACACAAGGACAATAAAGGACTTGTCATAAACTTGTGTTTTGTCTTTATTCACTTTGTATACTTTTTTGGTGAATAGGTAGGGATACTATGTACCTCATATTTATTCAAATGGGGGGGATTGTAAACCAGTACACATTAAATTAAAATGGTAGATTCTGTTCAGTAACGAGAACAATTGTTTAGTTTGCTCCTTCAGTAATTTTCTTTTGGAAGGTCTGAATTGGCTCTTGAAATTTGCTTACACACTATATGAAAATATTATGAACGTTCTGAATATGTAATTTTGCCTCAAATTATCATATAATCTGTAGGCTCATTAATGATTGCCAAATCTGTTACAGGGTAGACTTACCATTCCATAGATATGGTCATATGCAGTCAGGACCACATTTCTTAATTTTAGGCCAAAATTGACTTTTACAACTCCATCAAAAAAATGTGCTCCCTTTTGGCCACAGGGGAGGGGATAATGGTAACTGACAGGGCTTCCTCAGCTTTTGTACAATCACCAAAATACATCCTGTTTTTGGGAACATATCTGCATAAGGCGAAAACAGTTATGATATACAAAGTCAAGTTATGCTTATTTATATTGATCAACTTGAAATAACCTTCCAGTAATCTATCTCTACTGAAAAATGAATGTTATGATTTGGCATGGGTTAGGGGCTATTATTACTGTATTTTGTATGCTCATCTTAGCTCTGCCACTAACTTACCTAATAAAATTGGCACCTTTATTTTCAAAGATTACATTACTTAGAGCCCTTGCACACTGCACACTATTATTAGCGGCGTTTTACTGTCGGTATGCGGCCGCTAGCGGGGCGGTTTTACCCCCCGCTAGCGGCCGAGAAAGGGTTAAATACCACCGCAAAGCGCCTCTGCAGAGGCGCATTGCCGGCGGTATAGCCGCGCCGTCCCATTGATTTCAATGGGCAGGAGCGGTAAAGGAGCGGTACACACACCGCTCCTTCACCGCTCCGAAGATGCTGCTGGCAGGAATTTTTTTACCGTCCTGCCAGCGCATCGCTCCAGTGTGCAAGCCCTCTGGGCTTTCACACTGGGATGACAGCAGCGGCACTTTCGGGGCGGTTTGCAGGCGCTATTATTAGCGCAATAGCGCCTGCAAACCACCCCAGTGTGCAAGGGCTCTTAGGTAAGCTGCCTTTAAATGCAGTGGAGCAGATCTACTGTACATAAATTGTGCCAAATATAAAATAGAAATCTATTGTACAGTACATATCCAGTCCATTACTATTACCAGTATTTAACTCATTGGATCTTCTTAAATGGCATAGTATATGTATAGTATACTCAATTTAATTCTCCTTGTTTCCCCCAACTCTATTCTGGCAGCAGTGGATGATGTGCACAAGTGAAGACATAACATGCTTGTAATGACTATACTCTACGTACTGTAAATGTATACCTGTGAATCTCAAGGTATACAAAAAGATAGTATCTTCCTTCACGTGAGTTTCATGTTAGTAATAGTAATTAAATTTTTATACAACGCATAAAGTTGTTACCATAATTTACAATGAAAGAATTTAGTGGTATTTCATGAATAGCGTCAAGGTATTTTGGGTCCAGCACACATTGATACTCTTGCAGTTCAACAATTTTTATAATTTATAATTATGATAACTTATCTACAATTTCATGTTACATATTCTGTTGGGACCATAATGGAGGGTTTCATGTTGTGAAAACATATTCTTACTTGATAAAATCACAAATATTTAAACAGTCTATGAACAAGTAGTACCTAACTAAGTTTTGGATATTCGATTTGAATCAATATCGATTCAAATAGAGATCTATTTGAATATGAATGAAGAGTTTGAACTGAATCAAAAATGGAACAACGAAAATTAAACAATTATGAAAACGAGTCATTCTAACATGACGAATGCAACCAAACAGAATTTTTAATTTGACTAATTACCGAAACAAACAAAACATTTTTTTAATTCTGCCTGTGTCTCCTCCTTGCTGGATTCTCAATCTGTTAGTCAACATGTTTTGAAAAGTGGGCACTCTTCTTCCTCAAGACTGAGGCGGAGAGTGTCTCTTGCCTTTTTCTACTTTATCAGCTCAAGTTAACTCCTTCTATCCCAACTTAAATGTTATGTTGTTGTGCAATGTGATTATAATAAAACATATATTGGTCTGCGACTGGTGTTTGTACGTGTTTCCTAGACTAGAAGGATCTGTTTTTTCCAAAAACAACACCAAAAAGGATGTCTTATCATTGTGTACAGTTTTCCCCAATACATTCATAAATGTGTTTTGTCATTAGATCTTGTTTTAAAATAATTTTATTATTGTAGGGTTTGTCTTCAACTAAATTTGTGAAACAGTGTATATGAATAAAATCAGACACAAACGATGAAATATAAAATCACATTAGATTGATATAAAAATGTGTATTGAAACAATAGAAAAAATCTGGGGCCAAACTGTACCTCCAAAGTACAAAAATAGCTACAAAGTACAGATGCTAAGATAAGACCAATTAGTCCAATGGGCTTAAATGCAAAGAGTTCCATTTCTGTATTGAGATTCCATTGTACTATGGTATTCTTATTATAAATCCACCTGGTCTTCGCTTTTGACATGGAAATGTTCCCCATAGCTTAGAAAATATCACTCTTCAAGAATCAAAGAAAAAGAAAAAATTTGCTTGCACATGATTGGATGATGAAAGTCAGCAGAGCTTCATCACTTTCACTAAGCTCAGGTCCCTTGCTGTATGCAAATTTCTTTGCAAATTAAACAATCTATTTGCCTTTAGTAAAGCAACCTCTGAGTGTTTAATGGGGACTGATTAGGTGTTTAAGCTATAAAAATCTGACAGAGGTTTAAATACCCTCATCAGTCTATAGAGGAAATGTTTAGTTTATATACACTTTAAGAAAAAATAGATACATCTTTGTGCATATGCATGTTTCATATTTGTGGAAGGGCTTGGATCGTGGGGTTGCCTAAAAATGTCCAAGCTTTCATTAAAAAATGTATACCGTCTTAGATATTTGATTTTTCTAAGCACTTAAACTAACACCTTTGTCTCCTGCGGCCAGCATTAACATTTTAATTTTGGCCATAGTACAGTATTAATCAGCGAAAAGTGAGCAATGAGAAAAAAAGGTCATAATATGTGCTGAAAGGCAGAAGATTTCAAATATATATGTTTCACTCAACTGAAAGAATTTCTACTGCTTCTTCCATTTTCAACATGCACAGATCAAATCCTGAAGAGACACAGAACCGGCAGTATTAAATAAATAGATCAAAGCAGAGTAGAAAGCTAAAAATCATGACATTGCAATAGACAGTGATTAAAGCAATGAAATCTTTTTTACTTGAAACTTAAATAGCTGCCTTCAGTATGGCTTTTTTCCATAGTAAAAAAATCATTATGCCAGAAGCAGGTTCACATTGAGGGATGCCAATCCTTTATGACTCACAAATGCAATGAGCTCTGGGATTTCAAATGTCAGCTGTGAATAATGTAAACATCATCCTGAGTTGTAAAAAAATCACCCTGTTAATTAGAGTTTTAGACAGGAAAATACAGGTAGAGCATTTAGCTACCTGGAAATATGCCTTTACCATTGGTGCAGCTACAAGAAAGTTGAGGGTGGCACCTGATCTGACCTTGCAAGGACAAGTGGGAAATAGACCCCTGCCTTGAAATGCCCTGGCATTTACTGTACTTTTGCTGAATATAAATACGGTAAGGATGATGGGTACAAGGCTACTCTTGGTGGCGAGAAGAGCAAAAAAATGGCATGTGAGTATACTTTATACTCAATATCATCCTAGATCTAAAGAAATTTGGTTCTAAGAGACTTTACCAGCTGAAATGTTATATTGTGGTTGATGCCTGCTCTGTATATTTGCAAAACAAATGGGAATTTTCACAAACGTTTACCACTGAGAACCCTTAACCACTTAAAGCCCGCCTACCACATATATACTGTGGCAGGGCGGCTCTATTGTGCAAAATCACGTACCTGCACGTCATTTCGTGTAACAGATACTGTGGTTGCGCGTGCGCCCATTGGACAGAGGGGGAGCCAATCAGTGGGTCCGGCGGACCTGAAGTCCACCGGCCACCCATGATCATTCCCCAGAGAGGCAGAACTGTGAACTGCCTATGTAAACAAGGCAGATAGACGTTCTGACAGGGGAGGGCACAGAGATCTGCTGTTCTTGCTAAGCAGGAACATGGATCTCTGTGTTCATCCAGTCAGTCCATCCTCCTCACAGTTAGCAAGCACCTACTAGGGACACACTTAACCCTTTGATTGCCAGTTAACCCCTTCCCTGCCAGTGTCATTAGTACAGTAATGCCCCGTACACACGGTCGGACATTGATCGGACATTCCGACAACAATATCCTAGGATTTTTTTCCGACAGATGTTGGCTCAAACTTGTTTTGCGTACACACAGTCGCACAAAGTTGTTGGAATTTCCGATCACCAAGAACGCGGTGACGTCAACCACGTACGATGAGACTAGAAAAGGCCATTTTAGAACCAAGCGCGGCACCCTTTGGGCTCCTTTTGCTAATCTCATGTTAGTAAAAGTTTGGTGAGAGATGATTCGTGCTTTTTCAGACTCGTGGCTTTCAGATCGTTTTCTGCGGTTCAGTTTGTGCTTGTGGGTTTGTATCTGCTCTTCAGTGCGTGCAGTCAGTTCATATCGGAGTTTTCTGTGCGATCTTATCCGCTCGTTGCTGTTTTTCAGGTCGCTCTTCACAGGCCTTGCTGTTCTTCAGTGCGTTCTGTTACTTCGTTCTGAGCAGCTGACCGTTTTCTAGCCATGTTTCGTATACGTACTCCTCGTAGAGTTCGTGCTGTGCGGGGCTTGGTGTTGGGGTCCTGACCTTGACACAAGTCCAGTCCATGAACAGGGTGGGGAGGAGTTCATGGACCAAGAATTGGTTGCTTCAGCGTGACCAGTTCTCTCATATGCCTTTGCTCCGTGAGATCCGTGAGAATAATCCTGACGATTTCAGGAACTTTCTCAGGATGACAGACCCCGTATTTCACCGTTTGTTGGCTTCGCTGACCCCCTATATCAGCAGGCAGGATACCTGCATGAGGCAAGCCATCACTCCGGAGCAGAGGCTCGTCGCTACCCTGCGGTACTTGGCGACAGGGAGAAGCCTGCAGGACTTGAAGTTCTCGACAGGCATCTCCCCCCAGGCTCTGGGTATCATTATCCCAGAGACCTGTTCTGCCATCATCCAGGTCCTGCAGAAGGAGTATATGAAGGTAAGATTTTTATCCTTTAATATCACATTTTATTGTATTGAATGTTTGCTAATATATTGTATTTCTTTCCTCATTCCCTAATTACCATGATTGGAATATGCTATGAATGTCCCCTTTGTCCTCATGCATGCTGGAATTTTATGTTTTGTTTTTTTTTAGTCCTTCATACATATTTGTCTTCACTTACCTCCCCAGCATGCTCTCCTGGCCCTATAGTCACCTCATGTAGTCACTTAATAATGTATTTTATCAGCTCCATAGTAGTGCTTTACCCCAAACACCCCTAAAATGTTTAGAAATGTGATTTGTGCTTTAAATTCAGGCAGAGTGCCAGAGGCTTTTTTTTTGTAGTGTCCCCAAATCATTTTTATTAACCCTCCCTCCCCCCAACTACTAAGTCAGCTGATCCCAATTCTCTATCTATCCTCAATCATCTATCTGCTGACTTTGCCAAACCCATACACACTATACCCACCTCTTTTGTGGTCAGATTTATGGATGAATTCCCCAAAGCATGTAGTGCAAGGGCCTGCCTGAATACTTTCAAATGGTACTGTTTAAAGTTTTTGTATCCTATTATTATCTTGATAGGTAATAGTAGAATTTCCAAATGTGCTCAAATGTGTACAATGTGTATTTATATCTTTGTATTATGACACTTCTTACCTGTCCAGTGGGCTGCCAATAGTGTAACTAAGGAGGGGCTGTTCCAAGTAATACCCAATATTTAGGCATTCATCTCTCAATGAAGTGGAGAGGGTTACCTGTCCATGATCCCCCCCTATAATGTTAGAAATGGCTGATGAGAGGGGGGGGATATGATAGGTGTACCTTATACTTTGCTGTTGTAAAATTCCGCTTAATAAATGTTATCTGGATGTTGGCCAAGAATGTTTGTGTCTAATCTGCTTTCCATCTTTATGTGCAAAAATACTAATTTTTTTTGGTTTTCCTCAACAGTTTCCTTCCACGCCACAGGAATGGCAGACTGTGGCCTCCCACTTTGCCCAGCGGTGGGACTTTCCTAACTGCGGAGGGGCAATTAATGGGAAACATGTCCACATCTTCCCACCACCCAACTCGGGGCCATACTATTATAATTACAAGGGGTTCAATAGTATTGTGATGTTGGCAGTGGTGTCGGCTAATTACGAGTTCCTGTATGTGGACGTGGGGAAGAATGGCCGGATGTCCGATGGTGGAGTCATCGCCCAGACAGAGTTTTACAGGCGTCTCCAGAATGGCAGCTTGGACTTGCCACCTCCAGAAGAGAATGTGGAAGGACTCCCATTCGTCTTTGTTGCAGATGAAGCCTTTGCGCTGGGGGACCACCTTATGCGGCCATTCCCGATGAGGACCCTCACCCCGGAACAGAGGGTTTTTAATTACCGGCTGGCCAGAGCCAGAAGAGTGGTGGAGAACACATTTGGAATCATGGCCAGCCGGTACCGCCTATTTCTTACACCCATCCATATGGCGGAGTATAAACTGAATCATATAATCCTGGCGTGCTGTGTTCTACATAACTTTTTACGGCAACATTCGGCCAACTATGCTGGCTCAGTTGGGCCTGAGGCCGGAATTCTAAATGAAACAACCCTGACGGCGCTTGAAAGTGGCCGTCCTGGCTTGCCCTCCCTGAGTGCCTGTGATGTCCGGTTAAGATACCTTGAGTTCTTTGCGGGTAGGGGGGCCATCAATATGCCAGACAATTTGTGAAACCTTGATCCAATAAAAAAAAAATTAAGCAAATCTTTGGTGACATTTATTGCTTGTGTTTGTTTTAGCTGACCCTGACAGAAATGTGGTGAGTCCAGAAAATGGCGTGATTGTGTAACCTTATACAAAGCACTGTTGGGTGTTATTTACTAAAGGCAAAGACACTTTGCACTACAAGTGCACTTGAAACTGCACTGAAACTGCACTGTAGTGCAAAGAGGATTTGCCCTTAGGAAATAACCCCCATTTTCACAGAAAGCAGCTGTAAGGTACCTGGTAGGAGAGCCTGACTGTAGGAGAAGACCTCTCATACAACGCATACAACGCTGGTTCAGGAGCCACTGGAGTGGGGACAGTGGTCTCCTGAGCACAGTGGGGTAGGAGTGCCTGTATAGTCTCTGATGTGGAGGCAGAGATCCCTCCTGGGATGGCCGGGCTGCAGGTGAGTGGAGACTGGAACAGCAGTAACTTGACTCACTGGGTTGCAGGTGAGAGGAGACTGGAACGGAAGCAGGCTTGACACACTGGATGGCAGAGTAGCAGGTGAGAGGAGACTGGAACGGCAGCAGGCTTGACACACTGGAGGGAGAGATCACAGAAGCTGAAGCTGAAGGTGCAACAGCAAGTGAACAGTAGGCACAAGCAGAGTCAGACAGTCCGGGTCGGCAGGTAGCTGGCACAGGTAATAACGGCAGGCAAGGCAGAGTCGGTGAACAGGCAGAGGTCGGCAACGGTAGTAGATACAGACAGCAGAGTAGTCAGACAAGCCGGATCGGGATTGGAGCAGGTCGGATGGTCAAACAAGCCGGGTCAATCAGGTAGCAGACAATCAGGATACGGGTCAAACAGGTTCACAGAGCTGAGACGAAGCAGCGATGTTCTCATGGAACAGGGGAACTTTTATGTGCTGAAATGGCGCCAAACCGGCGCTAACGCGAACGCGCGCGCACCCGTGCGCGCGCACGCGTGAACGCGCGCACGCACCCGCGCGCGCCCGAGCGCCGCGCTGATGCACAGCAGTTTGATGCCGTGTCTGAACGGAAGCGCGCCGGCGCATAGGCGAATGTAAGTGCCCCAGACTGGTGCTGGTAGATCCCTGACATTGCCCCCCCCAAGGGGCAGCCTCCGGATGCCCAACAACCTCTTCTTCTCAGGATGAGTAGAAAAATAAGCGGGCACTAAACACCTGGCATGCACATTACTGTCCGGTTCCCATGAGTTACTTTCTGGGCCGTAGCCTTTCCACTTGATTAAGAATTGGTTCTGCCCTTGCCTTCTTCTACAATCAAGGATAGCCTCGACCTCAAATTCCTCGCTGCCATTAATTACAACAGGTTCAGGGGGTCTTGTGCCCCTAGCAGGAAAGGGATCAGGTACAGCAGGTTTAAGCAGAGATACATGGAATACTGGATGAATTTTAAATGAATCAGGTAAAGTCAACTCATAAGATACGTCATTGATTTTCCTTCTGACTGGAAAGGGTCCCATGAATCTAGGTGCCAACTTCTTAGAAGGACATGCTAATTTGATATTAACAGTAGAAAGCCATACCTGGTCGCCAATTTGCAAGTTCAGCTCCCCCCTTCTTTTCCGGTCGAAGATTCTCTTACCATCTGCCTGAGCCTTGGATACTGTTTCCTGTAACAACCGGCTGTTGTGACTGAGGAACTCCACTGTACTTTGTACTGCTGGAACCGAAGACTCTGAAAGGAAATCAGGTAGAAAGGTTAGGTGAAAGCCATAATTGGCGAAAAAGGGAGATTGACCGGTGGCAGAATGTTTGGCATTATTATAGGCAAATTCTGCTAAGGGTAATAGAGATACCCAATCATCTTGTGTGAATGATGTGAAGCATCTAATGTATTGTTCCAGGGTCTGATTAGTCCTTTCTGTTTGACCGTTTGTCTGAGGATGGTAGGCCGAGGACAAGGCCAATTCGATCTTTAGGGTTTCACACAGGGATCTCCAAAAACGTGAAGTGAATTGAACCCCTCTATCAGAAACTATGTTTACAGGTACTCCATGAAGTCTGATGATCTCCTTGATGAATATGCGAGCAGTTTCGGTGGCAGACGGGGTTCCCCTTAAAGGTAGAAAATGGGCCATCTTGGTTAGACGGTCTACAACTACAAAGATAGCTGAGCATCCTTCAGAACATGGAAGTTCCACAATAAAGTCCATAGAAATCATTTTCCATGGTCTGTCGGGTACAGGCAATGGTTTCAATAGGCCCCAAGCTCGATTCCTGGATGACTTATTCTGGATGCAGATGGGACAGGAACTAACATACTTTTCACAAAAGTCTTTCAGATTGGGCCACCAGAAGGTACGCTGCACTAGTTCCAGGGTCTTGCGGACTCCAAAGTGGCCTGCCAATGGGTGGTCGTGGAGAAGAGTTAAAACCTTGACCCGAATGTTTTCAGGAACAAAAATTTGGCTTCCTTTCCAGAACAGACCATCTCTTCTTACTAAAGAAATTCCAGTAGGCCTGGCTGATTCAGAGGATGCTTCCTTAATCAGGGAAAGTAAATCTTTTTGCAGCAGTAAAAAACTGTTTGCGGGTAAGATGGTGTCAGGAGTGGATAAGTCCTTAGGATTGTCATGCATACGTGATAATGCGTCTGGTTTGATATTTTTTGAGCCTGGACGGTACGTTATATGGAAGGAGAAACGTGAGAAAAACAGAGCCCAGCGGGCTTGTCGAGGCTTCAGACGTTTGGCAGATCGTAAGTACTCTAGGTTTTTATGGTCAGTATAGATTAGTACTGGATGCATAGCCCCCTCCAACAGGTACCTCCATTCTTCTAGAGCAGTTTTAATAGCGAGAAGTTCTCGATCACCAACGTCATAATTCTTCTCCGCAGGGGAGAGTTTACGGGAGAAGAACCCTACAGGATGCATTATCTCTTTGCTACCTTTGCGTTGAGAAAGAATCACACCTACCGCAATCTCAGAGGCATCAACCTCTAAAATAAACGGTAGGGATGGTTCAGGGTGACTGAGGATAGGTGCTGAAGTAAACAGTCTCTTGAGATTTTCGAAGGCGTCTTGGGCAAGTTGGTTCCAGGAAAAACGGATATTTTGTTTGGTTAACTGCGTGATGGGTGCAATTATGGCTGAGAACCCCCTGATGAATTTTCTGTAGAAGTTTGCAAACCCCACAAACCGTTGAACTCCCTTCTTGTCCAAGGGTACCGGCCAGTCCAGCACAGCGGACACTTTTTGTGGGTCCATTTTGATGCCTGTTGCGGAGATGATTAACCCCAGGAATTGGATGCTCTGTTGTTCGAACTCACATTTCTCCGCTTTTGCGTACAGACTGTGTAAGCGGAGACGACCCAACACCCTGCGGACATGTTCCTGATGCAATTCACGGGATTCCGAAAAAATCAAGATATCGTCCAGGTATGCAATTACAAACATGTCTAGAAAGTCCCTGAGGACGTCGTTAATCAGGTGTTGAAAGGTTGCAGGGGCGTTGCAAAGTCCAAAGGGCATGACCAGGTATTCATAATGCCCGAATCGGGTTCGGAATGCTGTCTTCCACTCATGTCCAGCCCGGATACGGATTAGATTATATGCCCCTCTTAGGTCAAGTTTGGTGAAAATGACGGCAGTCCTTAATTTTTGAAAAAGTTCAGGTATCAAGGGTAGAGGATACCGATTTTTGACCGTGATCTTGTTTAGCTCACGATAATCGATGCACGGCCGGAGCAACTTGTCTTTTTTGGTGACAAAAAATATTCCGGCACCAGCTGGAGAGGTAGAGTGGCGTATAAAACCTTTGGCCAGATTCTCATCTATGTATGTTTTTAGTACTTCCTGTTCCTTCTCAGATAAAGGAAAAATGCGTCCGAATGGTATCTCCTGCAGGCTCAGTCATGGCTGCTTCGTACTGTAAGGTACCTGGTAGGAGAGCCTGACTGTAGGAGAAGACCTCTCATACAACGCTGGTTCAGGAGCCACTGGAGTGGGGACAGTGGTCTCCTGAGCACAGTGGGGTAGGAGTGCCTGTATAGTCTCTGATGTGGAGGCAGAGATCCCTCCTGGGATGGCCGGGCTGCAGGTGAGTGGAGACTGGAACAGCAGTAACTTGACTCACTGGGTTGCAGGTGAGAGGAGACTGGAACGGAAGCAGGCTTGACACACTGGATGGCAGAGTAGCAGGTGAGAGGAGACTGGAACGGCAGCAGGCTTGACACACTGGAGGGAGAGATCACAGAAGCTGAAGCTGAAGGTGCAACAGCAAGTGAACAGTAGGCACAAGCAGAGTCAGACAGTCCGGGTCGGCAGGTAGCTGGCACAGGTAATAACGGCAGGCAAGGCAGAGTCGGTGAACAGGCAGAGGTCGGCAACGGTAGTAGATACAGACAGCAGAGTAGTCAGACAAGCCGGATCGGGATTGGAGCAGGTCGGATGGTCAAACAAGCCGGGTCAATCAGGTAGCAGACAATCAGGATACGGGTCAAACAGGTTCACAGAGCTGAGACGAAGCAGCGATGTTCTCATGGAACAGGGGAACTTTTATGTGCTGAAATGGCGCCAAACCGGCGCTAACGCGTGCGCGCGCACGCGTGAACGCGCGCACGCACCCGCGCACCCGCGCGCGCCCGAGCGCCGCGCTGATGCACAGCAGTTTGATGCCGTGTCTGAACGGAAGCGCGCCGGTGCATAGGCGAATGTAAGTGCCCCAGACTGGTGCTGGTAGATCCCTGACAGCAGCAATTACATCACCACAAAAGTGTTGTAGCGTTGAGACAATAATCCACACATTCTTGATTAACAATCTTTTTAATACCTGCACAATCACATATGCATTTAGAAAAGGTTTTTAAAACAAACCAACATGTTTGTTGTATAACAATTTTTGGGGTGGCATTATCAAAAATAGAAATGTCCATTTAAGATAAAACAGGCATGTGTAAAACCAACAAGAAAGACACAAATCTTGAACTTTCAAAGTTCACATTAGGTAGAACGTGAAGGCAATATCATACATGAGTATTTAGGAACTGTGTTTGATATTGCGTTCAGATGGGGTGAAGTCACCCCCGGAAAAGCCAAATTTGGAAGATGCATACCAATTTAAAAAGTTCAACATGTGCTAGCTGCCATCACGGGGGATCAAGGGACGTGTTTTGGGGGAGAAACACCTTCCTCTCAGCTACTTTATTATTGAGGAAGGGGTTGCACCCCCAAAACGCATCCATTGATCTCCCATGATGGCAGATAGCACATATTGACACACTGTGTGCATCCTCCAAATTTGGCTTTTCTAAAAATCGCTAAAACATTTCGAACATTGTAGCACACAAAAAAACAAAGTGTTTTGGAGGGGTTTTAAACTCTACCCAAAACATCAACGATGTTTTTATTTTTTGAATAACATCATTGATGTTTTTCTTGAGGTTTTCCAATGCTAAATTATACCTCATGATCTCTCCGATCAGGATCTGGGCACTTTCTGATGTGAAAGGATCTGGATCCACAACATCACGATCACCTAAAAAGAGAGAAAACAAACAAAAATAGGTATAAACAATATGCCGGCATCCATCTCTTACCTGAGCCTGTGGTCGCAGACACTCACCTGTTGTGGTGACTAGTTCCACCACATCTTCTTCCTCCTGCTCTTCTTGTGTTGGGGGGATTTCCCCTTCTTCCAGAGGGGGGGGCTCTGGTTCCTCGGATGAGGGGGGTCCTCCGAGTCTTTTCTCCCCTATGTAAAACAAAAATGGTATACTTAGCACACAGATATTTGAGGGAGGAACTATAAAGATGAAACATTGCTTGGAAGTGGGTTACAATTGTCTATTTTGGCATAGTTCCAAGATGTAGAATTTTATTGTCCTTTGTTAAGCTGCAATACTTCACCTGTCTTGTACAAGCTTCACAGATGGAGACACCCCTATAGTTTACACTGGAGCACCTGTGTGGGTCCCTTATAAAAATGGTGTTCTTGTGTCCCACACTAGTGCTCCAGTGTCCAGATGTAAAAAAAGCTGCTCAGTGTCCTCTCCTTACACAGAATCTAGTTTGCATTTCATTCTAGTTACAAACCCATTTACACAACAAAATTATTTTCATGGTGTTTTATAGGCCGAAAGAAAAATGTTTGCTATGAACGAATAATGTGCCCATGAACATGAAAGTTGCCATTTTAAACTGTACAACAGTTCCTAAAAGCACATGGAGCAGCACGAACGTAATAAACAGAAAAAGAATAGGAACACAGGACAACTACTTACTTTTTTGCAGCACTCTCGGGATCTTTCTGTACTGCTCATGTTCTCGTAATTTCAGGTCCGACCACCGCTTCCTGAGCTGATCTTTCGATTGACGTACCCCGAAATTCCGGTGCAGACTCTTGACTACTTTCGCCATGATCTTGGCCTTTTGGACATTGGGGTTGGGGTAAGGTCCATACTTTCCATCATAGTCGGCCTTCTTCAGGATGTCGGCCATCTCCAACTTCTCCCCAAAGGACATATTTGAGGCCTTAAATCGTCTCCTTCTGGATCAGGACGTTTCCAGATCTGGGCTTTCCTCCCCCTCCTCCTCGTTGCTATAATTAGCACGCACCTGCTGTGTCTTCGCCATGTGCTCTTCCCCCACTGCGCCGAATGAAAAGGGGTGGGGAATAGAACAGAAAGAACATCAGGGGCGGGTGGAGTTCCACGCATGCGTAGTGTGTATAAAGCGTAACACACGTGCGTATTACATACGATCTGTGAGCGGAGGAAGGAGCATCGGAGGCGCCGATCGTAATAACGAAGGTAAGAGACAAACTTGGGCCTATACTGCTTCTAGATTGAGGCCTATATTGTAACAAGATTAGGAGAGTTTTACCTGACATTAGGGTTTGTCTTGTGTTGTGTCTTGCAGTGAAAATGGATATCTTGACCGATACCGACTTCATGGCAATCTTCATTGACATGTTCAGGGAGCTGCCTTGTCTGTGGGAGATAACCCACCCACATTATAAGAACCAAACAAAGAGGAAGGCAGCGCTGGATCAATTGGTGGAAATTGTGAAGCAGGTGATCCCCACGGCAGACATCACCTATTTGAAGATCCTAATTGGTGGCCTGAGGAGTACATATCTAAGGGAGCGCAAGAAAGTCCAGGATTCGCAGAGACATCTATGTCCCCAGGATGTGGTACTATGACAGGCTGCATTTTCTGGCAGGTCAGACTGAACCCAGGTCATCACTCTCCAGTCTTCCTTCTACGCTTCCTTCCACCCCAGCTGAGGCTTCTGACGCCCAACCTGGGCCTTCCAGGCAGCAACATGTGGAGGAGCCCAGCTTGAGCCAGGTATAGCATTCCTCTAAATATTTCAGGTTGTCCAATCAATGATGTTAACTAGATGTTAGTTTGGAGTACTAATTTATGATTGTGATTGATGATGCAAAACATTAAACCACCTTTTTCATACACAGGGAAGACTCAGCCAAGAGGTGGCCAGGCCGTGTAGGCTGCCTGATATGCAGGTCCCTCCCCTACACCCGCAAAGAGAAAGTGGCAGGAAGAGGAGTACCCTAGAGGAGACTGCCATAGGCCTCTTTTGAAAGGCTACAGAGGCCCTGGGAGCCCCCCACACTGTGGAGGAGGACTTTGCTGGCATAATTGCCTGTAAAATGCAGCGGATGGAGGAGGGCCAACAACTCATGTGTGAGTCATTAATGTTGGAAGCTCTCAATAAGGGGTTGAGGGCCCAAATAACATCTGCTACCCACATTTGTGACCTCACACATGGTCCTCCTCCTCCTCCAGGTCCTACTACTCCTCCTCCTCCTCCAGGTCCTACTAGTCCTCCTCCTCCTCCAGGTCATACTCCTCCTCCTGCCACATCTCCAACAGCAGAGCCATAGCCAGGAAGGAAGCGTGGAAGGAAGACCAGAAAGTTATGACCCTGGATCCAGTCTGGTCTGGCAAAAGATGCAGCCTCTTGTGGTACCACAGCCTGGGGACACAGATGTCATCTGCTGCTTTCCGGATCTCTGGGATTTCTGGACCAGACTGCACTCCCTTACATATGGACTCCTCAGGCCACCAATTTTGATGTTCAAGAATTGATGTCTGCTCTGGGGGTCCAAGGCTTTGCTAATTTCTGCTGTTTCTCCAGCGTTGCCTCCCTCTTTGTTTGGTTCTGAGCCCTTAATAAAGGATTTTTGGTTTCAATTATACTCTCCTATGTGTTTTTTACTTCAAAACGGACAGTTTGTTTGTGAGGATTCAGGTACATTTCTAAAGTACAATGTGAAATTAACAAGGGACACCAACACCAAACCTCCTCCTTGAGATTAAATAATACAAGATATCAATGGTGTGGTGGTAGCTTGACACACAAGACACACACAAAAATATTCTGGAGTAAAACTAAAAATAAAATAAAACAAAGATCAGCCTTGGAAAAAATATAAACCTAAAATAAAAAAAAATGTGCCTTTAAAAAATAAAAAAACAACACAAAAATATTTTTGTCAGATGTGACAAATCAAAATATATTAAGGGAATCCCGATAAATAATAAATAAAGAAGTTTGTGTGAATATGAGCAGCAAAACTACTTCATTCTTCTCACATTATAAAGAAAAAGAGAGTGCGCTGTATTAAACCATTTTTAACATTGCACTGTGACGAAAGTGTTGTATCCATTGCAAACGCTAAGTTTACCAGACCGGGCTGTTCCGTCTCGGAATTTCTTCTGAGCATGCGTGGCACGTTGTGCGTCGGAACAGGCCACACACCGTCGGAATTGACGCGATCCGATTTTGTTGTCGGAAAATTTCATAGCCTGCTCTCAAACGTTGTGTGTCAGAAAATCCGATGGAAAATGTCCGATGGAGCCCACACATGGTCGGAATTTCCGACAACGCGCTCCGATCGGACATTTTCCATCGGAAAATCGTGTGTACGGGGCATAACAGTGCATATTTTTAGCACTGATCACTGTAATAATGTCACTGGTTCCCAAAAAAGTGTCAGTTAGGTGTCCGATTTGTCTGCCACAATGTCGCAGTCCCACTAAAAACCACTGATTGCCACCATTAGTAGTAAAAAAAAATCAATAAATAAAAATGCCATAAAAATATCCCATAGTTTGTAGACGCTTTAACTTGTGTGCAAACCAATCAATATATGCTTATTGGAACTTTTTTACCAAAAATATATAGCAGAATACATATTGACCTAAGTTGATGAAGAAATTCAATTTTTTTCATTTTTTTTAATTGGGTGTGTTTTATAGCAGAAAGTAAAAAATGTAGCTTTAAAAAAAAAGTTGTTGCTTGTTTTTAGTTTATAGCACAAAAAATAAAAACCGCAGAGATGATCAAATACCACCAAAAGAAAGCTCTACTTATGGGAAAAAAGAACATAAAATGTATTTGGGTAAAGTGTTGCACGACCACGCAATTGTCAAAGTAACGCAGTGTGGTATCGTAAAAAATGGCTTGGTCATTAAGGGGGTAAAACCTTCCGGGGCTGAAGTGGTTAAAGTGGTTCTAAAGGCAGAAAGTTTTTTGTCCTAATGCATTCTATGCATTAAGACAAAAAAAACCTTCTGTGTGTTGTTAACCCCTCAGCCCCCCTAATACTTACCTGAGCTCCCTCTCGTTCCAGTGATGTTGCACAAGAGCCATGAAGTCCAGAGACTCTCCCTCCTGATTGGCTGAGACACAGCAGCAGGCGCCATTGGCATCTGCTGCTGCCACTCAAAGTCAATGAGCCAATGAGGAGAAAGAGGGTGTGAGGCCAAGCCGCCGATCCATGTCTGAATGGACACACAGAGCTGCGGCTCGGCTTGGGTGCCCCAATAGCAAGCTGCTTGCTGTGGGGGGGACTCAGCAGGAGGGTGGGGCCAGAAGCACCAGTGGGAGACCCAAGAAAAGAAAGATCTTGGCTGCTATTTGTAAAATAAATACACAGAGCAGGTAAGTATGATATATTTGTTATTTTTAAACAAAAAAAAATAAGACTTTAGTATCACTTTAAGGGATACAAAACCCAAGGACAAAAATATACTGTAATATGTTTCATCTTACTAATCCTGAAATGTGGTGACTATATTAGTTTTCTTTTTTCCAGCTAAGACCATTTTTAGCAAGTACAGAACATACTGATGTTGATGTTGAAAGAAATGCAGTATCCTTGCCACTTACTGTGAGATGAACTTGAGGTGTTATCTTGTTTTTATTAATTCTTAAAGCAGAACTGAAGGCATTTTTATAAAGTTAGCAGGCAGGCTATTTAAGGTTATTTAAGGCTATTTATCACAGAAGAGACATACAATGTTTCTTTTGCAATAAAACACACCTACCTGCCTGCTTATAGCGTCCTTCGGCATGTAACCTGCATATATGCAGTTCAATTTATATCGTTGGTGCAGTCCCTGTGTGATGGAATGACTGACTCCTACACATGCACAGGAGTTAAATCATCTCACACTAGCTAATGCAGGTGGCATTCGGAAGGCACTCGGGGAGAAGATGCCGGTGCCAGTGAGGGACACTTTGCAGATTTTGAATATTAAAGAGGAGGTACAGTGCCTTTAAAAAAAGTATTCCACATACTATCATGTTACAACCAGAAATGTAAATGTATTTTCTTGGGATTTTATGTGATAGACCAACACAAAGCGGAACATTATTGGGAAGTAGAAGGAAATTGATAAATGGTTTTTAATTTCTTTTTACAAATAAATATGTGAAAAGTATGGAGTGTGGGGGGAGATGGGCGGAGCCTAGCAGAGCAGACATGCATTGTTAGAGCTCTGCACCGCTGAGGAGAGAAGAGAAGGACAAAGCGGAGCCTGCAGGCTCAAAAGGTATCCATTTGAACCTTTTTACCCCAGGGAACAAACTGTGAAAGTTTGGGCAGGAAATATGGTACTGGGAGGAAACCGTGGCAGAATTAAAAATCACCTCACAAAGAGCTCACAGGCACTCACTGCAACTAAAGCAGCTCCAGTCACCTCACAAGATACAGCATCAGGGCGCTCTCACAGACAGAAAATGTCACAGCAAGACTCTCTTTGAGTCAGATACAGAACAAATCCTCTCACAAACTTCTCCACAAGCCTCCTCAGCATCCCCAGTAATATTATTACAATTTGAAAAGATGCTTCATAAGGCTTTAAAACAAACCTCAGACCAAATAACAAAAAGCCTAACCAAAGAAATAAGAGAGCTGGGAAACCGCACCGCAGCCTTAGAAATAAAAATGGATGAAATTGAAATTACAACCCAAGTAAATATAACAGAATTGGAACAATTAAAAGAAGAGAATTTAATACTTCAAACTAAGCTTGAAGATTACGAAAATAGAGCCAGACGTTCAAACTTGCGCATAAGGGGAATACCTGAAACTGTGACAGACCTGCAATCTACTATTACTGCTCTATTACAAGAACTAAAGCCAGATATCCCTATTGAACGTTTAGAACTGGACAGAGTACACAGAGCCCTCACAGCCAAAAAGAAAGATGGACCCCCACGTGATATAATCACAAAATTTCATTATTACAGAATGAAAGAACAAATACTAATTGCTGCAAGAGAAAAAAAGGAACTTAATTTTCAAGGACACAATTATCAAATTTTTGCTGACCTATCCCAACTTACTATTACTAAAAGACGATCCATGAAACCCCAACTAATGGAACTGCAACGCCACAACATTATGTATCAATGGGGCTTCCCCTTTTCAGTCAGATTTAACTACCAAGGTACAATTTACAGAAGCAGATCAGCAGATGAACTACAACAAACCCTTTTAAAATTAAATCTGACAGAACCCACAAGCAGCAACTCTCCCACACGCAGAAGAATGACATCATCTTCACCTTCAGGCAGCACCCAGAAAATTTCAGAACAAAATGGGAATCATCATTCTCACAAAAGAGGCCGTTATGCCACATTATCCATGGACCAAGAAGATTCAATGGACTGACATCCTAATTCCTGATATCTCTTTATTTATTATACTAAGAGATGGTTCTTTATAAAAAACCTGTATTTATAACTGAATGTAACTGCATTCTGATAGTCACACACTGTGTGGGATCATGTTACATTCCAGTTATATTTCTTATTACTTCTGATTCATATAGCCTTAGAACATATAAGTAAAATAAGGAAATTCTTGTTCAGTTATATATTATCAGGTAATAACAATAGATTTATTACTTTTTAGGACAAATATGTTCAATAATCCAGAAGTAATGGAAGCTTTTTCTTTCTTTTCTTAAAACAAATATATTATTACCTAACTAGTTCCTAGAATTATGTTTTTGTTTATTCTAATCTGAAGCAATACAACCTCAATTTTATGAGTTAACATATCTAAACAGTTACATATGAATAAAATATGTAATTGTTTACTCTAAAAGGGTTAAAATCCCAAAATAATTCAAACTATCTTCATCAATACCAAAGTTATTAACAGTACCTTTCTAACTGAATTATTTAGCCTAGGGCAAGACTAACCATATACAACCACCCTGGAATAAATAATTTCAACAAAAACTATATTCTGCACTCCAATTAATGAAACATCATTTTGATGTCTTTTGACATAGCACTTCTCTCCTGTAAGCAGAAGATCCGTGTACCCCCATTAGCCCTCCTCATTCTCCCAACCATATTATGTGGGAGTGTGACGAAGGCACTTATTCCCCTGAGAGAGATATTTACTCTCTTTCACGGGTAAATTGTGATTACTTGCAAAAAATAATTTATACAATGTATCATCTAATCTCATATGTTTTTTGTTTACTCTTTACTCCAGAATTCACTGGTTTCTTTTCTATCTATTCATCTCTTCAGTCCACACAGGTTGATCTGCGCAGTCAGCGCTGCATAACAAAAAGTAAGTCAAAACTATTTGATCTGTTGCCATGGCACCACTGAATATACTTTCCCTGAATGTTCAGGGAATAAATGTCCCTCAAAAAAGGACCAAAGCCTTCCGTACTTTTCATAACAAGAAGGCTCACATAGTATGCCTCCAAGAAACACACTTCACCAAAGATTCTACTCCAAAATATATTTCTCCTTTTTATCAACAAATTTACACGGCTTCTGCCTGTACCAAGCAAAGGGGAACTCTAATTGCATTTCACCGATCCACACCATTCACCTTATCATCAGGAATTAAAGACCCAGAAGGTAGATACCTGATACTCATGGGTTATATAATGGATACAGCAATCACGGTGATTTCCTACTATGCTCCTAACAAACAACCTACACCATTCCTCTCACATATATTACAAGTGATTAATACACACAAAATAGGAACAGTAATAATGTGTGGGGATTCGAACCAGGTCCTCCTCCCATTTCTAGATAAATCACCTTTTACACCATCCAAAATAACCTCTAGATTACCTTTTTCTCAACTTCTTTCCAAATACAATCTGGTAGATTCGTGGAGAGAAAGTAACCCAATGAAAAAGAAATTCACTTATTTCTCACACCCTCATCAAACCTTCACCAGAATAGATCATATTTTTCTAACAATAGGAATGATACCAGAAATTATTGCATCAGATATAATTCCGATTCCGTGGTCTGACCATAATGCAGTATACACTACTATAGCCTCAGCCATACCAAAAGCGCATGACCCAACGTGGTACTTACCGGACATAATGCTCAAACACCCACTACATCAGATGGCCATTGAACAAGCTTTAAAGGAATACATATCAATTAATAATACAACAGACATCTCCCCAATAACACTGTGGGAAGCTCATAAGCCTGTCTTGCGTGGTACAATACAAAGACAAATGGCACTATTTAAACGGGAACGCAAAAATCTAGCAAAAAAACTAGAACTCAATTTTAATGCAGCCTACATATCATTTCAAGATAATCCATCTCAGAGTACAAAATCTCATCTGGAAAAATCTAGATTGGAATACGATCTATTTCTTACTGAGTCAGTTGATAAATCCCTCAAACGCTCCAAACACAATTTCTACATGAATACAAACAAACCAGGTACATATTTGGCTCGGGCATTAAATTCAACTAACAAATCTTTCAAACCAATACGTTTGAAATTATCAGAAAATGTTTACACTTGTAATCCAGTTAAAATAGTTAATACATTTCACTCACATCTCGCAACTTTATACAAGACAATCAATGAATTTAATCCTACAGAGGCTGAATCCTTCTTCTCAAAAATAACCTTACCTGAGTTATCTCAGAATCAAAAAAGCAGTTTGGATGAGCCTATAACTATAGATGAAGTTGCTAACGCCATAAAAGACCTAAAACTTAACAAAAGACCAGGCCCAGACGGCTACTCGGCTTTATACTATAAAACATTCTCAGAAATACTCTCTCCCATTCTCACTGAAACTTTTAACAAACTTCTAGATGGACATTCTTTTCGGCAAGAAACACTAATGGCAATTGTTTGTATGATCCCAAAACACCTTTCTGATGATACTTCCTGTGTGAATTATCGGCCTATCTCTCTGTTAAACCTCGATATTAAATTATTAGCAAAAATAATAGCAAAACGCCTCAATAGCATTATAGGAAAATTAATACATAGAGATCAAGTAGGCTTCATGCCAAATAGACAGGCAGGCGATAATATACGCAGGGCAGTGTTATTGGCACATATTGCTAAAAAACGGAAAATCCCTTTATGTTTTCTATCTCTCGATATTAAGAGGGCATTTGACACAGTATCCTGGCAATATATGCAATATTCATTACAAAAATGGGGTTTTGGACCCCACTTTTTAACATGGATTAAAGCATTATATAATAAACCCAAAGCCTATATAAAATATGCTGGATACAAATCTGAAGCCTTTAATATCGAAAGAGGTACCCGACAGGGTTGCCCATTATCTCCCTTATTATTTGCCCTTATACTCGAACCCATGGCCCAATATATCAGAACAAACCAAACTATAACTGGCATTGAAGTAGGAGGTATTACACACAAATTATGTATATTTGCAGACGATATATTACTTTTTCTATCATCACCACAGGTCTCTGGTCCTAACTTAATACCAGCTCTTGATGGATTTGCAGCCCTATCCGGCCTTATGATTAATCCTAAGAAATGCCTAGTGCTTAATATTTCACTCACAAACATGGAATTGATCCCGGCTAGGGCTGCACTCCCATTCACATGGGCAGAAAAATCAATCCCATATCTTGGAATTCATTTAACAGCATCTCATTCTGACTTATTCTCAACCAATTATCCTCCTGTATTAAGACAGATCACAAATCTAATAAAACAATGGTCGCAACTTCCTTTATCCTGGATAGGGAAGATTAATGCAATCAAAATGACTATTCTACCCAAATTGCTTTATCTATTCAGAGTCCTCCCTATTCCAATTCCTTCCTATTTTTTGAGAATAGTACAAAAAAGAGCAACTTCGTTTATATGGGGCTCTTCTAAACCACGTATACCTATACACACACTACATCTTCCCAAAAATAAAGGAGGCCTGGGATACCCTAATTTTACTAACTACTACAGAGCAGCACATTTGGCCAGTCTGTCCAAATACCATGCAAAACAGGAAATCCCATTATGGGTATTTATAGAGGCTTCAGAAAATGACCCTCTATTAATATCAAATTTATTATGGCTTGATCCTAAAGACCGCTTTAAAATTCATAATCCCATAACTAAACACTTCTTATCTCTCTGGGATAAACTAAAAACCAAATATTAGTTACAATCTCCACACAATCCTCTCCTTTCTTTTATCAGAAATCCGGCCTTTTATCCGGCATGGATCTACCCAAATTCTTTTAAAGCTTGGACAACATCAGGCATTCAGACACTAAATGACTTCATAGCATCTAAATCATTCCTTTCATTCCCATCGCTTAGAGAAAAATACGATCTACCAAACTCTGAGATATTTAGATATCTCCAAATCAAAAATTTCTATACACCATTCCTAAAGGGGGATACACCATTATCCCAATTATCCATTTTTGAATCAATCTGTACAAAAGATCCATTTGCTAAAGGTACAATTTCATCACTTTATAATCAATTATATGGAGTAGCAAATCTTAATAGACCCTCTTACGTTCAGAGGTGGGAGGAGGACCTGGGACGAACTTTAGAAGACACGGAATGGTCTAACATATGGCTCACATCTAAGTCATCTTCACCCAACATCTTAGCACTGGAGACAAATTATAAAGTCCTAACTCGCTGGTACCTTGTACCCGCTAGAGTGGCAAAATATTCACCTAATACCTCAGCTCTTTGTTTTCGAGGATGCCCAGAAATAGGCACATATTTACACATATGGTGGACATGCCCAGTAATCCAAACATTCTGGAAGGAATTCTTCGTGATTGCATCTAAAATATTTAAAAAAATAATACAACCAGATCCATATTTAACTTTACTTAATCTAAAACCGGAATGGTTAACACTCTCTCAATTCAAACTTATGATCCAACTAATAACGGCTGCAAAACAAACAGTGGCCAAGGCATGGAAATCTCCTACATTGGTACTAGCAGAAACAATTCACAGAATGAATAATACAATGTCCCATGCTAAGATGGTAGCCATCGATCAAAATCAAATTCCAAAATTTGAAAAACTTTGGCATCCTTGGATAAAACAACAGTTCCTGTCAAACTTCAATGACTCTGTCCTGTTGCCATGGTAACAGATTAAATGACTTACAGAGACACCCATTCTAAGGCTTCAAAGAGAACTAAAAAGAATAATAAACTGACGAGCGGGACAACCTTGTGGACCATACCTCTACCTTTCAACCCTTTTTCTTCTTTCTCTTTCCTTTTCTCCACCTTACGATTAAAGCTCATTATCAGAATTTATTTGACCTATATACACTCTACTTGTAAACAATATGTATAGTAGGAATAAATCATTTAAATACCTACAAAAGTAACTAAGGAAATGATATATATCTTTAATTTAGGTTTACGTGAACCCAATGTTTAATATTTGAAATTTCATGATATTTACCTATATAAACCCTACTGTAAAACAATGAGCTTACTTTATAGATCCTTGTAAACTTACTTTATGTATCTTTATAATATTGTATACTCAATAACTTCTTTTGACAAGGAAAAGTATGGAGTGTATTTGTATCCAGCCCCCCTGGGTCAATACTTTGTAGAACCACCTTTCACTGCAATTACAGCTGCAAGTCTTTTGGGGTATTTCTCTACCAGCTTTGCACATCTAGAGAGTGACATTTTTGCCCATTCTTTGCAAAATAGCTCAAGCTCTGTCAGATTGGAAGGAGAGCATCTGCTAACAGCAAGTCTTGCCACATATTCTCAATTGGATTTAGGTCTGGACTTTGACTGGGCCATTCTAACACATGAATATACTTTGATGCAAACCATATGTTTAGGGTTGTTGTCCTGCTGGAAGGTGAACCTCTGACCCAGTTTTAGGACTTTTGCAGACTCTAATGCCCTGTACACACGGTCGGACATCGATCGGACATTCCGACAACAAAATCCATGGATTTTTTCTGATGGATGTCGGCTCAAACTTGTCTTGCATACACACAGTCACACAAAGTTGTTGGAAAATCGGATCGTTCTGAACGCGGTGGCGTAAAACACATACGTCGGGACTATAAATGGGGCAGTAGCCAATAGCTTTTGTTTCTTAATTTATTCTGACCATGCGTGGCACTTTGTGCGTCGGATTTGTGTACACATGATTGGAATTTCCGACAACGGATTTTGTTGTCGGAAAATTTTATAGCAAGCTCTCAAACTTTGTGTGTCGGAAATTCCTATGGAAAATGTGTGATGGAGCCTACACACGGTTGGAATTTCTGACAACAAAGTCCTATCACACATTTCCCATCGGAAAATCCTATCGTGTGTACAGGGCATAACAGGTTTTCTTCTAAGATTACCCTGTATTTGGCTCCATCCATCTTCCCATCAACTCTGACCAGCTTTCCTGTCCCTGCTGAAGAATAGCATTCTCACAACATGATGCTGCCACCACCATGTTTCACGGTGGTGGCAGGGTGGTGTGGAGTGTTAGTTTTCCATCACGCCTTTGCTTTCAGGCCAAAAAGTTAAATTTTGGTCTCATCTGACCAGAGCACCTTCTTCCACATGTTTGCAGTATTCCCCACATGGCTTCTTGCAAACTGCTAAACAGAACAACTTATGGCTTTCTTTCAACAATGGCTTTCTTCTCAATGGTGTCACTCTTCCTTAAAGGCCAGATTTGTGAAGTGCACGACTAATAGTTATCCTGTGGACAGATTCACTAATCTGAGCTGTGGATCTCTGCAGCTTCTCCAGAGTTACCATAGGTCTCTTGGCTGCTTCTCTGATTAATGATCTCCTTGCCTGGCCTGTCAGTTTAGGTGGACGGCCATGTCTTAGTGGGTTTGCAGTTGTTTCATACTCTTTCCATTTTCAGATAATTGATTGAACAGTGCTCCATGGGATGTTCAAACCTTGTGATTTTTTTTATAACCTAACTCTGCTTTAAACTTCTCCACAACTTTATCCCTGACCCGTCTGGGGTGTTCTTTGGCCTTCATGATGCTGTTTGTTCATTAAGGTTCTCTAACAAACCTCTGAGAGCTTCACAGGACAGCCATATTTATACTGAGATTACACACAGGTGGACTCTATTTACTAATTAAGTGACTTCTGAAGGCAATTGGTTCCACTAGATTTTAGTTAGGGGTATTAGAGTAAAGGGGGCTGCATTCAAATGAACACCACACTTTACACATATTTATTTGTAAAAAAAAATGGAAAACCATTTATTATTTTCCTTCCACTTCACAATTATGTGCCACATTTTCTGTTGGTCTATCACATAAAATCCCAATATAATACATTTACGTTTTTAGTTGTAACATGACAAAATGTGAAAAATGTCAAGGGGTATGAATCCTTTTTCAAGGCACTGTAAGTATAAAGCTAGACATTATAGCTAGTCCCGGTCCTGAAGATTTCAAAATATTACATAATTCAATTTTAAAAGGATAGCAAATTATTGGTACCTATCATCTCGGAATCTTTTTGAAGAAGTGATTTTGATTGAGCTTTAATTTAGAAGGAATAAATGTAAATCTATGCCTTATGTGCATTATCTCCACAGGACCTCAACAGAGAACTACAAATTGTTCTTGTAATAGGCTAATCATCTGCATGAAATCTGCATTTGGCCTAAGTGAACCAATTTTTTTTTTATTACTTTAATGATTCTTGTTATTTGGAGATTAGGATTCATTGTGTTTGCCCTATGCTAATACTTTAAAACTTTTGGTTGGCATTTCAGGTTTCAGGGTTAAAACAAAAAGTAAATACTTTAATAAGAAATATACATGTCAGCTACAATTAAAATGTTTCTAAACTTTAAGACTGCATAACTAAACAAGTTATCCATACAAGTCTATGGTAAAAGGCTAGTACATTATGGTGGTTCTTGAAACAGACACATGGGACCTGGCCTTGTAGTAGGCTGCAAATGACTAGTTAGCAGTATTTCCTGTGGTCTCTCTGCAGCTGATCTTCATAATTGACTAAGTTGCCATGCCTTGTTATGCACTGAGTGACTTGTGAAGGTAGACATCTTGATAGAGGCAGGGATTTACTTCTTCATGTCAGAGTTAGCAGCAAAGTGAATAGTGGGGGAGATTTACTAAATCAGAATCTGGTGCACCTGTGCATAGTAGACTATCAGATTCTAACTTAAGCTTGTTCCATTAAGATTTGTCAATAAAACCTGAAAGCTGATTCGTTTTTATGCAGATCTACAGCAGATATTGCATGCTCCAGTTTTAGTAAATCTCCCCCAGTGTGTGGCATATTAGTGACATCATTAAATCTTACTCCTAAAGCTGGCAATAAATGGCTAGTTTTTTTAATTCAGCCAATGGACTGAAGAAACAGACCCTCTACCTCGCTTGTGTGAAAGCTTCCCTGCTGGGACATTGGATTCTGTCAGAATACACTGTTCAATGACTGAAGCCAGCTGGCTACAGCTGCTGGTCTTCAAAAGTTTGCCAGCATGTCCCTTCGACAGAAGTCAATCAAACAATCAACTTCTATTGAGCAAGGATGTCCACAAACTGATCAAAATTTTGGCCAGATTCCACTAAAATGGCCAAATTTCAATTAATGCATAGCCAGCATAAAATAGGACTAAACCCATCGAGTTAACTGTTTCACAAAACAGTTACATTCTAGGCATGCCATGAATGATGACAAAGCTGTCACAGCTGCTTCTGTTGTTAACCAAGCAGTCAAAACATCAAATAGCTGGTGTCATAACTGATCACAAGCACAGCACCATGGTAACTGCAGATCAAACAGAGGTTAACCTGGCCGCTCCCTTAGCTAAAAGGGAGGATTTAGTTCCACTTTTATGCCCCGTACACACGGTTGGACTTTGTTCGGACATTCCAACAACAAAATCCTAGGATTTTTTCCGACGGATGTTGGCTCAAACTTGTCTTGCATACACACGGTCATACAAAGTTGTCGGAAAATCCAATCGTTCTAAACGCGGTGACGTAAAACACGTACGTCGGGACTATAAACGGGGCAGTGGCCAGTAGCTTTCATCTCTTTATTTATTCTGAGCATGCGTGGCACTTTGTCCATCGGATTTGTGTACACACGATTTGAATTTACGACAACGCATTTTGTTGTCGGAAAATTTTATATCCTGCTCTCAAACTTTGTGTGTCGGAAAATCCAATTGAAAATGTGTGATGGAGCCTACACACGGAATTTCCGACGACAAGGTCCTATCACACATTTTCCGTCGGAAAATCTGACCGTGTGTACGGGGCATAAGACTAGCAGTCAGAGACACCAGTGCCTTAAATATACAACTATGAAGCTGTAAGCTCAGAAGTGCCAAGGCACACTCACATACCAGGAAAATGCATTGCTATTGTTCGGGAAGAATTCCAGACAGGAGGAAGATTTTTTAGGATACTGTTTAGACATAATTAACATTTGTAGATGTTCCCTTTAACATAGGAAATCTTCATGTTTTGAGTTCAATTTCACTTTAATGTAAAACTGTACTAAGGAGAAAGTATACAAAGTAAGCACAAAGCTATAATATATATCGCAAGAAATCTGATTCTTATTTTTTAGCACAACAAATAATCCCAATCCGCTACAAGAGATCCCAAAAACTATTTTAAATACAGACTTTCTAAAAATTGGTAACTGAATAATGTTTTGTATGCACCCCCCGCCTCTCCCACATGCTACATAATAGCAATCCAGTCTAGAATATGTCTGCTGAATTACCGACTAGAGTGGAATGTACCCATAGCTGGCAGTAATGGACTTTTTACATCGCTATGAGTGTACAGATGGGGTAGGCGACACTGAAAAAAAAGTAAGAGTGGGCACCTTAGGATGGCAGCTTTACCAAATCCTTTTTACTTGTGTGCTATGCACAGCTACACCAAATTCTGTGCGCACCAGTTTTAGTAAATCTCCCCCCACAGTTTCACCCAAAAATGCTCTGTCAATATCAGACGAGTTTGCGAAAGAAAAATTGATAAAGGGAGCTTACCTGGCATTTGACTTTCAAAAGACTTACAAGAGAAAGAAAAAAAAAATGTAAACTGTTTAGTCACAAACAATAATATATAGTTACATAGTTACATAGTAGATGAGGTTGAAAAAAGACACAAGTCCATCAAGTCCAACCTATGTGTGTGATAATATGTCAGTATTACATTGTATATCCCTGTATGTTGCGGTCATTCAGGTGCTTATCTAATAGTTTCTTGAAACTATCAATGCCCCCCGCTGAGACCACCACCTGTGGAAGGGAATTCCACATCCAATGCAGACACCACATTTAATGACTGATAAGCTGCAATACATTACATGTTTGGTTTTGGGTTTAATACCGCTTTAACAAAAAAGAAGTTTAGTCAATATGCAGTGGAAAAGCTGGTGTGTTCAAAAATGTGCGTATCCTCCCCGCTGTATGATGCTGACTGACAGTTTACACACTTATATACACCAGGGGAAGCATCTATTGTGTTATGGTCGGTGACCTTTTCTACCATGGTTCATACATACTAAGCTGCAAAATGCTATGCAGGGATGGATGAACACAGGTAATACTCAATTGATTGTCTCAGTTACAAGCAGAGGAACACCATAAAAGTAAAAGGTAAATTATAAAATAATGATAATATAAAAATAATGATTGTCTCCTTGTATCTATTGATGCTAATTCTCTTCCTGATAAAACAGATTATTTTTGTACTAGGTAATTAACATTGCATTCATGGCTGAGCTGCTGTAGCACATCTAATAGCATTTAAAACTGCACATATTAATTGTCACCCTGATAAAGCTAAATGTTGTGACATATGCACATAATATAAATGGTAGAATAAATAACACTGTAACACAATACACACAAACCGATAATTGACTATTATAGGCCTCATGTCTGTGATCTTTTTCAACATAAAAAATACAGTATTTCATATAGCGAAGCTTACCATAATGTAAATATATGAATATTTTTTTTAAAAAAAGAACATACTGTAAGTCTGCTTTCAAAGGATCTTGACTGCACAGTTGTTTCCCTGGAAACAAAAATCTAACAGAACAGACAGATTATGGGTGTCACCTCTCCTTCAGCACTGCTCAAGACGTCTGGACAAGAATGGCACAGCTAATAATCTTTAACAATAATGCATCGGCTTGTCCATTAGTTATCAGATAAATAAAATAGAACAAACTTTTATTTTTCAGATAAAACAATTTTAAATTGCCATAACCATAGCATTATGTTTTGAGCTTTTAATATCAAATTATAGGTTAATAAAGTGGACCTAAAGAACAGGGTAGAACACAATGCAATCCACCACAGTGTGTAGATAAAACAGTCCATAAAATCAGGTCCAAATAAATCATCAAGGTTGAAAAGACTGCATGTTTGCAAAAAGGTGATTCCAGGAGCCCACCACCACGGTAACAAATGGCCTCTCACCTGATGTTGTGGACCCTTTAATTATAGAGGGTCAGAAAACGCCTTTGTCATTTAATCAAATGGTATGCAGCTTTAATAAATCGCCATCAAGGACCCGGTACAGGACACTCCGATATGGCCATATAAGAAATAAAAGTAGCAAAAAGATAGTGCTCTCTGTATGCAATAATCTTTAATCAATGTAAAAAATCATCATAACACTCACAAGAGAAGTGCTTGGTACAGGCAGACAAGCAATAGTGACGATCTTCCGATCCTCCGAACAGCAGAGCAGATGCGCAGTGGCCGCGGGTGATGTCACAACGTTTCCTCGTTCTGGACGCGTTGCGTCCCAGTGGGCGGGGACTTCATCAGCAGATGAGGAACGTCGTGGGCACCCGCGCTATATACCAGGTGCGTAACCATGGCAACAATACACAGAACAAAATCGACCTAAAGCTCACCCAGAAGTCAATCCGGATGTAACCCCTTATAGAGGAATACACAATAAACGGAGGTTACACTCCCAAAGACAATAAAAAGGGGCAAAGATAAGATAATAAAAACGCATCAATCCTAAAAAGGACAAGTGCATAGTTCCCAAAGAGAGATTATAACAAACCAATGGAAAAATTAAATAGTAATAATCAAAACATATATATATAAAGAATATATATATAAAATGTGAGTACATTTTCAGAACACTATAAAATATTTAAAATGCGAGTCATCCGCGGCCACTGTCATCCAATATAATATCATAAAAAATCAATCAAATAAAAAACAATTAACGGTCTGATATAAAACAATTTGTGTCGAAATCCACGTTTAACCCTTCAGGGCAAAGAACCCTGGTTTCAAAGATCCAAAAAGATTCTCTCTTACTCAGTTGCCTTATGAAATTACCCCCTCTCCAGTGTCTCGTGACCCTCTCTATACCCCAAAATCTCAAACTTTTTGGATTCTGATGATGATGGAGTTTAAAGTCTCTAGAGACATTGTGGGTTTTCAGGCCTTTTTTAATGTTAGAAATGGTGGAAAAAACCTGCGCTAATGAGCAAGACGTAAATTCGCAAAATGCAGCTGCAACAAAATACTCCAAATATCCATAAATTAAAAAGCATATAAATTAAAATTTGTGCGCTAGCAAAATATATAATGAAGTAGTACAATTAGAAAGCTCCTTGGGATAATACCCGGAGCCACAATGTGTTTAAATCTCAACACAGAAAAAATACCAAGACAATAAATACAAGTAGTGCATTAAATCATATCTCCATAAAAAATAATAAAAGTGAAAGAATGTGAAAAAATATTTGAAAAGAGGTGAAAGTTCTGAAGGTATGATTGATCACTCAATCATTTAGAAAACACCACATTCAGTCCATGAAAACAAGTTAGCAAAAATAAGTGAAAAAGAAAAAAGGAGACGTTCCTTTGGTGTGTCACATCCAAAACAGGAAAGTGAAAAGATGCCAGAAATGCTTCCAAACCACCATTGATTGCAGGAGAGGGGTAATGGATGTGCCCTTACCCCATTCGTTGGACCTCCTCTATGGCGAGGTCATACGGGCTTGCAGATATAACCCTCTGCGGGGACAGATGGAATATTGGTGTCCGGGTCCTAATAGCGTGCACCACCGACTCCGAGCTAATCCGACTGATCCGACTGCTGTTCCGCTCTCTCTATCGGTCTAGGGAGATGGACCGGTCTAGGGAGATGCGATATGGAAGTGTTCGATTATTTTGAAAAGCGAGATATTAGGATTAATTAGGTATTCTCTAGGAATCCCACCTTAGAACCCATTAATGATTTACCTCAATGTTTCAGAAAATTGGGCTATATCTATGAAAAAAAGATTAAGACCTGGTGGGATATCACTTCTTTTGAGCAGTATTTTGCTGCCAGACTTATACCAAGGCGCCTGCAGTGGGATTTACCCCCCGATGATGGCCTAACTGATGTTCAGTCTATGTCTGAATGGAGTGATTTTTTCATCAAAAGAGGTTTTGAACTGTTGGAGTTTCTCTTGATCCGTAAAAGAAAGAGGATGGCCACTCTTGATTCTCAGATTGGAGAAATTACCAAGAACGTTGAAACTTTTAACCACTTCAGCCCCGGAAGGTTTTACCCCCTTCCTGACCAGAGCACTTTTTACAATTTGGCACTGCGTCGCTTTAACTGCTAATTGCACGGTCATGCAATGCTGTACCCAAACGAAATTTGGGTCCTTTTCTTCCCACAAATAGAGCTTTCTTTTGATGGTATTTGATCACCTCTGCCGTTTTTATTTTTTACGCTATACGCGGAAAAAGACCGAAAATTTTGAAAAAAAATGATATTTTCTACTTTTTGTTCTAAAAAAAATCCAATAAACTCAATTTTAGTCATACATTTAGGCCAAAATGTATTCGGCCACATGTCTTTGGTAAAAAAAATGTCAATAAGTGTATATTTATTGGTTTGCGCAAAAGTTATAGCGTCTACAAACTAGGGTACATTTTCTGGAATTTACACAGCCTTTAATTTATGACTGCCTATGTCGTTTCTTGAGGTGCTAAAATGGCAGGGCAGTACAAAACCCCCACAAATGACCCCATTTTGGAAAGTAGACACCCCAAGGAATTTGCTGAGAGGCATGTTGAGCCCATTGAATATTCATTTTTTTTGTCCCAAGTGATTGAATAATGACAAAAAAAAAAAAAAAAAAAAAAATTACAAAAAGTTGTTACTAAATGATATATTGCTCACACAGGCCATGGGCATATGTGGAATTGCACCCCAAAATACATTTAGCTGCTTCTCCTGAGTACGGGGATACCACATGTGTGGGACTTTTTGGGAGCCTAGCCGCGTACGGGGCCCCGAAAACCAAGCACCGCCTTCAGGATTTCTAAGGGCGTACATTTTTGATTTTACTCCTCACTACCTATCACAGTTTTGAAGGCCATAAAATGCCCAGATGACATAAACCCCCCCCCAAATGACCCCATTTTGGAAAGTAGACACCCCAAGCTATTTGCTTTGAGGCATGTTGAGTCCATGGAATGTTTTATATTTTGACACAAGTTGCGGGAAAGTGACAAATTTTTTTTTTTTTTTGCACAAAGTTGTCACTAAATGATATATTGCTCACACAGGCCATGGGCATATGTGGAATTGCACCCCAAAATACATTTAGCTGCTTCTCCTGAGTACGGGGATACCACATGTGTGGGACTTTTTAGGAGCCTAGCCGCGTACGGGACCCCGAAAACCAAGCACCGCCTTCAGGATTTCTAAGGGCGTACATTTTTGATTTTACTCCTCACTGCCTATCACAGTTTCGGAGGCCATGGAATGCCCAGGTGGCACAAACCCCCCCCAAATGACCCCATTTTGGAAAGTAGACACCCCAAGCTATTTGCTGAGAGGCATGGTGAGTATTTTGCAGCTCTCATTTGTTTTTGAAAATAAAGAAAGACGAGAAAAAAAATTTTTTTTTTTCTTTTTTCAATTTTCAAAACTTTGTGACAAAAAGTGAGGTCTGCAAAATACTCACTATACCTCTCATCAAATAGCTTGGGGTGTCTACTTTCCAAAATGGGGTCATTTGGGGGGGTTTTGTGCCACCTGGGCATTCCATGGCCTCCAAAACTGTGATAGGCAGTGAAGAGTGAAATCAAAAATTTACGTCCTTAGAAAGCCTGAAGGCGGTGCTTGGTTTTCGGGGTCCCGTACGCGGCTAGGCTCCCAAAAAGTCCCACACATGTGGTATCCCCGTACTCAGGAGAAGCAACAGAATGTATTTTGGGGTGTAATTTCACATATTCCCATGGCATGTTTGAGCAATATATCATTTAGTGACAACTTTGCGCAAAAAAAAATAAAAAAAATAAAAAATTGTCTCTTTCCCGCAACTTGTGTCACAATATAAATTATTCCATGGACTCAACATGACTCTCAGCAAATAGCTTGGGGTGTCTACTTTCCAAAATGGGGTCATTTGGGGGGGGTTTGAACTGTCCTGGCATTTTATGCACAACATCTAGAGGCTTATGTCACACATCACCCACTCTTCTAACCACTTGAAGACAAAGCCCTTTCTGACACTTATTGTTTACATAAAAAAATAATTTTTTTTTGCAAGAAAATTACTTTGAACCCCCAAACATTATATATTTTTTTTAAAGCAAATGCCCTACAGATTAAAATGGTGGGTGTTTCATTTTTTTTTTTCACACAGTATTTGCGCAGCGATTTTTCAAACGCATTTTTTGGGGAAAAAACACACTTTTTTACATTTTAATGCACTAAAACACACTATATTGCCCAAATGTTTGATGAGATAAAAAAGATGATCTTAGGCCGAGTACATGGATACCAAACATGACATGCTTTAAAATTGCGCACAAACGTGCAGTGGCGACAAACTAAATACATTTTTAAAAGCCTTTAAAAGCCTTTACAGGTTACCACTTTAGATTTACAGAGGAGGTCTACTGCTAAACTTACTGCCCTCGATCTGACCTTCGCGGCGATACCTCACATGCATGGTGCAATTGCTGTTTACATTTGACGCCAGACCAACGCTTGCGTTCACCTTAGCGCGAGAGCAGGGGGGACAGGGGTGCTTTTTTTTTTTTTTTTTTTTTTTTTCTTTATTATTATTATTTTTTTATCTTATTTTTAAACTGTTCCTTTCATTTTTTTTTTTTAAATCATTTTTATTGTTATCTCAGGGAATGTAAATATCCCCTATGATAGCAATAGGTAGTGACAGGTACTCTTTTTTGCAAAAATTGGGGTCTATTAGACCCTAGATTTCTCCTCTGCCCTCAAAGCATCTGATCACACCAAGATCGGTGTGATAAAATGCTTTCCCAATTTCCCAATGGCGCTGTTTACATCCGGCGAAATCTACGTCATAAAATGCTCGTAGCTTCCGGTTTCTTAGGTCATAGAGATGTTTGGAGCCACTCTGGTCTCTGATCAGCTCTATGGTCAGCTGGCTGAATCACCGGCTGCATTTTCAGGTTCCCTGTTGAGACAGGAGAGCCAGAGAAAAACACGGAAGATGTTGGGGGGGGGGGCATTCCCTCCCACTGCTTGTAAAAGCAGTCTAGAGGCTAATTAGCCACTAGGATTGCTTTTACATGAAAGCCGACCGCTGGCTGAAAAGAATGATACCAAGATGATACCTAAACCTGCCGGCATCATTCTGGTATAACCACTCAAAGTCGTGAATGGCATACCTGAAGACAAAAAAATGGTTAACAATAAAGCACAGTAAACGGTAAGGTATAAAAAATTGCATACCTGAAAAGCAAACATGATAAAACATAATAACAATAAAACATTGCAGAATAGAATACAGTAAAAAAGAGCAGAACAATAGAGAGAGAATAGAGAGAGAGAGAACAATAAAACGACAACTATTTTTATTTTATATTTTTGTTTGTGTTTTTTTTTTTTTTTTTTTTTACACTTTTTTTTGTAACTAACTTTTATAACTGTAACCGGTTCCAGGTTCGGGTCTCTCAAAATGCGATGGCATCTCGGGAGACCCTGTGAAAGTGTACCTAGTCTGTGCAATGCTGTACCCTACGCTAATACTCAACTAGTGCATGGTAGCGTTCAAAACATTCACCAATGCAAAGACCAGGATTGTCAGGACAGGAGGGACAATAATAGGGGGTGTCACGCCTATATCCGCGCTAGCTGCAGACACAACATCTTTTTTGGGGGGTTCGTTGGGTAGGGGTACTCGGGAGGACATAAAGAAAATGCCTCTCATGCAGCCGACTGCATTTGGTTGGGGATGTGAATGGGGGAAGTACAGGCGCTGCAGAAGTGGTGGGTTCCCAATTAGGATTGGCGAATGCAGCAGGAAGGGCACTATGGGCATGACGGGCCTGTGTTTGTCTTCTTCTTGGTGACAGCGGGACACTACTTGTGCTTGCCACCTCACCAGCTTGAACTGCACTTATGTGACTCGCCACGTCACCAAGTGTTACTGCAGTGCTGGTTTGACTACGACCGGGGTGTACTAGGCCGCTGGCGCTTGCCAGTTCACCAAAACGCTACAAAAAAAACTGTTAGCGATCACAGGGATCCGGCCTGACTCTGCGAACGCTGCAGTTATGCGTTTAGTGTTTTGTAAGTGACAGTGATCGATCGATACTGCACTTGGGTGGGCTGGGCCGGGCCGGGCGGAGGGGCAAAACGCAGGTGCTAGCAGGTATCTGGGCTGATCCCGCTAACACTGCGTTTTTGGGAACCCTAAACTGCTGGGGACACTAGTATAGATCTAATCGGATCAGATATTGATCCGATCAGATACTATACCACTAAGGGAGGCGTATGCTGCGTGCGTGGGTGTTAGCGGTACTGGCGCTAATCTGACGCTGCCTGGGGCTGGTGCTTGCCAGTTCACCAAAATGCTACCAAAAAAACTGTTAGCGATCGCAGGGATCAGGCCTGACTCTGCGAACGCTGCAGTTATGCGTTTAGTGTTTTGTAAGTGACAGTGATCGATCGATACTGCACTTGGGTGGGCTGGGCCGGGCGGAGGGGCAAAACGCAGGTGCTAGCAGGTATCTGGGCTGATCCCGCTAACACTGCGTTTTTGGGAACCCTAAACTGCTGGGGACGCTAGTATAGATCTGATCGGATCAGATATTGATCCGATCAGATACTATACCACTAAGGGAGGTGTACAGTGCATGCGTGGGTGTTAGCGGTACTGGCGCTAACCTGACGCTGCCTGGGGCTGGTGCTTGCCAGTTCACCAAAACGCTACCAAAAAAACTGTTAGCGATCGCAGGGATCAGGCCTGACTCTGCGAACGCTGCAGTTATGCGTTTAGTGTTTTGTAAGTGACAGTGATCGATCGATACTGCACTTGGGTGGGCTGGGCTGGGCGGAGGGGCAAAACGCAGGTGCTAGCGGGTATCTGGGCTGATCCCGCTAACACTGCGTTTTCCGGAACCCTAAACTGCTGGGGATGCTAGTATAGATTTGATCGGATCAGATATTGATGCGTTCAGATACTATACCACTAAGGGAGGTGTACGGTGCGTGCGTGGGTGTTAGCGGTACTGGCGCTAATCTGACGCTGCCTGGGGCGACGCATATCACCGCCGGGCGATCAGGGGGCTAAACCTTTATTCGGTAATAAACGGCGGGTTCCCTGACACTATAAAAAATAAACGAACTAACCAGCGTCACCCGTAACAGTTATACGGTGATCAGTGGTGAAAGGGTTAACTAGGGGGCAATCAAGGGGTTAAAACATTTATTAGATAGTATATGGGGGTCCCTGTCGCTATAAAATGCTGACGGCGAACCTAAATATTTACGTTCCTAACTAGCGTCACCAGCGACACTAATACAGCAATCAGAAAAATGATCGCTTAGCGACACTGGTGAGGGGGGGTGATCAAGGGGTTAAAACTTTATTAGGGGGGGTTAGGGGGGTATCCTAGACCTAAAGGGGGGTAATACTCACTGCCCTAACACTAACTGTCACAAACTGACACTATGCAGTAATCAGAAAAAAAAAAAAAAAAAAATACTGCTAATGTCAGTTTGTGACAGGGGGGGGGGGGGGTGATTGGGGGGGGATCGGGGGGCGATCGGGGGGGGGATCGGGGTGTAAGGTATGCCTGGCATGTTCTACTGTGTGTGTGTTGTGTGCACTTACATGTCATCTCCCCTCGGCGCTGGAACGGAAACTGCCAGACCGAGGAGAGATGACATCACATCCTCTGCCTGTGTGAAACGACACACAGGCAGAGGAGGATTCCCATTGGCTGGGAGCGATCGCGAGGGGGGGGCCACGATCGGATGGTCTCCCCCTTGCCTCCCGACGCTCCCAGTCAAATGCCGACCGCCGATGGCACCGGGGGGGGGTCCGATCGGACCCCCCGCCCGCGGGAGGCAGATCACGTACGGGTACGTGATTTTGCCTGCCCGTGCCGCTCTGCCGCAGTATATATGCGGTAGGCGGTCGGCAAGTGGTTAAAGATAGTGAGGAGTTTATCAGATTATCTTGAGAACTCAAAAACAAACTCAGTAAATGGGATTTGGAAACGCAAAATAAGAAACGTAAGAAATTCATTAGGGATTTTGAAGATTTTAATGGGGGGATAATTTTCAAATGGCAGAATTCTCCAGTTACGGAAGACTCTGCCCCTGCTCCGGCTAACACTCAGGTGGCCACAGGAGGGACTGGAAGTTATGCCCCCAGAAACAATCCCGTTTATGAATATGATCACTCACATCATACTAAACAGGCCCCTCCCCCTAGCACCTATGGCCATAAGAGAAAAAATAACAAAAGAGGTAATGCGAGAGGAAGGGGCAGAGGCAATAATAGGCCCTATAACCATCATGAGACACCCCATCGTCAGAATGGTTACTCAGCGCATGAAGAAAGTAGAGAATACTTTGAGAGAGGAGGCCGTGACCCCCCCTATAACAAACCTATTCCCACGTCCAACCGTTTGCTCCATTAGCTGTCCACACCCTTTATAAAGAAAATGTTTTTTTAGGCCAACGGGGAGAACAGAGATACCCCCCTCAGTCTTTTCAACCTCAACAAGGAGAGCCGTGGAGACAGCCGATACCTTACACTCCATCAAACGCCGGCCCTCGCAAGCGAAAAGAAAGAGAGGAAGGAGAGGGGGCAGGAGAGTACAAAAGGCCCAAACCACGGTAGGGAAGGGTATATATAATTTGAGTCAAATTACTCTCAGTGATGATGAGATTAAGGTTTTGGATCGAGGTTTAAAATTTGCCAACATTAAAAACCTTAACAAATTTGACACATATGTTAATATTCAGAAATATGTAAGGTCCCTTAACATGAAAAAATATTTTTTGGCCCAACCACATCATGGAACTAAACCGTCTAGTTCCCAACACTCATCCTTACGGAACAAATCCACGTTTAACCCGCAGAATACTGATAATAAGCATTTAGAGGTGTTTAAAAACATGGTTTCTCATGATTTGAATCCGTTAAAGGTTAAGAAAACTGTTGATCCTTTATATATTAAACGTGGGATAAAATCGCTCACTGAGCGGAAAGATATTGTTATCCACCCCGCTGATAAAGGGGGGGGTCTGGTCATTTTAAGCAGAGACTATTATCAGTCAGAGATGAGTCGTCTGCTTTCTGACCAAGATACCTATAGGATTCTGAGTAAAGATCCCATGTTAATATATAAGGACGAATTGCATGCTATTATTGAGGATGGCAGGGATCAAAAAATCCTCACTAAGAAAGAAGCAATGTATCTGGACCCTTTATTTTGTAGTACCCCTGTGATTTACTTTTTGCCCAAAATTCATAAAGACATCACCAACCCCCCCCGGTCGACCCATTGTTAATGGGATCGACTCAGTGTCAGCACGCCTTGGGCAATACATTGACGTTTTTTTGCAACCACTTGTGACCAAAACCCCTGCATACCTCAAAGACACTAAACATGTTATTCAGATCTTGGAAAGTCTTGAGTGTTCATCACCCACCTTTCTGGTTACAGCAGACGTCAGTTCTCTGTATACCATTATTGGTCACAGAGATGCTATGACGTCTGTTGAATGGGCTCTATCCTCTTCCTCATTGTCTGGGAGGCATCAATAATTCCTGTTGAGTTGTTTACATTTTTGTTTAACCAAAAATTATTTTTGGTACAATAGGGATTTTTATTTGCAGACGAGGGGAGTTGCTATGGGGGCCCGTTTTGCTCCCAGTGTGGCCAATATATTTATGGCCCACTGGGAGGAAGAGGCAGTTTTTGCTAACAGACCCCCAGAGCTCATCTGTTACCGTCGTTTTATTGACGATCTTATTCTGATATGGAGACGGAATAGGGATAAACTCGACTTGTTTATTGACACTCTCAATAATAATCACAAAAATATTGTCTTGACTTGGACGATCGACCAGGAAAAGGTTGTGTTTTTGGATTTGACCATCAATATTACACACAACCGTTTCACTATGACCAATTATTTCAAACCTACTGACCGCAACTCATACATCCCCCTGGGGAGTTGCCACCACCATTCTTGGTTGTGCAACATCCCCAGGGGTCAGTACATTAGGCTACGTAGGAATTTTACCTCGGAGGAGGACTTTCTGGCACAATCACATATTTTGACATCAAGGTTTGAACAAAAAGGATACGACCGTTCCAAGCTAGAGGAGGAGATCACTAAAGTCAAAACTCTTGACAGAGGTATTTTGGTTTCTGATACTGTTAGGGAGACTGGTGGAGATAATCATAATTTTAAGATAGTGCTTGACTATAACGTGCAATATCGCACATTTGAGGAAATAGTACTTAAGAACTGGCCCATCTTAAAACAAGACAAAGTCTTAGGCCCTGTGCTTCCTGACCGCCCCCAGTTTATTTATAAGAAGGCTCCATCATTAAGGGACCGTTTGGCCCCTAGCGTTCTGAACCCCCCTGTCCCTTCTTCTGATAGGTTATTTTCTTTTCTGGGTGGTTTCTACGCATGCGGTAAATGCATTCCGTGTAAACATGCTAAGGGGAACATAAAGAAAAGGAAAAAAATCCTAGCCTCTGCTACTGGTAAGGAATATGAAATCAAACAGTTAATTACCTGCGACACGGTAGGGGTCGTGTATATGCTGGAGTGCGGTTGCGGGCTCCAGTATATTGGGAGAACATCCAGACCCCTTCACATGAGGCTTGCTGAGCATGTTAACAACATTAAAAAAGGCCTGAAAACCCACAATGTCTCTAAACACTTTAAACTCCATCATCATCAGAATCCAAAAAGTTTGAGATTTTGGGGTATAGAGAGGGTCACGAGACACTGGAGGGGGGGTAATTTCATAAGGCAACTGAGTAAGAGAGAATCTTATTGGATCTTTGAAACCAGGGTTCTTTGCCCTGAAGGGTTAAACGTGGATTTCGACACAAATTGTTTTATATCAGACCGTTAATTGTTTTTTATTTGATTGATTTTTTATGATATTATATTGGATGACAGTGGCCGCAGATGACTCACATTTTAAATATTTTATAGTGTTCTGAAAATGTACTCACATTTTATATATATATATATATATATATTTTATATATATATGTTTTGATTATTACTATTTAATTTTTCCCTTGGCTTGTTATAATCTCTCTTTGGGAACTATGCACTTGTCCTTTTTAGGATTGATGCGTTTTTATTATCTTATCTTTGCCCCTTTTTATTGTCTTTGGGAGTGTAACCTCCATTTATTACTTTATATCCTGCGAAACAGTAGGGGTGGTATATGCCATTAAATGTCCCTGTAATCTTATTTATGTTGGTCGCACCATCAGGGCCTTAAAAGACCGTATGGAAGAACATGTGCGAAACATACGGAAGGGATATGATAAACATCACCTCTCAATACATTTTAAAACAATGCACAATCAAAGCACGCAGGGTATGGAATTTTGGGGGATTGAAGCACCCAAACGTAATTGGAGGGGTTCCAATTACGTTAGGGATATCAGTAAAAGGGAATCCTGGTGGATATACCAGCTCGGCTCTTTATCACCAGGCGGATTGAACAAAGAGTTCGATCTTACATGTTTTCTCAGTAATTTTTGCCACTCTAGGTTTCTATTTACCTCACTAATGAATTATTTGTAGTGTAGTAGTGTATTTAATTTAATTATTCACTACAGGCTTTGACATAATTTTTAATTTTAATATATTTTTTACCTTTTGTTTTTTACTATATGGTCACTATTAATGGGGGAGCTTTATCTAATGATGACCATTGATTGGAGATGTTTGCCCCTATATAGGTTTATATATATATTTTATATTTTTTTATATATTTTTTTAATAAATAATCTTTTAATTAAATGTTCTACTAATAAATACAGTTTTTTAAAATACCACATTGATAAGCATTAAAATATGATTTTTAATGGGTTAATATTATAATTATGTCTTTCTTTATTGAAAAAACGTTTGAACTCTATATTGTTTGTATGATTATGTCCAATATTGGGATGCGGTGCGGTATGCTGCTTTGTCCCGAGCTCCGTCCTGGATTATTAAGTTCACAACCTTCAATGGATCTATTAGTGTTTTGCAGTCTGTTAAACACAGCGTCTTTTCGTTATGAGTTGATTCTAACGTTACGCATGAGATAGAGTAGTGTAGCCCGTTGATTAACTAGTCTGGGATCTCAGGAAAAATGGCCGCCGGGAGGGTATTTAAACGATAGAGCGCCCGTCCAATCATATCCCCCTGATGAAGACACGTAACTCCCTGTGTCGAACATGCGTAGGGGAGGGGCCAGGACGGAGTGAGCAGCGAACAGCTGAGCAGTGAGCAGCTGAGCCGGGAGAAGCGCAGACCATTCGGTATACCCTTTAGAGCTTTGGATTGTTTGGTGCACAATAGCACCAAGAAAATTTGAGTAACCCATTTGTGGGAAAGTTGCCTGTTGAATAAATATTTTAAATTGGATTACACTATATAGTCTTTTTTCGTTTTCATGAATGATGTCTATGGAGCCAAACTGACCCAGAGTGGAGATCGATCTAGCTAACCATATATAGCCCAGGGGGTGGCTACATAGCGTGTTTTGACACAATTTAAACACTGTGTCACACGCTCCAAGGTGAGCGCAACCACTATGGGGGGGGGCACTGAGGCACATCACGGTTGTTTATGGCACTGGAATTCAGCACATTGGAGGATTTGGACTTTTTTTTGATTCTTATGGATATGGAAGCACTTTTTATTTTGGGACACTAATATGAAAATTGTTGATTGCATCTCTATAAACGCAATGTGTGGTTTATGTTCAATATCTCAATAGATATTTGCATGTTGCACGTTATAAGAGCATTGCATGTTTTATTTAAGTTTTGTCACTACATTTGATATATAATTTACGCACAATTATATTTTTGCATCATTCAAGGTGCATGTGTGCACTTCATACTTTTACTGTTCACAGGTTTATATATATACTGTATGCATGTGAGTGATATAAATTATTTCTAATTTTACAAGAGAATTTGGATATTATCCCGTATGATATATAATCAAGCACAACGCAAACCTTTTTTATATATATATATTTTTTGCACAATTATGCACATTATATGTGAGCAGTGACATTTTTTTCACTAGTGATTTTGGATATTTCCGTGTATGATATATAATCAAGCGCAACGCAAATCTTCTTATGTTATATGCGTCTGCTGCTAGATATTTATCTTTGGTACTGTTTGTATACTGAGCATAGGATTATTGTGGCTCGCAAGACTTCTATCTTTTGTTTCCATTTATTGTGTATTCCTCTATAAGGGGTTACATCCGGATTGACTTCTGGGTGAGCTTTAGGTCGATTTTGTTCTGTGTATTGTTGCCATGGTTACGTACCTGGTATATAGCGCGGGTGCCCACGATGTTCCTCATGTGCTGATGAAGTCCCTGCACACTGGGACGCAACGCGTTCAGAATGAGGAAACATTGTGACGTCACCCACGGCCACTGCGCATCTGCTCTGCTGTTCGGAGGATCGGAAGATCATCACTATTGTTTGTCTGCCTGTACCAAGCACTTCTCTTGTGAGTGTTATGATGATTTTTTACATTGATTAAAGATTATTGCACTATCTTTTTGCTACTTTTATTTCTTATATGGCCATATCGGAGTGTCCTGTACCGGGTCCTTGATGGCGATTTATTTAAGCTGCATTCCATTTGATTAAATGACAAAGGCGTTTTCTGACCCTCTATAATTAAAGGGTCCACAACATCAGGTGAGAGGCCATTTGTTACCGTGGTGGTGGGCTCCTGGAATCAACTTTTTGCAAACATGCAGTCTATTCAACCTTGAAGATTTATTTGGACCTGATTTTATGGACTGTTTTATCTACACACTGTGGTGGATTGCATTGTGTTCTACCCTTTTCTTTATTTTCATCTACTAGCGCTGCACTGTATGTTTTTTGATGTTTGTTGGGGGATTTGAATTTTGACCCTAGTGTTCAGCTGCTGCTCTTGTTGTACACCACTTCGCGCTGATTCATTTTTTTATTTTTATTTTTAATAAAGTGGACCTAACATCAGATTTATTTCCCCTCCTATGTGCATGCATTCAGAGCAATGATTAAGCACCAGTAGGGAGCAAAACATCCTAGAGGGAGTTTCTAGGTGGCGTGTCTGTGCTTGTGCTGAATAATAAACTTGATTTTACCCTTTGAAAGGGGGCTTGCAGCTCCAAAACTTTACTGAATTGTGTGTGAATAAATGGATCTTGGCGAAGTGAGCACCTGAGAGCTGGAGTTGATGATTGCCAAAGTTATATGAGCTGCTTCTTTTTGCTGAGCAACTTATGTGCAAGCTTAAGGCCCAACTCCAAGCAAAATTGCTGCTTTTCCTAACATTCCCTCTCACTTCCTGTAGCCCATCTTGCCAGCTGCTAAATTTTTCTTACCTGGTTATACTCATCTGTATCCCCCCATCCACATACCTCACTAACGCTGTTTCTGTCTGTGGGACTGCTAAAAAAGCGCCAGATTTCGTGCCTCGCTGGCTAGTCCCCTTCACTTTTCTTGGTCAGATGTCAGATCTTTTACAGATTCCAAGAGGACCCCTCAGCTGACTGACCATGTCTCCCAAGCAGTGATGTGGAAATCTAGAAGTAGGCTCTGAAGCAAGAACTAAACAGAAAGGAGAAGGAACAAGTGCTGGATGATTACGTGATTGTGGCTTCAGTGAGAAGTGAAAAAGGTACTTAGTCTAATAACTTGATTTATTTCTCTAATCTTACATCTAGTATCCCAACTAGTGTATAAGAAATATGGTTGGAAGATATCTCTAAAATTACTTCATTTTATTAATTCATTTATTTATCTTTTTTATCATACTGCAATGATCTTCTGATGTATGATATGTATCCATGTACTGTATCATATTATTTTTTCTTTTGTGAAAACGCAATAAATATATTTAACAAGATAAGTGAAAAAGGGAACATAGAAAGTTTTTTTTTCAATGCAACAATCCGAATATCACAGAATTGGGCTTTAACACATATAGGTATTTACAACCTTTTCAAGGGATCAAAGAACTCCCTTTGACGATGCCTTCCTTAGCTCAGAGATGGCATAGTCATGTAAATCCTGGTGACCGTGTGGTTCTTGGTTATGTTCACAAATGTCAGACATAGATTAGCCTCCTGCTGTAGTTTCTCACCTTGTGATTTGCTACAAAGTTACAATGTTGTGGTCTGATCATGGGAAGAAGAGCCTGAAGAAATGCTTGTAATGTAACAGGTTGATAATAAATTTTCAACCTAGGCAAAGAGACTTGACTGAAGGTCATTTTAGAATAGGAAATGTTGATATTACAAATAATTCTGAACTGTGGGTAAAATGTGCAGAAGAAGAAAGTAGAGTAGTGTGAAAGGCAGTATGTGCACAGAATGAGTATGGAGGATATTACGGTGAGCAATATGTGCAGGGGAAGAGATCAAAATGTATGAATGTGGACAGGGATAGTATGCAGAAGATGAGTGAGGAGAGTATCACAGCAGGCTGCATGTGCAGGAGAAGGATGCAGAGGGTATAGCAATGGGCAGTGTGGGCAGAGAGGCCTAAGGGAAGGTATGCTGGTGGGCACTGAGGGAACTGAAAAACACTGAAAAAAACATCAATTGCAGCCTCACTGTGTCCATCAATTGCAGCCACTTTGCCATCAAATGCAGCCACTGTGCCCATCAAATGCAGCCACTCTACCCATCAATTGCAGGCAGTGTGCCCATCAATTGCAGCCATTTTGCCATCAAATGTAACCACTGTGCCCATCAATTGCAGCCACAGTGCCATCAATTACAGCCACTGTGCCATCAGATGCGGCCACTGTGCCCATCAAATGCCGCCACTGTGCCCATTAAATGCAGTCACTGTGCCATCAAATGCAGCCACTGTGCCCATCAAATGCAGCCACTGTGCCCATCAATTACAGCCACTGTGCCCATCAATTGCAGCCAATGTGCCCATCAAATACAGCCACTGTGTCCATTAAATGCAGCCACTGTGCCATCAAATGTAGCCACTGTGCCCATCAAATGCCGCCACTGTGCCATCAAATGCAGCCACTGTGTCCATCAAATGCTGCCACTGTGTCCATTAAATGCAGCCACTGTGCCATCAAATGCAGCCACTGTGCCCCACTGTGCCATCAAATGCAGCCACTGTGCCCATCAAATGCCGCTACTGTGTCCATTAAATGCAGCCACTGTACCATCAATTGCAGCCACTGTGCCCATTAAATGCAGCCACTGTGCCCATAATTGCAGCCACTGTGCCATCAATTTCAGCCACTGTGCCCATTAAGTGCAGCCACTGTGCCCACCAAATGTCGCCACTGTGTCCATTAAATGCAGTCACTGTGCCATCAATTGCAGACACTGTGCCATCAAATGCAGCCACTGTGCCCATCAAATGCAGCCACTGTGCCAATCAAATGCCGCCACTGTGCCCATAAAATGCAGCCACTGTGCCCATAAAATGCTGTCACTGTGCCCATCAAATGCAGCCACTGTGCCCATCAATTGCAGCTACTGTGCCCATCAAATGCCGCCACTGTGCCATCAAATGCAGCCACTGTGTCCATCAATTGCAGCCACTGTGCCCATCAAATGCTGCCACTGTGCCCATTAAATGCAGCCTCTGTGCCATCAAATGCAGCCACTGTGCCCATCAAATGCAGCCACTGTGCCCATCAAATGCCGTCACTGTGCCCATCAAATGCCGCCACTGTGTCCATTAAATGCAGCCACTGTGCCATTAAATGCAGCCACTGTGCCATCAAATGCAGCCACTGTGCCCCACTGTGCCATCAAATGCAGTCACTGTGCCCATCAAATGCCGCTACTGTGTCCATTAAATGCAGCCACTGTACCATAAATTGCAGCCACTGTGCCCATTAAATGCAGCCACTGTGCCCATAATTGCAGCCACTGTGCCATCAATTTCAGCCACTGTGCCCATCAAATGCAGCCACTGTGCCCATCAAATGCTGTCACTGTGCCCATCAAATGCCGCCACTGTGTCCATTAAATGCAGCCACTGTGCCATCAATTGCAGCCACTGTGCCCCACTGTGCCATCAAATGCAGCCACTGTGCCCATCAAATGCCGCTAATGTGTCCATTAAATGCAGCCACTGTGCCATCAATTGCAGACACTGTGCCATCAAATGCAGCCACTGTGCCCATCACATGCACCCACTGTGCCCATTAAATGCAGCCACTGTGCCCATCATTTGAAGCCACTGTGATATCAATTGCAGCCACTGTGCCCATCAAATGCAGCCAATGTGCCCATCAAATGCTGTCACTGTGCCCATCAAATGCTGCCACTGTGTCCATGAAATGCAGCCACTGTGCCATCAATTGCAGCCACTGTGCTCATCAAATGCTGTCACTGTGCCCATCAAATGCTGCCACTGTTCCCATTAAATGCAGCCACTGTGCCATCAAATTCAGCTACTGTGCCTCACTGCGCCATCAAATGCAGCCACTGTGCCCATTAAATGTCGCCACTGTGTCATCAAATGCTGTCACTGTGCCCATCAAATATATTTGTGGATCTCTCTTACCTTCAGGATCCCGGCCATCCCCGATACTCCTCGGTGCAGCCTTACAGCAGATCCATCCAAGCAGCAGAGACTGCCTCGCTCACTCCCCAGCCAGCCAGCCACCTCCCCGGTCACATGGCTGGGGGGTCTCGGTATCTTCTCGCTGCCAGCCCATCCACCCCGATGTCACCTCCAGAGCCCTGACCCCTCGGGGTACGGCAAGGGGGCGGAGCGCCGACAGAATAGCGCCACTGGAGGGGAGTCTGATTGTTAACAAGGGTGTAAGAGAGATTTTCCCACGTTCACTTTTCTCTGAAGGAAAAGACAGTTTATCAGTGTTGTACATATGTAGTTTATAATATTATGCCCACCATACCTGGCAAATCACACATTCCTTTTCCATCAAATTCTCCTTGCTTATTTCTCTACTACTCCAGGAGATGACTTTCCCACCATTCAAAGGATTACAGGCTATTGAGATGGGTTATGAGGACATAGTGTGAGCTTGAGGAAGTGTCTCAGTCAAAGAAATATAACTGACAGGGTGGAAGATGGAAAATGCCAAGGCAAAAAAACGAAATATTCTGGGGAGAAACAACTCCACTCAATAACCTGTTGGCTCAGATTCCCATACTTTACTAACACCTGCTCACACACGCTCCAATTTAAATTAGGTTAATAACTCATGCCACACACGGATCTCCAAAAGGGACACTCTCTCTGTGCTGATACTGGTCTCTGGCTTCCTGCTATAGATCCCACCTTTCCTCCAAGCAAGACCTACTGCATAAGAGCTCTGGCATTATATGGTTAGGTTTAGGTCCCCACACTCTCCTGTAATAGGTCTTTCATAGGAGAAGGGCAGGATTGATCTAAAACAGGGGAAGTTAGGGGATTGAAGGTATGATGAGAGCTATATAGGGAATTCTGAACTGCCCAGCGTTGTTAGTCTGTTTGGTGGGGACTTTTGCACCAGCAAGAGATTTGGAAATGCAGGGCAACTGAAGGAAAGAGGACGATTAAACAGAAATTGTTACTGAAGTCAGAATCTCCAAATAGCAAAACAAAGCTCTTACAATTATACTTAGAGGGAAAGCAAGACAGTGCTAAGAAAACAAAACTCTAACTTAGCTTTTACATTATGGACTATGGTCTAAGTCTGTGTTTACACCATGCACTTTCATTTTATACCATTAGCATTGTTATAGCAATAGAAATAACAGCTTGTTTAATATTGCGAATCCAATATAACCACCCTCTAAAAATCCCTGCAAGCTTTGCAGCTTCTCCTTTTCTGGGGACACAGCATTGGCTAGCTGATGCATTTTGGGAGCACACTCCCTTCTTTTAGAACCCAAACCATCAGGTTATCTGATTCCGGCACTGGCCTGTGTCTCATGTATGTCATGCTCTTATACCTTCCTCTCTTGTGAGTATTCATTTTGTCACTATTTATGTTTTAATACAATAAATCTCCGGTTTTGCACTAGGCATTTGTGTTCTCCTGTGTGCTTTCTTAATAGTTGTCTACTGGATTCCCCCAGTTTAAAAATGGCTGCATCAGCTGAGCATTTTCTACAGATGTTTACCTGTTGCCACTTATGGCCCTTCACATATTAATGCCGCGTACACACGATCGGACATTCCGACAACAAAATCCATGGATTTTTTCAGACGGATGTTGGCTCAAACTTGTCTTGCATACACACAGTCACACAAATCTTGTCGGAAATTCTGAACGTCAAGAACGCGGTGACGTACATCACGTACGACAATCCGAGAAAAATGAAGTTCAATAGCCAGTGCGGCTCTTCTGCTTGATTCCGAGCATGCATGGAACTTTGTGCGTCGGAATTGTGTACACACGATCAGAATTTATGACAACGGATTTTGTTGTCGGAAAATTTGAGAACCTGCTCTCAAATTTTGTTTGACGGAAATTCCGATAGAAAATGCCTACACATGGTCGGAATTTCCAACAACAAGCTCCCATCGAACATTTTCCATCGGAAAATCCGGCCGTGTGTACGGGGCATTAGACTTTTAGGCTGAACTCTAAGCACTGGAAGTGATCAAGTGTTTTGTACACAGCAGTGTTACAGAATTCAAGGTAAAATTAAGGTATTGAAATGGGATTTGTGCGAAAGGTAAAACTCACGGCTCTTCATTAAGCAATTTAACAAACTTCGAGATCATTCAGATTAATAGGCGTAGGCTATTGATAACAGAAATACGATTGTAGAAATAAATATATGATTTAGAATTTTGACAATAGATATGCTTTAAGGAAGGGTCTAACAATAGCAAGTGTTTCCATCAACTGTACATGGCAGCATGCTCAGTAATTTTAAAGCAAGAGAATGATGAATGCAATAAACGCGCTGTATTCTTTTATTATGCTTTTTGTGTTTGGAGTGGAAGGTATGAGGACATTTCTTCAGGATTATTGGATTGGAGGATAAGGGAATCAAGGTACTATGGAAGGTGATGGTAAGCAACACAAGGAGGAAAGGACATAGATGTTATATTGGCACTGGATGTGTGGCCTTTATAATTTCAGAATACTGAACAATATAATGAGGAGATACTGAATAAAATGTATATGAAGTTATATGATGGTGGAGAGATTGGATCCAAGGTGTTTACAGGTAGGTGCATTGTGGGTGTGTGTGGATCTATTATATCTTTTTCATGAAGGAAGTAAAATGACTCTTTTGAGCTCTTACCTCTCCTTAGCTCGACAGATATATTTTCATTCCCATACCATATATGTAAATGGACCAAATTATTTAAATTAATTATTTACATTCCCAGGAAAGATCCATGAACATTTTTAATTTCTGTAAATCTCTCTGCCCCTAATTCTAATCCGATTTCCTGCTATGTTCTACATAGAACTGCCAATGTTTCCTTTCATCATAAACTGCATATTCTCTATGGATTGCTAAGCTTTGTTATTTAAATGTTAAATATTTTAAAAGTAGAACATATTAGTTCACATAGTACTCAAAAATTTGAAAGATTTTTTTCTTTTTTTTTTACTTGTTAAGAGTACAGGTTGTATACCAATATATCATAATAATGCATTTTATGTTTTTCAATTAGTCATGGCAAATTAACTGTCCTTGCTTGTTCTAGGCAAGGGCAGTTCACTTTGATTCAGTTGATTATTTCCCAGCTCTTATTGTGTCAATAATTGGTGAAAGCTCAACAGTATTTTTAGGATGTTTATAACGATAATTTAAAGAACACAAGCTCATGTTTGTGTTCCTTAATTGTTGTAATAAGTGATATTTTATTTAAGTTGCAGGATCTATTTATAATGATAATAAATCATTTAAACTGTTTATTCTTGGGGACAAATACAGATTTTTTATTAAATAAATAACTATATATACAGTTAGACAACAGAATAGTTGCTGGAATAAACAAAGTTAGTGTAGCAATGACCCCTAAAGAGCCACTAGATTTTATGGATCCTCCTTATCTTTCTACTGGTGGTCTGGCTTATAGCTACTTTATACCACACACCAACCCACCAGTGGTGACTGAATGACAAACTCCCACTTAGTTAACTTTTTTTTTTTTTAAATGTATTGGTTTAGTGTCCAGGGGAGGGAGGATTAGAGGTACAGGATATCTAAAAACAGCAGCAAAAATCAATCCGCTTGGTAGTATCTTTGCCTCTGCCACGGGCTAATGTAGAACAGAAAAGGCCAGATAGACAGCTACTTTAAAATATCTTCAGCCCCTGTCAAGGGCTAGTAGTGGACCTCTAAGCCATAGCCAAACATATAGAATAGTGGATCTTTAATTTTTCCCTGCTGCTGACATAAGGCTTTTAAACACATTCCTGGCTGCTATAGCAGTGTGTTTACACCTGTCAAGCTGCCTGATTACTTCCACACATTCCTGAAGTGACCATCCTCCAGCCATGAATCTCAAACTCTGCTGCATACCCCTTGGGCCCAGGACCAGCTTGACTGGTGTCACTTGGTAAAGCGCAGGGAGACAAGCGAACATCTGTTCACTTATCTCTCCAGTGAATGAGCGTGGAAGTGACATATATTACATCACTTTAGGGTTCAGCGCTGTCATTCCTAGGCTGCTGTGGCCAGGAATTGATGACTGTATGGACTTTTCATAATTGTATATTTATTGGGTATTGTCTTTCCCAGCACAATATAAAGGAAAGTAAAAACGGCAATATATAATGTAACATAAGAATGTGGCATCAAATGAGACCAAACAAACATATAAACAATGTAGAAATCTTAGTTAGTGGATAGGTGGTCGCAAGTACTGTATAACAGGCTCCTTAAACGGACTTAAAATATCACAAAGAAACGTATACAGTTCAAATACTGGACCATGTAAAAGCAACTCAATACTGCTTCAGAACAGAAATAATTACAAAGAAAGGGGATAAAAAAGAGAGGTGGGGGACACATAAACCATGGAACACAAAATAAACTGATATATTAGAAGAAGAGAGGCAGCTAGTCAAGGGTTTGCGATGACAACTCTGGACTGAACTCAGAGTTGTCTCACAAGTCTCACATTTTAGTAAATTGATGTAAAGGGTCATTCGCTATGACAGTAAGATGTTCCATACTGCGTATATAAGCTGTAGCGTGCAATAATTGAGAGTGAGTAGGCATACTAAAGATAACCAACTTAGGGGTATAACCTTTTAGTAGCTAGCACAAAATAAATGTAACCAGATTCTTAGCATGTTTGGAGATACCCAGAACAGGTGAACCAAATAAGTAATGAACTGGTTCTAGGGGGAAAGCAATCCCAAGGAGTATTTGAAGGGACTGAACCAAAGACCAAAAGGGTTGAATGATAGGACAGTCACAACATATATGGTAGAGGGTACCTGCATCCTGGTGGCATCTCCAACATAGCTGTGAGATGGAAGGATTGCGGCTATGGAGAACCTCTGGAGTTTTGATTGTATAGACTTTTAAAGTGTTGCCTTTGGGTACCCACATTTGTCATTGCTTCACAAGAGTGCGCAAATTTAAGACCTGACATGTTCGGTGACTATTTATTCAACACATCCTAATCTTTTACATTTTACCAAAAAATGGGTAGTAAATTGTGCCTGTGCTAAATATAACATTTTTTACTGAAAAAAATGCATTTGATAAACACACGCTAATATCATGTCATATTAAAAAAATTGCAACTACTGCTGTTTTATTCTCCAGGTTACTTCTTTTGGAATAAACAATTTTGGTGGGGTTTTAACAAATCTTTGTCCCTAAATTGTGCATTCTTAGATGTGTGCAAAAATGTAAAAATGGCTCTGGTAGCGTAGGAATTAAAATGAGAATGGCAATGGACTGAGCAGAACTCTTCTTCTCCCCCTTAGTAGCCACCTTCCTGTGTTCCCAGGCCCTGACATAGGCAAACTTCCAATCCCCAGACCTTGTCTCTGAAACTGATTCCCCCCAGGAAACATGACTGGGAGGCAAAGAACCTCTGGACTCTTCCTACATACTTTAGGCCAGTGATGGCGAACCTCGGCACCCCAGATGTTTTAGAACTACATTTCCTATGATGCCCATGCACTCTGCAGTGTCGTTGAACATCATGGGAAATGTAGTTCCAAAACATCTGGGGTGCCGAGGTTCACCATCCCTGCCTTAGGCAGTCAATATGAGGAACAAATGCTAGATCTCTCACATACTCATCCTTTCCAAGCAAAGCTCAGGAGGGTAGTTCCCTTCAGAATGTTACCCCAAAAATGTATCCCCTTCCTCAGTCTAAATCACTGGCATACACCTACTAGCTATTTACCAGAGTGAAATAAATATTCATAACTTACAGAATTGTATCTTCTCACTCTATGTACTGGCAGGCTCATTCGCAGCAGAATTTTCTGGGCTTAGTGAAAGACTCAATAAACCTATATAACAATAACAATCAGAGCCCAGACTGGCTACAGTCTAGCTGCAAACACTACATTTAGAATAGGGACACTGCTGCTAATAACAGGACTGTGATACCAGTCTTATAAGCAGTCCTGGAACAAGTTCATCTGCTATTTAAGGTCCTCTGCAGGAACTATGGAGGCCTGTCCTAACCCTACTTTGGTCTGCTTCTGCGTAAAAGACCAGATATATCAGTTAAATAGTATTATTATAAAGATTTCCAAGGATCACCAAATAGATTAAAATGTTTGTACTGATTGTTGGCTGTGAAAAAGTAACTGTAGTTTTTGGATACATTTTGATCAGGCTTTTATTACTTTGAATCTGAGATCTTGTACGTTATCAGACCATAAGCCTATTTCAGCTATAGCAAACAATACTGAACTAAATGGATTTCAGAAATAAATATTTTAAATCTAAGTTTCACAACTGCCTCTGTGCAATAAAAACTATACAAACCATTGAATAATAACATGTAAAAATATTCATGAAATTATATAATCAAGTTATCCTGCCTTATCAAGATTCCTTCTCTGCACTCAGTGTGCAATTTTTACTTTGCTTTATGGCACAGGCAAAGCACACCCTCTACACTCCAAATAGCAATGTGGCTATCTCAGCAATCTTTTAGATGTTTCATTATGCACAGTCCGGAATTGACATATTGCTGGACAGAAATTTTGATAAGGAAATAGCATATACTGGAACCTCATGGTGTCTTCTATCACTCATTTATTTCACTCTTTTCACATGGAAAGGATTGTTGTGGAAGAAGTATTTTATTATGCTGCAGTTGTTGGCAGAAAATTGCACTTCACAGCATCCACAGTCACGTTACACATGTCTGATGAAGGGGTCATTCATGACTACAAATCTTTCATTATGGTGTGATCGCTCAATAAAAATTTGGACTTTGAAATTGGATCCAAGATTTTTTTTTTGTTTAACAAGCTTTTATTAGAAAACAAGATACACAAATCAAACAAGTGTAAACATCGCAGTAAGTAGGCCTCGTAACAGTATGACATTCAGTGGTCTGTAGGTTATAGATATGCACTGTAGATTGCCCTATCTTAGACCTTTCTGCGACTTTTAATTATGGCCCAGAGTCGCATGATTACACTATCTTGTCATATATAATAACATTTTCAAGTAAGTAGCATAGGACAGAGGCTACCGTAGCCTCTCTAGAAATAGCCCTAATTACACATAAAACATAAATAAAAGAAAACGAAACCAGTGAGAAAAGAAGTGAGGAATCGGGAAAAAGAAAGAGATGAAAAAAAGAGAGGGTATAGGGGGAAGGGATGGAAGGGGGGGGTTGTCTGCCTCAGTCAAGTCCCCCATACAAAGTAGTCTAACAAGTGACACATTACTTACTGTAGATTGAGACATGATTTCCGCGTAGGCGGATGTGTATTTGAAGGCAAACCAGCAGGACCATATTTTCTTTGACAATTCAGCTTTATTTCTAAGGGAGTGTGTGAGGTCCTCCATATAGTATATGTGGTCTACTTCCATTAGCCATTGGCGTAATGTAGGTATGGTCGATTGTTTCCAGTAACGGGGAATAAGGGCTTTTGCTGCATTGAGCAGGTGCGGTGTTACAGATTTCTTATATGATCCTGCTGGTTTGCTTGTACGGTGCAGCAGTATGACCCATGGGTTGTTAGGAATCTCAAAACCTTGGATCTCTTTAATCCAGTGTAGGATAGTCAGCCAATAAGGATGGATAAGGGGCAATACCACCAAACATGGGCATGTGTCACTCATTCTCCGCATCCGCGCCAGCAGAATGGTGATGTTTGTGGAAAAGCTTTGTGGAGCACCACTAGGGTATAGTGCCACCCTGTCAACAATTTGTAGTTGACCTCTGCAGTTTTGGAAGACGTCGAGGACGTGTGAGACAAATGAAGGATTGTGGATCTCTGAGTCTCTGAGGGGTCTTTCTCCCAGTTGCTGATGAAAGTAGGATGTCCTGTGGAACCTAGCGTTTGTAAGGCTTGGTAGAAGTAAGAGAGGGGCTTCTCAACTGGTTGTTCTTCTGAAAAGGCAGATTCTATCAGTGTCAAATCCGAGATGGTATGTATGGGTTTTACAAGAGAATGAACAAAGGCTGATAGTTGACGGTATCGCCATTGATCCTTGATTGTCGCTGTTGGAGTTGGAATGAGTGTTGAGAGGGGTACGATGCCAGATGCGGTGGTAACTTGGTGTAGAAGGGCCATAGCCCCAAGGTTCCAGACATGGATTTTGGGGTCTATGTTCCCAGGGGGAAAGTAGTTGTGACTGGTCAGAGGCCTCAGAGGAGAGTTATGTGTCCATTTGTGTAACTTACACAGCGAGTCCCAGGTCATTAAGGTGGAACGTGTGAGTGGTGAGGTGGTTGTGGACAAAGTGCTATATTTCCTTGGGATCCATATTTGTGGGAAAAGGTCTGTGCCACATAGATCTATTTTTAAGGTTACCCAAAGCTTAGAGTCTCTATAATATTTCCAATCCGAAATTCTGTTCAATACTACTGCCAAGAAATATTGTTTAATGTCTGCCAGGGCTAGGCCTCCTTCCCTTTTGGGTCTAGTAAGGAGGGTCCTAGCAAGTCTGGGTCACCTTCTTTTCCAAACATATTTGCAAATCATAGTTCTTAACAGTGTAAAGAAGCCTGTGGGGATTCTATATGGAATCATCTGAAACTGGAACAGCAGCCTGGGCAATATGTTCATCTACACTACACTGATCCTCCCCAACCATGAGTGTGCGAGTTGGGACCGTTTCTGCAGGTCGGACCTGATCGCGTTTAACAGGGGCATGAAATTAGCGCTAAGCAAGGATGCGGGATTAGGGGTGAGAATTATTCCCAGATATTTCAACGAACGAGCTTGCCAACTAAAGGGGAAGGATCTTTTCAGTTAAGTCACGGTCGCATTTGGAATCGATGTATTTAAAATTTCAGATTTTATCATATTAATGTTAAAATTGGAAATGGCATTAAACGCTGAAAAGGCTGACATCAGGTTGGGAAGGGAGATCATGGGTTGTTGTATATAGAACAAAATGACATCGCATAGGCAGCATATTTATGTTCCGAGTTCCCTACGATAATCCCAAGAATGCTGGGATTGTCTCTAACCGTCAATAAAAATGGTTCTAGCGATAAGGCAAATGAAATGGGTGAGAGGGGACAGCCCCGGCGGGTGCCATTATATAGTTTGAAGGGGTCGCTTAGAGTGCCATTTATTCTCAATTGAGCAGTGGGTAAGTTGCAAAGAGAGGATATTTGGGCTAGAAGGGAGGCACCGATACCCAGGTGAGATAACGACCCCATCAGATATTCCCAGTCCACCCTATCGAACGCTTTTTCCACATCAGTCGATAATAAGAGGGTGGGCTGGGAAGATCCTTGCACATGAGCCATCAAAGACAGGGTACGGAGGGAGTTGACACGTGCCCCTCTGCCTAGGATGAAACCCGTGTGGTCTCTAGAAACCCATTGTGCCTATTCAACAGAGGGAGAAAGACATCAGCAAAGGAACGGTAATATGCTACCGTAAAGCCATCTGGGCCAGGCGGCTTGCCATTGGCCATGGCTTTTAATGCGACACACATTTCCGAGGTGGTGAATTTTCCTTCCAGGGTGGCTAAAGTATCACAGGGGAGTTTGGGTAAATTGGCCTGTGGCAGGTAATCTTGAATAAGCTTAGTTCTAGAGTCCTGGTCCGATGCATTTTGGTGAACATTGTATAATTGCTGATAAAATTATCTAAATTCTTTGGCTATTGCAGGAGTTTCATGTATTAAAGTATCGGCTGGGGACTTAATTTTAGCTATAAAGGTTGCAGATCTTTTCTGTTGCAATGAGCGAGCCAAAAGTCGGCCAGGCTTATTGCCCCATTCGTGCAAACGTTGGGCCATTATGCAGAACTGCTGTTTCTGTTCCAAATGAAAGAGGGCTTTCAGTTCTGGGTCAGAGTGTGGAGTATTGCCTGAGATAATCCAGCTTTGTGTCGCTGTTCAAGAGCACAAATCTCACAGATTAAATCTGCTCGTTGGCGTGTCCGTTACCTCTTTTTTCTGGAGTCTAATTCTATGAGTTTCCCATGAATAAGGGCCCTATGGGCCTCCCAGAGTGTACCCGGTGATATATCCGGGTGCATACTTTCCTTAAAATAAAGGTTCAGATCGCTTTTTTATCAATTTCCTCTAGTTTCAGGTGATCGTTGAGTTTCCAATTTGTTGTCCTATGGGGTAGGTATGGGATTTTTAGTTTAAACGTAATCAGGGCATGGTCAGATATGGTAGAGGTCTCAATGCCTGAGTCTAAAGAGAGGGAGAGGTTGTGGTGGTCTATGAGAAAATAATCAATTCTAGAATAGGTATGATGTAAATGGGAATAATGGGTGTAATCCCTCTTCCGCGGATGCATAATCCTCCACATGAAGGCCTCTTGAGGGCCTCGGGAAAGAGAGCCCTGACTGATGGGGGCATGGCCAGGGAGGAGTTAAAGTAAATTTGGCTATCTCAGGATTGGTACAAGAGGGGACAAAGGGTTGGGCCTGAGCTCAGGAGTTCGTCACCCCAGGGGATTATGGTCTTTTTCGGACAAAAGCATGGAAGAGCTGCCCACCCTCCCGCCCTAATTTTGATGGTATGTCACAGTGTGTTGCAGTTTTGGTGACCTTGCCAGCAGATATGGAACCTTTTTTATGCCCTGATGGTAATTGGGAGATTAACGGCCGGTCCGGAACTTATGGTAAGGACAGGCCCCTCCTTCATCTCCCTTTTACATTTGGAATTGAGTGCTCCCAGTGCAACTGTGACTGGCACGGTTTAAATATCTAATGTATGTTTGAGTTAAAATAAAGCTGTTGCCTTGCCCTTTCCAACTTTAATGGTTGTATGTGGTTTTTATTGGATGGGTAGAAGGGGTAAGGTATGTTAAGTGGTCATGGTAAGTTGGATGGGACCTGGGCTTATTGCACCTCAGCAGTCATGTCCATCAGTTGAGCTTCATGTAAGCATCTGCGTATGAACTCCAGACGTTTATGTGAGATACAGGAACTCCCCTGTGGTGTGTCTTGGAGAGGTTCTTGGAGTGTTGAAGTCCCAGCTAGGATGATGCAACCGGGTGACCGCTACAAAGCTCACTTGATCATGGTTGGGGGCATACAGGGCCCTAAGAATGCATGGCATACTACCCAGGCTGCCTTTTAGGAACAACAAACGACCCAGTGGATACATTTTCATGGGTTCAAACATGAACGAGGTGCCCCTGTGGAACCCAATGGCCACACCTTTTGCTTTATGAACATCAGATAAGCTATAGTACCATGTAGGGTAATGTTGGGAAAAAGTTTAACTGAAGTAGTGTGTGTGAGGTGGGTCTCCTGTAGGAAAACTATGTCTCCCCGCAGCCGATCCAGCTCTCTATATAGATTATGTCTTTTACCTGGAGCATGCAAGCCCCACACATTGAAAGATATTAAGTTCACTGTGGCCACGGGAACCAACAGGGAAAACTCATATGTACGCGTCTTCGAGGAAATTGAACCTGAGGCAAAGAACTGGAGAGGGAGAGGGGTGGGAGGAGGGGAAGGGCAGAAAAGAGAAAGGATTGAATAAAGAATGGAAAAAAGAACAAATTAACATTGTGTGGCAGTAAAACCAGAAACCACCTTAGGAGATGGTTAGTATGTGCATGCATAATTCTGCTGTGCAGGTATGGGGCACACAGAGGACCCAACACCCACATACACCCCGCCTCGCTGGGAGCTGGACCATGAGGGCATGGAGCCCCACGGTGCCCCATAGGGGGGACATATAGCCCCGGGCATCAGACAGCGAGCACCCAAACCAGTGTGAGCGATGTCTCGGTGCTCCGGCGCTGGCACCATGTCAATCAAAATTAGTTATTCTGAGTGTAAAACATAACTTTAAACTTTAGCCCTTAAACTTAGGGCAGAGCTATCCACCATTTAGCAAATACTAGTCAGAGTAAAACATGTAAACCAAACTGTAAAGAAGAAGAGGTTAACAGTACCCAATGGACAGTCATATACTTGCAGTCAGAGGCTAACACGGGGATCCAGACTTAGGGCACATTGGATCTCAGGCCTGGGATTCACCCCAGTTGGGGAGAGGCACTAGGGGTGGTAGAATGCTGCTTATGGTCTACCTTCTGCCACCGCGTTTCAGAGTGGTTAGGAAGGGAAGGGATGGCCTCCAGCCACCCGGGAAGCTCCCGTGGAGAGATGTTGATGTCCAAGCAAAATTTTTCTAGATCTTCTGGGGAGCGGAGTATCACTGTTTTACCGTCTGTTTGCAATAAGAGCCACTGGGAAGCCCCACTGGTAATTGATGGAGGCCGCTCGTAGCTTCTCTGTCAGGGGGTCGCAAGGCCCTGCGACGTTCCAGCGTTTCCCTGGTTAGATCCGGATAGAAGGATAGGGTTGCACCATCGCAGTCCAGGGAGGCAGCTTCTCTGGCCTTTATGAGCTCCTTCTCCTCGTAGTAGTGAACCCAGCAGATGATATCTCGTGGGGTGTCCAAAGACAGGTTGCGGGGACGCAAAGCCCTGTGCACCCTGTCTATTTTCAGGGGATGATCAGCTGCGTGGCCTAGTAGGCCATTAAAGATACCTCGGATGGATGGGAAAAGGTTATCGTTGCCGGTTGTTTCAGGTAGGCCTCTAATCCGTATGTTGTTCTGCCTGTTGCAGTTCTCCTGGTCCTCGATTTTGTAGAGGACCATCCTGTGTGCAATAGTGAGGCTGCGTGTGGTAGTCTGCAGACTTATAATGGCGATCCAGGTGCTGCTCCGTCTCCTCCACACGCTCCAATACTTGTGACAGATCTGAGCGCCATGCAGAGAGCTCTTTTTTAATGGATCATTCGAGACCCAGGAACATGGAAGCCAGCTCCAATTTAGTGGGGAGATCGCCAACCAGTGCTGCTACCTCTGAGTGCCTGGATGTGCTGCCCTCACCCTCCGAGCCGGGTGATGAGGCTGGAGAACGGTGTCTGGGTTCGGGTCTATGGCAAGAGGCGGAGCTCGTGCCACGTGGAGAATGACCTAGTCCATCAATATTCAGCAGATCCTCCAGTTCCACGGCCAGGAATCGTTTTATGCAGCCCAAAGAGGTTCATTTCTTAGGTAGTGACTTGGTTGTCCTTTTACGCATGATTTGCGAGTTGACAGCAATATTGAGTTGCCAAAAAAGTTAGTTAAAGCTGGTGTCAGCGCCGGAGCTCGGGAGAGACACATCTCTCACCGCTGCATGTCGAGACCACACCCCCAAATTGGATCCAAGATGTGCTGATGACATGACATGTTACTTTTTTTACAATTTTTATTTGGGTATGGTGTGTAATTAGTATATATCGGTTAGCTTTGCAAAAGGTGTTTAGTTCTTGATCTATCACTTTCTATTTTTGTTTTTGTGTTCGCAGCATGACAGAGCAAGCAGGTAAATATAACATGGTTATCAGCACAACTGTGTAGGTAAACTTAGTTGGTACCTGGAGAGTGCCAGAAGGGATTATGCTTATGTTTCTCAGAGTATGTGGAAAGATCAAAACAAAAAGAACAGGTAGTAAACACAATAACGGTATATAGTTTGATAAAGCCAGTGGATACGCTTAGTTCAATTTACTTTATATAGTAATATTAAATTAAATGTACTTATAAACATGTCATACGTACCTGTTCTAGGGTCCCCCACCAGCACTTTTCGCTCATTGTCTTCTCCATGTACCTCCATAGGAAGCTGTTTCATATGGTGGCACACATACTGGCTCAATGCTAAACTGCATTGTGTGTGTGTTCGCCCCCCCCTCCCCCCTGTTCACTGGATTTGATAAGTTGGATCCAGGCCTGGATCGAGATCAGGCTCAGGTAAGTATTTGGGTGGGAGGGGCTGGGGGAGCAGCTAACAATAGAGGGTTTTTTACTTTATATGCAGATAATGCATTAAGGTAAAAAAAACCTTTGGCCTTTACAACCACTTTAAGAAAAAGAAAACAATCTCTAGGCCATACCTAGTGCACCTTACCAACAAAACTCATAGATCTACTTTCAAACAGAGACTATTTCTCTGAAGGCCAAGAGTTCATTGCAGATGTATTTCTGTAGAGCACATTATTGACAAGGGGTGGTCCATCCTTTTTCTCTTTCACATCCTGTCTTAGGAAATTACTTCTATTCAAAAGTACAAAAAGCTTAATAGTAAGGACGAAAGCTTCTGTTTATCTTGAGTAGTTGCCAACTTAAATTTAAAATTTTTGTTTAAATCAGGATTTCCTGGTATTCCAATTTTCCGTAGCCTGCAACGCCCCAGCAATAAAACTTTATAGCTTTTAATCCTATACATGTTACATATATCATATGTGCAGCCGACTACCTACAGTTTTAATAATGCTGCAAACCAAATAAAGTGCATTTTAGCAAAAAAAGGTATATAGTTATCCTTTAGTTACATCACATGTAGCTAAAGTTTTAAAGTTACAATGTACTAATATGTTAAGACATTAACCACTTCAGCCCCGGAAGGATTTACCCCCTTCCTGACCAGAGCACTTTTTACAATTCGGCACTGCGTCGCTTTAACTGCTAATTGCGCGGTCATGCAATGCTCTACCCAAACGAAATTTGCGTCCTTTTCTTCCCACAAATAGAGCTTTCTTTTGATGGTATTTGATCACCTCTGCCGTTTTTATTTTTTGCGATATAAACGGAAAAAGACTGAAAATTTTGAAAAAAAATTATATTTTCTACTTTTTGTTATAAAAAAAATCCAATAAACTAAATTTTAGTCATACATTTAGGCCAAAATGTATTCGGCCACATGTCTTTGGTAAAAAAAATGTCAATAAGCGTATATTTATTGGTTTGCGCAAAAGTTATAGCGTCTACAAACTAGGGTACATTTTCTGGAATTTACACAGCTTTTAGTTTATGACTGCCTATGTCATTTCTTGAGGTGCTAAAATGGCAGGGCAGTACAAAACCCCCACAAGTGACCCCATTTTGGAAAGTAGACACCCCAAGGAAGTTGCTGAGAGGCATGTTGAGCCCATTGAATATTTATTTTTTTTGTCCCAAGTGATTGAATAATGACAAAAAAAAAAAAAAAAAAAATTACAAAAAGTTGTCACTAAATGATATATTGCTCACATAGGATATGTGGAATTGCACCCCAAAATACATTCAGCTGCTTCTCCTGAGTACGGGGATACCACATGTGTGGCACTTTTTGGGAGCCTAGCCGCGTACGGGGCCACGAAAACCCAGCACCACCTTCAGGATTTCTAAGGGCATACATTTTTGATTTCACTCCTCACTACCTATCACAGTTTTGAAGGCCATAAAATGCCAAGATGGCACAACCCCCCCCCCCCCAAATGACCCCATTTTGGAAAGTAGACACCCCAAGCTATTTGCTGAGAGGCATGGTGAGTATTTTGCAGCTCTCATTTGTTTTTGAAAATGAAGAAAGACCAGAAACAATTTTTTTTTCTTTTTTCAATTTTCAAAACCTTGTGACAAAAAGTGAGGTCTGCAAAATACTCACTATACCTCTCAGCAAATAGCTTGGGGTGTCTACTTTCCAAAATTGGGTCATTTGGGGGGGTTTTGTGCCACCTGGGCATTCCATGGCCTCCGAAACTGTGATAGGCAGTGAAGAGTGAAATCAAAAATTTACGGCCTTAGAAAGCCTGAAGGCGGTGCTTGGTTTTCGGGGTCCCGTGCGCGGCTAGGCTCCCAAAAAGTCCCACACATGTGGTATCCCCGTACTCAGGAGAAGCAACAGAATTTATTTTGGGGTGTAATTTCACAAATCCCCATGGCATGTTTGAGCAATATAACATTTAGTGACAACTTTGTGCAAAAAAAAAAAAAAAAATTTGTCTCTTTCCCGCAACTTGTGTCACAATATAAAATATTCCATGGACTCGACATGCCTCTCAGCAAATAGCTTGGGGTGTCTACTTTCCAAAATGGGGTCATTTGGGGGGGTTTGAACTGTCCTGGCATTTTATGCACAACATTTAAAAGCTTATGTCACACATCACCCACTCTTCTAACCACTTGAAGACAAAGCCCTTTCTGACACTTTTTGATTACATGAAAAAATTTTTTTTTTTTTGCAAGAAAATTACTTTGAACCCCCAAACATTATATATTATTTTAAAGCAAATGCCCTACATATTAAAATGGTGGGTGTTTCATTTTTTTTTCACACAGTAATTGCGCAGCGATTTTTCAAATGCATTTTTTGTGGAAAAAACACACTTTTTTAAATTTTGATGCACTAAAACACACTATATTGCCCAAATGTTTGATGAAATAAAAAAGACGATCTTAGGCCGAGTACATGGATATCAAACATGACATGCTTTAAAATTGCGCACAAACGTGCAGTGGCAACAAAATTAATACATTTTTAAAAGCCTTTAAAAGCCTTTACAGGTTACCACTTTAGATTTACAGAGGAGGTCTACTGCTAAAATTACTGCCCTTGATCTGACCTTTGTGGTGATACCTTTACATGCATGGTGCAATTGCTGTTTACATTTGACGCCAGACCGACGCTTGCGTTCGCCTTAGCGCGAGAGCAGGGGGGACAGGGGTGCTTTTTTTTTTTTTTTTTTTTCTTTATTATTTTTTTGCTTTTTTATCTTATTTTTAAACTGTTCCTTTCATTTTTTTTAAATCATTTTTATTGTTATCTCAGGGAATGTAAATATCCCCTATGATAGCAATAGGTAGTGACAGGTACTCTTTTTTGAAAAAATTGGGGTCTATTAGACCCTAGATCTCTCCTCTGCCCTCAAAGCATCTGACCACACCAAGATCGGTGTGATAAAATGCTTCCCCAATTTCCCAATGGCGCTGTTTACATCCGGCAAAATCTAAGTCATAAAATGCTCGTAGCTTCCGGTTAATTAGGCCATAGAGATGTTTGGAGCCACTCTGGTCTCTGATCAGCTCTATGGTCAGCTGGCTGAATCACTGGCTGCATTCTCAGGTTCCCTGTTGAGACAGGAGAGCCAGAGAAAAACAAGGAAGACGGTGGGGGGGGCATTCCCTCCCACTGCTTGTAAAAGCAGTCTAGAGGCTAATTAGCCGCTAGGATTGCTTTTACATGAAAGCCGACCGCTGGCTAAAAACAATGATACCAAGATGATACCTAAACCTGCAGGCATCATTCTGGTATAACCACTCAAAGTCGTGAATGGCGTACCTGAAGACAAAAAAATGGTTAACAATAAAGCACAGTAAACGGTAAAGTATAAAAAATGCATACCTGAAAAGCAAACATGATAAAACATAATAACAATAAAACATTGCAGAATATAATACAGTAAAAAAGAGCAGAACAATAGAGAGAGAATAGAGAGAGAGAGAACAATGAAACAACAACTATTTTTTTTTTATTTTTGTTTGTGTTTTTTTTTTTTTTTACACTTTTTTTTGTAACTGTAACTTTTATAACTGTAACCGGTTCCAGGTTCGGGTCTCTCAAAATGCGATGGCATCTTGGGAGACCCTGAGAAAGTGTGCCTAGTCTGTGCAATGCTGTACCCTACGCTAATACTCAACTAGTGAATGGTAGCGTTCAAAACATTCACCAATGCAAAGACCAGGATTGTCAGGACAGCAGGGACAATAATAGCGGGTGTCACGCCTATATCCGCGCTTGCTGCAGACACAACATCTTTTTTGGGGGGGTTCGTTGGGTAGGGGTACTCAGGAGGACATATAAATGCCTCTCATGCACCTGACTGCATTTGGTTGGGGATGTGAATGGGGGAAGTACGGGCGCTGCAGAAGCGGTGGGTTCCCAATTAGGATTGGCGAATGCAGCAGGAAGGGCATTATGGGCACGACAGGCCTTTGTTTGTCTTTTTGGTGGCAGTGGGACACTACTTGTGCTTGCCACCTCACCAGCTTGAACTGCACTTATGGGACTCGCCACGTCACCACGTGTTACTGCAGTGCTGGTTTGACTACGACCGGGGTGTACTAGGCCGCTGGCGCTTGCCAGTTCACCAAAACGCTACAAAAAAAAGTGACAGTGATCGATCGATACTGCACTTGGGTGGGCTGGGCTGGGCAGGGCGGAGGGGCAAAATGCAGGTGCTAGCAGGTATCTGGGCTGATCCCACTAACACTGCGTTTTTGGGAACCCTAAACTGCTGGGGACGCTAGTATAGATCTGATCGTATCAGATATTGATCCGATCAGATACTATACCACTAAGGGAGGCGTATGCTGCGTGTGTGGGTGTTAGCGGTACTGGCGCTAATCTGACGCTGCCTGGGGCTGGTGCTTGCCAGTTCACCAAAATGCTACCAAAAAAACTGTTAGCGATCGCAGGGATCAGGCCTGACTCTGCGAACGCTGCAGTTATGCGTTTAGTGTTTTGTAAGTGTCAGTGATCGATCGATACTGCACTTGGGTGGGCTGGGCTGGGCCAGGCGGAGGGGAAAAACGCAGGTGCTAGCAGGTATCTGGGCTGATCCCGCTAACACTGCGTTTTTGGGAACCCTAAACTGCTGGGGACGCTAGTATAGATCTGATCGGATCAGATATTGATGCGTTCAGATACTATACCACTAAGGGAGGTGTACGGTGCGTGTACGGTGCGTGCGTGGGTGTTCGCGGTACTCGCGCTAATCTGACGCTGCCTGGGGCGACGCATATCACCGCCGGGTGACCAGGGGGCTAAACCTTTATTCGGTAATAAACGGCGGGTGCCCTGACACTATAAAAAATAAACAAACTAACCAGCGTCACCCGTAACAGTTATACGGTGATCAGTGGTGAAAGGGTTAACTAGGGGGCAATCAAGGGGTTAAGACATTTATTAGATAGTATATGGGGTCCCTGTCACTATAAAACGCTGACAGCGAACCTAAATATTTACGTTCCTAACTAGCGTCACCAGTGACACTAATACAGCGATCAGAAAAATGATCGCTTAGCGACACTGGCGACAGGGGGTGATCAAGGGGTTAAAACTTTATTAGGGGGGGTTAAGGGGGTACCCTAGACCTACAGGGGGCTAACACTCACTGTCCTACCACTGTTAACTGTCACAAACTGACACTATGCAGTAATCAGGAAGAAAAAAAAAAAAAAAACCTGCTTGGTGTCAGTTTGTGACAGGGGGGGGTGATTGGGGGGGATCGGGGGGCGATCAGGGGGGGGATCGGGGGTGTTTAGTGTGCCTGGCATGTTCTACTGTGTTGTGTGTGAGTGTTGGTGCACTTACATGTCGTCTCTCCTCGGCGCTGGAACGGAAACTGGCCAGCCGAGGAGAGATGACATCACATCCTCTGCCTCTGTGTACTATACAGAGGCAGGGGATGTTTCTCATTGGCTGGGAGCGATCGCGAGGGGGGGGCCACGATCGGATGGTCTCCCCCTCGTCTCTCATCGCTCCCAACCAAACGCCGACCGCCGATGGCACCGGGGGGGGGGTCCGATCGGACCCCCCGCCCGCGGGAAGGCAATCACGTACCAGGTACGTGATTTTGCCTGCCTGTGCCGCTCTGCTCACGTATATAGGCGTGAGGCGGTCGGCAAGTGGTTAAACATTGAGGGAAATTAACTAAAACTGGAGCAGACAGAATCTGAAATTGTATGCCAAAATATTAGCCAATAGATTGAAGAGAATAATGCTGGATTGGATACATACAGACCAAGTGGGGTTCATACCTGGGAGAGAAGGAAGAGATAACGGAGTAAGAACATTGTTACTCCTACAAAAAATAAATAGAGACAGAGACAGCTTTATTCCTGTCAATAGATGCGGAAAAAGCATTTGACAGGGTAGACTGGGTAGAGGACATAGGGATCGGCCCAAAAATGACTAGACTGATTAAAACACTTTCCTGGCCATACCTCACGTCAGCACACAATGGGTTAATGCCTCATCTGGCGCCCACATGACAACCTTTGCCTAGATGAATAAAAGATAGCTCCTCCCCCACTGATGTGTTCTTTTTTTGGGTCTGCTCCAGGCCACCTGTGGATTGCAGTGGTAAGTACTTTGTTTGCTGCAAGGATATCCCCCCTACTGCACCGCCCCTCCATGTTCAGACTCTCATGGAGTTGGAACACCCAGAATGTTGGACAGTAAAGCCTCCAAAGGTATCCTTTGTGCTGGGTCATGGGCAAAGTTGCTTAGATAGCACAAATATTTTACAGGTGTGGTATTAGTAAGCTCTGCAATGTCACCATTGGGGTTTTTCTGTCTTGTATAGGCAGCGTGCCGCTCTCCTGGCTTTGTCTTCAGTCTGAGAGCGGCAGGTGGATGATATCACAGAGGGCAGGGAGACGGACGGAGAGGGGTAGCGACCGCCAGTCACCAAGCAGCAGCTTAAACAGTCTTAGAACCTCCGGACAGTAGAGCTGTAAAGTTCTGACGCAATTCTTGTATGTATCTATAACTGGCCTCTGAGCTAAGTCAGTTCTAATCTGTTATTTAACACCATGTTGTATGTCAGTTTGATGCAATGTTTTATTAAAATGGAATGCATATGTTCTGAACTCTGTAATGTCAAATATATTTCACACAAAGTTTTTATTTGAGATAAAAAAAAAAACGGCACAGAGCCGGCACAGGAATTGATTTTTCTCCCCTCTCTGCGGTCCTGCCAGTTTTCTTTTGTGTGGTAAAGACTTGTTGCCTCTTTGCTCCCCTACTGTGCTGTGTGTTCCCTGGGGTTAGACAGTCTGACAGGTTTTGTCTCAGATTCTGTGTCTCCTGTCTGCCTCTGGAAGGCTGTCTGACCTCACCTGCTGCTGCTTAAGTAGATAAAATGGATAGGTCTTAAAGAGACAAGGTTCCTTTTTTTTCTTGGTGAGAGAATTATGGTTTTTTTTCCATATTTTTTTTGCACATATGAGCTCACCACACTTGTCAGTGGCACAGAAGATTAGCGAAGGTATGAGCGGGCGGTGTCCCATATCTTCAAAAGAGTCCTCCAGGAATGCTCAAGGAATGCAGTATGGTGTTTTGCATGATTTTAGGAGTAGAAGCCCTAAACGCAAACACTCCAGAAAATCTATGACCCGCCACTGGTCATCCCCTGACTGGGATAATATGCATTCATCACATTCCCACACAGGGTGGCTTTTATGCTCCTCAAGCAGCTTACCTGGCAATGGCTCACATGAGTTTAGGCAATAGAAAATGTCTTTCCCAGCCCTGTAGCAAACATTGGCCATTAATCGGCATGGATTGCCTCAAATGCTAATGGATAAGGAACAGGCAAGATGCAGGCCGAACAGTTGCAAACGCATGCAGAAATTTCCAAATGTGAAAAAGGAAGAACTTCTTTTCCCATAATGACGGAGTTAACAGCTCATTGCTGAAGAATGGGAGAGATGTAATAAGAAGACCAATTTACAGTAAAGGTCTCCAAGCTTTATTTCAATGGAGCTGGCTGATGCATGTTTAAGTACTACACTTCCAGAAGTGGATGGGGCCTGCCAGCATCAGGCGCGCAAGTGTCTTTGCCTTTTAATACCTTTTCGGAATCCCACCGGTTGAAAAAATTTACTTAAGGCTGGTTTACACTGGATGCAGTCCAATGCATTTTTATTAGAGTCAAAAATCCATAAACAGGGTTTACCATGGATTCCAATAACCTACATCACATCGGTGCTGTGTGTTCCAGTACAGTCAACTAAAGGAGAACATGTTGCATTTTTTTATCTATGGAGCATATCTATAACATGGCAAACGCATTGAAAAAGCAATTGAACACCTCAAAAGTGTGCATGCAGAAAAACCTCTTCAACTCAGAAATTGTGGTGAACTGGCCTGCAGACTTGCAGAAAATGTATACTGTGACAGGTTTTTGCCTGTGGACTAGCGACAGCGCTGTGATGTTTAAAGCATTAATAAATGGCCTTTAATTCAAGTGGAACCTGCAGGAGTGGGCATGGTTCGGGAGGACTTGAACTTGGCTGATGACTTTTGGCCGAGGTTTCAATAGACCTAGTTCTAGGGCTGGCACATTCAGTCACAGCCATAAGAGCTTTTGTGGTTGTGCCACTGGAGGGTGCATGATGCTTCCACACAAGCCCTTTGTAACATTCTCCATAAGAGGAGGTTATTGTTTGGCAAAGCGCTGGACAAAGCGAGTGACAGAAGAAATGTCCAGAGTATGGTCACAGTCTAACAAGATGAAGCAGCTGTCTTTTTTCTCAAATCAGTTGATCTTCAGAAGGGTTCAGGAGGCCAAATCTAACAGGACTGGCTGAAATTTACCAGATCACAATGAAGGGGACTCAAACTTCCTATGTACATGGAATCCAATCCAAAGCAGGCTGCTAGACATTTGGAAAGTCTTTTGAAGGTGGGCCCATCTAGTGTCTTCCAGTGGGGGTAAGGATAGCCTCCTTTTTGGAGGGTTTGGGCAACAAACATCAAAAACGGTTAGCTGGGAGTACAATCAACAAATCCTTTCATTCATGACCAACAGATCTCAAGAAGAAAGAATTACTGCAAGATTACATATAAGAATTATACTGCAACAAGTCCATAGTGCTGGTGCCACTAAAAGAACAAATATGGGAGTTTCTCCCCATTCTTTCTAGTACCCAAGGCTTCAGGAGCTTTCCCTACTGTTTGGGTTTGAAGAAATCAAATGGGTACATACACAACAAAAGGTTCAAGATCGAGTCTCTGCAAACAGTCATGGCGATAATTCAGCATGAGGACTAGTTAGAGTCAATCGACCTGCCGAACTTATACTTCCATATACCAAGCAGGATCTGGAGCCAGAAGGGATGTCAGCAAAGCCAGTCTTTAAACAGGAACGCAGGAGATGTTTCTTGCGATGTTGACCAAGGCGAAGGCAGAGCTCCTTTGGACTGGACAGCTTAAGTAGGCAGGACTGACGAGCAGGATATCAACAACAGCTGAGTAACTGTGGAGACTGATGGGAGCTGGTAATTAGCTGACAGCTGAGCAGCCAGCTCAGAGAAGGAAGGGCTGAGTCCAGCCCTGACAGTACCCCCTCCTCAACGACCCCTCCCCCTTGGAGGACCACCAGGCTTGAGGGGAAAACGTCTATGGAAATCACGGAGGAGGACAGTTGCATGTACGCGGGATGAGACCCAAGAGCGTTCCTCCAGACCGTACCCTTTCCAATGCACCAGGTACTGTATGCACCCACAGAACCTACAGGAGTCAACAATGGACTGTACTTCATACTCCTCATGGTTCTCAAACTGTACAGGGTGAGCACGAGGCACCGAGGTGGTAAAGCGGTTGCAGACCAAAGGTTTTTAATAAGGAGACATAAAATACATTCAAAATATGCATATTAGAAGGAAGGTCTAATGCGTAAGCCACTGGGTTAATCCTGGGAAGAATATGGAAAGGCCCAATAAACCGAGGTGCGAAATTCAGTGAGGGAACATGAAGCTGGAGATTGCGAAATGACAGCCAGACCCTGTCCCCAACCTAATAGGAAGGTGCAGGCAGGCATCTGCGGTCAGCATGGAGTCTGTACCTAACATTAGCATGACGCAAAGCCTCCTGGACTTGTGCCCAAGTGTAACAAAGACCACGGAGATGCTCCTCTAATGCAGGAATACACTGCGGAACAAACAAGTCAGGCAACATGGAAGGTTGGGTACCATAATTTTCCATAAACAGGAAAAATCGGGAAGCAGAATTCAAGGCACTGTTGTGAGCAAACTCTGCCCACGGTAATAGGCCTGACCAGTTGTTATGATGGTCAGAAATATAGCAACGTAGGAATTGCTCCAAGGACTGATTGGCTCGTTCTGTGGCCCCATTAGACTGCGGGTGATACGCAGAGGCAAAAGCTGATTTCCCAACTGTGCACAAAAGACTCGCCAGAACCGGGAAACGAACTGACTACCCCTGTCCGAGACAATCACCTTGGGTAGCCCATGTAAGCAAAAGATCTCCTGAGCAAAAATGGAAGCCAGTTCCTTAGAAGTTGGAAACTTCTTAAGTAGAATACAATGACACATCTTTGAGAACCAGTCAACCACCATAAGGATAACTGTGTTGACCTGGGAGTTGGTTAACTCCACAATGAAATCCATAGACAGGTGGGTCCAGGGCCTCTCTCAAATGGGTATGGATTGTAGGAGGCCCACTGGAAGGTGTTGTGGAGTCTTATGCCGTGTACACATGACCAGACTTTCCGTCAGAATAGACTCCGGCGGTCTTTCTGACGGAGTTCCGCTGAAAAAGACTTGCCTACACATGATCACACCAAAGTCTGATCGTTTAGAACGCGATGATGTACGATGGGACTAGAAAAAGGAAGTTCAGTAGCCAGTAGCCAATAGCTGCCCTTGCGTCGTTTTTGGTCCGTCGGAATAGCATACAGATGAGCGGTTTTCCCGATAGGAAATGATTCCATCGGAAAGATTTGAAACATGTTCTATTTCTAGGTCCGTCAGAATTGTAGAAAGAAAAAGTCAGATGAAGCCCACACACGATCAGAATGTCTGATGGAATGATTCCGTCAGACCTTTTCTGCTGGAAAGTCTGGTCATGTGTACGCGGCATTACTCTGAGCACACACAGAACAGGCAGCTATGAAGGCAGTTACATCAGCAGGTAGACTAGGCCACCAGAATTGTTGGGAAATGGCCCAAATGAGTTGATTCTTCCCAGAGTGGCCAGCTGCCTTGGGAGAATGGTGAGTCTGTACGGCAGTACGGAGACTCTCTGGGACAAAGCAACGGTCACAAGGTTTCTCAGGAGGAGCATGGACCTGAGCAGCAAGAATTTTGTCACCCAAAAGAGAAGTGAGACTGGTGCGAACCGTAGCCAGAATACGATCAGGAGGAATCACAGGAACCGGAACTGACTCCAACTTGGAAGTGGAGGAAAATTGTCGTGACAAGGCGTCAGCCCTTACATTCTTAGTACCGGGTAAGAATGAGACAATGTAATTGAAACTTGACAAGAAAAGAGCCCATCGCGCTCTTCTGGGAGAGAGGCGTTTAGCCTCAGACAAAAATGTGAGATTCATTCAGACAGAAGGGCGCCAACACCAGTCTCAGAAGCATCAACCTCAAAGATAAACGGTAATGGAGGATCAGGATGTGCCAACACAGGAGCAGAAACAAAGGCCGCCTCGAGACTCTCATAGGCCTTAATGGACTCCGGAGACCAACTCTGTGGTTTACCATCCTTTCTGGTCATAGCAGTCAGGGGCTTTGAATAAACTTCTGATAATAGTTGGCAAAGCCCAGGAAACGCTGCAAAGGAGAGGACGTAAACCCACAGGTTGGGGCCACAGTAGGACTGCCGAAAGTTTCCCTGGGTCCATTGAAAAACCAGCAGTGGAAATGACATAGCCCAGGAATTTAACCTGTTCACGATGGAACTCGCACTTCTCCAGTTTACAATAGAGATTGTTCTCTCTTAGTTTTTGAAGCACACGACAGATATCTGTGTGGTGGCTTGGAAAATATGAGGATATCAGGGCTGGACTGGCCAACCGGGATACCGGGAAATCCCCCAGTGGGCCGGTGGTCTGGCTACCCCTGCGGCTGCCGGCCGCTGTGAGGGCAGCGGCGCCTGAAAGAAAAATGGCTGCGGGGGCCGGGCCGACGTGCAACTGCGCAGGCGCCAGCGCTGTTCCGAGGTTGGCCATGCTCAGGAAAACCCGTACACGCTCGGCAATTTTCAGAAGTGCGGGCGCATGCGCAGTGACATGATGGTGCCGAGCGGCGCCATTTTTAAACGTAAAGCGGTTGCAGCGCTCAGTGTCTGGCGTCTGGTGGCCTGTGCCTCTTCCTGCGTCCCCCCACAGCCTCTGACCTGCTGCCCGCCCCCCCCCCTGCAGCCTCTGATCACCTGTCCCCCCCCTGCAGCCTCTGATCACCTGTCCCCCCCTGCAGCCTCTGATCACCTGTCCCCCCCTGCAGCCTCTGATCACCTGTCCCCCCCTGCAGCCTCTGACCACCTGTCCCCCCCCTGCAGCCTCTGACCACCTGTCCCCCCCTGCAGCCTCTGACCTCCTGCCCCCCCCTGCAGCCTCTGACCTCCTGCCCCCCCCTGCAGCCTCTGACCACCTGTCCCCCCCTGCAGCCTCTGACTTCCCGTCCCCCCCTGCAGCCTCTGACCTCCTGCCCCCCCCTGCAGCCTCTGACCTCCTGCCCCCCCTGCAGCCTCTGACCTCCTGCCCCCCCCTGCAGCCTCTGACCTCTTGCCCCCCCCCTGCAGCCTCTGACCTCCTGCCCCCCCTGCAGCCTCTGACCTCCTGCCCCCCCTGCAGCCTCTGACCACCTGTCCCCCCCTGCAGCCTCTGACCACCTGTCCCCCCCTGCAGCCTCTGACCTCTTCTCGTCCCCTCCTCAGCCTCTGACCTCTTCTCGTCCCCTCCTCAGCCTCTGACCTCTTCTCGTCCCCTCCTCAGTCTCTGACCTCTTCTCGTCCCCTCCTCAGCCTCTGACCTCTTCTCGTCCTCTCCTCAGCCTCTGACCTCTCCTGTGGTCCCCTCCGCAGCCTCTGACCTCCCCTGCACCATCCGCAGCCTCTGACCTCCCCTGCATCATCCGCAGTCTCTGACCTCCTGTCCCCCCTGCAGCCTCTGACCTCCTGTCCCCCCTGCAGCCTCTGACCTCCTGTCCCCCCTGAAGCCTCTGACCTCCTGTCCCCCCTGCAGCCTCTGACCTCCTGTCCCCCCTGCAGCCTCTGACCTCCTGTCCCCCCTGCAGCCTCTGACCTCCTGTCCCCCCTGCAGCCCCTGACCTCCTGTCCCCCCTGCAGCCTCTGACCTCCTGTCCCCCCTGCAGCCTCTGACCTCCTGTCCCCCCTGCAGCCTCTGACCACCTGTCCCCCCTGCAGCCTCTGACCTCCTGTTCGCACCCCCCTGCAGCCTCTGACCTCCTGTCGACCCCTCCTCAGCCTCTGACCTCCTGTCGACCCCTCCTCAGCCTCTGACCTCCTGTCGTCCCCTCCTCAGCCTCTGACCTCCTGTCGTCCCCTCCTCAGCCTCTGACCTCTTCTGTGATCCCCTCCGCAGCCTCTGACCTCTCCTGTACCATCCGCAGCCTCTGACCTCTCCTGTACCATCCGCAGCCTCTGACCTCTCCTGTACCATCCGCAGCCTCTGACCTCTCCTGTACCATCCACAGCCTCTGACCTCTCCTGTACCATCCGCAGCCTCTGACCTCTCCTGTACCATGCGCAGCCTCTGACCTCTCCTGTACCATGCGCAGCCTCTGACCTCTCCTGTACCATGCGCAGCCTCTGACCTCTCCTGTACCATGCGCAGCCTCTGACCTCTCCTGTACCATGCGCAGCCTCTGACCTCTCCTGTACCATGCGCAGCCTCTGACCTCTCCTGTACCATGCGCAGCGTCTGACCTCTCCTGTACCATGCGCAGCCTCTGACCTCTCCTGTACCATGCGCAGCCTCTGACCTCTCCTGTACCATGCGCAGCCTCTGACCTCTCCTGTACCATGCGCAGCCTCTGACCTCTCCTGTACCATCCGCAGCCTCTGACCATCTCCTGTCTTATATCACGTCTGCAGTCTGGAGCGGAGTCAACAGTGGGAGTGCCTCAGGGATGGGGGTCATGGGAGAAGTCATACATGTATGGACTATGGAGAGGAAACTATGGGATAAAACCAGAGCCACCGAGCTGGAGCCGACTGACTGAGCCCTGTACGGTGCACCTGAGAGGAGGTCAGTGACAGCGCCGCCAGGCCTTCCTGAGAGGGGGGGGTCAATACAATATTGTAAGGGGGCACTGATATATAGGTTTCCCCCTATATCAGTAAACCCCCGTACCTTAGTGTTTTCTTTCTGCAGAAGGTGGTCTCTGGTCACCAGAGTCCTCCCCACATTCCCAGAGTTCCCCTTTACATCATAGTCTGCAGGATTCCACCTTACAGTGCAAGGGGGAACTCTGATGTAAAGGGCAATTCTGCAGACCCTGATGTAAGTGAGAACTCTGATGTAAAGGGCAATTCTGCAGACCCTGATGTAAGTGAGAACTCTGATGTAAAGGGCAATGCTGCAGACCCTGATGTAAGTGAGAACTCTGATGTAAAGGGGAATGCAGTGGACTCTGATATAAGTGGGGTCTCTGGTCACCAGTGCCCCCCTTTTATATCAGAGTTCCTGCTTAGATCATGATCTGCAATGTTCCCCTTTATGTCAGAGTTCCCTTGCACTGTAAAGGGGAATCCTCCTGATGTATGGGGGGAACTCTGTGCTGGGTTATATTAATCTGACCTTCATGTAAGAGGATAAATATGGTGTTTGACTTTTGTTTAACTTAACACATTGCTAATAGCAGTTTATAGCTTAAATATTGATATTTGCACTGAAACCTGCCATTTACGGCACCTTTTTTTTGCAGTATCAGTAAAAAATGTGCCAGTAAATGCCATGATTTTGCCAGTAAAAAAATAAAAAATTGCTGCTGTTTGTAAATTTCATGTCTCTCTTATCTATAGATAATACACTCTTCAAATGTGCTTTAAAATGCATGGTTTTCCCTTTTGTGAACAAAAAAATAACGACGTTATGCAGTTGGGCTGGTATAAAAATGCTATGGGGCTGGTATGAAATTATTTCCAGGGCTGGTTTTTATTCCCAGTCCGGCCCTGGAGGATATCATTGAGATAAACCACCACACATACCTGCAACAAATCTCGGAGGACATCGTTAATAAATTCCTGGAAAACTGCGGGGCAGTACAAAGGCCAAAAGGCATTACGAGGTACTCATAATGGCCTGTTCTGGTATTAAATGCAGTTTTCCACTCGTCACCCTCATCAATCCTCACAAGATCGTATGCCCCTCTCAAATCAAGCTTCATGAAAACCGTTGCTCTCTTGAGGCAGTCAAATAACTCTGTAATCAATGGAATCGGATAGGCATTCTTAATTGTGAAAAGATTGAGACCCCTATAATCAATATAAGGTCTCAGTTCACCACTCTTCTTCTTCACAAAGAAGAAACCAGCATCAGCAGGAGACGGGGATGAAAACCTGAGAAAGTGCGTCTGCAACATACTCCTCCATGGCCTTATCTTCCAAGACCAGCAAAGGGTAAACCCGGCCACCAGGGGGTACCATGACACCATGTTGAAGGTCAATTGCGCAATCATACAGCCGGTGTGGAGGCAAACTAATGGCTTGACCTTTGTCAAAGACATCGCTAAAATCGCGGTACTCCTCCAGCTGGGAGGAGAGTGAAGAGGTGCACAGGACCTTGGCTACCTTCTGGAAGCATGTCTCACTGCATTGTGGTGACCAGGAGAGAACTTCAGCATGGTGCCAATCAAAAGAGGGGTTGTGCCTCTGTAACCAAGGATAACCCATAACCAGCGGAAACTTAGGTGAGGAAATAACTTGGAATTGGATTATCTCATGGTGAAAAGCTCCATAGCCATGGACAATGAAACTGTCTCATGAGTCACATGGGCAGGCTGTAGAGGTCTCCCGTCAAGAGCCTCAATGGCAAGTGGAGTTTCACGCAGCTGCAGCAGAATCGAGTTCTTCAATACAAAGGCAGCATCAATGAACAGGCCTGCAGCCCCAGAGTCAATTACAGCCTGTACAGTCAGGTCCATAAATATTGGGTCATCGACACATTTCTAATCTTTTTGGCTCTATACACCACCACAATGGATTTGAAATGAAACAAACAAGATGTGCTTCAACTGCAGACTTTCAGCTTTAATTGTGGGTATTTACATCCAAATCAGGTGAATGGTGTAGGAATTACAACAGTTTGTATATGTGCCTCCCACTTTTTAAGGGACCAAAAGTAATGGGACAATTGGCTGATCAGCTGTTCTATGGCCAGGTGTGTGTTATTCCCTCATTATCCCATTTACAAGGAGCAGATAAAAGGGGTCCAGAGTTCATTTCAAGTGTGCTATTTGCATTTGGAATCTGTTGCTGTCAACTGTCAATATGAGATCCAAAGAGCTGTCACTATTATTGAAGCAAGCCATCATTAGGCTGAAAAAACAAAACAAACCCATCAGAGAGATAGCAAAAACATTATGTGTGGCAAAAATCAAATGTTTGGAACCTCCTTAAAAATAAAGAACGCACCGGTGAGCTCAGCAACACCAAAAGACCCGGAAGACCACACAAAACAACTGTGGTAGATGACCGAAGAATTCTTTCCCTGGTGAAGAAAACACCCTTCACAACAGTTGGCCAGATCAAGAACACTCTCCAGGAGATAGGTGTATGTGTGTCAAAGTCAACAATCAAGAGAAGACTTCACCAGAGTGAATACAGAGGGTTCACCACAAGATGTAAACCATTGGTGAGCCTCAAAAACAGGAAGGCCAGATTAGAGTTTGCCAAACAACATCTAAAAAAGCCTTAACAGTTCTGGAACAACATCCTATGGACAGATGAGACCAAGATCAACTTGTACCAAAGTGATGGGAAGAGAAGAGTATGGAGAAAGAAAGAAACTGCTCATGATCCAAAGCATACCACCTCATCATTGAAGCATGGTGGTGGTAGTGTCATGGTGTGGGCATGTATGGCTGCCAATGGAACTGGTTCTCTTGTATTCATTGATGATGTGACTCCTGACAAAAGCAGCAGGATGAATTCTGAAGTGTTTCGGGCAATATTATCTGCTCATATTCAGCAAAATGCTTCCAAACTCATTGGACAGCGCTTCACAGTGCAGATGGACAATGACCCGAAGCATACTGTGAAAGCAACCAAAGAATTTTTTAAGGGAAAGAAGTGGAATGTTATGCAATGGCCAAGTCAATCACCTGACCTGAATCCGATTGAGCATGCATTTCACTTGCTGAAGACAAAACTGAAGGGAAAATGCCCCCAAGAACAAGCAGGAACTGAAGACAGTTGCAGTAGAGGCCTAGCAGAGCATCACCATTGATGAAACCCAGCATCTGGTGATGTCTATGCGTTACAGACTGCAGGCTGTAATTGACTGCAAAGGATTTGCAACCAAGTATTAAAAAGTGAAAGTTTGATGGATGATTGTTAATCTGTCCCATTACTTTTGGTCCCTTAAAACGTGGGAGGCACATATACAAACTGTTGTCATTCCTACACCGTTCACCTGATTTGGATGTAAATACCCTCAAATTAAAGCTGAAAGTCTGCAGTTAAAGCACATCTTGTTTGTTTCATTTCAAATCCATTGTGGTGGTGTATAGAGCCAAAAAGATTAGAATTGTGTCTCAATAGTTATGGACCTGACTGTATATATATATTGTATATATGTTATAATATACAGTAAATATCTACATGTGTTTAAATAATGTTTGGCTTGATACTGTTATTGCCATACTTTCCCACAATTTTACCTTGTGAAACAACAAACAGAAGAGATTTCTACTTGCATGAACCCTTTTGACAGATAAAATGCATTAAGAAGAAATATTGATCTTAAACTGTGTATGATGGAAATTGCCAACTACTTCTTCATTGTATGATATCCCATTTTATCTTGATTTACTGCTTGAAAAGCAACATCCTGGCAACAAAAGATTTTACTGGGACATTTTAGCAAAGAAAAAAACAGCAATAATAATTTAAGGAACAAGCACGCATACCCACACAGAGCCAAATCATGAACAAGGCAACCATAGGATAAAACTTGGAATGGTAGATATCCAGGGGCTCCAGCTACAACCTTCATGCTCTTGCAGTAAACCAGAAATATGCTGTAGTGCAATTGGTCAAAGCTGTGCACCTGCTAGTCACTACACAAGGGATGATGTACTTGTATGCAAGTGTCTGTTAGGGCCATACCAGTACAGACAATGCCAATGGGGCAGCTTCTTTATGACATTTGAAGTCTTAATTAATGTTAATTGAGGGAATAAGAGGGCCTTCCCTGCCACCTTACCTATTGCCCCATTTTCCCTTGAGTCTGTGTTCACACTGCTCCGACATGGAGGTCGGATGACAGACTTTGCCCTACGACTTCATGTCCGACGTCAATGCAACTTAAAAAAAACTAGATCTGACCTTAATCTGACAATACCAGGCCCTTTGGATCTGGTATGAATCTTGAGGGGGGAAACCCCACGCCAAAATTGAAAAAAAAAACAAAAAACCGTGTGGGGTCCTCCACCACACCAAAAAAAAATGGCACTGGGTCCCCCCAAAATCCATACCAGACCCTTATCCGAGCACGCAGATCAGGAAAGGGGGGACAAGAGAGCGTGCTCCCCCTTATGGACAATACCAGGCCACATGCCCTCAACATGGGGGTTGGGTGCTTTGGAGCAGGGCGGACACTGTGCTCCCCAGCCCAAAGTACCCTATCCCTGTGTTGATGAGGGGAAGGGGTCTCTGGATGACTACACTGGATGACCACGCTCCATGGCTATATAATTTATGACACACGCTGGAGCTAACACATCAGCGGGAGCTAGCTTTGGAAACTAGCGTTGTGAGAAAACATCAAGGGAGAGAAGAACAGGCAGGAGAACCAGAGGAAGAAGACAGCGGAGGGAGAAGAACTAGAGGCAGAAGTACCAGAGGAAGAAGACAGCGAAGAGAGAAGAACCAGAGAGAGAAGAACCGGAGGGAGACGACATCAGAGAAGGGAGAAGAACCAGAGGAAGCAGACATCACCAGAGAGAGAATAACCAGAGGGAGAAGACGCGTTGGAGCTACTTACAGTGCCTTGAGAAAGTATGCATATCCTTTGAAATTTTCCACAATTTGTCATGTTATAACCAAAAATGTAAATGTATTTTATTGGGATTTTATGTAATAGACCAATGAGAAGTGGCATGTAATTGTGAAGTGGAAGGTAAATGATACATGATTTTCCAAATTATTTCCAAATAAATATCTGAAAAGTGTGGTATGCATTTGTATTCAGCCTCATTTACTCTGACTCCCTAAGTAAAATCTAGTGGAACTGTAATGAAGAAACCCACACTCCGCTTGAGTGCTGGCATCATATACCGCTTTCTCCCAGTCTGAATATAGATATCAGATATTCCAACCGCTCACAACCACAAAACAAGACAATACTTGTTTGTTTGCTGAACATGAACTGATTTATTTGAGATGATACACAAATATATAAAGCAGGATGACACTACAAACTATAACCAGAAACCTAATTAACATGAGCTAGTTTACTAATCATTTACCCAGACTTGGTGTCTCAGAGATATGACCTTTCAGGGCAGCCTTGCCGTCTCCTAACTCACAACTTACAATACACATAAGTAGAAACACATCCCCCAATAGTTTACTAGGAGACAAAGGTGTGTTAATGAGCATAATAAACTATTGGGTGAAAGACCTGGGCTTTCCAGATCTCATTAATCAGCATTCTTTTCACATACATCTGTCCACAGTGTCCCAAGCTGGCAGAGACCATCATGGCCTCCTTAATAATGTCCTTTTGCATTACATAACAGAATATCTTCCTAAATGCTTGTAGATCCCTCAAATGCCAGGACCCATAGTTGGTAGGCAAGAGGCTAGCCTTCTGTCCCCTCCAAAAGCCTCTGTCCCGGTAAGTCTGTCACATTTCTCCCCCATCAAAAGTTGACTAACAAGGTCCCAGACCTCCACCTGGTCTGGACATGCATTAGTCGGGCAGAGTGAACTCCCATAGTCAGTCCGTATTATCTCCATTCTTCACTGCAAGGCATAGTTGACCTCAGTAGGTGTGGGGCAGAGGTCATTGACTCTCTGTCCAGTTGCCAGCGCTTCAGCTGGGTGGTTTTTAACATTCCGGGGCTGGGTCTGCTGCTGGGCAGAGGGGCCGATTGCCCCAGCTTTCTGAAGCTCTAGAGACACTGTAGGTGCTAGGCAGAGGCCAGTGGTGCTCTGCCCTGTTGCCAGTGATTCAGCTGGGAGTAGAAGCTTTACTACATCAGCTTGTCACTGGAGAGAGGGGCTGACTGCCCCTACTCGCTGGAACTCCACAGTTGTTGCCGGTGCTGGGCAGAGGTTGCTAGCACTCTGCCCTGTTGCCAGCACTTCTGCTGGGGACTCCACTACCTCTGCTCTGGGTAACCGTTGAGGCAGGAGGCTGGCTTCTTCCACTCCCAAACTGTGTAGCTGCCATTGAGGAGGTGAGCCAGCTGCTTACTTTTCCATTCCCTTATCTGACTGCTGGGAGGACATGTCTGTGGTACTGTCTCCCAGGTGAACTGATCTCTGTTGGGGAGGAAAGACTGCTTACCCCACCCTGGCGGACTGTTGGGGAGGGACGACAAACACCTCCTCTCCCTTCTCCCCATATATCCTGATCTGCTGCTGGAAAGTGACCGTCACCTTCTCACCCTGAGCTTCCGGAACTGTCACAGATGTGGGGCAGAGGTCTTTGACCCTCTGCCAGGTGGCCAGCACTTTAGCTGGGGAAGCTCCTTGTAACTCCACAGATACTGCTGTTGGTGCAGGGCAGAGCTCAGTGAAGTTTGGTCCTAATACCAGCTTTTCTGCTGGAGGCTCACCAGGTTGTTCTTCCTCAGCAGAAAAGTCTTTCAAATCCCAGGTCTCTGAAACTGGTGTCTGGGGATAGAGGTTCACCATCTCCTGTCTGTGGAACCCAGAAGATGCTATCAGTGCTGGGCAGAGGTTAGCAGAGCTCTGCCCTGTTGTCAGCACTTCAGCTTTGGGGATGGCAATCTCCAGATTTTCCAATGCTAATTCTCTGGCATGCTGCTGGACAGGCACATTCCTCCATCCAACCTTGTCTTGTGAAGAAACAGGTTTGTCAAGGTCAGTCAGCACTTGCTGCATCTGCCATAAGACCTCCGCATCCATAGCTGTGGGGGCAGGTTGGCAAACCACACTGTTACTATGCCACCTTGCTGACTCTTCAGCCAGGATTTCAGAGCTGTCTGCTGGTATTTCCTGATAGTCTCAGGCAAAGGGAGCCCAGCCCTGGCGCTGAGCAGAGACTAGCAGCAGTCTGTAGGTGATCTCCAGCTCCCATTCCAGAACGGCCAGAAACTCTATATCCTCCAGTGCCCAGTGCACTTCCGAGACATTCAGTAGCTCTTCTCTTCTCCATAATTTCATCCAACCGCCACTCCAAATCACTCCAAAAGTTCGGGTCCCCCGTCAGCTTTACACACAACAGTCCCAGGCTGCTGTAGCCAATGTCTTCTGTTGGGCTGTCATCCGCTATCCAAGGACATGCTTGGGATACATACCACCAGAGTGCTCTGTAGCTCTCATCCAGCTGCATCTCTGCCCAGACTAGCCTGCTTAATTCAGCTGTCTGCTCCTTGTGCATTTTTCTCCCAAAAACAGCACCCACAATCCATACTGCAACTAGTACCTTTCTTGGATGGAGGGGAGAACCTTTCCCTGGTGTCACTGCTCACAGGCTAGCATTTCCTTCCAGAGTTTGCAGCTAATAGAATCATACCATTCCAGCAGGACCTGCTCTGATAATGGTCCTGTGTGCTGTATCTGCATCTCTCGCAACCTCATTCCAAATTCCTCTTTCATGGCGGCTGGTATCTGTACCTCTCCACTCCTCTCCTGCTATCTGGACCTTTGATCCAGGTGGAGATTTGGATGTCCCAGACTGCAGGAAGCATCCCACTGCTTGTCACCAATGTAACAAAACGTCCCACACTCTGCTTGAGTGCTTTCGTCATATACCACTTCCTCCCAGTCTGAATATATCCATATCAGATATTCCAACCGCTGACAACCACAAAAGAAGGCAATACTCATTTGGTTGTTGAACATGAGCTGATTTATTTGAGATGACACACAAATATATACAGCAGGATGACAATACAAACTGTAACCAGAAACCTAATTAACATGAGCTAGTTTACTAATCATTTACCCAGACTTGGTGACTCAGAGATATGATCTTTCAGGGCAGCCTTGCTGTCTCCTAAGGCTGGATTCACACCTATGCATTTGCAAAATGCAAAAAGCACTAAAAGTGCATAGGTGTGAATCCAGCCTAACTCACAGCTTACAATACACATAAGTAGAAACACATCCCCCAATAGTTTGCTAGGAGACAAAGGTGTGTTAATGAGCATAATAAACTATTGGGTGAAAGACCCGGGCTTTCCAGATCTCATTAATCAGCATTCCTTTCACATACATCTGTCCACTGAGTCCCAAGCTGGCAGAGACCATCATGGCCTCCTTAATAATTTCCTTTTGCATTACATAACAGAATATCTTCCTAAATGCTTGTAGATCCCTCAAATGCCAGGGCCCATAGTCGGTAGGCAAGAGGCTAGCATTCAGTCCCCTCCAAAAGCCTCTATCCTGGTGAGTCTGTCACAGGAACCAATTGCCTTCAGAAATCAACTAATTAGTAAATAGAGTCCACCTGTGTGTAATTTAATCTCAGTATAAATACAGCTGTTCTGTAAAGCCCACAGATATTTGTTAGAGAACCTTTCTGAACAAACAGCATCATGAAGGCCAAGGAACACACCAGACAGTCCAGGGGTAAGGTTGTGGAGAGGTTTAAAGCAGGGTTAGGATATAAAAAAATATCCCAAGCTTTGAACATTTCACGAAGCACTGACAGCCCAGGCAATGAGAGCATTAATCAGAGTAGCAACCAAGGGGCCCATGGAAACTCTGTAGGAGCTGCAGAGAGCCACAGTTCAGGTGGGAGAATCTGTCACCAGGACAACTATTAGTTGTGCACTCCACAAATCTGTCCTTTATGTAAGAGTGGCAAGAAAAAAGCCATTGTTATAAGGAAGCCATAATAAGTCCTGTCTGCAGTTTGCAAGAAGCCATGTGGGGGACACAGCAAACATGTGGAAGAAGGTGCTCTGGTCAGATGAGACCAAAATTGAACTGAACAAAATTGAACTTGGCCTAAAAGCAAAACTCTCTGTGTGGCAGAAAACTAACCCTGCACATTGCCCTGAGCACATCTTCCTCACCATGAAACATGGTGGTGGCAGCACCATGTTGTGGGAATGCTGTTCTTCAGAAGGCACAGGGAAGCTGATCAGAGTTGACAGGAAGATGGATGGAGCCAAATACAGGGCAATCTTGGAAGAAAACCTGTTAGAGCCTGCAAAAGACTTGAGACTGGGGCAGAGGTTCACCTTCCAGCAGGACAATGACCCTAAACATACAGCCAGAGCTACAATGGAATGGTTTCAATCAAAGCATATTCATGTGTTAGAATGGCCCAGTCAAAGTCCAGACCTAAATTTAATTGAGAATCTGTGGCAAGACTTGAAAATTGCTGTTCACAGATGCTCTCGATCCAATCTGACAGAGCTTGAGCCATTTTGCAAAGATGAATGGGCAAAAATATCACTCTCTATATGTGCAAAGCTGGTAGAGACATACCCAAAAAGACTTGCAGCTGTAATTGCAGTGAAAGGTGGTTCTACAAAGTATTGACTTAGGGGCTGAATAAAAATGCACGCCACACTTTTCAGATATTTATTTGAAAAATATTTTGAAAACAATTTATCATTTTCCTTCCACTTCATAATAATGTGCCACTTTGTGTTGGTCTATCACATAAAATCCCAATAAAATACATTTACGCTTTTGGTTGTAACATGACAAAATGTGGAAAATGTCAAGGGGTATGAATGCTTTGTCAAGGCACTGTAAATAAAGGAGTTTGTCAAAAAACTGTGTACTGGTTTTATTTTGTTTTGACTTTTTTTGGGTGAATGAGTAGGGGTACAATGTACCCCTACTTATTCACATAGGGTGGGGGCTAGGATCTGTGGGCCCCATTGTTAAAGGGGGCTTCCAGACTCCGATAAGCCCCCTGCCCGCAGACCCCCACAACCACCTCCCACAGTTGTCAATAAGAGGCCCTTGTACCCATCATGTCATGTCCCCATGTTGAGGACATGTGGCCTGGTATGGTCCCCCTTTCCTGACCTGCCGGGCTGCATGCTCGGATTAGGGTCTGATTTGGATTTTAGGTGGGGCCTCATGTCTTTTTTTTTGGCATAGAGTTTTCCCTCAAAATCCATACCATGGTCTTGGGGGGGACCCCACGCCTAAAACTGGAGAGTGTAAACTCTAGTGCAGCTGTCACCTTCCAGGTATTTAATTGTCAATGCTTAATCAAACAAGCTGAAGTTAGAAGTTGATTGGCTACCATGTACAGCTGCACCAGATTTTGCACTCTCCAATTCTAATAAATCAACCCCCATGTGTTCTCCTCTAATCAGAATGATTCTTGCCAATATATGAACTGATTTGCTACCTGTACTGCAACTTCCTCTCAAGCTACATATCTGCTAGGCAGGGACTGCAAGAGGCTGATAACAAGTCACATTCAGGCTTTTACATTGCTTTTATATAAAAAAATAAATTTATTGATGTGTCAGTTAATAGAGAGCTGCATTTAGCTGTGTCTTTATATCTGCCTAGAGTTCAAATTTAATCCAGCTCTGGACACGCACACACACACACTTCTATTTCATAAGTTGCAGCTTTAAGGAAATAGAATTGCTGCTAATTTTAATATACAGTTTAAGTAAGCATAATTAAAATATAATCCATTTTAGAAAGAAATAATATTTTATAGTCTGTGACAAACTTCACCATGAAAACAATTAAAGCCGAAGTCCAGGCTCAATAAAAAAAACATTTTGCTTGCAATGACAGCTTTCCAGGTTACATGGAATAGATATGTTTTCTTTATTTGAATAAGCAGCCTACAGTATATGGTGATAGATAACAATACCTTAGCACAGGGTAGTACCTGTTTCTGCAGGTGCTTCAATTATCAATGTTCCTGTCAGGGCTGATGCAAGGATTTTTGACACCCTAGGTGAAAACTCATTTTTCCACACCCCCCTTGGCCCCACCCCCGACTCCACCCCTTTGTCCTGCCCATGTACATGCCCCTTTTGAAGATCTGTTGATCAAAACGCGTAGGATGGTTTTTATACCCTGTACACTGCCTTTTTATAATTGTGATCACTTTTATGTATAGCGGTTTTTTAGTAAATAAATTACCCGGATTTACACCATGTGGAGGCATCCCTTTTCTTTTCCATATACTTTCGGGAACTGAGAAAACATCTTCAACCTTGGAACCAGGTTTTCATCCATTTCCCGTGTATTCAGAGGTGACATCCAGGCCTCATAGAGGTGCCATCTGCCCTCAACCACTACACTCACTTGCCCAGGGTGGCACACAGCTCAATTGATTCTATGCTTACGGCAGTAGAATCCAACAGTTCCAGTAAGTGTACTCCATCTTTTCATGAGTTTGATGACATCTGATCTGAGATTTGGGAAGCTGAAGGGACTGTTACACCATTTATTTATCCATTGCGGATCATCATGTTTTCTCTGACTACACGTCACTATTGGGACACTGGTTAATGATTACAGAGACATTCTGTTCTTATGACACATTTGTTTTTTAGCGCTACAATTTATTGAACACATGTACAGTCAGGTCCATAAATATTGGGACATCGACACAATTCTATTTTTTTTGGCTCTATACACCACCACAATGGATTTGAAATGAAACAAACAAAATGTGCTTTAACTTCAGAATTTCAGCTTTAATTTGAGGGTATTTACATCCAAATCAGGTGAACAGTGTAGGAATTACAACAGTTTGTATATGTGCCTCCCACTTTTTAAGGGACCAAAAGTAATGGGACAATTGGCTGCTCAGCTGTTCCATGGCCAGGTGTGTGTTATTCTCTCATTATCCCATTTACAAGGAGCAGATTTGGATGCATTTGGAATCTGTTGCTGTCAACTGTCAATATGAGATCCAAAGAGCTGTCACTATCAGTGAAGCAAGCCATCATTAGGCTGAAAAAGCAAAAACAAACCCATCAGAGAGATAGCAAAAACATTAGGTGTGGCCAAATCAACTGTTTGGAACATCCTTAAAAAGAAAGAATGCACCGGTGAGCTCAGCAACACCAAAAGACCCGGAAGACCACGGATAACAACTGTGGTGGATGACCGAAGAATTCTTTCCCTGGTGAAGAAAACACCCTTCACAACAGTTGGCCAGATCAACAACTCTCCATGAGGTAGGGGTATGTGTGTCAAAGTCAACAATCAAGAGAAGACTTCACCAGAGTGAATACAGAGGGTTCACCACAAGATGTAAACCATTGGTGAGCCTCAAAAACAGGAAGGCCAGATTAGAGTTTGCCAAACAACATCTAAAAAAGCCTTCACAGTTCTGGAACAACATCCTATGGACAGATGAGACCAAGATCAACTTGTACCAGAGTGATGGGAAGAGAAGAGTATGGAGAAGGAAAGGAACTGCTCATAATCCAAAGCATACCACATCATCAGTGAAGCATGGTGGTGGTAGTGTCATGGCATGGGCATGTATGGCTGCCAATGGAACTGGTTCTATTGTATTTATTGATGATGTGACTGCTAACAAAAGCAACAGGATGAATTCCGAAGTGTTTTGGGCAATATTATCTGCTCATATTCCGCAAAATGCTTCAGAACTCATTGGACGGCGCTTCACAGTGCAGATGGACAATGACCCGAAGCATACTGAGAAAGCAACCAAAGAGTTTTTTAAGGGAAAGAAGTGGAATGTTATGCAACGGCCAAGTCAATCACCTGACCTGAATCTGAGTGAGCATGCATTTCACTTGCTGAAGACAAAACTGAAGGGAAAATGTCCTAGGAACAAGCAGGAACTGAAGACAGGTGCAGTGGAGGCCTGGCAGAGCATCACCAGGGATGAAACCCAGCGTCTGGTGATGTCTTTGCATTCCAGACTTCAGGCTGTAATTGACTGCAAAGGATTTGCAACCAAGTATTAAAAAGTGAAAGCTTGATGGATGATTGTTAATCTGTCCCATTACTTTTGGCCCCTATAAAAGTGGGAGGCACATATACAAACTGTTGTAATTCCTACACCGTTCACCTGATTTGGATGTAAATACCCTCAAATTAAAGCTGAAAGTCTGCAGTTAAAGCACATTTTGTTTGTTTCATTTCAAATCCATTGTGGTGGTGTATAGAGCCAAAAAGATTAGAAATGTGTTGATTTCCCAATATTTATGGACCTGACTGTATATCCTACCTTTTTAAGGAAGCACCCATCAAATGCACCCCACCAGCTCCCATCAAATGCAGACTCACCAGCGCCCATCAATATAGCCTACCAGTCCCCATCAAATGCAGCCTCACCAGTGCCCATCAATGCAGCCTCACCAGCGCCCATCAAATGCAGCCCAACCAGTGCCCATCAAATGCAGCCTACCAGCGCCCATCAATGCAGCCACACCGGCGCTCAATGGAGCGGCAGCTTCCTGCTGATGTTGAGACTTAGTTGCTTGTTGCAGAGAGAAGAGAGTAGGAACACCAGTGGCTGGGCTCCCCTAGGCAGCAGTGCACCCTAGGCAGCTGCCTAGTTTGCCTAGTGGTAGCACCGCCCAGGTTCCTGTTTATTTCTCCTCTACACTGCAAGCCTAGTTCCCAACAAGCTTGCATAAGAATTAGCTCTCTGTCGTCTGATTTTTTTCAGTTCTACCAATCTCCCTCTGTAAGAATCGATATAATTATTAATATAATATCTGCGTAATAATTTGTCTAGTCCCTATCATTAGTCGGTCTATTAAACTCTGAGCACATGCTATTGTTAATATCACAATAATAACAGGTTAGCTATGAAACCAAACACACGGTGCTGCTAGTAAAACAATATCTTATTTTATTTCCCAAGGAGTTAGGAAACTATCATAAAAGTACTAAAAGGGTATTACAATGTTACATAGCTTACAATCAGAACACACTATACTAACAGCACATCTCTACAACATATAACAACAATGAAATATCAAAGATACTTATCACACATGGTTTCCTCTCGGGGTTCTGGATGTAAAAGGGGTCTGGGCCTCATGGAATATAGGCCCAAGCCCTCGGTCAGAGCAAGGTCCCAAGATAGCAAAAGGGATGACCTTACAGCGGGCTTCTCAGCAGCCAAGAGAGAGATCAAAAGCCTGTATGTCCCTTACATTCAAACATACACGCCCACTCGTAGCCACCCCCATTTGCCTTTTATAGAGGTATCATTTCAAATGTCTGCCCATTCTCCAGGAGGCATGCTTTATTGTCCCCCAGGGCCAGCGTCTCTATCAGCCCTGTGTCAAATCTCAATAGACATCTTTGCAGCAGTGGTCCCTTTGAAGCTTGTACTGTACTTGCACATGTCACAGCAGGTGGGCTTGAGCCAAGGCATTGTTCTTCTGATCACAAAGCTTTGATGTGTTTCATTCCTACCTGGCTGTGTCAAACAGGAAGTGAAATACCAGAAGTAAGATATTAAACCATGTTGCTATCCAACATATGCTGCTTTGCGCCTAAAGGGCGCATACCACCCTTCTTCAGACACGGCTCCTATTGAACAGTCCATAACTGTTTCCTCCCCAACATGTGTTTCCAAGCCAGTACTTATAGAACAGTCTTTAACTGTCTTAACGTGTTGTGTTTTCAACATGTGCAGAAACAGCCCCTATGGAACAGTCCATAAATGTCTTAACGCATGTTGCGCCTCTCAACATAGGCCTCAGAACCAGCTCCTGTGGAACAGTCCATAACGGTCCTAACGTGCTGTGTTTCCCAACACGTGCCGCTTTGCTACTGGGTGACACACCAACATCATTCTTCCGTGACAGCTCCCATGTCACCATTCTGTATCTTCTTCTTTCTAACATCTTCATGAAGGGGTATAAAACAGGCAAGGGGTGTCCATACACTCATCATTCACCAGCACACATCCAGAGCAGCATCTTAACCAGCTTTCAGATATAGAGTTTTGAGGAGGGTCTTTTGCCCATATTACTAGCTTAAAATATACCTTTATCACACTATACCATGACATAAATCAACCCATTACCATAATATATATATATACAGTGGCTTGCGAAAGTATTCGGCCCCCTTGAACTTTTCAACCTTTTGCCACATTTCAGGCTTCAAACCTAAAGATATACAATTTTTATTTTTTGTGAAGAATCACCAACAAGTGGGACACAATTGTGAAGTGGAATGAAATCTTTTGGATTTTTGAAACTTTTTTAACTAATAAAAAAATGAAAAGTGGGGCGTGCAAAATTATTCGGCCCCCTTGCGTTAATACTTTGTAGAGCCACCTTTTGCTGCGATTACAGCTGAAAGTCGCTTGGGGTATGTCTCTATCAGTTTTGCACATCGAGAGACTGAAATTCTTGCCCATTCTTCCTTGCAAAACAGCTCGAGCTCAGTGAGGTTGGATGGAGAGCGTTTGTGAGCAGCAGTTTTCAGCTCTTTCCATAGATTCTTGATTGGATTCAGGTCTGGACTTTGACTTGGCCATTCTAACACCTGGATACGTTTATTTGTGAACCATTCCTTTGTAGATTTTGCTGTATGTTTGGGATCATTGTCTTGTTGGAAGATAAATCTCCGTCCCAGTTTCAGGTCTTTTGCAGACTCCAACAGGTTTTCATCCAGAATGGTCCTGTATTTGGCTGCATCCATCTTCCCCTCAATTTTAACCATCTTCCCTGTCTCTGCTGAAGAAAAGCAAGCCAAAACCATGATGCTGCCACCACCATGTTTGACAGTAGGGATGAGCCGAACACCCCCCGGTTCGGTTCGCACCAGAACCCGCGAACGGACCGCAAGTTCGCACGAACGTTAGAACCCCATTGACGTCTATGGGACTCGAACGTTCGAAATCAAAAGTGCTCATTTTAAAGGCTAATTTGCATGGTATTGTCCTAAAAAGGGTGTGGGGACCCGGGTCCTACCCCAGGGGACATGTATCAATGCAAAAAAAACTTTTAAAAACGGCCGTTTTTTCGGGAGCAGTGATTTTAATGATGCTTAAAGTAAAAAAAAAAAAGTGAAATATTCCTTTAAATATCGTACCTGGGGGGTGTCTATAGTATGCCTGTAAAGTGACGCGTGTTTCCCATGTTTAGAACAGTCCCTGCACCAAATGTCATTTTTAAAGGAAAAAATCTCATTTAAAACTGCTTGCGGGTTTAATGTCATGTCGGGTCATGGCAATATGGATGAAAATCAGTGAGACAAACGGCATGGGTACCCGCCAGTCCATTACCAGGCCCTTTGGGTCTTGTATGGATATTAAGGGGAACCCCGCACCCAAATTAAAATAAGGAAAGGTCCCTATATACTCTGAACAGCAGTATACAGGCGGTGCAAACAAGACAGGGACTGTAGGTTTGTTGTTAAGTAGAATCTGTTTGTAATTTTGAACATTTTTAATGTGTTTAGCTCCAGCCAAAAAATCTTTTCTAAGCTTTTTGGAAAACATAGGGAAGGGTTATCACCCCTGTGACATTTGTTTTGCGTCTTTCCTCCTCTTCAGAAGATTTCACCTCACTTTTTTGTCCCAATGAAAAATGTTTTTTGAAAATTTGGGTTTTTTTGTGGAACAAGGATTGGAAAGCATCAGTGGAAAGGAGAAATTGTTTTCCCATATTAACTCTTACAGGAGAGAATTTCCCTTCCTTAGGGGTAGATTTCATCTCACTTCCTGTTGTCTCCTTCCGTTTGCAAGTAGGAGTCGTTTGTAAGTTAGATGTTTGAAAGTAGGGTCCTGCCCTATATACTCAGCAGAAATTTGGGCCTTAGGTGTTGCTGTGGCCAAAACACTGTAAGCCCTCACAGGGCCCTGCTGTGAAATATTAGATCAAGAATTGTAATTACATGCCCCTGTTGAACAGGAGCTGAAAAATTAGGCCTTAGGCACTGGTGCTGGTGCCACAACACTGCAACCCCTCACAGACACTCTATTTGGAACGCAGGAACGAGCCCTGCTGCAAAGTATTGCATCAAAAATTGTAATTACACGCCCCTGTTAGACAGGGGCAGAAAAATTGGGTCTTAGGCACTGGTGCTGGTGCCACAACACTGCAACCCCTCACAGACACTCTAGTTGGAACGCAGGAACGAGCCCTGCTGCAAAGTATTGCATCAAAAATTGTAATTACACGCCCCTGTTAGACAGGGGCAGAAAAATTGGGTCTTAGGCACTGGTGCTGGTGCCACAACACTGCAACCCCTCACAGACACTCTAGTTGGAACGCAGGAACAAGCCCTGCTGCAAAGTATTGCATCAAAAATTGTAATTACACGCCCCTGTTAGACAGGGGCTGAAAAATTGTGCCTTAGGCACTGGTGGTGGCGCCCAGAACCAAAAATGTTCTTACAAGCTATCAGCGTGATGATTGAGGAGGAAGAGGATAATTACTCAGGGATAGTCACTCAGCATCAGCATAGGCAGTCTTTGAAGGGATCTGAAAAAAATTATTCAGTTACATCAGCATCAGGTGCTTGGTAGCTGGTGGTGATCCAAGACTGATTCATTTTTATGAAGGTCAGCCGATCGACCGAGTCAGTGGACAGACGCACCCTGTGATCGGTTACCACGCCTCCAGCAGCACTGAATGTGCGTTCCGAAAGAACGCTGGATGCAGGACAGGCCAGTAGCTCAATTGCATACTGTGCAAGCTCTGGCCAGTGATCCATCCTCAAGACCCAGTAACCCAGAGGATTTTCGGTGGGAAAGGTGTCCAAGTCTGATCTTGCCCCTAGGTATTCCTGCACCATGTAAAACAGACGCTGGCGATGGTTGCTGGAACCGATCATACCTTGGGGCTGCGGACCAAAAAATTGTCTGAACGCATCGGTCAGACGGCCACCTTCTCCACCGCTCCTTCTTTGACTGACCGAAGCCTCAGCAACACGTTGTCCAGAAACAGGAGTTTGTAACCTCCCAGTCTCTGGGAACGTGTTGCACAGACCTTTCTGCAAGGCCTCCCGAAGATGTTTCATCCTCTGCTCCCTCTGCGATGGCAAGATAAGGTCCGCAACCTTACCCTTGTAACGTGGATCAAGGAGGGTTGCCAGCCAGTATTGGTCCTTCTCCTTGATACCACGAATACGAGGATCCTTACGCAGGCTTTGCAGGATCAGGGAGGCCATGCAGCGTAGGTTTGCTGAGGCATTCGGTCCGGAGTCCTCTGGGTCACTAAGGACAACAACGTCCGCAGCCACCTCCTCCCAGCCACGTACAAGTCCATGTCTTCCTTGGGACTGATCCCTTAAAGACTGCTGATGCTGAGTGCCAGGCTCCACCTCCATACTGACACAATTTTCCTCCTCCTCCTCCTCCTCCTCCTCCTCGTCCTCTTCCTGTGTGATCGGCGGGCACGCAGGAACACTGTCTGGATAAAGGGGGCCTTGAGAGCTAAGGAAGTCCTCCTCTTCCTGCCTCTGTTCTGCCTCAAGTGCCCTGTCCATTATTCCATGCAGCGTGTGCTCCAACAGGTGGACAAGGGGGACAGTGTCACTGATGCATGCACTGTCAGTGCTCACCATCCTCGTGGCCTCCTCGAATGGTGACAGGACAGTGCATGCATCCCTGATCATGGCCCACTGGCGTGGGGAAAAAAAACCAAGGTCCCCTGACCCTGTCCTGGTGCCATAGTCGCACAGGTACTCATTGATGGCCCTCTGCTGCGTGTGCAGCCGCTGCAGCATGGCCAATGTCGAGTTCCACCTGGTGGGCATGTCACAGATTAGGCGGTTCTTGGGCAGGTTAAACTCCTTTTGGAGGTCCGTCAGCCGAGCACTGGCATTATATGACCGGCGGAAATGCACACAGACTTTCCTGGCCTGCCTCAGGACATCCTGTAAGCCCGGGTACCTGCCCAAGAACCGCTGCACCACCAAGTTAAGGACGTGAGCCAAACAGGGCACATGGGTCAGTTGTCCCTGTCAGAGGGCAGAGAGGAGGTTGGTGCCATTGTCGCAAACCACCATTCCTGCCTTAAGTTGGCGTGGCGTCAACCACCTCTGAACCTGCCCCTGCAGAGCTGACAGAACCTCTGCCCCAGTGTGGCTCCTGTCCCCCAAGCACACCAGCTCAAGCACCGAATGGCATCTTTTGGCCTGCGTACTTGCGTAGCCCCTTGAACGCCTACGGAGCACCGCTGGTTCCGAGGAAGAGGCCATGGAGGAAGAAGAAGAGGAGGGGGTGGAGGAGAGAGGTGTGTCACAATCAGCATTTTGGAGGCGTGGTGGCGGAACAACCTCCAACACTACTGCACCTTGTCCTGCATCCTTCCCAGCTGCCAGCAGAGTCACCCAATGCGCCGTGAAACTTAAGTAACGTCCCTGTCCATGCCTGCTGGACCATGAGTCAGCGGTAATATGCACCTTACCGCTGACCGCCCTGTCCAGCGAGGCATGGACATTGCCTTCCACATGCCGGTAGAGAGCCGGAATCGCCTTCCGTGAGAAAAAGTGGCGTTTGGGAACCTGCCACTGAGGAACCGCACATTCCACAAACTCACGGAAGGGGGCAGAGTCTACCAACTGAAAAGGCAGCAGTTGAAGTGCTAGCAATTTTGCCAAGCTAGCATTCAACCGCTGGGCATGTGGATGGCTGGGAGCAAACTTCTTTCGGCGGTGCAGCAGCTGGGGCAGGGAAATTTGCCTGGTACAATCTGACGTCGGTGTACCAAAAGCAGATTGCCCACAAGTACTTGGCTGTGACACACCTAATTCTACACCTTCATTCCTCTCACTGCAGGTCTCAGAGAGGACTGAAGGTCTAGTGGGGTTGGAAATCTCAGCTGATGAGGAGCAAGGAGAGATCCTCTTTGTTCTTTGGTGTGGGTCTTTTAGATATGCTTGCCAACGAACTGCATGGCAGGTCAACATATGTCTGGTCAAGCATGTGGTACCCAAGCGGGAGATGTTTTGGCCACGCGAGATACGCTTGAGACATATGTTGCAAATAGCAACGGTGCGATCTGATGCACTCGTCTCAAAAAAGGCCCACACCAAAGAACTTTTTGAATAACGCGCAGAGACTGCAGCGCCCTGCACATGTGGAGCTTTGGGGTGTGATGCAGTCAATGTGCTGCCCTTAGGCTGGCCCCTGGAGGGCATCCTGCCTCGTTGGTGATGTGCCGCCTCCTCCTCCTCCTCCTCCTCCTCTCTCCTATCAGGCACCCACGTTGAGTCAGTGACCTCATCATCCCCTCCCTCCTCATCACTGGAGCAAACCTGGCAGTATGCTGCAGCAGGGGGAGCATGACTGCCAGATTGCTGTCCTTCTTGGGCACCCCCTCTGTCCGTGCTCATGTTACTGCCTTCATCGAGCTCAGTATCATCATCAGAGCCTTCCAAACGCTGGGCATCCTCCTGGAGCATGTACCCAACACTGTGGTCAAACAGTTCGAGGGAATCCTCAGGAGGACATGGTGGAGCTAGGGAAGGAGTCACTGATGACATTGAGCTGAGGGAAGAGGCCGCTGCTTTGCCAGACAAAGCACCCTGGGCATGGGTGAGAGAGGATGAGGAGGATGAGGACGGCTTGGTCATCCACTCGACCAAGTTTTCTGCATGTTGCGGCTCAACACGGCCAGCTGCCGAAAAAAAGGCCAAGCGTGTCCCATGGCCACGGGCTGATGAGGATGCACCGTCTCCACGACCAGCACTAGACACAGAGCCTGCTTGCCCTCTCTTATTGGCTTGTGACTGTCTGCCTCTCCTTCTTGGCCTTCCAGACATACTAATGGCCTGTAGCTGCACTAAGCTGGGATAGAACACCTGTAATTTTCTTCAGGTAGCTTTATATACTGTAACCAGACAAGCCTGCCTGTCATTAGGAAGATAACAGGAACGGATCTAGCTGAACACTGTGAGCAGGACGCACTGACTGCACTAAATGTAAATAGCAGGAACGGATCTAGCTGAACACTGTGAGCAGGACGCACTGACTGCACTAAATGTAAATAGCAGGAACGGATCTAGCTGAACACTGTGAGCAGGACGCACTGACTGCACTAAATGTAAATAGCAGGAACGGATCTAGCTGAACACTGTGAGCAGGACGCACTGACTGCACTAAATGTAAATAGCAGGAACGGATCTAGCTGAACACTGTGAGCAGGACGCACTGACTGCACTAAATGTAAATAGCAGGAACGGATCTAGCTGAACACTGTGAGCAGGACGCACTGACTGCACTAAATGTAAATAGCAGGAACGGATCTAGCTGAACACTGTGAGCAGGACGCACTGACTGCACTAAATGTAAATAGCAGGAACGGATCTAGCTGAACACTGTGAGCAGGACGCACTGACTGCACTAAATGTAAATAGCAGGAACGGATCTAGCTGAACACTGTGAGCAGGACGCACTGCACTAAATGTAAATAGCAGGAACGGATCTAGCTGAACACTGTGAGCAGGACGCACTGCACTAAATGTAAATAGCAGGAACGGATCTAGCTGAACACTGTGAGCAGGACGCACTGACTGCACTAAATGTAAATAGCAGGAACAGATCTAGCTGAACACTGTGAGCAGGACGCACTGACTGCACTAAATGTAAATAGCAGGAACGGATCTAGCTGAACACTGTGAGCAGGACGCACTGACTGCACTAAATGTAAATAGCAGGAACGGATCTAGCTGAACACTGTGAGCAGGACGCACTGACTGCACTAAATGTAAATAGCAGGAACGGATCTAGCTGAACACTGTGAGCAGGACGCACTGCACTAAATGTAAATAGCAGGAACAGATCTAGCTGAACACTGTGAGCAGGACGCACTGCACTAAATGTAAATAGCAGGAACAGATCTAGCTGAACACTGTGAGCAGGACGCACTGCACTAAATGTAAATAGCAGGAACAGATCTAGCTGAACACTGTGAGCAGGACGCACTGCACTAAATGTAAATAGCAGGAACAGATCTAGCTGAACACTGTGAGCAGGACGCACTGACTGCACTAAATGTAAATAGCAGGAACGGATCTAGCTGAACACTGTGAGCAGGACGCACTGCACTCAATGTAAATAGCAGGAACGGATCTAGCTGAACACTGTGAGCAGGACGAACTGCACTAAATGTAAATAGCAGGAACAGATCTAGCTGAACACTGTGAGCAGGACGCACTGCACTAAATGTAAATAGCAGGAACGGATCTAGCTGAACACTGTGAGCAGGACGCACTGCACTAAATGTAAATAGCAGGAACAGATCTAGCTGAACACTGTGAGCAGGACGCACTGCACTAAATGTAAATAGCAGGAACAGATCTAGCTGAACACTGTGAGCAGGACGCACTGCACTAAATGTAAATAGCAGGAACAGATCTAGCTGAACACTGTGAGCAGGACGCACTGCACTAAATGTAAATAGCAGGAACAGATCTAGCTGAACACTGTGAGCAGGACGCACTGCACTAAATGAAAATAGCAGGAACAGATCTAGCTGAACACTGTGAGCAGGACGCACTGCACTAAATGTAAATAGCAGGAACAGATCTAGCTGAACACTGTGAGCAGGACGCACTGACTGCACTAAATGTAAATAGCAGGAACGGATCTAGCTGAACACTGTGAGCAGGACGCACTGACTGCACTAAATGTAAATAGCAGGAACGGATCTAGCTGAACACTGTGAGCAGGACGCACTGACTGCACTAAATGTAAATAGCAGGAACGGATCTAGCTGAACACTGTGAGCAGGACGCACTGCACTAAATGTAAATAGCAGGAACAGATCTAGCTGAACACTGTGAGCAGGACGCACTGCACTAAATGTAAATAGCAGGAACAGATCTAGCTGAACACTGTGAGCAGGACACACTGCACTAAATGTAAATAGCAGGAACAGATCTAGCTGAACACTGTGAGCAGGACGCACTGCACTAAATGTAAATAGCAGGAACAGATCTAGCTGAACACTGTGAGCAGGACGCACTGACTGCACTAAATGTAAATAGCAGGAACAGATCTAGCTGAACACTGTGAGCAGGACGCACTGCACTCAATGTAAATAGCAGGAACGGATCTAGCTGAACACTGTGAGCAGGATGAACTGCACTAAATGTAAATAGCAGGAACAGATCTAGCTGAACACTGTGAGCAGGACGCACTGCACTAAATGTAAATAGCAGGAACGGATCTAGCTGAACACTGTGAGCAGGACGCACTGACTGCACTAAATGTAAATAGCAGGAACGGATCTAGCTGAACACTGTGAGCAGGACGCACTGCACTAAATGTAAATAGCAGGAACGGATCTAGCTGAACACTGTGAGCAGGACGCACTGCATTAAATGTAAATAGCAGGAACAGATCTAACCTAATCTAGCTAACTCAAATCAAATGACACTGTCTGTCTCTCTCTCTATCAGCACACCGGAACACACTACACAGGGCCGCCGTGCAGGCGGCCTTATATAGTGTGGGGCGTGTACTAAATCCCCTGAGCCATAATTGGCCAAAGCCACCCTGGCTTTGGCCAATTACAGCTCTCTCTACTGACGGCGCTTTGATTGGCCAAGCATGCGGGTCATAGTGCATGCTTGGCCAATCATCAGCCAGCAATGCACTGCGATGCCGCAGTGAATTATGGGCCGTGACGCGCCACACGAATTTGGCGCGAACGGCCCATAACGTTCGCAATTCGACGGACGGTCGAACAGCCGATGTTCGAGTCGAACATGCGTTCGATTCGAACACGAAGCTCATCCCTATTTGACAGTGGGGATGGTGTGTTGAGTGTGATGAGCTGTGTTGCTTTTACGCCAAACATATCGTTTTGCATTGTGGCCAAAAAGTTCGATTTTGGTTTCATCGGACCAGAGCACCTTCTTCCACATGTTTGGTGTGTCTCCCAGGTGGCTTGTGGCAAACTTTAGACGAGACTTTTTATGGATATCTTTGAGAAATGGCTTTCTTCTTGCCACTCTTCCATAAAGGCCAGATTTGTACAGTGTACGACTGATTGTTGTCCTATGGACAGACTCTCCCACCTCAGCTGTAGTTCTCTGCAGTTCATCCAGAGTGATCATGGGCCTCTTGGCTGCATCTCTGATCAGTCTTCTCCTTGTCTGAGCTGAAAGTTTAGAGGGACAGCCAGGTCTTGGTAGATTTGCAGTGGTCTGATAATCCTTCCATTTCAAAATGATCGCTTGCACAGTGCTCCTTGGGATGTTTAAAGCTTGGGAAATCTTTTTGTATCCAAATCCGGCTTTAAACTTCTCCACAACAGTATTACGGACCTGCCTGTTGTGTTCCTTGGTCTTCATGATGCTCTCTGCGATTTCAACAGAACCCTGAGACTATCACAGAGCAGGTGCATTTATACAGAGACTTGATTACACACAGGTGGATTCTATTTATCAGCATCAGTCATTTAGGACAACATTGGATCATTCAGAGATCCTCGCTGAACTTCTGGAGTGAGTTTTCGGCACTGAAAGTAAAGGGGCCGAATAATTTTGCACGCACCACTTTTCAGTTTTTTAATTGCTAAAAAAGTTTAAAATATCCAATAGATTTCGTTCCACTTCACAATTGTGTCCCACTTGTTGGTGATTCTTCACAAAAAATTAAAATTTTATATCTTTATGTCTGAAGCCCGAAATGTGGCAAAAGGTTGAAAAGTTCAAGGGGGCCGAATACTTTCGCAAGCCACTGTATACCTATGACCCATCAGATTTTGGGCATGTCAGCGGTATTGCAGGGCTCTGACTTGGCAGCAAAGTCTCTAACTTGTACGCAGAGACCCTACCGTCACTTCGTTCCCCAGCTTGCATAGATAACTTTGTGACCCTTCTATATAAATATCAAGTTTAACAACACATATAAATCTGTAACAATGACAAAACCCACACAATTCCATCCCTGTGCCTGGGTTTCAAAGACCATGCCCAGGGTATACCATGCACCTCTACCTATGGTTAGGTTCAAAGAACCATCTAGTTCCATGACTAACGTTACATCGGCATTCTTTAGGACAAGGAAACAAACTCGTCTATGTCCCAAATAATACCTAGGTGCTTCCTTCCCAGCAATGATCCTTCCATCCCGAATACAGAATGAAATATCTTCCCAACATTTTTTTTGTTCACCACCATGTATTGACCTGGCATACAAAGGACATCATGGTCATGCTTTTGACCAAGGGAAGTATCAACCTGCCTCCATCTTCCAGCTTCTTTGGCCATATGTGGGAAATTAGCCTCAAACGCAAGAAGATAGAATCCCCAGTCAGTAAGCCCATTAATGCCACCAAATATACAGACCGAGTCTGCACTTCTGTACTTGAGATCATACAGCATAACACCTTTCACAATCCAAACTGGTATGGCCCATCCAGGCATTCAACCACCACTTTGGATCAGTGTAAGCGACGTGTTTGGCAAAGTCTTACTGAGCGGTGATGCTAACTCAGAAGGCCTCTGTCCCTCATATGGAGATTGTACAATCAGCTCAATGCTGGTTGACACTTCCACCTGCCACTTCGTGCACGCAAGAGCCAATGACAGATTCCCGTCCCATACCATCACATTCTCTACCAACCTCTCAACATGGTTGACAAAATCTTGAGCCACTTTAACCTGGGTATATATGTGTGACTTTGTTGAATGTTATTAAGGATGCCACCAATCTCTGAGTAACAAAGCCCCGCTTATTCTCTGAAGCTATGGCTGCGAGTTTGTTCCTCAAGAGGCCGATGTCCACCCCATTAACAACACCCATCCCAGCTCCTATTCCCCCAATATAGTGCTGAATACATCCCCCCTCTTTCGGGTTACTCCTCAGAAACACGCGCCCTGCATGAACCTCCTTCTGTGTCCGCACATCTCTGGGAGCAAGTCACTGGTATACTGACCGCACTTGATTCAGTGTATATTCAGCACATATAGGGTAATGGAATTTTACCAACCATTGCGAGACATTGAAGTGCCATGTGGTGAAGGCATACTGTACCCTGGTAGCCAGCGTTTTGCTCCCTGTATCTAACGGAGCATGCTCCTGTGCGTATTCACTGGCCTTCCCTGTGCCGGGTTTCAACCTCTCAGGTGAGACATCAGCCAGGCATATCTCCCCATACAAAGAAATTTTCACCCCATTGATGTGTCACCTGGCCAACCTCTAGTCTGGCCAACCGACACCTTATTATGTATAAGCGCCAGTCTCCTGGGTACCTGCATCATATTACTTTCGTTACGTCAATACATGTCATACATTAAAAACCTTTTCTTCTTTCAATTCCTTCCTTCAACAAAAAAAAACATATTTTACATTTCAGGTTCTGACAGATTGGATGTGTATATTCCTTCCCCAACCTCCAACCCATTGTACATGTATTAATAGCACGTTTGTATTTATCAGGCAAAAATGTCTCACAAGTGTCGTTGATAGGCACAGTCCTTCAGATTCAGGATTAGGATTAAATTGTCCATAAGCAAAAACAAGTATTAAACTGAATCTTTTTGTTTGTCCCTTCTCTCCTGATGTTTATCAGAACAAATTTACAGTGTGATGCGGCACAGTCAAACTGCCAACCAGATGAACATCTGTCATCCCTGTTCCAGAGACCTCTCCAATCACGCTTCACCAGGACTCTGGAAGTGAAAAAAACAAGAGCAGAATCAAATTCTTATCCATAAAATCTGCTCGCTTACTACGTTTACTTATAGTTCCTTCCTTGGAACCAGGAACTTAGTATTCCTGGTTTCTGCAACCCTGACCAACCTATCAAAACAACCAAGACCTCTTTAGGCTGAACCCACTCTAAAATGGATCCCCCTGGTATGATCAAAAAATTTTTAAAAACCATGAACTTGAACGTTGCTTCCCAAAATTCAAAATTTTAAGCATTAAAAAGACAATGCATTATCTGTACTTTCAGACCTATGTACTAACCCCCCTTTCAGGTGGACAAAGCGTACACCTTGTAACTTTTTCCACCTGAATGAACATTAAACAAAGAGAGAAAAAAAAACGAACTCTAGAAGCTAGAATGGCCTCCTACCCACAACTCTTGTCTTAAATCAACAAAATGTATTCAGCTGCAGGACATATCCCATGACCATCTATTCAGCTGCTAATTGACGGAATGGCCAATTGCCCCCCTTTCAGGTGGACTAAACAATAATTTACCACCTGAACAAACAAAAATAAAATGGATGACTAAACAAATACTAAAAATATTAAAAAAATTAAAAAACTTAACAAAAAAAATAAAATTCTGGCCATTATTACACAAAAACAACATGACAAGACAACCATCATAAGACAATGACAAACACTCAACTTTTAACTAAAGACATCCATGGATTTTCCTCCTGAGAAGAGTAAGTGCTCATTTCCATCTGAAAGACAATTAGTTAATGGGAAAAACAAAAAAACAAAACATCTGTACCTCATCACAACATTTGTAACTTCACTTGTAACACTTGAAACCCTTAATGCCTGACTATTGTTTATCTTATTTTTTTTTTCATTGTTTGCAAACAATTACTAATTAATGAGCTCATGGTACCATTTGATAATCGATTATGCCTTTACCATAACCTAATCCCTGTTTTGCTAAATGTGCCCACTGTTCTCTCTTTGAAGAACCTGCAAACAAACACAGACATTAGTATCCAAACCAGTTTTATCTTCTTCCAAGGTCTCTGAAAAAGGAACACAAAGACGGTGATTACACACAATTATCATGACAATTGACTTTTTAAGTCCACCAAGCCTTTTCCCATTAATTGTAATGTAGGGGAACATTTGCTATGTATAAGGTTTAGATGTGAGGGTCGTATATAAATAAAATATGGCAAGGAGCATCCATGCAGCTCACTAAGTGCTGCTAACATTGTTTTCCCCAGTGCTACATTTGAATAACCATGCAGCTACCTCCATTTTGACTCTACGTAACTGCTCCCCATATTGGCAATCTTCAGTCTTTAGTCTCCGCATTTGGGTCTTTAAAGGGAAATGGGTGTGATTACTACAGCCTCCATGCTTTGGGTTGCTACCCCATCGGGCAGAATATACTTCATAATGCCTTGGGGTCGTTTTGGGGTACTGCGATCTTCTTTTGATACCATTATTCGCCGCCCAACAATTTTTAACGATGTGACCCCCCCTTTTACACAAAAAACATTTGAGGGCTGGTCTCTCTGTATAGGCCCTTCTTTGAGCATACGGCAGTGGAAACTCACACTGCTGGACATTATTACTATGATTACTATGCTTGGAATAAGCAAAATTTACACTTTCATCGTCTGAGGAGTCATCAGAAGTTTCAACTCCTGAATCACTTTCAAGCACAGTTATCGTACTTTTATTTACATCTCCACCATTGATTTCTGTCATAGCAACATCACTAGCAATAAGAGCGTCTGGTTTTTCTGCATGCTTGACTCCTATCTTTGCTGAGCACTGTGCATGTGCGGAGGGTACCTCCACCATTACACATTCGGCTATTGCATGTTTGGAGGATAACTCCGTTATGGCTGCCTGTGCACCCTGTAATTCTGGAGTTTCCTGCTCCATGCTAGCAATGTTAAGGTCTTTTCAAAATCTATGTCCATGCCTATTCCATTTAGAACGTCTGAACTCTCTCTGCCTTCCTGTACCTCTGCTTATTACGGATACACCTGCCTTTGACCCATATTCCCTACCACTGGACTCTTGACAGAAGTCTCGCAGGATATTGACAAAATTTTGGTAGGATCTAGCATTCCTCAGAGCCATTCTAATGGGATAGCTTACATAACACTTATTGGCCATTGAGTATATGAAACTTGTATCATCCTCCAATAAGTCAGGACAGTTGAACACTTTCGTATACAATGCAAGATACTCACTGCAGAACAAAATTGGGTCATCTCCTCTCCTAAATCTCATTCGTTGTAAATCACTCATACCATTATCACGACTGTCCACAATACGCTGCAACTCTTTCCTCCGCACCTCTGCATCTGCTAAGTTATCATTAACCTGTGCAAATAACTGGCTTGCCAAAGGTCCTGGTAGCCATGCTCTCAGAAGAGAACATGCATCCTCATTACTCAAATGAAATTTAAGGACTAGAGCCTGAAATTTATTGGACAGACTCACTGGTGATTCCAGGGCATTAAATTCACCCAGAATCTGGCACAAAGTAAGTCTCTCTTGGATTGTAATCAAACTGTTATCCTGCTTCGAAGCTATGGGTGCAATAGCAGAATGTGTTTCATCACAGCCCTTCTCCTCATTGACTGTGCAGATATTGGCCAATTGGCACGTTCCTTTGTGCTCATTGAGCGAAACTGTACATTGCTCTTTAGTAAGAAGCTGGGAGTGTGCATTTGCTAACTTTCTTTCTAAAGACATAACCAACTCTTCCATCTCTGACAACTTTACTCGCAATGACTCTAAAAGTTTGCTCTTCATATCACAGTCCATGCTGCACCTCTGCAGCTGTTTTTGTAGCTCACTGTTTCTTTCTGACAAATTGCCTGCTGTAGTCCGCAATTGATCCATCACACTACTGGAGTCTGTTGCGATCTTTATAAGGTTTTCACTGATTTTCTCTATGTCCTCCCCGAGACGTCTCCTCTCTGCTTCCCACTTCCCCTCCATTTGCTCAGATATAAATTTAATTCTGAGCAACACTGCAATTTCATTTGCCAACCTTTCTTTTTTAACTTTCTTTTTTAGCTGTTTACCCAATCTGCTATTATGTTGTTGACACTGTGACAATAGAACGTTACACTGGCTTTTAAGAGGTTCATCTGCACATGAATGATAATTGGCAGAAGCGTACTTTTTAACATATGTATACACCAGTTCCATTTCACAACCATACAATGCACACGATACACAATTCTATTTGTACTAACGTTCCAACAGTGCACTGAGTAACTAAACCAAACTCAATTATCGTTAGCTCTTACAACTCACGAAAAAAAAAAACTGAACCGCTCTTCTAGCATTCAATATTCTTCATTCATTACCACTTTTACCTGATATCATTCAAAACCATTAAACTTTTGCATATCCATAGAAAAGACCCACCACACTTATTGTGGCATTATCGGCTGCCTTGTATATAAGCACTTCTGTCCTGTAGGTTCTATGTGGCTTTTAGGATTACCACATGCTTACTGGGGAATATCCATTGATATGCTAATTAGCCTACCCCCCACTGAAACTCGTTTTACCTGCTTTTACCAGAGTTGCTTACCATGCAAAGATAAACAAAAAAAAACTGCTACAAAGCCATTTAAACCTAACAGTGACTTGTAGTTCTACAGCCTACCAGACGCAAGGCACATTCTAAGACACAAGGCATACTGTCAATCAATGCCTTCCCGTTAGGTTGCAGGCCAAATTGATCTCCTATTGGAACAAAGCTATTTCACTCTCACGTGGGTAAAAAAAAAAAAAAAAAAATGTAAAAAATTAAAAATTTCAAATAACAATCTATATTTCTCCCACTTTTTCCTCAAAGATGTATGGTAATTCCTGTCAATCTCTAACCAAGGGTGATCAGCCCTTTTACTCGCCAGCACCTTTGGCTGGTTACAGGCCTAAAGCATATTAATGATACAAACGTTTAACATATACTTTCAGAATTCGCAAGCCAGCGCCAATCTTGTACAGGGACTCGAGACAAAAATACATTAGGTTTTTGTGGATTCTGTGTAAAAATAAAACTCATCTGGGGTGCCAATTGTAAGAATCGATATAATTATTAATATTATATCTGCGTAATAATTTGTCTAGTCCCTATCATTAGTCGGTCTATTAAACTCTGAGCACATGCTATTGTTAATATCACAATAATAACAGGTTAGCTATGAAACCAAACACACAGTGCTGCTAGTAAAACAATATCTTATTTTATTTCCCAAGGAGTTAGGAAACTATCATAAAAGTACTAAAAGGGTATTACAATGTTACATAGCTTACAATCAGAACACACTATACTAACAGCACATCTCTACAACATATAACAACAATGAAATATCAAAGATACTTATCACACATGGTTTCCTCTGGGGGTTCTGGATGTAAAAGGGGTCTGGGCCTCATGGAATATAGGCCCAAGCCCTCGGTCAGAGCAAGGTCCCAAGATAGCAAAAGGGATGACCTTACAGCGGGCTTCTCAGCAGCCAAGAGAGAGATCAAAAGCCTGTATGTCCCTTATATTCAAACATACACGCCCACTCGTAGCCACCCCCATTTGCCTTTTATAGAGGTATCATTTCAAATGTCTGCCCATTCTCCAGGAGGCATGCTTTATTGTCCCCCAGGGCCAGCGTCTCTATCAGCCCTGTGTCAAATCTCAATAGACATCTTTGCAGCAGTGGTCTTTTTGAAGCTTGTACTGTACTCGCACATGTCACAGCAAGTGGACTTGAGCCAAGGCATTGTTCTTCTGATCACAAAGCTTTGATGTGTTTCATTCCTACCTGGCTGTGTCAAACAGGAAGTGAAATACCAGAAGTAAGATATTAAACCATGTTGCTATCCAACACCCTCATTGCCAAAACTTTAGAACTCTACAATTGGATTATCCGTTATAATACTAGGAATGCCTCTATTTTCCATATGTTTTTTTTTAACACAGGAAAACCTATGTGAGCACGGATATGCAATTAGCGGACCTCCAGCTGCTGCAAAACTACAAGTCCCAGCATGCTCTGCCTCTGGGTGTCATGCTTGTGGCTGTCAGAGTCTTGCAATGCCTCATGGGACTCGTAGTTCTGCAATAGCTGGAGGTCCGCTAATTGCATATCCTTGATGTAAATTGATAAAGCTTTTATATTAGAAGAGTGCAAAAAGCAGTGACATTGCGTAAAATGTAATAACAAGTGTAAATAAATTATAGATCAGGACTTAAAGAAATCAGTAAAATGTTATTCATTCTTAAACTCTAGGTTCTTGTGCATTGTACAATGATTTTTTTTTTTTGCCTTATTGAGACTGAAATGCCCTGTACACACGATCGGACATTGATCGGACATTCCGACAACAAAATCCATGGATTTTTTCCGACCGATGTTGGCTCAAACTTGTTTTGCATACACACGGTCGCACAAAGTTGTCAAAATTTCCGATTGCCAAGAACGCGTTAACGTACACCACGTACGACGAGACTATAAAAGGGCAGTTCAGAACCAAGCGCGGCACCCTTTGAGCCCCTTTTGCTAATCTTGTGTTAGTAAAAGTTTGGTGAGAGACGATTCGCGCTTTTTCAGACTCGTGGTTTCCATATTGTTTTCTGCTGTTCGTGTTGTGGGTTTGTATCTGGTCTTCAGTGCGTGCAGTGAGTTCGTATCTGATTATTCAGTGCGTTTTTGTCCGCTCGTTGCTGTTTTTCAGGTCACTCTTCACAGGCCTTGCTGTTCTTCAGTGCGTTCTGTTACTTCGTTCTGAGCAGCCGACCGTTTTCTAGCCATGTTGCGTATACGTACTCCTCGTACAGTTCGTGCTGTGCGGGGGCTTGGTGTTGGGGTCCTTACCTTGACACAAGTCCAGTTCATAAACAGGGTGGGGAGGAGTTCATTGACCAAGAATTGGTTGCTCCAGCGTGACCAGTTCTGTCACATGCCTTTGCTCCGTGAGATCCGTGAGAATAATCCTGATGATTTCAGGAACTTTCTCCGGATGACGGACCCCGTATTTCACCATTTGTTGGCTTTGCTGACCCCCTATATCAGCAGGCAGGATACCTGCATGAGGCAAGCCATCACTCCAGAGCAGAGGCTAGTCGCCACCCTGTGGTACTTGGCGACGGGGAGAAGTCTTCAGGATTTGAAGTTCATCTCCCCCCTGGCTCTGGGGATCATTATCCCGGAGACCTGTTCTGCCATCATTCAGGTCCTGGAAGGAGTATATGAAGGTAAGATTTGTATCCTTTAATATCAAATTTTATTGTCTGAAATGTTTGTTAATATATTGTATTTCTTTCCTCATTCCCTAATTACCATGATTGTAATATGCTATGAATGTCCCCTTTGTCCTCATGCATGCTGGAATTTTAGGTATTTTATCTGCTGACTTTACCAAACACATACACACTATACCTACCTCTTTAGTAGTCATATTTATGGATGAATTCCCCAAAGCATGTAGTGCAAGGGCCTACCTGAATACTTTCAAATGGTACTGTTTAAAGTTTTTTTATCCTATTATTATTTTGATAGGTAATAGCATAATGTAAAAATGTGCTCAACTGTGTACAGTGTGTATTTATCTCTTTGTCCAGTGGGCTGCCAATAGTGTAAAGTGAGGAGGGGCTGGCCAAAATAATACACATTATTTAGGCATTCATCTCTCAATGAAGTGGAGAGGGTTACCTGTCCAAAACATATCCCCCCATAAAATTTTACAAATGGCCCATGAGAGGGGGGGAATCTGATAGGTGGACCTTATACCTTGGTCTTTAAATACTCCCAAAAATAAATATTATACTGATGTTGGCCAAGAATGTTTGTGTCTAATCTGCTTTCCATGTTTATGTGCAAAATTATTAATTTCTTTTTCTTGTTTGACTCCACAGTTTCCTTCCACGCCACAGGAATGGCAGACTGTGGCCTCCCACTTTGCCCAGTGGTGGGACTTTCCTAACTGCGGAGGGGCAATTGATGGGAAACACGTCCACATCGTCCCACCACCCAACTCGGGGTCATACTATTACAACTACAAGGGGTTCAATAGTATTGTGATGTTGGCAGTGGTGTCGGCTACTTATGAGTTCCTGTATGTGGACGTGGGGAAGAATGGCTGGATGTCCGATGGTGGAGTCATCACCCAGATGGAGTTCTACAGGCGTCTCCAGAATGGCAGCTTGGACTTGCCACCTCCAGAAGACAATGTGGAAGGACTCCCATTCGTCTTCGTTGCAGATGAAGCATTTGCGATTGGGGACCATCTTATGCGGCCATTCCCTATGAGGACCCTCACCCCGGACCAGAGGGTTTTTAATTACCGGCTGAGCCAGAAGAGTGGTGGAGAACATGTTTGGAATCATGGCCAGCCGGTTCCGCCTATTTCTTACACCCATACACATGGTGGAGTATAAACTGAATCATATCAGCCTGGCGTGCTGTGTTCTCCACAACTCTTTAAGGTGAAATTCTGCCAACTATACTGCCCTAGTTGGGCCTGTGGCCGGAATTCAAGTAAATGAACCAACCCTGACGGCGCTTTAGGCTGGCCGTCCTGGCTTGCCCCCCCCCCCGAGTGCCTGCGAGGTCTGTCTTAGATACCTTGATCACTTTGCAGGTAGGGGAGCCATCAATATGCCAGACAATGTCTGATACATTTTTAAAATAAAAAAATAATTTTAACTACTAAAATCTTTGGTGACATTTACTGCTTGTGTTTCTTTTAGCTGACCCTGACAGAAATGTGGGGAGTCCTGTTGTGATTGTGTAACATTAGAAAGCACTGTTGGGTGTTATTTACTAAAAGAAAATACACTTTGCACTACAAATGCACTTCAGCCTGCACTGAAACTGCACTTGTAGTGCAAAGTGGATTTGCCCTTAGGAAATAACCCACATTGTTACTGAAAACAACAATTTTACCACTACAAAATTTTAGGAGCATTGAAACAATAATCCACACATTCTTGAGTATCAATCTTTTTAATACCAGCACAATCACATGTGCATTTATAAAAGATTTTTAAAACAAACCAACATGTTTGTTGTATAACAATTTTTTGGGTCACATTAATAAAAGTAGAAATGTCCATTTAAGGTAAAACAGGCATGTTTCAAAAAAACAAGAAATACACAAATCTGAAACTTACAAAGTTCAACTTTTGTAGAAATTGAAGGCAATATCAGACATGAGTATTTATAAACTGTGTTTGATATTGCGTTCAGATGGGGTAGAAAAGCAAAATTTTGAAGATGCACACAAATTGCCGAATGTCAACATGTGCTATCTGCCATCACGGGGGATTAAGGGATGTGTTTTGGGGGTGCAACCCCTTCCTCTCAGCTACTTTATTATTGAGGAAGGGGTTGCACCCCCAAAACGCCTACATTGATCTCCCGTGATGGCAGATAGCACATGTTGACACACTGTGTGCATCTTTAAAATTTGGCTTTTCTAAAAAATGGCAAAAAATGTTAAAAATTCTTCCATTACAAATACCACAAAAAATCAGGGATTTGGAGGTGTTTTAAACTCTCCCTAAAACATCAACAATGTTCTTCATTTTGTTTTTAACATCATTGATGTTTTTCTGGATGTTTTCCAAGTCCCTATTACACCCCATGATCTCCCCGATCAGGATCTGTGCACTTTCACTGGTGAAATGACCTGGATCCACAACATCACGATCACCTAAAAATATAGAAACAAAAACATACCATGTATTATAAACCTGCCGGCATCCATCTCTTACCTGAGCCTGTGGTCGCAGACACTCACCTGTTGTGGTGACAATTTCCACCACGTCTCCTTCCTCCTCCTCCTGTTGGCTTTGGGGGATTTCACCTTCTTCCAGAGGTGGGGGTATATATATATATATATATATATATATATATATATATATATATATATATATATATATATATATATATATATATATATATATATATAGGTATACTTAGCACACAGATATTTGATGGCAGAAATAGGAATATGAAACATTGCTTGGAAGTGGGGTACAATTGTCTATTTTGGCCAAATTACAAGATGAAGAAATATTTTTTGACTTTGTCAAGCTTGAATACTTACATGTTTTGTACAAGCTTCTCAGATGGAGACACCCCTATAGTATACACTGGAGCACCTGTGTGGGCCCCCTAATAAAAAGGGTGTTCTGGTGTCCTACACTAGTGCTCCAGCGTACAGATGTGTAAACAGCTGCTGAGTGTCCTCTCCTTACACAGAATCTAGTTTGCATTACATTCTAGTTACAAACCCATCAAGACTCCCAAATTATTTTAAGAGAAGTAGGCTAGCAAAAATGTATTCAAACGTCTATGGCCAAAACAATGGTGTTTTCTATCCCGAACGAACAATGTTTCATACGAACAAACTATGTGCCCATGAACATGAAAGTTGCCAATTTAAACTGTACGACAGTAAAGAAAAACACATGGAGCAGCACGAACATAATCAAAATAAAGAATAGGAACACAGCACAACTACTTACTTTTTTGCAGCACTCTCCTGATCCTTCTGTACTGCTCATGCTCCCTTAATTTCAGGTCCGACCACTGCTTCCTGAGCTGATCTTTGGATCGTCGTACCCCAAAATTCTTCTGCAGACTTTTGACCACTTTCGCCATAATCTTGGCCTTTCTAACATTGGGGTTGGGCTAAGGTCCATACTTCCTGTCATAGTCCATCTCCTTGTTTCTGTAATTAGCACGCACCTGTTGTGTCTCCACCATGTTCTCTTCCCCCACTGCGCTGAAAGAGATGGGGCGGGGAATAGACTAGAAAGAACATCAGGGGCGGGCGGAGTTTCACGCATGCACAGTGTATATAAAACGTAACACGCGTGCATAGTACATACAATCTGTGAGTGGAGGAAGGAGTATCGGAGGCGCCAATCGTGTTAACTACGGTAAGATTTAAATTTGGGCCTATACTGCTTCTAGATTGAGGCCGGTATTTAGACAAGTTTATAAGACTTTAGGCTGACATTAGGGTTTGTCTGGGGTTATGTCTTGCAGTGAAAATGGATCTAGTCAATGATCAGGACTTTATGCCAATCTTCATAGATATGTTCAGGGAGCTGCCTTGTCTGTGGCAGGTAAACCACCCCGATTATAAGAACCAAACAAAGAGGAAGGCAGCGCTGGATCAATTGCTGGAATTTGTTAAGCCGGTGATCCCCACGGCAGACATCACCTATTTGAAGGTCCTAATTGATGGCATGAGGAGCACTTATCTAAGGGAGTGCAAGAAGGTCCAGGATTCCCAGAGATTAGGAGCTGCAGATGACATTTATCTCCCCAGGCTGTGGTACTATGACAGGCTGCATTTTCTGGCAGGCCAGACTGAACCCAGGCCAGCACTCTCCAATCTTCCTTCCACGCTTCCTTCCCCCCTAGCTGAGGCTTCTGACATCCAACCTGGGCCTTCCATGTGGGGGAGCCCAGCTTGAGCCAGGTAAAGCATTCTTCGAAATATTTATGGTTGTCCAATCAATGATGTTAAATAGATGTCAGTTTGGATTACTAATTTATGATTGTGATTGATGAACCAAAAACTAAAACGATGTCCCTTTTTCATACACAGGGAAGTCTCAGCCAGGAGGTGGCCGGGCCAAGCAGGCTGCCCAATACCCAGGTGCGTCCCCTCCGCCTTCAAAGAAAAAGTGGCAGGAAGAAGAGTAACCTGGAGGAGACAGCAATAGGCCTATTTTGGAAGGCTACTGAGGCCCTCAGAACACCCCACAGTGTGGAAAATGATTTTGCAGAGCTAACTGCCTGCAAAATGATGCAGATGGAGGAGGGCCAACGCCTCTTATGCGAGTTTGTAATTTTGGAAGCTCCAAATAAGGGGTTGAGGGGCCAACTCACATGTGAAACCCACATTTGTCAGCTCACCCATGGTCCTCCTCCTCCAGGTCCTCCTCCTCCAGGTCTTACTCCTCCTCCTGCCACACCTCCAACACCATAGCCACAGCCGGGAAGGAAGCGTGTAAGGAAGGCCAGAGGGGGATGGCCTGGGTTCAGTCTGGTCTGGCAAAAGATGCAGGCTCTTGTATGACCACAGCCTGGGAACATAAATGTCATCTGCTGCTTTCATGATCTTTGGGACTTCTGGACCAGACTGCACTCCCTTATATATGGACTCCTCAGGCCACCAATTTTGCTGTAAAATAATTGATGTCTGCCCTGTCAAAGGCTTCGCCAATTTCTGCTGTTTATCCAGTCTTGCCTCCCTCTTTGTTTGGATCTGATCCCTTAATAAAGGATTTTTTGTTTCAATTATACTTGCCTATGTGTGTTTTCCTTCAAAAGGGACAGTTTGTTTGTGAGGAGGCAGGTACATTTCAAAAATACAATGTGAAATTAACAAGAGACACCAAACAATCTCCTTGAGTTTAAATAATACAAGATAATAATGGTGTTGTGGTAACTTGACACACAAAACACACCCAAAAATATTTTCGAGTAAAATAAAAAAAAAATAAATAAATAAAAACACGATCAGGCTTGAAAAAAATACAAACCCCCCCCAAAAAAAATATATCTTTTTTGTCAGATGTGACAAATCAAAATATATTGATGAAATCACGATAAATAATAAAGAAAGAAGTTTGTGAGAAGTCTGTGTGAATATCAGCAGCAAAACAACTTCATTCTTCTAGCATTATAAAGAAGAAGAGAGTGCGCTGCATTAAACAATTTTAAACATTGCAGCCTGACGAAAGTGCTATATCCATTCCAAATGCTAATTTTACCAGACCGAGCTGATCCGTCTCGGAATTTCTTCTGAGCATGCGTGGCACTATGTGCGTCAGAATTGTCCACACACGGTCAGAATTGACGCAATCGGATTTTGTTGTCGGAAAATTTTGCAGCTTGCTCTCAAACTTTGTGTGTCGGAAAATCCAATGGAAAAAGTCCGATGGAGCCCACACTTGGTTGGAATTACTGACAACAAGCTCCGATCGCACATTTTCTGTCGGAAAATCCGACCATGTGTACAGGGCATAAGACTTTCCTCAATTAGTGAATAGCCCGTAACACACTTCAAGTAAATTCTGTAGTATCTAGGTTGTTAATAGATTCTACACACTGTAACTATAAATTTACACTCATTTATCTAACCACTTAACAACCGGCCCATAGCCAAATGACGGCTACAGGGTGGTTGTTTAACTCTGGGAGGGCGTCCAGGGACGTCCTCCCAGAATTCTGCTCTCGCGCCCCCTACGGCGCGCACTCGAGAGCATCCGTGACCGCCGGGTCCAGAGGACCCAGGGCATCACAGATCCCGGTAAATGGCCGCTGATCGCGGCCGTTTACCATGTGATCGCTCCGTCAAATGACAGAGCGATCACATGTAAACAAACCGGCGTCATCTGATGACGCTGTTTCCTCTCCTCCCCCTCTCCTCCCCTCCTGTGTACCGATCGGTACACAGTGACCGGAGAGGCGAATGGATGGATGGCTGCAGCGTTGTGGGCTGCATCTGTAGTGCCCACAGCGCTGCACAGAGACATCCAGCCATCCATCCATCCATGCTCAGCCATCCCTACTACTCTGCATGCCCTGCAATGCTCAGCAATACTCTGCAATTCCCTCTGCAATGCCCCACAATACTCTGCCATACCCTGGAATACCCCTGCAATACTCTGTCATACCCTGCAATACTCTGCAATACCCCGCAATACTCTGCCATACCCCGCAATACCCCTGCAATACTCTGTCATACCCTGCAATACTCTGCCATACCCCGCAATACTCTGCCATACCCCGCAATACCCTGCCATACCCTGCAATACCCTGCCATACCCCGCAATACCCTGCCATACCCCGCAATACTCTGCCATACCCCGCAATACTCTGCCATACCCCGCAATACTCTGCCATACCCCGCAATACCCTGCCATACCCCGCAATACCCTGCCATACCCCGCAATACCCTGCCATACCCCGCAATACTCTGCCATACCCCGCAATACTCTGCCATACCCCGCAATACTCTGCCATACCCCGCAATACTCTGCCACACCCCGCAATACCCCACAATACTCTGCCATACCCCGCAATACTCTGCCATACCCCGCAATACTCTGCCATACCCCAAAATACCCCGCGAAACCCTGCCATACCCCGCAATACTCTGCCATACCCAGCAATACTCTGCCATACCCCGCAATACTCTGCCATACCCCGCAATACTCTGCCATACCCCGCAATACTCTGCCATACCCCGCAATACCCCACAATACTCTGCCATACCCTGGAATACCCCGCAATACTTTGCCATACCCTGGAATACCCCGCAATACTCTGCCATACCCTGGAATACCCCGCAATACTCTGCCATACCCTGGAATACCCCGCAATACTCTGCCATACCCTGCAATACCCCGCAATACTCTGCCATACCCTGCAATACCCCGCAATACTCTGCCATACCCTGCAATACCCTGAAATACTCTGAAATATCCCGCAATACCCAGCCATACTCTGCAATACTAAGTGATACCCAGCCATACTCTGCCATACCCAGCCATGCTCTGCAATACCCCGCAAAAATCTGCAATACTCTGCCATAACCCGCAATACTCTGCCATACCCAGCCATACTCTGCAATACTCGGTGATACCCAGCCATACTCTGCGATACTCTGCAATACCCAGCCATGCTCAGCCATACCCAGCCATGCTCAGCCATACTCGGCCATGCTCAGCCATACCCAGCCATGCTCAGCCATACCCAGCCTCTGTATGTGGCCAGGCTGTGGAAGTCTCACACATGTGGTATCGCCGTACTCAGGAGGAGTAGGAGAATCTATTTTGGGGTGTCATTTTTGGTATGTACATGCTATGTGTTAGAAATATGTATAAATGGACAACTTTGTGTTAAAAAAAAAAAAAAAAAAAAGCGTTTTAACCACTTCCCGCCTTCCATCATACGACGTCCTTGAATTTGTGCGGGTATATCTGAATGATGCCTGCAGCTACAGGCATCATTCAGATATCATCTTTTTCAGCCGGCGATTCCCTACACCATAAGAATGATCATAGCGGCTGTTACACTGCTTGATCGTTCTTACGGGAGGCGAGAGGGGACGCCCCCCCTCCCGCCGCCCTCCGGTGCTTCTACCGACTCACCGCTACGATCGAAGCCAGGATCTTTTTTTTTTTTTATTTCAGGAACAGCCTAGAGGTGAGATTTGGGGTCTTATTGACCCCATTTCTCACTGTAAAGAGGACCTGTCATGCCATATTCCTATTACAAGGGATGTTTACATTCCTTGTAATAGGAATAAAAGTGATCAAAAAAAATTTTTTTTTGGAAAAAAGTGTCAAACTAAAATAAATAAAGTAAAATGAATAATAAAAAAAAAAAATTTTTTTTAAGTGCCCCTGTCCGTGTGCTCGCATGCAGAAGCAAACGCATACCTAAGTCCCGCCCACATATGAAAACGGTGTTCAAACCACACATGTGAGGTATCGCTGCGATCGGTAGAGCGAGAGCAATAATTTTGGCCCTAGACCTCCTCTGTAACTCAAAATTTGTAACCAGTAAAAAATTTTAAAGCGTCGCCTATGGGGATTTTTAAGTAGCGAAGTTTGGCGCCATTCCACAAGCGTGTGCAATTTTGAAAGGTGACATGTTAGGTATCTATTAACTCGGCGTAACTTCATCTTTCTTATTATGCAAAAACATTGGGCTAACCTTACTGTTTTGGTTTTTTTTAAAGCAAAAAACCTTTTTTTTTTTTTTAAAAAACGCGTTCGAAAAATTGCTGCGCAAATATCGTGCGAGATAAAAAGTTGCAATGACCGCTATTGTATTCACTAGGGTCTTTGCTAAAAAAACATATATAATGTTTTGGGGTTCTATGTAATTTTCTAGCAAATAAATGATGATTTTTACATGTAGGAGAGAAATGTCAGAATTGGCCTGGGTGTTCCAGAACGCCTGAAGGTGCTCCCCTGCATGTTGGGCCTCTGTATGTGGCCACGCTGTGTAAAAGTCTCACACATGTGGTATCGCCATACTCGGGAGTAATAGCAGAATGTGTTTTGGGGTGTAATTTGTGGTATGCATATGCTGTGTGTGAGAAATAACCTGCTAATATGACAATTTTGTGAAAAAAAAAAAACTTGATTTTGCAAAGAATTGTGGGAAAAAATGACAACTTCAAAAAACTCATCATGCATCTTTCTAAATACCTTGGAATGTCTTCTTTCCAAAAAGGGGTCATTTGGGGGGTATTTGTACTTTTCTGGCATGTTAGGGTCTCAAGAAATGAGATAGGCCGTCAGTACTTCAGGTGTGATCAATTTTCAGATATTGGTACCATAGCTTGTGGATGCTATAACTTTCACAAAGACCAAATAATATACACTAATTTGAGTTATTTTTACCAAAGATATGTAGCGGTATAAATTTTGGCCAAAATATATGAAGAAAAATTACTAATTTTCAAAATTTTATAACAAAAACGAAGAAAAATTTCTTTTTTTACAGATTTTTCAGTCTTTTTTCTTTTATAGCGCAAAAAAAAAAGAACCCAGCGGTGATTAAATACCACCAAAAGAAAGCTCTGTTTGTGTGAAAAAAAGGACAAAAAATTCATATAGATACAGTGTTGCATGACTGAGTAATTGTCCTATACAGAACAAAAACAACAACAGATGAGCCCCCTTGGCTTTGTACATTGATATTATCACAAAAAAACCACCTTGTCCATATAATTAACAGGTTAGGTTACAATATCACAAAAAACAACCAAGGAAAAATCCAAGCTCCACTTACCGACCATCTTGCAACCATTCAAATGAACCTGTCAAACAGTATGCGTTAAAAACACACATTTGCAAATGCATGCGTAAGCTACAGCCCCCAGCAAGGCACCCTGTTACTTGTAGTTCCTATCTCTTACTAATTAGAGACTCTGCAATGGAAGCACATGCATTCTGATGGGATAGATGGAGGGCAGATGGGCTGGAGGGAGCCCACCCAGCATATAGCACCTTGGCTGCAAAGGTTTCTGTGCATTGCCTGGCCTAAACAACAAGCATACAAAAAGTGAGCCGCTGCCCCCATCTATAACTGGTCTTACAGCAAGGAGCATTGGAGGGCAACAAAATGACAAAAAAAAACAACCAAGGAAAAATCCAAGCTCTACTTACAGACCAACTTGCGACCAACCAAATTAACCTGTCTAACAGTATGTGTTAAACACAGGGGTTTAGTCTGCACACATTTCCAAATGCATGCATAAGCTACAGGCCATGGCAATGCCCCCTTTTACCTGTAGTTCCTATCTCTGACTAATTGTATGCTTGTTGTTTAGGTCAGGCAACGCACTGACACCTTTGCAGCCATGGTGCTATATGCTGGGCGTTCAGTGTGTCCCTGTACCTTTAAGGAGGGGTGGGCTCCCTCCAGCCTATCTGCCCTCCATCTATTCCATCAGAATGCATGGGCTTCCATTGTGGAGTCTCTCATTAGTCAGAGGTAGGAACTACAAGTAACAGGGTGCCTTGCTGGGGCCTGTAGCTTACACATGCATTTGCAAATGTGCGCAGACTAAACCCCTGTTTTTAACCCATACTGTTAGAGAGATTCATTTGGTTGGTCACAAGCTGGTCGGTAAGTAGAGCTTGGATTTTACCTTGGATTTTTTCTTGGTTGTTTTTTCTCATTTTGTTGCCCTCCAATGCTCCTTGCTGTAAAGCCAGTTATAGATGGGGCAGCTGCTCACTTTTTCTAGGTTACAATATCCCATATAACATAATAATTGGTAGTACCCTGAAATAAACAAGGTATCATTTAAAATTTTCACTAAACTTAAAGTTGCACTGAACTCAACAATGTGAAGATGTCCAAGGAATCATTTGGAAATGTTTATTGTGCATGAGCACTGTCATGGAAAATGTACCTTTTGTCTTAAATTCCTCCTAAAAAATAACAGTGCTTCCCAGTATGTGAGAGTGCCTAGGAACTCATGCCTACTGCCTTTTCACTGTGTACCTGCAGTATGCTATCTAAAGCTCTGCTGCCCTGACTGCTATTCTCAGGATTTAGATTGAGAGTTAGTGATGTCACTGCTGTGTTGCACACTCTTCCTGCTGGAGGCTCTGACAGGTGGAAACAAAGGCCTGTCTTTACCAAGATGACCTCCTCCACAAAGAGTCAAGGCATGGTAAGCCAGTATTGGGAGGGGGGGGGGGGTCAGCTGCTGGGAGATCATGGGCAATACTGGTCGCTAGTTATTTGTCCTCAGTATGCCTTTTTGTTTTCCATAACTACGAGAGTTCATATCATGTTTGTGCCTTTTTAATTACTAATATCCTCTTGCATATCCATTATGTGCAGAATCATATATAGTTACGTGATTCTGCGCTACCGGGTAGGGGATGGTCGTCGCTTCTGCTACCAACGGATGACCACTGCCACCTGTGGATCGGTGAGGAGATACACTGAATATGTAAACAATGTAGAGCTCTGCCCTGTCAGCGGGGATATGCTGGATTTTGTTTCCCTATGAAGCAGGGCATAAAATCCAGCACATCTCTTAGTGAAAGCAGCAGACTGTACACACAAAAACACTGGTTAGGCACACAATTTAACCGTTTGATTTCCCTAGATGTTTAACCCCTTCCCAGCCAGTGTCATTAGTACAGTGACAGTGCATATTTTTAGCACTGATCACTGTATTACTGTCACTGGTTCCCACATAGTGTCAAAAGTGTCAGTTAGTGTCGTCGCAATATCACAGTCCTGCTATACATCACTGATCGCTGTCATTACCAGTATAAAAATTAAAAAAATAAATAAAAATTCTAGTATATATATATATACCATAGTTTGAAAACGCTAGATCTTTTGCGCAAACCACTCAATATATGCTTATTGAGATATTTTTTACCAAAAATATTTAGCAGAATACATATTGGCCTGAATTTATGAAGAACTTAGATTTTTTACATTTTTTATTTGGATATGTTTTAAGAAAGTATAAAATAGTATTTATTTTTTCAAAATTGTTGGTCTTTTTTTGTTTATAGCGCAAAAAATTTAAAACCCAGTTGTGATCAAATACCACCAAAAGAAAGCTCTGTTTGTTGGGGAAAAAAATGACAATTTAATTTATGAGCATTGTTGCATGACCATGCCATTGTCAGTTAAAATAACCCAGTGCGGTATAGTAACAATTAAAAAAAAACAGAAAAGGGAGGGTGCACCAGCCTTGTGCATTATCCTTTAGTACATTTATTCAAAAAACATAATTAAAAACTACTCACAAAGGTAGAATGAAAATCACGCTTGTAACAGTCTTTGACATATGGCAGTCTGTCCAATGATAACAGTCTCCAGGTCCTAGAGAGAGGTCATGCGAACCGCTGCTGGCTGATGCGTTTCGAAGGTATACCTTCTTCCTCAGAGCCTAACAGTTTTACTCTCTTGCAGCTACTTATACATGTGTTTATCTGGGAAACACATCCCAGATCTACTCTAAAAGCCCCTCCCCCAAAAAATGGGTGTTCTTGTAAAAGGTGGACCTTAACTGAATATTTACAGCCAATCGTATATTTACATACATGTGTATACACACTAACCATCACATACGCACATGTACAATGCATGCACGCGGCATCAAACTGGCCCGCATCCACAGACAGATCACACACATGTCCGTGTATATCACTGACCGCCTGCCAACACCAGGCATCACAAGCTGCGGATGGGATATCACAGAGTGCTATATGAAGAACAAGAATAGTAACATTGCCTCCATCCAGAAGCACCCATCCCAATGGGGACTACAGTTGATCTATCGCCCAGGGGTACAACTGTCCTCTCACTTGCCACATTCCTCACCTTCTCAGTCCCAATGACCATCAAAGGCATTTCTTCTACCTCAAAATTGCACCATGGTGTCCTATGGCGGCGGGTGGAATGCATGCCATACTGTCTCCTTCCCATTGTGGTCCAAAGAGAGGAAGTGTAATCCTGACATCAATTCCCGTATGATTGATGTCAGCGGTAGTAAACATTGTCCACCATGTTATTGGAGACAAAATATAGAGGAAAAGGCAGACAAATGTAACAATACAATCGCAATACAATTGTGACTGAGATGGTGAGGAAGGTGACAAGTGAGAGGACAGTTGCGCCCCTGGGCGTTAGATCAACTGTAGCCCCCGTTGGGATGGGTGCTTCTGGATGGAGGCAATGTTACTATTGTTGTTCTTCATATAGCACTCTGTGATCTCCCATCCACAGCTTGTAATGCTTGGTGTTGGCCTGCGGTCAGTGATGTACACGGACATGTGTGTGATCTGTCTGTTGATGCGGGCCAGTTTGATGCTGGGTGCATGCATTGTACTTGTGCGTATGTGATGGTTAGTGTGTATACACATGTATGTAAATATACAGTTGGCTGTAAATATTCTGTTAAGGTCCGCCTTTTACAAGACCACCCATTTTTTGGGGGAGGGGCTTTTAGAGTAGATCTGGGATGTGTTTCCCAGATGAACACATGCATAAGTAGCTGCAAGAGAGTAACACTGTTAGGCTCTGAGGAAGAAGGTATATCTTCGAAAGGCGTCAGCTAGCAGCGGTTCGCATGACCTCTCTCTAGGACCTGGAGACTGTTATCAGTGGACAGACTGCCATATGTCAAAGACTGTTACAAGCGTGATTTTCATTCTACCTTTGTGAGTAGTTTTTAAATAGGTTTTTTGAATAAATGTACTAAAGGATAATGCATAAAGCTGGTGTGCCCTCTCTTTTCTGTTTTTTCATTTGACTACTAGGATATCCCTATCCTGGAGGGCAGCAAGGCCAAAAGCTATTGTCCATTCTGATCTTTGGACTGCCTAGTCAACACACCCGTGCGCAAGAGTATTTTCTTTTGTTGTACTGTATAGCAAAAATTGCCTGGTCATGAAGGGGGGAGGTGAATCTTAAGGAGGTCAAGTGGATATTTTACAATTGTGTATTATATTGAGTTAGTGTACACTAAGATTCATGTAAGTGTATTTTTTTTCCTGAAAACTTGTGCTCGATAAGCAGTCACACAAATATATTGTGCAACATAAAAATTAAAAAAATAATTTTCTATCAAAAAAAAAAAAGTGCTGATTTTACATTTATGTGAAAAACGTTGAAATTGCCCTGGATGGAAAATGGTTAAAACAAAATGGAAAACATCCTTTATGTTTTATTTTTACCAAAAACATCTTTACAATCCAAAATTGTTGAAAATTTTTCTGCCAAGTTTAATAAAAAGTAACACACGCATATAGAATAATTCCATAACAAGATTAACATAAAATTCCAACTCCTCCTACAATAAAAAATATACACTATTCTGTTTATATTTGATTTGTCCGCACCATAGGAAGCTCCCATTTTGCCCAAGAATTGTGATTACTTTTTATTAATAACTTATCATTATCAAATCCCATGACATTTAATATTGTCTAGATGCAAATAAACTGTCAGCAAAATGCTTCTGAGTTTGTTATAACAGTAACAGGAGTAGAAAAGTTGCAATAAGTCCAGGGGAGCTGAGCGGGCAAAAGGTCACCCCTAAACAGGGGGAGCAGCAGCCTTGTCAGAGGACCATAGGCGGAGCTCAACCTCAGGGGGGGGAACTGAGTGGCCAGGAGTTGGTAGGCCTCAGATCCTCTGGCCATGGGGAGGCCAAAATCCCCCAATCGGGACAGGGGAGGAGAGGGGGGTGGCTGGGGGGATGGGGGTTGGGGTTGCAAGGGGATTGTCTCTGACTCAATACAAGGGCAACAGTAGTGGCACTGACACTCCTTGGTACACTGAGCTCCCTGGCAGGCAAATATATATGGTAAAAGAATATTAGCACTTGGATCAATTAGAGGGGTGGATATATGAAGATGAGAGCCAGGGCGGGGAGCTTAGTGAACAAGGATGACAACATTAAACTTTCTGTCGTATAACGTACAGGGGTTAAGCTCTCCCATCAAAAGATTTAACATAATTAGAGAACTAAAGTATCTCAAAGCAGAATCGTCTTATTACAGGAGACCCATTTCTCACACGATTCGAATCTCAAAATAATCTCAAAAGATTACCCAGTATAGTATTATGAGGACTCTCCTACTAAACGGGCAAAGGGAGTAGCCATAGGATTTGCCAGAGGGGTAAGGTTCACACTGGAGGAGAGAAAAGCGGACCCAGATGGGCGCTATTTGTTCCTGAGGGGAAAAATAAATGAGGGGTACTTCCTGGCAAATATCTATTGCCCAAACAAAAATCCAATCAAGTATCTAATGCGGGTAATAGCGAAGTTCATGGAGTTTAAGAAAGATGGAGCCATCATGGCAGGGGAGTTGTTTTTGCATGGAACCAAGGACTGACAGTACGTCCTAGGTGCAGCGGACTGCAAATGTACAGAGGAAGATGATAATAAAGAAACTTCACCAAAACCAACTAATAGATGTATGGAGAACACAACATGCTAATTTACAAGATTACACATTCCACTCCTCTGTAAATGGAATGTATTCAATAATTGATTTTTTACTGATTGAACATAGGTTGCTGGAGACAGTAAGCAGCACAAACATTGAAATCACGACCTTCTCAGATCATGCTCCAGTGACATTGAAAATTAAGATAGAGGGGGCCCAAAATCGGTCCACCTATTGGAGATTAAATGAAGAACTGCTACAGGATAAAGAAGCAGAAATTAGGATCGAGAGAGAATTAGAGCAGTACTTCAAAATAAATGACAAAGGAGATATAATGAAAGCCACTGTCTGGGAATCCCATAAGGCTTATATTAGAGGGATCTGGATTGGAATTGTAAAAAAAAGATGAGAGCAAGAAAAAGGGAAATAACTTCTAAAGAAATCTTTGAGTTAGAACAGCAACATAAAAAAATGGGAGAACAAGAACTTTCAGTGCCAGTCATTATAAAAAGGGAAGAATTAAAAGAACTAACTGAACAGGAAACTCAAATGGCCTATAACAGAATCAAGAAAGAAAGATACCAAGGGGGAAATAAGACAGGGAAATATTTGGCTAAACTATTAAAAAAGAAAACGGCAAACTATATAGAGAAAATATAAACATGTAAATGGCACACACTACAGTAGAAATAGCAAGGGCTTTTTCAGGAATACTATGGTAAACTATACTCGATCAATCAAAAGGATACACCTGAAAAAGCCAAAGATAGGATGGAAAAAACAAAAGCATTTTAAGATGAATCAGGCCTAAACAAAATATCAGAAGACAAACTTAACATCCTAGAGGCCCCCATTACAGAAGAGATAAAAAAAAACACTAAAAGACTCACTGGCAGGGAAAGGCCCAGACGGGCGACGACACCCTATTACAAAAAGTAGGAAGACCTTCTAGTCCCCAAACTGTGCTCCTATATGAATGAGATAGGTACTAATTGGGAGATGTGGAGGAAAGCTTTGGAGGCCTCAATCACCATCATACCAAAGGAAGGAAAAGATGCCTCATTATGTTCTAGTTACCGACCTATCTCACTGCTAAATGCTGACACAAAACTATTCGCAAAAGTATTGGCAGCTAGGTTAAAAACAGTAATAAACGACCTGGTACACACAGATCAGGTGAGTTTTACACCAGGTAGGGAATGTCGGGATAATGGAATTAGAATGCTCCTAGTGGTTCAGAAAATGAAAGAAAGCAAATCCCCAGGACTGCTGCTGTCGATTGACGCAGAAAAGGCTTTCGACAGGGTAGACTGGGGATTCATGCAGAACACACTAGAGACAATAGAACTAGGCCCAAAAATGACCCACTGGATCAATGCATTATACAGTCATCCGACAGCGAGGGTGAAGGTAAATGGGTATGCCTCAGGACCTTTCGAGACGTATAATGGCACAAGACCTGGGTGCCCCCTGTCCTCCCTGCTGTTTGTTCTGTCACTAGAACCATTGTTGGTGGAGATTAGACAGAATTCGGACATCAGGGGGATTAAGATAGGGGAGGAGGAACATAAACTTGTGGCTTATGCTGACGATATTTTGTTTGTTATAACCAACCCCAGGATAACTCTCCCTAATTTAATGAAATCCTTAAAATTATACGGAGAATTATCAAATTTTAAAATGAACCCATCTAAATCCGAGATCCTAAATATTAATTTGCAAAATCAGGAGAAGCAGATAAATAAAAAAGTTCCCTTTTATTTGGAGAGAAAAAAAGAGTCAAAATATTTAGGGGTAAAGATAACACCATCTACGGAGACAACATATCAAATGGATTTCATCCCGTTACTGAATAATACCAAACTTGAATTAGATAAAATAGCTTCAAGACACATGTCTTGGATTGGTAGAATCAATATTTTGATTATGTACAAGATGCAAATTTTACCGATCCCTCTCCCACGGGTATACTGCAAAACATTAAAAACTTTACTCTTAAGGTTTATTTGGCAGACAAAAAAAGCCACGCATTAGCATGACAATATTGACCAGGGAAAAGAGACAAGGGGGCTTGGGGTTACCTGACCTTAAGAATTATTATAACGTTATCCTACTCTCATGGGTGATAGAATGGGCAAAAAATAATAAAGAAAAAAGATGGGTTAAACTGGAAAGCACGATCAGTAATGTCACACTTGGGAAAATAATATGGATACCTGCACAACTGAGAGATCTGAATGAGAATACACATAGTATTACATACAAAGCACTGTCAATTTGGGATATGATACACAAAAGGGAAAAATGGGGAAATAATTCACCACTGACACCATTAAAAGACACTAATTACCTTACACCCGGGATAGGGAGATTGTTTGGAAATTGGATAAAGGAAGATAATGCACAATTAAAAGATGTAATGGAGAAGGGCAAAATACACACTTTTTTGGATCTGACACATAAAAAGGATTTAGTGGAGATAGATAGGTGGCGGTATTCCCAGCTGAAACATTTCATAAAGACATTGCCACAACCAATGAGATCCGAAGAGGACCTACTCCCACTGGAGCAGCTATGGACAGCTACAGGCAAGAAGAGAGGGATCTCAAGGATATATAAAATATTGATGGACATGAAGGGGCTGGAAATGCCACCATTTATAGGAAAATGGGAACACAAGTGAATATTTTAGATATAGGGAAAATAATGAGGATGGGGCATACCACATCAATAGACTACAACACTGTAGAAATGAACTACAAATGTTTGGCACAATGGTACATAACCCCAGATAAGGCACATAAATGTCAAAGTGAGGTTTCACAATTATGTTGGAGGGGGTTAAGGAAATAGGAACCATGGCCCACATTTGGTGGACCTGTCCAAAAATAAAAAAAAATACTGGAGAGAGGTATTGCAAATAAAGAGGACATAACCAACATTGAAATTTCAGAGGATCCGTGGGGGTGTCTGTTCCATGGGATCAGAATGCCAACTAAACATTATATGAGAACATTGGTTCCTCAGCTATTAAATGCAGCCAAATGTTTAATCCCCAGACAGTGGCAAGAAAGCCCTACGATGAGGAGTTGGTGCAAAAAAGTAAACAAAGCTTACAACTTGGAGTATCTACGGTTTAGTGGAGAAGAAGGATGGGAAGGGTTCGAAGAGAAGTGGAAAGACTTCAAGCAGACAATACGTTTTGCTGAAAAGATAGGAGTAGAATGAATGGGTTAATGAAAGGAGATAAGGAGAGGTCAGGCACATGAACATAGAAAAGTAAGCCCAGAGAGGAGGGGGTGGGTGGGGGGTAAATATTTTTTTGTAATAAGTGATGTATAGTCGAGAAACATTCTCGATTATTTTTTTCTGTATGTACAAGTTTTAAAGAAATTTAATAAAAAATAATAATAATAATAAAAAACATAAATAAATAACTGTAACAGCTAGCGTTCCACATGTTGTTTCTGCCACTCCGTGCATCATGATATAAAAAAGACACAAGTAACTAACAGTACAATAATGCCTCTGGAATACCTTCTAAATTGTTTTAAAAACCTACAGTATCTCACAAAAGTGAGTACACCCCTCACATCTTTGTAAATATTTTCTTCAATCCTTTAATGTGAGAAACACTGAAGAAATGACACTTTGCTACAATGTAAAGTAGTGAGTGTACAATTTGTATAACAGTGTAAATTTACTGTCCCTTCAAAATAACTCAACACACAGCCATTAATGTCTAAACCGCTGGCAACAAAAGTGAGTACACCCCTAAGTGAAAATGTCCAAATTGGGTCCAATTAGCCATTTTCCCTCCCCGGTGTCATGTGACTCATTAGTGTTACAAGGTCTCAGGTGTGAATAGCGAGCAGGTGTGTTAAATTTGGTGTTATCACTCATAATTCTCTCATACTGGTCACTGCAAGTTCAACGTGGCACCTCATGGCAAAGAACTCTCTGAGGATCTGAAAAAATAATTTTTGCTGTCCATAAAGATGGCCTAGGCTATAAGAAGCCAGGAGATTGTCCCAAACAGAGGGGGACCAAAAAGAAAAGTGGGGCTCAAAGGAAAGGCAATCTGGATGAGTGTGTATAATCAAACAAGTGTTTAATGTAGTACAAAGATATAAAACATGGAGATAATAGAGCATAAACCGATAAATTACATAGCCCTAATAAAATTGATCGGTAACATTGAAATGATCCCCCATGTCTGTGTAGTTATATTGATCGTTTCAATGTTACCGATCAATTTCATTAGGGATATGTAATTTATCGGTTTATGCTCTATTATCTCCATGTTTTATATCTTTGTACCACATTAAACACTTGTTTGATTATACACACTCATCCAGATTGCCTTTCCTTTGAGCCCCACTTTTCTTTTTGGTCCCCCTCTGTTTGGGACAATCTTTTGGGTTGCAGATGCATAGGGGCTGAAGGGCAATCATTGATTCAGTGTACACAGTATATACGTGGTTAAACAAGCTTCATTTTTTCCCACTTGATTTATATAAGAAGCCAAGACCCTGAAACTGAGCTACGGCACGGTGGCCAAGACCATACAGCGGTTTAACAGGACAGGTTCCACTCAGAACAGACCTTGCCATGGTCGACCAAAGAAGTTGAGTGCACGTGCTCAGCGTCATATCCAGAGGTTGTCTTTGGGAAATGGACATATGAGTGCTGCCAGCATTGCTGCAGAGGTTGAAGGGGTGGGGGGTCAGCCTGTCAGTGCTCAGGCCATACACTGCACACTGCATCAAATTGGTCTGCATGGCTGTCATGATGCACAAGAAAGCCCGCAAACAGTTTGCTGAAGACAAGCAGACTAAGAACATTGATTACTGGAACCATGTCCTGTGGTCTAATAAGACCAAGATAAACTTACTTGATTCAGATGGTGTCAAGTGTGTGTGGCGGCAACCAGGTGAATAATACAAAGGCAAGTGTGTCTTGCCTACAGTCAAGCATGGTCTGGGGCTGCATGAGTGCTGCCGACACTGGGGAGCTACAGTTCATTGAGGGAACCATAAAAGCCAACTTGTACTGTGACATACTGAAGCAGAGCATGATCCTTTCCCTTTAGAGACTGGGCTGCAGGGCAGTATTCCAACATGAAATCGACCCCAAACACACCTCCAAGACGACCACTGCCTTGCTAAAGAAGCTGAGGGTAAAGGTGATGGCCTGGCCAAGCATGTCTCCAGACCTGAATCCTATTGAGCATCTGTGGGGCATCCTCAATCAGAAGGTGGAGGAGCGCAAGGTCTCTAACATCCACCAGTTCCGTGATGTCATCATAGAGGAGTGGAAGAGGACTCTATTGGCAACCTTTGAAGCTCTGGTGAACTCCATGCCCAAGAGGGTAAAGGCAGTGCTGGAAAATTGTGTGGCCACACAAATAATTGACAGTTTGGGCCCAATTTGGACACTTTCACTTAGGGGTGTACTCACTTTTGTTGCCAGCGGTTTAGACATTAATGGCTGTGTGTTGAGTTATATTGAGGGGAGAGCAAATTTACACTGTTATACAAGCTGTACACTCACTACTTTACATTGTAGCAAAGTGTCATTTTTTCAGTGTTGTCACATGAAAAGATATACCATATATACTCGAGTATAAGTCGAGTTTTTCCAGCACATTTTTTTGTGCTGAAAGTGTCTCCCTCGACTTATACTCGAGTCAAGCACTTTTCTACAGCAAAAAATTTCATTTTCCAAACCGAATTTGGGGCCCCGTATCTCAGGGCCACTTGGTGCTAGGAACCCCACATTTAGTATGCAAATCCAGTGGAACTAGTTCCACAACATATCCCGAGCTGGGGTTCCTAGCTCCAAGTGGCCCCGAGATACGGGGCCCCAAAATCGGTTTGGAAAATGTCATTCTCTGCTGCAGAAAAGTGCTTGACATTTTCTGAACCGATTTTGGGGCCCCGTATCTCAGGGCCACTTGGTGCTAGGAACCCTAAATTTGGTATGCAGACCCAGAGGAACTGGTACAACAACATATCCAAATCTGGGGTTCCTAGCACCAAGTGACCCCCAGATACGGGGCCCCAATACCGGTTCAGAAAATGTCATTCTCTGCTGCAGAAAAGTGCTTGACATTTTCTAAACCGATTTTTGGGGCCCCCTATCTCGGGGCCACCTAGTGCTAGAAACCCCAGCTTTAGATAATTTTGTTATGGTGCTAGTTCCACTGGGTCTGCACACCAAATTTGGGGTTCCTAGCACTAAGTGGCCCTGAGATACGGGGCCCCAAATTCAGTCAACTGTGTCCATCTACAGCAATGTCATTTCAGGACCCTTTGTGTTCAGAGGCCCCAAATTTTGGCTGCAGCTAGGGGGCATCTAGAAATCCTTAACTACCAAGTTTGAAGTTCGGGGGACCTATGGCTGCAAATTGGCACAGTGAGGCATGCAAATGGTCACAGTGAGGCTGCAAATGGGTATTGTTGACCCTCTTTTCCACTTACAGAAGCTGCGCATTTCTCACCCTCGTCTTATACTCGGGCCAATAAGTTTTTCCCATTTTTTTTGTGGTAAATTAGGGCCTCGACTTTTACTCGGATCGACTTATACTCGAGTATATACAGTAATAACATATTTACAAAAATATGAGGGGTGTACTCACTTTTGTGATATACTGTAAGTTGTAGAATATGAAATTATAAAAGTTTATCCAAATAATAGCATTCTGAACGTCATTGGGGAGTAAAACTAAGCATTTTATCAGTTTTCTTTATTTAAATGCAAAATATTTTTTAATGTAAATTACAGAAGTGCCTCCACTGAAGGTTACAAATCAATTCACAGCAGATGTACAGGCCTACAGAAATTATAAATATATAAAGTGTCTCTTCAGTATTGCAGCAGCGCTGTGCACCCCAATTAAACAGGGTCTCTTTCTTAATCTATTTCAGAAAGTTCAAACACGGATCTGATAGCCAGAGTCCCACCAATAAATAATCAAGATGTATTCTGTGAGGGTAGTAATCCTTTCACCAAGCGATACACCACGTGCTGGGGTCCCCAATGAAAACTCACTCACCAGAAATCAGATCAATAAAAGCCTTGATTAATAGTGGTAAATCTGCATCAATATCCAAAGCGACCACCAGATGTCACTATTATTCCCAGTAGTTCCAATAGGATATGTAGAAGAAACAAAAATGTTCACATAGCGTGATACTGCTAAACATCTTTATTTGAACCATCCAAACAACCCCTTAAAACCATGCGTACCAAAATTTAATAAACATTGAGCAAAGATAACAAAGTGCACTGTGCCTGATTGCGTCCTCCAGTCATGAAAACCTGTCAGGAGCGCTCCCTGTGTGTAACCACAGTCACACGCTTCCTGGTTCCTCGATTTGTGGAGCACATGCGTCACTTCCTGTGCGACACGTCCCTAACGTTTCGTCACTTCCTGGACTTCTTCTGACGCCCTCGGTGATATGGGAAGCACATAAAGCCTACATAAGGGGAATAATAATAAAAGAGGGAGCAAGGAGAAAGAAGGAAAGGAAAAATAAAATGGGAAATGTTATAAAAGAAATTTTTAATTTAGAACAAGAACATAAAAAACACAGAGGACACCACCAAACAACATACCTAGCACTGATAAATAAGCGGGACGAACTAAAAAAGTTGATGGAACAAGAAACAAAGGAAAAATTCAACCAAATAGCTAGAGAAAGATATGTGTGGGGAAATAAGGCGGGAAAACATCTAGCCAGAATGCTTAAGAAAACAAAAGCCCTAAACTTTATAGGAAAGATACAGGACAAACAGGGGAGGATGGTATATGAAACCAAAGAGATAGGTGAAGTATTTAAAAACTACTATAGTGAACTATATATAGAGGAGAGGAACGGAGACCAGATAAGTCAGGAAAATAAAAACAGGAAGATAGAGGAATTCTTAAAGCTAGCCAAACTAACCAAGATTACAAAAAAATCTAGAGAGGTCCTGTAGAAACCAATAACAGAAGAGGAGATACATAGAGCAATAGCGGACAGTACACAGGGGAAAAGCCAGGGTCCGGATGGGTTCACCACATATTACTATAAGAAATTTAAAGACATACTAGTACCAAAAATGTGTAAGTATATGAATGGGGTGGGAAGCGAGTTTGAATTAAGTAGTGAGGCGCTTTTCGCCACAATCACCGTGATCCCCAAAGAGGCCAAAGATGGGACTCTGTGCGCTAGCTACAGACCGATATCATTGCTCAACGTAGACACAAAAATATACTCAAAGGTATTAGCTACGAGGATGAAAGAATTGATGAATAAGGTGATCCATCCGGACCAAGTAGGCTTTATAGCAGGAAGGGAGGGAAGAGATAATGGGGTGAGAACCCTATTGCTGCTCCAGAAGAGAAGGGAGGAGGGACTCCCAGGTCTGCTCCTGTCAAGTGATGCCGAAAAGGCGTTTGACGGGGTAGACTGGGAGTTCCTGTTTCGAACCCTAGAAATAATAGGAATAGGCCCAAAGATGATAGGATGGATTAAAGCACTCTACAGAAAACCCAAGGCGGCCATTAAGATCAACAGAACCCTGTCAGAACCTTTCGAGATGAAGAGAGGGACAAGACAGGGATGCCCCCTGTCTCCCCTTCTCTTCGTGTTGGCTCTAGAACCTCTCCTTGCAACAATTAGAAATAACCCTGACATTGAAGGATTTAAGGTGGGAGAGGAGGAGCACAAATTGGCCGCATATGCGGACGATGTGCTCTTCTATATAAGCAACCCCGGAAATACATTGCTAAGACTGATTAAAATATTAAAACAATATGGCGAAATAACAGATTATTTTGGGGAAATCGGAAATTTTGAAGATAAATGTGAGTAAAATAGAGGAGGAAAAATTGAAGAAAGATTTCCAATTCCGCTGGAAAAAAGAGATCAAATATTTGGAAATAAGACTCGCGAACTCCCCGGAAAAGATATATAGAAAAAACTATATCCATCTCTTGGATGAAATAAAGAGGGTAGGGAAAAAACTCCAGACAAAACCTCTTTCATGGATGGGGTGTATTAACGCCATAAAAATTATCCTCCTCCCAAAGATCACGTACAAATTCCAAATGTTACCTATTAAACTCCCACAGGAATACATTAGAAAACTGAAATCAATAATCTCCAACATAATATGGAAAAATAAAAGATCAAGAATATCGCTTAAGACCCTAAAACAAGATAAAGACAAAGGGGGTCTTGTGGTCCCGGATATCCTAAAATATTATAAAGCAATAATTTTATCAAGAGCAATAGAATGGGCTAGAGATAACCAAGAAAAAAGATGGGTGAATATAGAAAAATATTATAGTAAAACACGTTTAGGATCTATTATTTGGAACCCTCCGAACCACAGAACGGTAGATGAGAAAACACATTGTTTGACAAAAATAGTTTTAAAGGTATGGGATGTAGTATATAAGCAATTAGATAAGGTTTATAATTCTCCCCTGATAGAATTAAAGGAGAATGAATATTTTGCACCAGGGAAAAGAAATATAGGTGGGAACTGGATAAAAAAAGATAAAGTACAGCTTAGAGAAATACTTAAAAAAGGGAAAATTGTCACAATTACTGAATTGAAACAAAACACAGACACATGGGTGATAGATGAATAGAGGTACATGAAATTAGACCGCTTCATGAAAAATCTACCTCAACCGATAAGATCAGGAGAAAATTTGACAGCGTTAGAAAAATTATGTTGTTCAGAAAAAACAAAAAATACAATATCTAAGCTATAAAAACTACTATTGAAAGAGGAAGAAGCAGAGGTACCCACATTCATCAAAAAATGGGAAAAGGAATTGGGAACACAAAAAAACACGAGCACGATTAATAAAATGTTATTTTTGGCCCATAGTTCAGCGGTAGATATAAAACCGGCCGAGATGAATTATAAATGTATGGCAAGGTGGTACGCAACGCCAGATAGGATAAGTAAATTCCAACACGGGAATCCGGCAGATTGTTGGCGGGGCTGTGGAGGGGTGGGTACTATGGCTCACTTATGGTGGAATTGCCCGATAATTAAAAAATTTTGGAAAAAAATCTTGGGCTCGATTAAGGAGATCACAAAAATAGAGGTGAAAGAGGATCCGTGGGTGGTCCTCTTCCACGGCATAGAAGGGAATGTGAAACAATATAGAACATCTCTGGTTCCACATCTACTAAACGCAGCAAAAAGATTAATCCCTAAAAATTGGTGGGGAAAAGAAAGCCCTGAGATGTGGGACTGGATAAATGCCGTGGAATAGACCTATACCATGGAGCAGTTTTCTTTTTATAAAGAGGAAAAGATAGAAGTAGACAAATGGAAATGTTGGAAGGAGTTTAAAAAAACATGGAGTTATGCAGAAAAAATTAGGATTTAAATTACCCACCAAGTAGATTATAGGCATTGCACAAGGGTAAGGGAGGGAGAAGGGAGGGAGGGGGGTTATATATTTATATATATGTTTTTTTTTATACAGATATGTAAAACAGAGAGATTTATAAATAAAGATAAAATTTCTAGAGAAGGGGAACTAAGGGTTGAGCCTTACTAGGCGAGGTTAGTTTTTATATAATCATTTTCTTGTAAACCCCTGTTGTTTCCTTCGGTTGAAAACAAAATATATGCCACAGTGATGAAGAGACGAGAAGAGACACATATGAGCGAGCAAGCTGAATTAGTCTCTCTGGGAATTTTCTGAGGTGGCAAAGAATAAAAAAAAAAAAAAACTACAAGTTAGTGTAGTGAGACCTCTGCACAGTGTTCATCTAAAGCTACAAGTTAGTGTAGTGTGTCCTGCTCACAGTGTTCAGCTAAAACTACAAGTTAGTGTGGTGCGTCCTCCTCACAGTGTTCGGCTAAACCTACAAGTTATTTTTTTGCAAGCTCTGCACAGTGTTCATCTAAAGCTAAAAGTTAGTGTAGTGCGTCCTGTTCACAGAGTTCAGCTAAAACTACAAGTTAGTGTAGTGAGACCTCTGCACAGTGTTCATCTAAAACTACAAGTTAGTGTAGTGCGTCCTGCTCACAGTGTTCAGTTAAAACTACAAGTTAGTGTAGTGAGACCTCTGCACAGTGTTCATCTAAAGCTAAAAGTTAGTGCAGTGCGTCCTGCTCACAGTGTTCAGCTAAAACTACAAGTTAGTGTGGTGCGCCCTCCTCACAGTGTTCAGCTAAACCTACAAGTTATTTTTTTGTGAGCTCTGCACAGTGTTCATCTAAAGCTACACGTTAGTGTAGTGTGTCCTGCTCACAGTGTTCAGCTAAAACTACAAGTTAGTGTGGTGCGCCCTCCTCACAGTGTTCAGCTAAACCTACAAGTTATTTTTTTTTGCGAGCTCTGCACAGTGTTCATCTAAAGCTACAAGTTAGTGTACTGCGTCCTGCTCACAGTGTTCAGCTAAAACTACAAGTTAGTGTAGTGCATCCTCCTCACAGTGTTCAGCTAAACCAACAAGTTATTTTTTGCGAGCTCTGCACAGTGTTCATCTAAAGCTACAAGTTAGTGTAGTGCATCCTCCTCACAGTGTTCAGCTAAACCTACAAGTTATTTTTTTGCGAGCTCTGCACAGTGTTCAGCTAAAGCTACCTGTAGAAGGTTGGTGGTGTTTTCCTGATCCTATCACTACCGCAGGCAGCTAAATAAGCTGCAAGTTATTTTTTTGCAAGCTCTGCACAGTGTTCAGTTAAAGCTACCTGTAGAAGGTTGGTGGTGTTCTCATACTACAGGCAGGCAGTTGATTTTGCTAGCTGCAGTATCGGTACATATATATATATATATATATATATATATATCTATCTATCCCAGCTTAGTGCAGCTACAGGCCATTAGTATGTCTGGAAGTCCAAGAAGGAGAGGCAGGCAGTCACAAGCCAATAAAAGAGGGCAAGCAGGCTCTGTGTCTAGTGCTGGTCGTGGAGACGGTGCATCCTCATCAGCACGTGGCCATGGGACACGCTTGGCCTTTTTTTCGGCAGCTGGCCGTGTTGAGCCGCAACATGCGGAACACTTGGTCGAGTGGATGACCAAGCCGTCCTCATCCTCCTCATCCTCTCTCACCCATGCTCAGGGTACTTTGTCTGGCAAAGCAGCGGCCTCTTCCCTCGGCTCAATGTCATCAGTGAGTCCTTCCCTAGCCCCACTATGTCCTCCTGAGGAGTCCCTGGAACTGTTTGACCACAGTGTTGGGTACATGCTCCAGGAGGATGTCCAGCGTTTGGAAGGCTCTGATGATGATACTGAGCTCGATGAAGGCAGTAACATGAGCACGGACAGAGGGGGTGCCCAAGAAGGACAGCAATCTGGCAGTCATGCTCCCCCTGCTGCAGCATACTGCCAGGTTTGCTCCAGTGATGAGGAGGGAGGGGATGATGAGGTCACTGACTCAACGTGGGTGCCTGATAGGAGAGAGGAGGAGGAGGAGAAGGAGGAGGCGGCACATCACCAACGTGGCAGGATGCCCTCCAGGGGCCAGCCTAAGGGCAGCACACTGACTCCATCACACCCCAAAGCTCCACATGTGCAGGGCGCTGCAGTCTCTGTGCGTTATTCAAAAAGTTCTTTGGTGTGGGCCTTTTTTGAGACGAGTGTATCAGATCGCACCGCTGCTATTTGCAACATATGTCTCAAGCGTATCTTGCGTGGCCAAAACATCTCCCGCTTGGGTACCACATGCTTGACCAGACATATGTTGACCTGCCATGCAGTTCGTTGGCAAGCGTATCTAAAAGACCCACACCAAAGAACAAAGAGAACATCTCCTTGCTCCTCATCAGCTGAGATCTCCAACCCCCCTAGACCTTCAGTCCTCTTTGAGACCTGCACTGAGAGGAATGAAGGTGTAGAATTAGGTGTGTCACAGCCAAGTACTTGTGGGCAATCTGCTTTTGGTACACCGACGTCAGATTGTACCAGGCAAATATCCCTGCCCCAGCTGCTGCACCACCGAAAGAAGTTTGCTCCCAGCCATCCACATGCCCAGCGATTGAATGCTAGCTTGGAAAAATTACTAGCACTTCAACTGATGCCTTTTCAGTTGGTAGACTCTGCCCCCTTCCGTGAGTTTGTGGAATGTGCGGTTCCTCAGTGGCAGGTACCCAAACGCTACTTTTTCTCACAGAAGGCGATTCCGGCTCTCTACCGGCATGTGGAAGGCAATGTCCATGCCTCGCTGGACAGGGCAGTCAGCGGTAAGGTGCATATTACCGCTGACTCATGGTCCAGCAGGCATGGACAGGGATGTTACCTAAGTTTCACGGCGCATTGGGTGACTCTGCTGTCAGCTGGGAAGGATGCAGGACAAGGTGCATTAGTGTTGGAGGTTGTTCCGCCACCACGCCTCCTAAAATGCCACTACTAATGATTGTGACACACCTCTCTCCTCCACCCCCTCCTCTTCTTCTTCCTCCATGGCCTCTTCCTGTGCTTTGTCCTCGGAACCAGCGGTGCTCCGTAGCCGTTCAAGGGGCTACGCAAGTACGCAGGCCAAAAGATGCCATACGGTGCTTGAGCTGGTGTGCTTGGGGGACAGGAGCCACACTGGGGCAGAGGTTCTGTCAGCTCTGCAGGGGCAGGTTCAGAGGTGGTTGACGCCACGCCAACTTAAGGCAGGAATGGTGGTTTGCGACAATGACACCAACCTCCTCTCTGCCCTCCGACAGGGACAAATGACCCATGTGCCCTGTTTGGCTCACGTCCTTAACTTGGTGGTGCAGCGGTTCTTGGGCAGGTACCCCGGGCTTACAGGATGTCCTGAGGCAGGCCAGGAAAGTCTGTGTGCATTTCCGCCGGTCATATATTGCCAGTGCTCGGCTGGCGGACCTCCAAAAGGAGTTTAACCTGCCCAAGAACCGCCTAATCTGTGACATGCCCACCAGGCAGGACTCAACGTTGGCCATGCTGCAGTGGCTGCACACGCAGCAGAGGACCATCAATGAGTACCTGTGCGACTATGGCACCAGGACAGGGTCAGGGGAGCTTGTTTTTTTTCCCCACGCCAGTGGGCCATAATCAGGGATGCATGCACTATCCTGTCACCATTTGGGGAGGCCACGAGGATTTTGAGCAGTGACAGTGCATGCATCAGTGACACTGTCCCCCTTGTCAAAAAGATCACAGGGTTCCCCTTGGGTGGGATTTTTTAGGCACTACCATAAAAAATACAATATAAGTATAAAAAATAATTTTATTACAAGATCAAAAAGTGACAAAAAATACACAAATTAAATCAATCAAATGCAAATACGTACAAATGAATACATTGAATACAAAAATACATGAAATAGAGGATACCACAGCATGGCAGTGAAAAGAACCAAAAATTGGAATATAATAAGTCTCACTGAACCGACGTGTTTCGGAGAGTCCTTCATCAAGGTTCACCAAGTGAGAGTTACCATCTAAAAGATTACAGAATTAAAAGAAGGTGATTAACAACACACACAGATATAAGATGACATTTCCCCCACACCCAGTGAAGGTCTGTGTTGTATTCATACTCACTTTCAAAATGTAAAATGCTAAATGGGTATCCAAGATATAAAATCAACCTCACAACAGTCTCCCAGGCCATGTACACATAATGGTAACCAAAGTATTGGCCATCTTAAAGTGATATTGTAAATAGCTTGTGTGCCGGATGGAATCTCAATTGATGCTGAGAAACGCCACGTCCAACGATTTGGCGCGGCACCTGTGCGCGGGCTGGGCTCCAAAAAATCTCCGGATAAGAAATAGTAATTTTTTAACAATCAAGGTATGCTATAATATCTGAGGGGATCAGAAAAAATTATTGTGTGAAGGATATGAGCACATAAATAAGAACATACCTGTAAGCTAGATCCAACAGATGAAACCTACAAGTTGTCATGTAGGGGAAGGGAGGAGGGCTCAGAGTCCATACTAACAACCATTAGGCTGCAGAGTGAGGGAACCTGGTATAAGGGAAAGGGGAGTAATGCTGGTAAGAGTGAACAAGCTCCAATGCTAAAGAACACAAAAGCCAGACAATATATAAAATAGGCATAATGTAACTCAAAATAGCCTATGTTAACAGAAATCGCTTACTTTTTCAACCCACAGAAGTGAGACACCCTCCTCCGATCACAAGATCAGAGTGAATGAGCTCATTATATGTATCCCCAGCAGGTCACGCTGCCAGCTGATTGCAACACTGATCAGCTGAGTGCAGAGTATATCCCCTGGGCTCGTAACTCTAACCCCCCAGCGGCTGACTGGTTGTCAGCCTAAAGGGGTGTGTGCTCCGCCTAGTCCAATCCATGGGCCCCCTGGGTGTGGATCGTGGTACGCCCCCCCCGCAAGTGCCGCCCCCCCCGATGACATACCGCACATGCGCGCCAGCCACGCTGGAACGCAAAGTAGCGGCTGACGTCACGGCGCCGCGCCTCGGAGCCGTGCGCCGCCATCCACCCCCACCGACACGGAAAGCCCGAGCTAGATACAGTCTATGCTGATCCAGATCGGGAATAGGGGAACATCAAGAGACAGTTCCCCTACTCCGTGCACCGGAACGACAGCAACCACAGGACACAGAGGGTCCATACCGTCCGGGAGAGAAAAAATTCTGAAAAAAGCCAATTAATACTGACATAGATTATGTGGACACAAATAGTGTGCACAGTGATACATATCCAAATAAGCATATAGGTTTAAAACCAGTGCACATTGACATAGGAGACAGCTGTGAAGCTGTCACACGGGGAGAAGGTCAAAGCAGTAACCACAGAACAAACAGCAAAAGGATTGAGCCTGTTCCTGCCTTGCTCCTGGGGTCCTAGTCTAATGAAGGCCACATAGGTGCCTCATTTACCAAAGGGGAGATATAGGTATCGGATCTATGCTGACCCCTCAAATCTCATAAAGAGCTTTATATTGGTATTCCACATATATTGTACAACATAAGCAATAACAAGCCTTTGATAAATGAGAGCAAATAAAACGCAACGGGGGCCAAGATTAGATGTCCTACATCACACAGTGGAAAGCATGGAGTATTTGCTGGGAAGTACTGAGAGGTATGCCTACCTCTCCATACCCCCGGAGTCATAACCCTCCAGGAATGGCTTGAAACATGTGGTGTCATTAAGTCAGGGGGCCTGGTCACCCGCAAATTATAGATCCACCTCAGTTCGAGCTGGAGGATATCCTTGTTCCAATCTCCCCCCCTCTAACTGGGGTGGACACAATCCAAAATCAAGAATTTTATTCTTGGGAATAGTCCCTGATGAACCAGGGCCGTATGTCTGCCCAAATGTCGATCGGGTTTGCATGTCTGCATGCTTCTGATGTGGCGGTATGCACTATGCCAGAATTCCAGTTTGGTTTTCCTGACATAGAAGCATCCGCAATCATACCAGAGCATGTAGACCACCCCCTTGGTTTTACAGTTAGCAAAATGTCTGGGCCTAAAGGTGCTGCCATCAGGTAGAGTAGGGTTTTTGGTAGTGTACATTTACTTACAGTACCCGCAGGCCCCACACATGAATGTGCCCCTATATTTACAGTGCTAGGCAAAATTTTCATCCCTGAATTCGTTTCTCACTAATCTGGAGGATAGGGAGGTAGCCCTCCTGAAGGTAAAAAGCGGGCTCTCAGGGAGGAGTCTGCTCAGGTTGGGGTCCATAGTAAGAGTGTGCCAGAACTTGGACACAATTCTTTTGACTTCTGCATGTTGGTTACAGTATTTTGTGATGATGCGCAAGGAATTGTCCTGGGTCTTATTTTTTTGTGAATAAATTAGAGCCTGTCTGGTATGTGTGGTAGCCCGCCTATAGGCTTTTTTGAGGGAGGTATGTGAGTATCCCCTCTCAAGAAGTCTAATGCGCAGATTATTTGCTTCGGTTTTAAAGGTCGCTTCATCTGTGCAATTTCGGCGCACCCTCAAGTACTGGCTGTATGGTATAGACCTGAAGAGACTGGGTGGATGGAAACTGGAGGCATGAAGGATGGTGTTCCCAGCAGTGGCCTTCCGATAGAGGCCACTGCTGAGTCCACCATCCCGGCCTCTGTAAACCATAACATCCAGAAATGCAATCTCAGTGCGACTCGATGACATAGTGAAATTAAGATTGAAGCGGTTTTTGTTCATGCACTCCAGGCATGACTGCAAGAGCTCTATAGGGCCATCCCAGATGGTGAAAATGTCATCGATGTATCTGAACCACAGTAGGAAGTGGTTCGTATACATCGATGAGTTCTCATCACTGAGGAAGGTGGTTTCCCATTCCCCCAGACACAGGTTAGCGCATGATGGGGCACAACATGTCCCCATCGCCACTCCCTGTACCTGGAGGAAATGGGAACCATCAAAAGTAAAAATGTTATGGTACAAGATATATTCCAGCAGCTGTAAGATAAATTCGTTGTAGGCCCAGTCTCCATCCCGTCTCTGATATATGGCCTTCTTGACAGCTCTAAGTCCCCCAGCATGGGGAATAGAGTTGTACAGGGCCTCTACGTCGATCATCACCAGGTATGCATTCTCTGGTATAGCGAGATTTTCAATAATTTTAAGGAAGTGTATGATGTCTTTCACAAACGATCGTAAACTTGTGACATGGGGTTTGAGGTGTTCATCAATTAAACGACTTGCGTTTTCACTGATGGACCCTCTACCAGAAATGATTGGTCTCCCAGTTGGATTCTGGCTGTCTTTATGAATCTTTGGTAATGAATAAAAAGTTGGTACAATCGGGAATTTGACTCTAATATATTCCCAAGTGGTTTTGTTAATAATTTTGTTGTTGTATGCTGTATTCACCAGGGAATAATATTCTTGGTGGAACCTGGTAACCAAATCTCTAGTAATTTTCTTGTACCAATTCTTATTCATTAGGATTCTCTGGCACATTGAGATATATTGAGCATTGTCCATCAGGACAATGTTCCCCCCCTTGTCAGAGGGTTTAATGACTATTGACTTATTGTCACTCAGTTCCTTAAGTGCCTGTCTATCAGCCATGTTGGTATTAGTCACTTTGGGGGTACGGATATGTAGTCTGTCAATCTCTTTATGTACCAATTTGAGAAATGTAGAGATGTTTGAATTAGAGCTGGGGGGTGGAAACTGGACGATTTCTTCTTAAGTTTAGACCCTTCTTTGGACTCCTGAGCCGACCCCCTCCCTGTTTACCAAAGGGAGAGATAGCACTGTAGGCAAATCAATACGGTCGATAAGGTCAGTAGTGTCGCTCTCCTCCAGGAGCGACACTAACTGATTAATGGCCTGATTTTTCTGAGGTGTTAAGTCTATAGACCCCTGTGGTTTTTGGTACATATTTTTTAACATGAGTTTTCGTGCAAACATTTCAAGATCTTTGCCGACCTCGAACCTATCCATGTTTTCATTTGGGCAGAATCCCAGTCCCCCAGTCCTTTCTGAAGTATGCATGCTTCCCTATCTGTGAGGATATGGGAGGAGAGATTGACAATGCTGAAGGCACCAATGGGTCGATCAACTCCGTCAGATACAAACACCTCCCTTTCACAACTTAAGTTCTGTTTGTAACTTTGTTTAAAAGCGTCTCTGCTAAAGGGACCATTTCCTGTCTGTCAACTCCCTGATGAGTGGTTCTAGACCTCGTAACCGGGAGTGAGTTTGTGTTACTCGCCGAAGGTATTGGGGGGGCAGAGGCAGAACAGCCGCTTGCCCCTCCTAGTGACCTACCTACGACCGAGGGCAGATTATGTGAGCCATCTGTTTTATTTGTATTATGGGTCCTTGTTCCCTGATGTTTACTATCGCCTTGATTAGAACGTGATATCTTTTTAGTTTTGGAGGAAAACTGTGAGGAAACAGAGGAGACACTTGAAGAGGAGTTGGATATAACAGAATAGTGATCCCTCCTATTTCTAAATCTACTGAAATTTTTGGACTGTGGTTGGTTCCATTTGTAAGCCCTGTTTTCCTCAAAAGCACAGTGGTCCCTACTGAGTTTACTTTCCTTTTTGATAAGGATATATTTATTGAAATCCTCCAGATGTTTCTTAAGTTTGGACTCCTTATCCATATATGTTTTATGAGTCTGTAGCGGTTGTAGTTATGAACAGATGGCCTGTATGTCTCCATCCAAAACATTCGACCGCTTCTGGTATTCAGTAATAAGGAGTAGGGATGAGCCGAACACCAACCGGTTCGGTTCGCACCAGAACCTGCGAACGGACCGAAAGTTCGCACGAACGTTAGAACCCCATTGACGTCTATGGGACTCGAACGTTCGAAATCAAAAGTGCTCATTTTAAAGGCTAATTTGCATGGTATTGTCCTAAAAAGGGTTTGGGGACCCGGGTCCTACCCCAGGGGACATGTATCAATGCAAAAAAAACTTTTAAAAACGGCTGTTTTTTCGGGAGCAGTGATTTTAATGATGCTTAAAGTAAAAAAAAAAAAAGTGAAATATTCCTTTAAATATCGTACCTGGGGGGTGTTTATAGTATGCCTGTAAAGTGACGTGTGTTTCCCGTGTTTAGAACAGTCCCTGCACCAAATGTCATTTTTAAAGGAAAAAATCTCATTTAAAACTGCTTGCGGGTTTAATGTAATGTCGGGTCATGGCAATATGGATGAAAATCAGTGAGACAAACGGCATGGGTACCCCCCAGTCCATTACCAGGCCCTTTGGGTCTTGTATGGATATTAAGGGGAACCCCGCACCCAAATGAAAATAAGGAAAGGTGTGGGGCCACCAGGCCCTATATACTCTGAACAGCAATATACAGGCGGCGCAAACAAGACAGGGACTGTAGGTTTGTTGTTAAGTAGAATCTCTTTGTAATTTTGAACGGGTACATTTTTAACGTGTTTAGCTCCAGCCAAAAAATCTTTTTTAAGCTTTTTTGGAAAACATAGGGAAGGGTTATCACCCCTGTGACATTTGTTTTGCTGTCTTTCCTCCTCTTCAGAAGATTTCACCTCACTTTTTGTCCCAATGAAAAATGTTTTTTGAAAATTTGGGTTTTTTTGTGGAACAAGGATTGGAAAGCATCAGTGGAAAGGAGAATTTTTTTTCCCATATTAACTCTTACAGGAGAGAATTTCCCTTCCTAGGGGTAGATTTCATCTCACTTCCTGTTGTCTCCTTCCGTTTGCAAGTAGGAGTCATTTGTAAGTTAGATGTTTGAAAGTAGGGTCCTGCCCTATATACTCAGCAGAAATTTGGGCCTTAGGTGTTGCTGTGGCCACAACACTGTAAGCCCTCACAGGGCCCTGCTGTGAAATATTAGATCAAGAATTGTAATTACATGCCCCTGTTGAACAGGAGCTGAAAAATTAGGCCTTAGGCACTGGTGCTGGTGCCACAACACTGCAACCCCTTACAGACACTCTAGTTGGAACGCAGGAACGAGCCCTGCTGCAAAGTATTGCATCAAAAATTGTAATTACACGCCCCTGTTAGACAGGAGCAGAAAAATTGGGCCTTGGGCACTGGTGCTGGTGCCACAACACTGCAACCCCTCACAGACACTCTAGTTGGAATGCAGGAACGAGCCCTGCTGCAAAGTATTGCATCAAAAATTGTAATTACACGCCCCTGTTAGACAGGGGCAGAAAAATTGGGCCTTAGGCACTGGTGCTGGTGCCACAACACTGCAACCCCTCACAGACACTCTAGTTGGAATGCAGGAACGAGCCCTGCTGCAAAGTATTGCATCAAAAATTGTAATTACACGCCCCTGTTAGACAGGAGAAGAAAAATTGGGCCTTGGGCACTGGTGCTGGTGCCACAACACTGCAACCCCTCACAGACACTCTAGTTGGAATGCAGGAACGAGCCCTGCTGCAAAGTATTGCATCAAAAATTGTAATTACACGCCCCTGTTAGACAGGAGAAGAAAAATTGGGCACTGGTGCTGGTGCCACAACACTGCAACCCCTCACAGACACTCTAGTTGGAATGCAGGAACGAGCCCTGCTGCAAAGTATTACATCAAAAATTGTAATTACACGCCCCTGTTAAACAGGGGCTGAAAAATTGTGCCTTAGGCACTGGTGGTGGCGCCCAGAACCAAAAATGTTCTTACAAGCTATCAGCGTGATGATTGAGGAGGAAGAGGATAATTACTCAGGGATAGTCACTCAGCATCAGCATAGGCAGTCTTTGAAGGGATCTGAGATTTCAAAAAAAATTATTCGGTTACATCAGCATCAGGTGCTTGGTAGCTGGTGGTGATCCAAGACTGATTCATTTTTATGAAGGTCAGCCGATCGACCGAGTCGGTGGACAGACGCACCCTGTGATCGGTTACCACGCCTCCAGCAGCACTGAATGTGCGTTCCGAAAGAACGCTGGATGCAGGACAGGCCAGTAGCTCAATTGCATACTGTGCAAGCTCTGGCCAGTGATCCATCCTCAAGACCCAGTAACCCAGAGGATTTTTGGTGGGAAAGGTGTCCAAGTCTGATCTTGCCCCTAGGTATTCCTGCACCATGTAAAACAGACGCTGGCGATGGTTGCTGGAACCGATCATACCTTGGGGCTGCGGACCAAAAAATTGTCTGAACGCATCGGTCAGACGGCCACCTTCTCCACCGCTCCTTCTTTGACTGACCGAAGCCTCAGCAACACGTTGTCCAGAAACAGGAGTTTGTAACCTCCCAGTCTCTGGGAACGCGTTACACAGACCTTTCTGCAAGGCCTCCCGAAGATGTTTCATCCTCTGCTCCCTCTGCGATGGCAAGATAAGGTCCGCAACCTTACCCTTGTAACGTGGATCAAGGAGGGTTGCCAGCCAGTATTGGTCCTTCTACTTGATACCACGAATACGAGGATCCTTACGCAGGCTTTGCAGGATCAGGGAGGCCATGCAGCGTAGGTTTGCTGAGGCATTCGGTCCGGAGTCCTCTGGGTCACTAAGGATGACATGGTCCGCAGCCACCTCCTCCCAGCCACATACAAGTCCATGTGTTTCTTGGGACTGATCCCTAAAGACTGCTGCTGATGCTGAGTGCCAGGCTCCACCTCCATACTGACACAATCTTCCTCCTCCTCCTCCTCCTCCTCGTCCTCTTCCTGTGTGATCGGCGGACACGCAGGAACACTGTCTGGATAAAGGGGGCCTTGAGAGCTAAGGAAGTCCTCCTCTTCCTGCCTCTGTTCTGCCTCAAGTGCCCTGTCCATTATTCCACACAGCGTGTGCTCCAACAGGTGGACAAGGGGGACAGTGTCACTGATGCATGCACTGTCACTGCTCACCATCCTTGTGGCCTCCTCAAATGGTGACAGGACAGTGCATGCATCCCTGATCATGGCCCACTGGCGTGGGGAAAAAAAAAACAAGCTCCCCTGACCCTGTCCTGGTGCCATAGTCGCACAGGTACTCATTGATGGCCCTCTGCTGCGTGTGCAGCCGCTGCAGCATGGCCAACGTTGAGTTCCACCTGGTGGGCATGTCACAGATTAGGCGGTTCTTGGGCAGGTTAAACTCCTTTTGGAGGTCCGTCAGCCGAGCACTGGCATTATATGACCGGCGGAAATGCACACAGACTTTCCTGGCCTGCCTCAGGACACCCTGTAAGCCCGGGTACCTGCCCAAGAACCGCTGCACCACCAAGTTAAGGACGTGAGCCAAACAGGGCACATGGGTCATTTGTCCCTGTCGGAGGGCAGAGAGGAGGTTGGTGCCATTGTCGCAAACCACCATTCCTGCCTTAAGTTGGCGTGGCGTCAACCACCTCTGAACCTGCCCCTGCAGAGCTGACAGAACCTCTGCCCCAGTGTGGCTCCTGTCCCCCAAGCACACCAGCTCAAGCACCGCATGGCATCTTTTGGCCTGCGTACTTGCGTAGCCCCTTGAACGACTACGGAGCACCGCTGGTTCCGAGGAAGAGGCCATGGAGGAAGAAGAAGAGGAGGGGGTGGAGGAGAGAGGTGTGTCACAATCATTAGCATTTTGGAGGCGTGGTGGCGGAACAACCTCCAACACTACTGCACCTTGTCCTGCATCCTTCCCAGCTGCCAGCAGAGTCACCCAATGCGCCGTGAAACTTAGGTAACGTCCCTGTCCATGCCTGCTGGACCATGAGTCAGCGGTAATATGCACCTTACCGCTGACCGCCCTGTCCAGCAAGGCATGGACATTGCCTTCCACATGCTGGTAGAGAGCCGGAATCGCCTTCCGTGAGAAAAAGTGGCGTTTGGGTACCTGCCACTGAGGAACCGCACATTCCACAAACTCACGGAAGGGGGCAGAGTCTACCAACTGAAAAGGCAGCAGTTGAAGTGCCAGCAATTTTGCCAAGCTAGCATTCAACCGCTGGGCATGTGGATGGCTGGGAGCAAACTTCTTTCGGCGGTGCAGCAGCTGGGGCAGGGAAAGTTGCCTGGTACAATCTGACGTCGGTGTACCAAAAGCAGATTGCCCACAAGTACTTGGCTGTGACACACCTAATTCTACACCTTCATTCCTCTCAGTGCAGGTCTCAGAGAGGACTGAAGGTCTAGTGGGGTTGGAAATCTCAGCTGATGAGGAGCAAGGAGAGGTCCTCTTTGTTCTTTGGTGTGGGTCTTTTAGATGCGCTTGCCAACGAACTGCATGGCAGGTCAACATATGTCTGATCAAGCATGTGGTACCCAAGCGGGAGATGTTTTGGCCACGTGAGATACGCTTGAGACATATGTTGCAAATAGCAGCGGTGCGATCTGATGCACTCGTCTCAAAAAAGGCCCACACCAAAGAACTTTTTGAATAACGCGCAGAGACTGCAGCGCCCTGCACATGTGATGCAGTCAATGTGCTGCCCTTAGGCTGGCCCCTGGAGGGAATCCTGCCTCGTTGGTGATGTGCCGCCTCCTCCTCCTCTCTCCTCCTCCTCTCTCCTATCAGGCACCCACGTTGAGTCAGTGACCTCATCATCCCCTCCCTCCTCATCACTGGAGCAAACCTGGCAGTATGCTGCAGCAGGGGGAGCATGACTGCCAGATTGCTGTCCTTCTTGGGCACCCCCTCTGTCTGTGCTCATGTTACTGCCTTCATTGAGCTCAGTATCATCATCAGAGCCTTCCAAACGCTGGGCATCCTCCTGGAGTATGTACCCAACACTGTGGTCAAACAGTTCGAGGGACTCCTTAGGAGGACATGGTGGAGCTAGGGAAGAAGTCACTGATGACATTGAGCCGAGGGAAGAGCCCGCTGCTTTGCCAGACAAAGCACCCTGGGCATGGGTGAGAGAGGATGAGGAGGATGAGGACGGCTTGGTCATCCACTCGACCAAGTCTTCCGCATGTTGCGGCTCAACACGGCCAGCTGCCAAAAAAAAGGCCAAGCGTGTCCCATGGCCACGTGCTGATGAGGATGCACCGTCTCCACGACCAGCACTAGACACAGAGCCTGCTTGCCCTCTCTTATTGGCTTGTGACTGTCTGCCTCTCCTTCTTGGCCTTCCAGACATACTAATGGCCTGTAGCTGCACTAAGCTGGGATATATATATATATATATATATATATATATATATATATATATATATATATATATATATATATATACTGCAGCTAGCAAAATCAACTGCCTGCCTGTAGTATGAGAACACCACCAACCTTCTACAGGTAGCTTTAGCTGAACACTGTGAGGTGGACGCACCCCACTAATTTGTAGGTTTAGCTGAACACTGTGAGCAGGACGCACTGCACTAAATGTAAATAGTCTAGCTGCCTGACCGTGGTACTAATAGGATCAAAAGAACACCAGTAATTTTCTTCAGGTAGCTTTATATACTGTAACAAGACAAGCCTGCCTGTCAGTAGGAAGATCACAGGAACGGATCTAGCTGAACACTGTGTACAGGATGCACTTTACTAAATGTAAATAGTCTAGCTTCCTAACCGTGGTACTAATAGGATCAAAAGAACACCAGTAATTTTCTTTAGGTAGCTGTTAATACTGTAACAAGACAAGCCTGCCTGTCAGTAGGAAGATAACAGGAACGGATCTAGCTGAACACTGTGAGCAGGACGCACTGCACTAAATGTAAATAGTCTAGCTGCCTGACCGTGGTACTAATAGGATCAAAAGAACACCAGTAATTTTCTTCAGGTAGCTTTATATACTGTAACAAGACAAGCCTGCCTGTCAGTAGGAAGATAACAGGAACGGATCTAGCTGAACACTGTGAGCAGGACGCACTGCACTAACTGTAAATAGTCTAGCTGCCTGACCGTGGTACTAATAGGATCAAAAGAACACCAGTAATTTTCTTCAGGTAGCTTTATATACTGTAACAAGAAAAGCCTGCCTGTCAGTAGGAAGATAACAGGAACGGATCTAGCTGAACACTGTGAGCAGGACGCACTTTACTAAATGTAAATAGTCTAGCTGCCTGACCGTGGTACTAATAGGATCAAAAGAACACCAGTAATTTTCTTTAGGTAGCTGTTAATACTGTAACAAGACAAGCCTGCCTGTCAGTAGGAAGATAACAGGAACGGATCTAGCTGAACACTGTGAGCAGGACGCACTGCACTAAATGTAAATAGTCTAGAAGATAACAGGAACGGATCTAGCTGAACACTGTGAGCAGGACGCACTTTACTAAATGTAAATAGTCTAGCTGCCTGACCGTGGTACTAATAGGATCAAAAGAACACCAGTAATTTTCTTTAGGTAGCTGTTAATACTGTAACAAGACAAGCCTGCCTGTCAGTAGGAAGATAACAGGAACGGATCTAGCTGAACACTGTGAGCAGGACGCACTGCACTAAATGTAACTAGTCTAGAAGATAACAGGAACGGATCTAGCTGAACACTGTGAGCAGGACACACTGCACTAAATGTAAATAGTCTAGAATTTAACAGGAACGGATCTAGCTGAACACTGTGAGCAGGACGCACTGCACTAAATGTAAATAGTCTAGAAGATAACAGGAACGGATCTAGCTGAACACTGTGAGCAGGACACACTGCACTAAATGTAAATAGTCTAGAAGATAACAGGAACGGATCTAGCTAAACTGAATACAGTGTATATATATATATATGCAACACCTGGGATGCATATATATACACAATACACTGTAAGTGCAGCTAACTGACTGACTGTTCTGCCTAATCTATCTAACTCAAATCAAATGACACTGTCTCTCTGTCTATCTCTTTCAACGCCGGAACACACACTACACAGGGCCGCCGTGCAGGCGGCCTTATATAGTGTGGGGCGTGTACTAAATCCCCTGAGCCATAATTGGCCAAAGCCTCCTTGGCTTTGGCCAATTACGGCTCTCTGTTCAGGCGGCGCTGTGATTGGCCAAGCATGCGGGTCATAGTGCATGCTTGGCCAATCATCAGCAAGCAATGCACTGCGATGCCGCAGTGAATTATGGGCCGTGACGCGCCACACGAATTTGGCGCGAACGGCCCATACCGTTCGCAATTCGGCGAATGACCGAACAGCCGATGTTCGAGTCGAACATGGGTTCGACTCGAACACGAAGCTCATCCCTAATAAGGAGTTCCATCATATCCTTAGAACAAGTGCGTAGGATTTTTTCCCAGGCGTTCTTAAACTCAGTGTCCAATCCCTCAAGATTGGGGAAAATTTGGACCCTGAGTCCTAGTGGGTTCATATTATCATTAATGTAATCCCGAAAGGATCTCATGTGCCAATACAGGGACTATTTTTTCTCAATAATTTTTGTAAGTTTCAAAAATAGACCATTGATTTCAGATTCAATGTGCTTGTTCTTACCATACTCATCCAAATATCCGGACATAAAGCTGTCCCAGTTGCTCCCCGTGTAATTTGCCATAGTCTACAAAATTATATTAGAACAGTAGACAAAAACATATATAAATTAACCTTAAGAGAGATCACTACAGAAAAAAGCAATCAATTGTAATCTTAGTGTTTCCAACATAAGTGGGCATAACAGCCCAATAGTTATACAATTTGTAGTATACTACTGACTGTCAGAAAAATAGAGCGGGGATTGGTATCTGCTACCATATTAAAGAATAAAGGAGGTTCTGACAGAGAGTAGTAGGAAAAAAGGTATGTCACATCCCATAAATTGGAAAAAGATCAAAGGGTTCCCCTTGGGTGGGATTTTTTAGGCACTACCATAAAAAATACAATATCTGTCCCCCTTGTCCACCTGTTGGAGCACACGCTGTGTGGAATAATGGACAGGGCACTTGAGGCAGAACAGAGGCAGGAAGAGGAGGACTTCCTTAGCTCTCAAGTCCCCCCTTTATCCAGACAGTGTTCCTGTGTGCCCACCGATCACACAGGAAGAGGAGGAGGAAGAGGAGGAGGAGGAGGAGGAGGAAGATTGTGTCAGTATGGAGGTGGAGCCTGGCACTCAGCATCAGCAGCAGTCTTTAAGGGATCAGTCCCAAGAAACACATGGACTTGTACATGGCTGGGAGGAGGTGGCTGCGGACCATGTCGTCCTTAGTGACCCAGAGGACTCCGGACCGAATGCCTCAACAAACCTACGCTGCATGGCCTCCCTGATCCTGCAAAGCCTGCGAAAGGATCCTCGTATTCGTGATATCAAGGAGAAGGACCAATACTGGCTGGCAACCCTCTTTGATCCACATTACAAGGGTAAGGTTGCGGACCTTATCTTGCCATCGCAGAGGGAGCAGAGGATGAAACATCTTCGGGAGGCCTTGCAGAAAGGTCTGTGCAACATGCTCCCAGAGACTGGGAGGTTACAAACTCCTGTTTCTGGACAACGTGTTGCTGAGGCTTCGGTCGGTCAAAGAAGGAGCGGTGGAGAAGGTGGTCGTCTGACCGATTCGTTCAGACAATTTTTTGGTCCGCAGCCCCAAGGTATGATCGGTTCCAGCAACCATCGCCAGCGTCTGTTTTACATGGTGCAGGAATACCTAGGGGCAAGATCTGACTTGGACACCTTTCCCACCAAAAATCCTCTGGGTTACTGGGTCTTGAGGATGGATCACTGGCCAGAGCTTGCACAGTATGCAATTGAGCTACTGGCCTGTCCTGCATCCAGCGTTCTTTCGGAACGCACATTCAGTGCTGCTGGAGGCTTTGTAACCGATCACAGGGTGCGTCTGTCCACCGACTCAGTGGATCGGCTGACCTTCATAAAAATGAATCAGTCTTGGATCACCACCAGCTACCAAGCACCTGATGCTGATGTAACCGAATAATTTTTTTTGAAATCTCAGATCCCTTCAAAGACTGCCTTTGCTGATGCTGAGTGACTATCCCTGAGTAATTATCCTCTTCCTCCTCATAGATCACGTTGATAGCTTGTAGGAACATTTTTGGTTCTGGGCGCCACCACCAGTGCTTAAGGCCCAATTTTTCAGCCCCTGTTTAACAGGAGCGTGTAATTACAATTTTTGATGCAATACTTTGCAGCAGGGCTCGTTTCTGTGTTCCAACTAGAGTATCTGTGAGGGGTTGCAGTGTTGTGACACCAGCACCAGTGCCTAAGGCCCAATTTTTCAGCCCCTGTTTAACAGGGGCGTGTAATTACAATTCTTGATCTAATATTTCACAGCAGGGCCAATTTCTGCACCCACCAAGAGTGAGTGAGGACTTACAGTGTTGTGGCACCACCACCACCACCAAAGGCCCAATTTTTCTGCCTTTGTTCAACAGGGGCATGTAATTACAATTCTTGATCTAATATTTCACAGCAGGGCCCTGTGAGGGCTTACAGTGTTTTGGCCACAACAACACCTGAGGCCCAAATTTCTGCTGAGTATATAGGGCAGGCCCCTACTTTCAAACATCTAACTTACAAACGACTCCTACTTGCAAACGGAAGAAGTCAACAGGAAGTGAGATGAAATCTACCCCTAGGAATGGAAATTCTCTCCTGTAAGAGTTAATATGGGAAAAACATTTCTCCTTTCCACTGATGCTTTCCAATCCTTGTTCCACAAAAAAACCCAATATTTCAAAAAACATTTGTCATTGGGACAAAAAGTGAGGTGAAATCTTCTGAAGAGGAGGACAGACAGAAAAACAAATGTCACAGGGGTGATAACCCTTTCCTATGTTTTCCAAAAAGCTTAAAAAAGATTTTTTGGCTGGAGCTAAACACGTTAAAAATGTACGCGTTCAAAATTACAAACAGATTCTACTTAACAACAAACCTACAGTCCCTCTCTTGTTTGCACCGCCTGTATACTGCTGTTCAGAGTATATAGGGCCTGTTGGCCCCACACCTTTCCTTATTTTAATTTGGGTGCGGGGTTCCCATTAATATCCATACAAGACCCAAAGGGCCTGGTAATGGACTGGGGGGTACCCATGCCATTTGTCTCACTGATTTTCATCCATATTGCCAGGACCCGACATTACATTAAAGCCGCAAACAGTTTTAAATGACTTTTTGTGCAGGGACTGTTCTAAGCACAGGAAACACGTGCCACTTTACAGGCATACTATAGACATCCCCCAGGTACGATATTTAAAGGAATATTTCACTTTTTTTTTTACTTTAAGCATCATTAACTACTTCCCACCCGGCCAATGTACTTAAACGGCCGGGTGGGCGCTCTCTCCTTCTGAGTGGACGTTCAGGAACGTCCCTCAGAAGGAGCGGGATCGTGCACGCGCGTGCCTGCGCAGCGGCGCGATCACTATGCGCTCGTGTCACCCGGACACGGCGCATCTCGGATCGGCAGGAGGGCTCTGTGATTGGCCCTCCTGATCACATGATGGCCGTGTCCAATCACAGCCGTCATGTGATGTAAACACAGCCGGCTGCTAGGCGATCAGCTCTCCTCTCCTCACACAGAAGTTGTCGCTGAGGAGGAGAGGAGAGGGGATAGCTGCAGCCGGCTGATGATCAGTGAGTATGAGCTGTTTTTTACAGCTTTTTACTCACTGATCACCAACCTAGTGTCAACACACATGTAAATACATACATGTAAAACACACACATGTCCCCACATAATGTAAAACACACACATGTCCCCACATAATGTAAAACACACATGTTCCCAAAACACATGTCCCCAAATAATAAAAAAGCTGTCCCCCACATATGTCCCACTAAAATCACATGTCCCAATGGTAATCTGCACACATATGTACGTGATCACCTGCACATATCTGTACATGATCATTTGCGTACATATGTCCTTGATCATACAAACCAATTATTATATACTTAACAGGATTTTTTTTATCAAAAACATGTAACAGAATACATTTTCGCTTAAATTTATGACAAAATTCGATTTTACTGGATTTCTTTTAAAACAGAAAAAAGAAAATATTGTTTTTTTCCAAATTTCCACTATTTTTGCGCTTATATAGCAAAAAAATAAATAAATAATGGAGTCGTGAATAAATACCACCAAAAGAAAGCTCTATTTGTGTGAACAAAATTTTAAAAATTTCATTTGGGTACAGCGTAGCATGACTGAGTAATTGTCATTAAAAGTGCGAGAGCGCTGAAAGCTGAAAATTGGTCTGGGAAGGAAGGGGGCGAAAGTGCCTAGTATTGAGGTGGTTAAAATCACTGCTCCCGAAAAAACGGCCGTTTTTTAAAAGTTTTTTTTTGCATTGATACATGTCCCCTGGGCCAGGGCCCGGGTCCCCAAACCCTTTTTAGGACAATGCCATGCAAATTACTGTAGCCTTTAAAATGAGCACTTTTGATTTCGAATGTTCGAGTCCCATAGATGTCAATGGGGTTCTAACGTTCGTGCGAATTTTCGGTCCATTCGCAGGTTCTGGGGGGGTGTTCAGCTCGTCCCTAGTTGTCATTAAATGATATACTGCTCAAACATGCCATGGGCATATGTGGAATTACACCCCAAAATACATTCTGCTGCTTCTCCTGAGTACAGAGATACCACATGTTTGGGACTTTTTGGGAGCTTAGCCGCGTACGGGGCCCCGAAACCAAGCACCGCCTTCAGGATTTCTAAGGGCGTAAATTTTTGATTTCACTCCTCACTACCTATCACAGTTTTGAAGGCCATAAAATGCCAAGATAGCACAAACCCCCCCCAAATGACCCCATTTTGGAAAGTAGACATCCCAAGCTATTTGCTGAGAGGCATGGTGAGTATTTTGCAGCTCTCATTTGTTTTTGAAAATGAAGAAAGACAAGAAAAAAAAATTCTTTTTTCAATTTTCAAAACTTTGTGACAAAAAGTGAGGTCTGCAAAATACTCTCTATACCTCTCAGCAAATAGCTTGGGGTGTCTACTTTCCAAAATAGGGTCATTTGGACTGGTTTGTGCCACCTGGGCATTCCATGGCCTCCAAAACTGTGATAGGCAGTAAAGAGTGAAATCAAAAATGTATGCCCTTAGAAAGCCTGAAGGCGGTGCTTGGTTTTCGGGGTCCCGTATGCGGCTAGACTCCCAAAAAGTCTCACACATGTGGTATCCCCGTACTCAGGAGAAGCAACAGAATGTATTTTGGGGTGTAATTTCACATATTCCCATGACATGTTTGAGCAATATATAATTTAGTGACAACTTTGTTCAAAAAAAATAAATGTGTCTTTTTCCTGCAACTTGTGTCACAATATAAAATATTCCATGGACTCAACATGCCTCTCAGCAAATAGCTAGGGGTGTCTACTTTCCGAAATGGGGTCATTTGGGGGGGTTTTGAACTGTCCTGGCATTTTATGCACAACATTTAGAAGCTTATGTCACACATCACCCACTCTTCTAACCACTTGAAGACAAAGCCCTTTGTTTACATGAAAAAAAATTTTTTTTTTGCAGGAAAATTACTTTGAACCCCCAAACATTATATATTTTTTTTAAAGCAAATGCCTTACAGATTAAAATGGTGGGTGTTTCATTTTTTTTTCACACAGTATTTGCGCAGCGATTTTTTAAACGCATTTTTTGTGGAAAAACACACTTTTTTAAATTTTAATGAACTAAAACACACTATATTGCCCAAATGTTTGATGAAATAAAAAGATGATCTTAGGTCAAGTACATGGATACCAAACATGACATGCTTTAAAATTGAGCACAAACGTGCAGTGGTGACAAACTAAATACATTTTTAAAAGCCTTTAAAAGCCTTTACAGGTTACCACTTTAGATTTACAGAGGAGGTCTACTGCTAAAATTACTGCCCTTGATCTGACCTTCACGGTGATACCTTACATGCATGGTGCGATTGCTGTTTACATTTGATTCCAGACCGATGCTTGCGTTCGCCTTTGCGCGAGAGCAGGGGGGGGGGGGCAGGGGTGCTTTTTTTTAATTATTTTTTTGCTTTTTTATCTTATTTTTAAACTGTTCCGTTCATTTTTTTTAAATCTTTTTTATTGTTATCTTAGGGAATGTAAATATCCCCTATGATAGCAATAGGTAGTGACAGGTACTCTTTTTTGAAAAAACTGGGGTCTATTAGACCCTAGATCTCTCCTCTGCCCTCAAAGCATCTGACCACACCAAGATCGGTGTGATAAAATGCTTTCCCAATTTCCCAATGGTGCTGTTTACATCCGGCGAAATCTAAGTCATGAAATGCTCGTAGCTTCCGGTTTCTTAGGCCATAGATATGTTTGGAACCACTCTGGTCTCTGATCAGCTCTATGGTCAGCTGGCTGAATCACCAGCTGCATTCTCAAGTTCCCTGTTGGGACAGGAGAGCCAGAGAAAAACATGGAAGACGGTGGGGGGGATTCCCTCCCACTGCTTGTAAAAGCAGTCTGGAGGCTAATTTGCCGCTAGGATTGCTTTTACATGAAAGCCGACCGCTGGCTGAAAAGAATGATACCAAAATGATACCTAAACCTGCAGGCATCATTCTGGTATAACCACTCAAAGTCCAGCAACATACCAGTACGTTGCTGGTCCTTGTTGGGCATATATTGTAAACTTTTTTTTCATGCAGCCTGTGGGCTGAACAAAAAAAAGAGATTGATCGGTGGGTATGCCCACCATTAGAATACCTCCCTTCATCCACCCACTTCTAATGATGGGCATACATGCACCGTATATATATGCCGAAGCATGGGGGCATCCTCCCGCAAAAGTTAGGAGCAAATCGCTCCTCCACCCACTGCTGCCCCCACGCTTCGGCATATATGCTGAAGTATGTAACTCTGGTGGTAAAATCACTACCGACAGCATTGGAGTCACGGCTTTATATATCGTGGGAGCAAACGCTGCTGTCAAGATAAATAAATCCGCGCTGCAACTGAATGGCGTACCTGCTAAGCAAATGATGGTTAACAATAAAAGAAAGTAACATTACAGTATAACAGTAATGCCCCGTACACACGGTCGGACATTGATCGGACATTCCGACAACAAAATCCTAGGATTTTTTCAGACGGATGTTGGCTCAAACTTGTCTTGCATACACACGGTCACACAAAGTTGTCGGAAAATCCGATCATTCTGGACACGGTGACGTAAAACACGTACGTCGGGACTATAAACAGGGCAGTAGCCAATAGCTTTCATCTCTTTATTTATTCTGAGCATGCGTGGCACTTTGTGCGTCGGATTTGTGTACACACGATCGGAAATTTCGCCAACGGATTTTGTTGTCGGAAAATTTTATAGCCTGCTCTCAAACTGTCGGAAAATCCGATGGAAAATGTGTGATGGAGCCTACACACGGTCGGAATTTCCGACAACAAGATCCTATCACACATTTTCCATCGGAAAATCCGACCGTGTGTACGGGGAATTAGACTTACCATACCTGCAAAGCAAATAAAAAAAAACATAGTAAAAAATAAAACATTTAACGCAACCTGTGCCTAAAATATATATATACCGAAGCATGGGGGCATCCTCCCGCAAAAGGCAGGAGCAAATCGCTCCTCCACCCACTGTTACCCCCACACTTCGGCATATATGCTGAAGTATGTAACTGTGGTGGTGAAATGACCTCCGACAGCGATGGAGTCACGGCTTTATGTATCGTGGGAGCAAACACGGTTGCTGTCAAGATAAAAAAATCCGCTCTGCAGCTGAATGGCGTACCTGAAAACAAAAAAATGGTTACCAATAAAACACAGTAAAGTATAAAAAAAATGCATATCTGAAAAGCAAACATGGTAAAACATAATAACAATAAAACATTGCAGAATAGAATATAGTAAAAAAGAGCAGAACAATAGAGAGAGAATAGAGAGAGAGAGAACAATAAAAGGACAACTATTTTTGTTTTTTTTATTTTATATTTTTTTTGTGTTTTTATTTTTTTTATTTATTTATTTTTTTTTACAATTTTTTTAGTAATTTTAACTTTTGTAACTGGTACCAGGTTTGGGTCTCTCAAAATGCAATGGCATCTTGGGAGACCCTGTGAAAGTGTGTCCTAGTCTGTGCAGTGCTGTATCCTATGCTAATACTCAACTAGTGCATGGTAGCGTTCAAAACATTCACCAATGCATAGACCAGGATTGTCAGGACAGGAGGGACAATAATACCGGGTGTCACGCCTATATCCGCGCTTGCTGCAGACACAACATCTTTTTTGGGGGGCTCGTTGGGTAAGGGTACTCGGGAGGACATAAGGAAAATGCCTCTCATGCAGCCAGCTTACTGCATTTGGTTGGGAAACATGAGGTGGAGCACCGTCTGGAAACAGAAGGGCTCTGAAGATCTCTTCCTGGAATTTAAGGAAGGATCCAGTCTGTCCTGAAGCTCTGTATAGCACATGAGCATTCAGCAAAGCCAATTGAAATAAATAAACAGACACTTTTTTGTACCAGCGTCTGGCCTTACGGGCAACTAGGTACGGCGCCAACAACTGGTCGTTGAGGTCCACCCCTCCAATATTTTGGTTATATTCGTGGACACAGAGGGGTTTCTCCACAACACCAGTCACCGTAGTAATTTGGACCGTCATGTCTGCATTAAAGGGAGGTAAGAACGAAAACATTCTTATTATCCCTCCACTTCATAGCGAGCAAGTTATTTCACTTCAAGCAAGCTCTCTGTAGGCCTCTTCACTAGTGTACCTTTCATTTGCCATTTTGGGCTCTAAATTTAGGGGTACACTAGTGAGACTCACAGGCAAAAAAGCTCCTGACTGTTAGTGACTGATTCAAAATGCCAACAAAAAACTGTTAGCGATCGCAGGGATCAGGCTTGACTCTGGAGTCGTCCAGATAAGCGCTTGTCACGGGGTTGAGGTGGGGAAGAACCGCCCCGAATGACAAGCCTGGGGGAAACAACCAGGACCTCTGGTGTAGTTCATATAATGTGTACACTCATGTGAGCCAGTCAACTCTGGAATAAATGTATATATAGTAAATAATATTAGAATGTGACATGAACAAAAATTATATGAATAAATGAATGTGTTGTGAAGGTCGGAAAAAAACACAATAAATTAATTAATGAAGTGAAGAGATTGAGTAGGATGAGGAGATATGTAACCAATGGGTATTAACATACCATCAAAAAACGACAAAAACAAAAACCAAGCAATGAAGTGAAAAATAGAATGTGGAAGAACCACCAAATATAGTACCAATGTACCAATGTACAGCAACAAGTGCTGGATAAGGATCCAAAATCTGCCGTGAGAGCGGTGTGCAATGTGAAATTGTGATTGGTCCCACTTATATAACCCCACGGCCCGTGGGCGGGACCCCGCCAATTTCATGTGAACGCCGCACTGAGGGAGGACAGAGCCAGGCATCAGGTGGACATCATAGCCCTGACAGCACGGCGGAAACAGCTGCATGACGGGCATGGAGACATGGCGTCAAGGCGCAGTGTGGCCCTGCTCCACCCACACCCCAGATGCAATCAGAGGTGGGGAAGGGAGGGAGGTGACAAGCCATGCCTCGCAACCCCAGATCAAGCAGATCCAGGCTGAATCTCCCACTGGGCCCGAACAAAGAGCGACAGGTGGATATAAAATAAAATTAAATTTAATTAATATCTAGTCAACTAAAATATGGTAGTATGGTAACTATAGGTATATATGTATAGATATGTATGTAAGTGTGTAACCAAAATGGTGTTGCATCAGATCTAGGGAGACCCGGGTGTCTTCCACCCAAATATGACAACAAAAGAATGATCTGAGGCATACACCAATGTTCATTCATCTTCTTCTATCACGCCACTGACGGAAAAAGAAAAAAACGCAACACCTCCGCCTCCATGGCTCCCGCCGAGTGATGCTTCCCATTGTTGACAGTTCTTATATAGCTGAGGACAGGGCCACCCGGTGATGTAAACTGGTGTCCCTGCCCCCCACTGATGCCATGGGGCTTCTCCATGGCTTCCCCATTGCGTTAGAGGGGGGAGGGTTACCAAAGGGCCTGGTATAGGACTGGGGTGGACCCCATGCCATTTTTTTCAATGAGTTTTATCAATATTGCCGAGACCCGACAATTCATTACAGCAGTGATCAGTTTTAAATAACAATTTTGCTGCGGTACTGTTCTAACACAGGAAAAATGTGCCCCTTTACAGGCATACTATAGACACCCCCCAAGCACGATATTTAAAGGAATAATTCATTTTTATTGTTTCACTTTAAGCATTAAAAAAATCACTGACCCCGAAAAAACAGCCCTTTAAGAAAAAAAAATTGCATTGATACATGTCCCCTGGGGCAGAACCCAGGTCCTCAAACACTTTTTAGATATAAAAAAGGGAGTACCATCCAAGTAAGTCATATAGGTTGCCACCATCCCTTGTATAAGGAGAAAAAGAAATAACCCCTCAAAAATTGGTGGGACTTTAAAGGCAACAAAGTAGTAAAAACAATTTTATTGGTACAAGTATACAAAATACACATAGGAAAAAGTATGATACAATAACATTAAATAAACAATGGAGTAATAAAAAAAAGAGGAATATACTGATGTAGAATTCGAATGTATATTCGTGTAGTCTTCCACCTGAGCCTACGCGTTTCGGGACTACCCATAGAGTCCCTTCATCAGGGGCAACTTGTAGGAGGAATTACACTACATAATGAAATATAAATTGACGTAATTAGAAATCATATGTATTGTACACATTGCCTGCATCCTAAACCATTCTGTACAGCTTAACATCAGAAAAACAGAAAAAAACGATTAAAAAAAAAAATTATGTAAAAAGAGATGATACACATACCCAAGTATATTCAGGGAGGAAGGCTCACTGTCAAAGTCTCAGAGGTAAGTACGCACAGAGCGCCACAGGAATCCAGAAAGGAAACGGGCGTATGTCTGGCCCCACCTTATCCACACTGGTCCCACCATGTGGCTCCAAGGGAGCAAGCTCAAGAGGGGCAGCACTATCCCGGAGGGATCCAAAAAACAGAGAACCAAGAGGGGATTATCTGAAACACAGAAAAGACCCGAATAGGCTGAAATCCCTCTAAACAAGGAGAAACCTCTATATTCACGATCACCGCATGGACACAGGGCCACGATGTTCACCGTGCGAATCTGCGTCCAGGCAGGGCATAAGAATGAAAGAAATCTAATATATATAGCTTACTCTAATGCTGGTTGATAAAAGATTTCATTGAGGGATATAGACGGGTACCTCCAAGGTACCGGCAGGGGAGCGGGAGCCCCCTTAAAAGCGCAAGCAGCTCCGAAGGTTGCAGAGGATAACAGCTTCCTACACAAGCAGGATCTATAATATAATATAAAAAAGGGGAGAGACCTAATCACACAGACTGGAATGGGAATACTCTCTATATGTTGCAATATATAGTATTGTATAGTATAAACTCCATCAAAAAAGGCAAAACAGAGAGCCTACAACATGTAGGATTTACCAGTCAAATAGGAACAAAAAGAAGGGATGAAAGGTAGCCTTACCATATTAGTAGTGGGGCTGCACTACAGTGTGCTAGGGAGCTTTATTGGTCTGATCTGTAACCACCGCCGCCGAGCAGGACAATGACACTGACTCGGTGTTCGGTGGCTTGATATGGAGTAAGAGGAGGACAGGTGTGGCGCTGATTGGCGAGCAAATTCCGCCCATCATAACGCCGCTCCAGTGAGAGGATAGAAGGCATGGTGACCTCATGACGCCGCTCCGCCTGAGCGAAGGAGGAGATGGGAGTCATGGTAACACCATGATGCCGCTCCGCCTGGGGGAAGGAGGAAATGAAAGCTAAAACACAAGCAAGACCCTGAGCAACAACTGCACGGCACCCCCCACAGCGGACTGTGGGAGGGGTCATGCAGCCGCCGCCCACCGACGCAAAAAGGCGGTGGTGGGCGGCGGACGCAAAAAGGCGACCGGGTCCGCAGGCAAGAACAAGCAGCAAATTTGCTGCCAGTCACCCCGTGGCATGCACCGGGCGTCTACCAAAAGGCCCCCCAAAGGGATCGTGAATCCCGGGAGGCCCCCGTGCGCCGGGCGGGACAAAGAGGGGCCAGAAAACTTAGATGGAATAGTACTCCTCGAGTGAGACAGTGTGCCTCAATACATGACAGTATGCCTATATATACAAGGCTACAGTGGAAAAGCAAAAGCAACACAAAAATATAACATAATAGAAGGATGGCCAAACATAGCAGAGAACATGTCCAGAAAATGATTGGTTTAATAAACAGTCGAGCCATCAAACATAAAACCCCACTGATTGATGTAAATCAGAACGCATGAAAGAGGGGGAAACCCAGATGGCGTAGGGCTTTCAAAAATTGGGGACCTTATAGATCTTTTTCACAAACCCCAGAGGAAAAGCCTTCTAAGAAGGGCCTATAACTCAAGTGATCGTTTAGCCCGGGGGGTAAGGTGGCAGCAAGGTCCATGATCCAGCGGGCTTCTCGCTGTACCAGGGCCTTGTTCCAATCCCCACCCTATCCAGGATTAGAAAATAGATATTGGGGAAGTTGCCGTGATGTTCATTGGCCACATGTCTCCCCAATGGGAAGTCGGGATTTGCTTTCCTCATGGCATTGATATGTCGTGAGGCTCACAATGAGAATTTTTGTTTCGTCTTACCTACATAAAATTGTTGACATTGGCAAACTAAAAGGTATACCACACCCTCAGTCTTACAGTTTGAAAAATGACATGGTCTGTATGGACGCCCATTTGGAAGAGTCAAATTCTGTCTTGTATTCATAAATCTGCATATGGAGGATCCTCCACAAGTGAAAGTTCCAAACCTCTTGCAGAGATAACCACGAGATTCGCTGACAAATTTGCTGTGGACCAAGTGGTCACGCAGGGAACTAGTACGTCGATAGGTGATTGCTGGTCGTGCGGGTAAATATGGACGTAGAGTGGGGACGGAATACAGAAGGTGCCAATGTTTATTGAAAATCGATTTGACAGACTCATGTTGATTAGTGAACCTCATAATCATCCTAGTAGTGGGGTCCGTTTCTGTTTTCTTTTGATGGCTAAAAAGCAGTTCCCATCGAGTTCGATTGTTGACGCGTTTATAGGCTTTTTTTAACAGAGAGTGGGAATAGCCCCTCAAGAGAAGCCTATCTCTGAGTGCGGCAGCTTCAATCAAATATGTCTGCTGATCCGAACAAGTCAGTCTCAGCCTCAAATATTGGCTGTAGGGGATTGCGCGTAGTAGTGGTTGGGGGTGAGAGCTGGAGGCATGTAAGATGGTGTTGCCCGCGGTGGGTTTTCGAAAGAGGCCACTAGAAAGGGTCCCCTCAGGGTTCTTACTGATAGTAGTATCCAAAAACATGATACTATGTTGGCTATGGGTCACGGTGAACTTTAAATTGAAAGTATTGTGCTGCATCAATTTGATGCATTAGTTCAGTTCCTTTTCGGAGCCCTCCCACAACACCAAAATATTGTCTATAAAGCGGTACCACGCCGCTATATATCGGGTGTGGGATTTGAATGACTCGTCTGCAAGGAATGACTGCTCCCATTCCCCCAGGTAAGGTACAGGTTGGCGTAGGACGGGGCACAAGAGGTCCCCATCGCGACGCCCTGTACCTGGAGGAAATGGGAGCCGTCAAACGAAAAGATGTTATGATGAAGGATGAACTCTAAGGCCATAATAATGAATTTGCATAATTTTTTATCCTATGTGTTTGGGTAATGAAGTGTCTGACCACAGCCAGCCCCAAATGATGGGGTATCGAGCTATAGAAGGCCTCGACGTCGATCGCCACCAACAGGGACTGTTGTGAGACATGTAGATCCTCTAGGGATTGTAACAGATGGATAGTATCGCGCACGTATGAAGGCAGATTTTCGACAAACGGTTTAAGATGGGAGTCTACAAAGAGGCTCAGATGTTCCGTGATGGCCCCATTCCCAGACACTATGGGTCTCCCTGGGGGTGTCTAACAGTTTTTATGGACTTTAGGTAGACAATAGAAGGTAGGGATTCTGGGAAACTTTATACGTAAAAACTCCCAGATGTCCTGGTTAATAATTCCTTGTGAAAAAGCACCGTCGATCAATGCATAAAATTGGATCTCAATTTTGGTGATACTGGTCTTAGAAATAGGTCTGTCCCAGTCCCAGTTGGCCAGAACTTTATGGCACATAGTTGTCAGAGGGCTTAATGACAAGGGACTGGCATTTTTTGAGATTATTAAGGGCAAGCAATTCAGAAGAAGTTAAATTACCGGTCTTTTTGTGTATTTTTAGTTTTTTTATTTCAGATGTGACAGTAGTCACAAAGGACATCAAGTTGGAGTTAGAACTGAGGGGAGGAAATTTGTCAGATTTGTTCTTCAACTTTTTAACGAAGGGTAGAATGGTTGGTTCAGTGGGTTTGTTGTAGAGGAGATAGTCTAAATCAATAGAATCAATCAGGTCAGAAGAGTCCTCTTCCTCTAACAAAGACAACAGCACATCTAGATCCTTGTCGTATTGTGCATCAGCAGTTACCGATTTACTTTTGGCCTTAGAATACATACTTTTCAACAATAACTTACGGGCAAAGAGGTTCAAATCTTTAATAGCTTCGAAAATGTCAAGATTAGAGTTCGGGCAAAAGCTCAGACCCCTAGACAAGAGGGACTTTTCTTCATCTGATAGGGTATAGCTAGATAAGTTGATGATATTTCTGTCATCAACGCTAGTAGTGCTTGACTGTGTAAGTTTTATGTTTTTAAATTGGGAGTCGTATCCTGTGGGAAAAATCGGCATTGGCCTACCTCCAACTTGGATGCTGAGCTCACACTCGATTGAGAAAGCTGAACCTCGCGAGTGAAGAAGAAGCAGAGTTACCACCAGAAGTACCTAAAGGAGGAAAAGAACCCTCACCACGTGCACCATAATTACCCGGCGTGTATGAAGCAGGTGGAACAGCCGAAGCAGGGTGCTCAGAGATGTGTTTCTTATGTGCATTACCATCTTCTCCAGACAGAGGACGTTTGGGTTTGTTTTGCCTGGTCCTGTTACGATTGCGAGAAGAGGAGGAAGCAGAGACAGAAGAATTAATAGATGAGTCTGAGCCCCTTTCCATAGTGGATTTTGCTAGACCTTTGCTTTTGAAGTTAGAAGTGTGATTATTTTGGGTCCACTTATACGCTTTCCCTTCCTGAAATGACAATTTGTCATGCCAGAATTTTTTATCTTTCTTTCTGAGGGTTTCAGTAGTAATTTGGTCTAAGTGGGTTTTAATTCTTTCTTCGTGTTCTTTTAAAGAGGGAAGGCTCTTAAATGTTTGTAGTTTTGAATATATACTGTCAATCTCTTTATCGAGAGCTAAACTACGGGTCTTATACTCCTTTATGAGCATCTTCATCATGCTTCGAGTGCACGCCTGCAAGTTATCCTCCCACTACTTCTTGAACTCAGGACTGATATGGTCAAGCAGAGGGAAGATTTGAATGCGCAATCCATATGGTTGTATCTGATGTATCTTTCGAAATTATCTACATGCCAAAAAGGGGCTGCTTTTTTCTCCACCTGTTTACTTAATTGATTACAGAGGGAGGGCAGTTCTGATTGGACTGCCTCGCCTTCCTCATGGTTTTTTGAGTAGTCTGCCATTAAGGCCGCCCAGCTTTGTCTCTGAAACATGCTGATAGTGTCTCTCAAAGTAATAACAACAACAACAAAAATGCTCACAAAGACAGAAATTGGTTCCAAGATGCAAAAACAATAAGCAGAATACAAAAACACATGAAAATGCAAGTAATACTATTTTTAGAAGAGGAGGTTATGACATAGTTGGATGGAAAGGAGGGGTATGGGTATTTACTACCCTAAATCTAAGATATAAAAAAGGGAGTACCATCCAAGTAAGTCATATAGGTTGCCACCATCCCTTGTATAAGGAGAAAAAGAAATAACTCCTCAAAAATTGGTGGGACTTTAAAGGCAACAAAGTAGTAAAAACAATTTTATTGGTACAAGTATACAAAATACACATAGGAAAAAGTATGATACAATAACATTAAATAAACACTTTTTATGACAATAACTTGCATATAAGCCTTTAAAATGAGCACTTTCAATTTTTCATGTTAGTGTGCCATAGACTTTAACGGTGTTCCGGTGGCTTTTTCGAATTTGCCCCGAACACTGCACTGCGAACACTGTGTTCGCCCGAACATCCGAACAACCAAAGTTCGGCCTGAACTTATGCTCAGGCCGAACCGTTCGCCCATCCCTAGATATCAGCGGTGACAAGCCAATAGCCCTCCTTGTATGTACAAACCTTAAGTAAATTGATGGTGTGTCTGCTATCTATAATGTATGCTGGTAATGTTTTCACTAGTGGCTGAAGAAAGCCATCAATATATTTACCTGCTTGAGAAGTGATGGAATCTATTCCACTTATGATCGGACAGCCAGGTGGATGGAAAGAGTCCTTGTGGATCTTGGGCAGGTAATATATGATCGAAATACGTGAAGATATAGGTATGAGAAACAATTTCTCCTTTTTATTGATTATACCAGAGTTATAACCAAAATCCACGATTTGCTCAAGTTCCTTTTTATATCTAAATCGTACATCTGATTGAAGGAGTGTATAAGTGTCCTGATCACTGACAATTTTGTCTAATTCTTTGAGGTAATCAACTTTATCAAGAATGACTATTCCTCCCCCCTTATCCGCTGGTCTAATGACAAGGTCCTTTTGTTGACACAGCTGTTACAATCCCAGCTGTAAATCCTTAGCCATTTTAACTTTCTGTACTCTTATATTATCAAGATCTCTCAAAAGGACATCTCTAAACACTCTAATTGAGGAAGATAAACCTCCTGGAGGGTTTAAAAGGGAGGTGTTGGCTAAGCCAGAATGTCTAACATTTGTAGAGTTGGTTACATTGCTATTTATGGAATTTGACATCATATATCTTTTAACAGTAAGTTTTCGCATGTACTTATGTATATCCATGTATGTCTGAAATTTGTTTAATGGTTTGGGAGGTACATATCTGAAATGGAAGTTTCAGCCTGTGTGAGAATGAAGAAAAATATTTACTATATATATACATTTATTCCAGAATTGACTGGCTCACATGAGTTTACACATTATATGAACTACACCAGAGGTCCTGGTTGTTTCCCCCCGGCTTGAATCTGAATCACAAATCTCTCTTAAACGGTAAGAAATGTCACAAATGTAGTAACCGTTTCGTGTTTTGTGTGGGGGTGTGTACTAATGGGGGATTTTTTTTAAATCCCAGAGTTGTGTTTTAATGGAATTCCAATAAAAGTTAGGTTTTCGCCAAGTGGCTTTTGGTGCGTGGGTATGTACATCCCAGTTTTGTTTCTCTTTTGAAGTTGTTATATCACTGAGTGATTTTGGTAAAACTTGAAAAAAATTAAGAAATAAAAATGGCCCCCCGAAGCTTTGACATAATGTACTAGTATGCAAATCATATTAGCACATTATATGAGATTATATCAGATTTACCTGCCAAGTGATCCCCTCCAGCTCTTGGCTGTCACGTGCACTCTCCGTCTTCCTTTCAGGTTCCAAATCTTCAGCCTCTTGATTGGCCAGGCCACTATGAGGTCACTCCCTCTGAAGTGCATGGAGGTTACATTATTAGAGAACAGAGTGTTTCTATAAATGTATGCTAAGCTGCACACTAGAAGCTCACTGTACATTAATGCTTATAGGCAAGAAGAAGCAGATATGACAGTACAGATCAATTATACCTTTTCTGTCATAAAAATCCTACCTGTCAATTTTTTTGGGGGAGTTTGATTATGATTTAAATTGCAGTTGAAAACAAAAAAGAGAAAATTGAATAGAGAATTTTTCTGAAGAAACTTGCTCTGCAAAGTACATATCAATAATATATAATCCTGTGTAAAGCACTTAATTCCCGAATGGTACCTGCCATGCTTCAAGAGTGATCCCTGTGTAAATAGATTTCTGTCTATGAATACTCATGGTGCAAAACATGGCAGATGTAAAGAGAAAGCAAATGCCATCCTACTCTAGTCTCTCCTGACCCATGAAAAACCTTATTTTGTTCCTGAGAACATGAGCCCTCTGTTTTTGTCTTGTGACATTGAGGCTGATTCCGAAACACTTCAGTTTTCATACAGTGATTATCTAATTGGCTAACGATTAAGAACCGTTGCTATGCCAACAAGAGAGAGGAATTTTGAGGTTTATGAATGTGACAGTAGCTATGTGGAAACATTTTTAGCATTAGGGAACACATGAACCTTGGCTAAATGAAATCGGGTTGGCTGTTTATTAGCATAACAAGGTTTTAGCTCTATTGAAACAACATCTGAAAAAATAAAGCTAAAGGGAGACAACCACAGACATTTATAAGGACTTAGCTACCCAGCTACTATATATGTAAAAATAAAACCTGGACCTGTGCAGGTATTGTTAACAGAGGTTTGGTAATGTTGGACCTAGCAAATTGTTATTGAGGATTTGAGCACAAGGAATATCAAGCAGGCTTAACTGACACTTAAAATGGAAACAAACAACTTTTAGAAAACTTCGAGCAGATAGCTATTTTTTTATTTTTATTTTTTAGCAGCAGCAAAGACATGCCATGTCTCTTCTACAATAATACAAACTTACATGCCTATTGAAAAGACACTGAGCTGTGCATGTGCAGTTCAGCATGCATTTCTGGCACACTTCGGCTGTGCTGGAATCAGCAGCAGCTGCTTCTGATGACGTTTGTATGACAAAATGTGTAAGGTAGAGCTTGGAGCGCCATTAAATTACTTCCAGTTTGTGGAACACAAGGTGTCCCTGGTCTATTGCTGTGGTATTTGTACTGACCCTGAAGCACTATTGAAAGTGTGATTTTAAAACTTAGAAAACTTTGATTTGAATAAAATTAATTTTTATGGATTCACGCTATGAGGAGCATTTCTTTCCATCCACCCATATGTGAGTGTACCCAATGACCAGACCCACCGTGGAGGAGGAGATACCTACCACCAGACAAGAGACCAGAAATTACCCTGCTTGAATGCGCTTTACCCTTGCCGGGGTACATCTTTCTGGTGAGTGTGGAACCAAGAGGGGAGCACCTAATTTTTTACCAAGAGATATTGTTTATCCAGGCACAAGTCACCTTGGAAGTTATTATATTTTTTGAACTGTGATTTTTTTTTTGGTTTACACCAGTGGATTTTTACATATATATATATATATATATATATATATATATATATATATATATATATATATATATATATATATATATATATATATATATATTTTTTTTTTTTTTTTTCTATGGAGTATAATCCAGTTTTTATAGACAAATATTTTGTTTGGACACGTTTGGCACAATAAGCACACTGAGCACTTTATATGTGTATTTTTCGGTTTATGGAACTTTTTATTAGCCATCCAGGATTGCTAATGTTATATTGAGCACTCATACGATTTAACACTAATGCCCTGTACACACGACCGGTTTTGCCGTCGGAATAAACTCTGAAGGTTTTTCCAACGGAATTCCGCTCAAGCTGTCTTGCATACACACGGTCACACCAAATTCCGACCATCAAGAATGAGGTGACGTAAAACACATATGACGGCACAACACGTAAGATGTCTCGTACTTGCTTCAGAGCATGCGTCATTTTTGGTACGCCAGAACAGCATACAGACGAGCAGTTTTCCCGATAGAAATTTGTTTCGTCTGAAAAATATAGAACATGTTCTCTATCCAAGTCCGTCTGAATTTTCGACATAAAAAGTCCGATGGGGCATACACACTGTCAGAATATATGATGAAAAGCTCCCATCGGACTTTTTCTGATGGAAATTCTGACCGTGTGTACGGGGCATAATAATGTTTGTGTGATTTGAAGAGATAGGACATGTTATTAGACAGTTTATTTTATTTTTCCAACTTTTTTAACACACCAACTTATTAGATTTTGGCAGCACCATTTTACCTCCCCTTTCCTTATATCTTTCTTACCAACTCCACTCTGTGGAGCTTTGGGGGTAGACAGCAGCAACAATTTTGAAAAAAAAGTAATATTTTGTAAAAAAAATAGCAATAAGCATATATTAATTGGTTTGTGCAAAAGTTATAGCATCTACAAAATAGGGGGTTGATTTACGGTATTTTTATTATTTTTTTTTTATTAGTAATAGCGGTGATCTGCAATTTTTATCATGACTGGGACATTATCGCGGACACATCGAACGCTTTTGACACTATTTTGGGACCATTGTCATTTATGCAGTGATCAGTGCTATAAAAATGCACTGATTACTGTGTAAATGACACTGGCAGGGAAGGGTTTAAACACTAGGGGGCGATCAAGGGGTTAAGTGTGTCCTAGGGAGTGATTCTAACTGTGGGGGGATTGTCTCACTAGAACATGAAAGAGATCACTGCTCCCGATGAGAGGGAGCAGTAGATCTCTGTCATGTTGCTAGGCAGAACAGGGAAATGCCTTGTTTACATAGACAGATCCCCGTTCTGCCACTCCGTGACATGATTGCAGGCCCCCGGCAGACATCGAGTCCATGGGACTCGCGGGTACGGTCATGGAGTACTCGGCGGACGTGCATGCCCACAATGGCGTGATTTAAAGGGGACGTACCTATACGCCCATTTGCCCAGCTGTGACATTGTGCCGACGAACATCGTCATGCACTGGTCAGCATGTGGTTAACAGATACTGGTCTAATGACCGACTTCTGTTGAACAGAGAGGGCTACACACAGAGTGCAATTCAGACAATTCTTGCTGAACTGGCTGCATTTTGTTATGTGAATACCAAGCTGCAGGATAGCCACAGACAGAGATGGCGGTCATAGGACCTGGTGTCTTTGACCAATCATTCTACAGAGTGACCATCACATCAACAATCACATTAACATCAAATTTGCATGTTTATACAGGGGCACCTCTACACCTGACCTTAAAAATTAGGTAATGGGGAGGGGGACAGAACAGAAGACTGATTAAGAGAGGCACACAGTTGACCTAGAGCACTGGTTCTCAACTCCTGTCCTCGGGACCCACTAACAGGCCAGGTTTGCAGGATAACTGAAATACATCACAGGTGATATCATTTGCTGCTCAGTGATTGCAGTATTCTAGTCTGTATCTCCCCAAGGTAATACACAAATTCTGGCCTGTTAGTGGGTCCTGAGGACTGGAGTTGAGAACCACTGACCTAGAGTGACAGAAATTATAAATACAGCTCTGATCCATTCACACATCACTATCACATTTACATATAAATTCAGATGTTTTTTTTTTTAAATACCAAAAGTCAATCTGGCCAAAATGGAAGTCCTGAGATAATATTCTGTGCCAGGGTTTCTGAATCAGGGTTCCATGGAGCCCTAGGGTTCCTCCAGAGGTTGCTAGGGGAGCCTTATGCAATGAGCAATTTCTGCCTCTTATAAAAGTTCCCACTGACACCATTGATCTTTTTAGCAATTTATAAGGGGGTAATTCTTCCCAATGACCCCAAGTGTAAGGAGCATTCTTCCCACTGACCATCACACTAATGTATCATGAGTTGTAAATATAGAAATTATTAGCAGGGGTTCCCTGAGACCAGAAAGGTATTTCAAGGATTCCTCTGTGTTAAAAGGTTGAGAAAGGCTGCTCTGTGCTATACATAATGCCATAATATTGTAACATTTGTAGACAAGTGAAGTATGCCTTAGGTTACACATCATTAATGTTATTTTCTTTATTGTTTTCTTGGAGGTTAATAATCTTTTCAATGCATTTTCACAAATTTAAACTAATAAAGCTGTCCTATAGATTACTGGATTACTACAGCAGCATAAGTGTTAAAAAAAAGTCCTTGGGAGCAAACCAACTTAACTCCAGTGGGATAGTAAGAGATTGCTGTATTTTAGATTTATTGAAATAGGCTCAGAGCATTATGGGGCGCATCCTATTCCCTGTCACTCATCACTGCAGTCATGTACTCATAAGAAACCTTGTAACTGCAATATTTCTTTTGAACAGCTATATCTATAATGGTAAAGATAATTATGACGATGAGTGACAGGGAAGGGAAACATGCAGCAGCTGTCATTTATAAGCTATATGCCTCTGTATACAATAGACATCCTGCTGCAGGTCTGGGTATTTGAATATTTTAGTGAAGGCAAAAAAGTTTATTTATTGATACACTGAAGCAAATGTTATCAGCTCATTGATAACATTGTTACCGTATATAATTCTGTATGCTGCTAATAAAGAAAACTTGATGGAGCAGTATAACGTATCCGTGTGCTGAAGTAAAATCATTATCAAGTAATTAAAGCACGATAACTGCAGTAAGACTGTATTTTGTATAAAAAAAAGGAATTCTTTACAAACAATGGAGTTGAAGATTATAATTTTAGTTATGGGCACACATTTTCCCTGTCAATCATCATTACATTGATTCAGTAACTGTAACACATTATTGCCTGGTATTACTATAATAATAACTAATAGGGAAAAGCACCTTGTTATGTGCAGAAGGGCAGGTTTAGAGCTAAACTCCAGATAGATATAAAAGAATATCCTAAAGTGCCAAAATATTTAGCAATGGGGCACCACATTCAAAAACCTATGCTAAGAGCAAAAGCATGTGTAGGATGCCTGATACTTTAGCTCAGTGATGTTATTTGTGATGCATAAGAACTTCTATACGTTTAAAATACACTATTGTTTTTCATACTGCTAAATGTTCTTACTATTGCATTTTTTTATTGATATCTTTTTTATAGATATTGTGACCTCCACACCTCCTGAGGAAGCAACTTTGTGCGGTAAAACATGTAGAGGAACAACAAATGTGGAATAGTCTCCCATGCATTTACATTATATGCATTTTTCTGATATCAAAATGAGAGAAAAAGGTGCATAATAAGGCCTGCAAAAAACCTACTCAGCGCCAGATCAATCCCACTTTCCCAGTTCTATGAGCAGTGCATACACTGAAGAAAATATATATGAAACTTTAAAATATGATACTTAAAATATTAAAAAGACAATAAGCAGCTGTTTAAGAAGGAAGATAAACATAAACACAATAGTACAGAAATCAAACAGTCCAATCAGTGGCTCATTAAAATACTAAAAACAGCGCTGAAATTAAAATGATAAAAATATCAAAACATGTGGCCAACACCAGAGTTATAAGTCTTTATGTAGTAGGTGATAGTGAGGACAGTTCAAAGGCTTTTATAGGTGTAGAATCACTGATGTCCTAGTGTGCACCTTTCACCAGAGAACAGATAAACAAATTCTACCTCATGATGCACACTCCCCCAGGGGGTCAAACTCACCAGAAGCCTCTAATAAAAAAGCATTTAAAGTAAAGGTGTTCATCATCCACTTAAATACTGGGTCCTCATCATCAGCAAGGTCCACTGGCAAAGGGGCTCCAAATATATCATAAAACACAAGAGTATCACAGTCATATCAACATTATTTGAATTCTCACTATGTGTATATAGCACAGTAGGATAATATTAAAACAATGATAGCGGTGGTGGGAGATAAGCACCCAGAGCAATACAAGAAGTTTACAGCAACAAGCAAATAAGAATTTAAAAGGACAATATGTTTCAATGAATGTGACCAAGCGAAGGGGGCATTGAGCATGCCTGGAACAATAGAGCACACTATTTTTTTTTTAAACCACATCAGCTACACCTTAGAGAGATTTAACTCAACTGAGTCATTAGTATGTGTCGTTTTCGCATCATTCATATCTCTCGTTTTCGCATCATTGTGGCATATAAAATTTTATTATTACTTTTCCAGTTTTCTTTATTAATATGACTTTCAAAAACAAAAAATTAACTTTTTTCTTATTTTATATACCTGAAGAGTTAAATATATTTATTTTTCCCCCCTTATCCCCCCCAAAACAAACAAAAAAAAAAAAACCCACAAAAGGAACCCAACCCCTCCCCCCCACCTCCCATCCCCCTCTCTCTCCCTCCAGCCCTCAGGAATCCATAATTATCGTGTATCTCTCCGTGTTCCTGAACTCAAGCCATTTCGCCCAGGTCCTTTAGTATTTTTCCCGTAGGCCCTCCGTCAGGTGGATTAATTCTTCCATTCCCCTTACCCATTCCACCCTTATTATCCACTCCCTTAACCTTGGGGCTTCCAACCCCTTCCAGCAGCATGGAATTAATGCTTTCGCCGCATTTAGGAGGTGTGGGACCACCGACTTGGCATATTGAGATGTCTTCTTCTCCGTGTCGTGGAACAAACACGTCCACGGGTTCTTATTAACCTGCTCACCCGTTATTTGCCGGATTTCTCGCAAAATTTCCTCCCAATACCTCTGTATTTTGGGACATTCCCACCAAATATGCGCAAAAGATCCGGTCGCCCCACACCCCCTCCAACAGGTTGGGGGGGTCTCAGCGTCATACTCGTGCACCCGCTGGGGCGTCTTGTGCCACCTCGTTATCACCTTATAGGCCATTTCATATGTCCGGGAGTCTCTTGCCGTTAAGTATACCATTTTTAAGATCTTACTTCTATGTTCCTCGTCTTTTAGGTATCCTATTTCTCTTTCCCACTTCTCCAGAAAGGTAGGGTATCCTTTACTCGCTTCCTCCCTTAGTACTCTATACACTTTAGATATGCTACCTCTCACACTAGTGGGGATGCTTAATAATTTTTATATGGCTCTTAATTGGTCTCTTCCTCTCAATGGTTGCGGTAGTGATTGTGCAAAGTGCTGTATCTGGGCATACCTCCATTTGTCCAGTGGTTTATTCCCCCATACCCGTGTGATTTCTGTGTAAATGTACAATCTGTTTCCCCTCATCACATCCTGTAATTGTATCGCATCTTTTCCCGCCCACCTCGTGAAATATAAGTGCTCCTCCTTCCTCGGTAAAAAATAATTAGTATTCAATAGTGATATCAGTGGCGAGTTGTATTCCCAATGAAATCTCTTACTTACCCCATCCCATATTTTAAATGTGTTCCTAGTCAAAAAATTGGCTCTATTTCCCAGCTCCCGAAATTGTGGAGGAATCCATATCAATTTTTCTATGTCAGCCCCACTCTGTGCAATTTCTATGTTCACCCAACTTTTCTCCTTTTTACTATATAACCAATCAGTGATCCTGGAAATAAAAATAGCATGATAATATTTTTTAAAGTCCGGAGCTCCCACCCCTCCCTGTTTTTTTTACCTTCACCAAAGTGTCATATGCTATCCTAGGGCGCCTTCGTGCCCAAATAAACCTTAGAGTTATAGACTGCAATTTATCAAAAAAAGTAGAAGGGAGAGCTATTGGGACCATTTGGAAGGTATAGATTAGTATGGGCAGGACAAACATTTTAACCGCGTTTATCCTGCCAATCCACGACAAAGCTCTATACCTCATCCTGCCTAATAAATCCTTAATTTTATTAAGTAAGGGAATGTAGTTAGCAGCAAACAGATCCCCCGGTGTTGATTGGTAATTTTATACCAAGGTACCCTAATTCCCTCTAACACCATGCGAAGGAAAGTCTTGATTGAATTGCTTTCTGCTCCCTCCTAGGGATTGATATATTTAAGAGCTCTGATTTACTCATGTTTATTTTAAAGTTTGTAAATCTTCCATAGCGCTCTAACTCCTTGAGCACCATGGGGATTGTTATCCTAGGGAAGGTAATGTAATAAAATAAGTCATCGGCAAATGCCGCTATTTTGTACTCCCCTCCTCCCACCCTTATTGTCTACATTTTTGCGGAGCACCGCTAAGAGTGGCTCCAAGGTTAAAACAAACAGGATCGGGGAGAGGGGGCAACCCTGTCTTGTCCCGTTAAATATAAACAAAAAAATTGTGCGCTAGCATAAATATGATGAGTTCCTACACTTAAGTAGCTCCTTGTAGTAATACCCAGAGCTATAACATGTTTAAATCCCAGTACAAAGAGATAACAAAACAATAAAACATATCTCAATAAAAAATGTGTAAAAAGAAAGTGAAGTTCTAAGTATGCGATTGGACCCCCAATCGCTTGTAAGACACCACATTAAGTCCATGAAAAGCAAGTTGGTAAAAAATGTGAAGAAAAAAAGCTGTTCCTTTAGTGTGTCACACCAGGGTAGAAAAGTGAAAGATGTAGAAAAAACACTTCCAAGCCACCGATAGTTGCGGGACAGGAGTAATGGATGTACCCTTACCCACTTGTTGGACCTCCTCTGTGGCGAGGTCATACACGCATATAATATGCGCAGATGTAATCATAATCATATAATATAAAGTGAAAAAATTGAAAAATTAAAAAATTAAAAAAAATAAAAAATAAAAAGATAGCCCGATCACTTTAATCACTTTTTATTGTTTAATTTTTTAATTTTTACAATTTTTTCACTTTATATTATATGATTATGATTACATCTGCGCATATTATATATGCCGTAGAGTGGATCCCTACTGGCGCTAAGTTGTTTGTAGGTACGATTGTTTTATTTGTAAGACACCGGATGTTCTTGCTCAATAGATCTTGTGACTCTACATCCGCGTTCGGGGTCACGCGTCGGAGTATTTCCTGTTTACAGCTAGGTTCCGCCTCTATAGGAGGCTTTCAATGACAGCCAGATCGAGGCTTGGTATGCCTCTGCGCATGCCCAGTCATGTGACGGGCTTGCGCGGAAACGAGGCTTGGCTGTACTTTGTGTTTATAAAAGGTGATGGTTCATTGCGTCGCCCGTGCCCCGTAGAAGACGTCGCGTATGACGAAACATGTAGGGCGTGGCCTCGCAGTGCTTGCCATCACGTGTTCCATGTTTGCACGGGCGTTCAGCCTTTGTTTTTATGCCGGCTTTTTAAACTTAACGATTTTTTTACTTGTAATTTGCATTAAAACCTATGGTCCTTTTAAGTAATAAATCCCCTATTATTACTACTACACCATTGGAGTTTCTCCTCTTTTTTTTTCTCTCATCCACGGATCCTCTGAATTATGAGTCTCCCCCCTGATGCTGCAGCAGTAAGATCAGCTTAGAGTTGGCGGTGCTCGTATACAAGACCCGGACATTGATATTTATCTGTCCCTGCAGAGGGCTATATCTGCAAGCGTGTATGACCTCGCCACAGAGGAGGTCCAACAAGTGGGTAAGGGTACATCCATTACTCCTCTCCCGCAACTATCGGTGGCTTGGAAGTGTTTTTTCTACATCTTTCACTTTTCTACCCTGGTGTGACACACTAAAGGAACAGCTTTTTTTCTTCACATTTTTTACCAACTTGCTTTTCATGGACTGAATGTGGTGTCTTTCAAGCGATTGGGGGTCCAATCGCATACTTAGAACTTCACTTTCTTTTTACACATTTTTTGTTGAGATATGTTTTATTGTTTTGTTATCTCTTTGTACTGGGATTTAAACATGTTATAGCTCTGGGTATTACCCCAAGGAGCTACTTAAGTGTAGGAACTCATCATATTTATGCTAGAGCACAATTTTTTTGTTTATATGTTTTTTACTTTATGGATATTTGAAGTATTTTGTTGCGGCTGCACTCGATATATTTAAGTATTTTTATTCACTCTGTTTTTGCTCACTAGCGCAGGTTTTTTCCACCAATTTGTCTTGTTCCGTTAAATAACTCAAGGGGAGAAGAGGGTTCCATTTACTCTAACTCTGGCCTTCAGGTGTCTGTATAACGACAGAATCCATTTCATCATCCTCTCCCCGATCCCTAAATGCTTCAGAGTTTCAACCATGAATCCCCAGTCCACTCTATTGAAAGCCTTTTCGGCGTCGATTGACAGTAGGGCCGCTGGTATATTGCTCCTGGATGCTTCCTGCATTAAGAAGATTGTTTTCAGGGAATTATCCCTCCCTTCCAGGTACAAATCCCGTCTTATCATTGTGTATCCACTGCTTCAACCCATCTTTCAACATATCTGCGAGTATTTTGGCGAAGATTTTTGTATCTACGTTTAATAATGATATTGGCCTATAACTTCCCGGGGATGCTGGATCCTTATTTTCTTTCAAAATTAGGGTGATATAAGCTAAAAGGGACTCTTCACGAGTCTCTTCTCTCTCGCCCAGGGCATTTAGATAATTACCCAGAATGGGTACCAAAATTTAAGAACATTTTTTATAGTATGCTATGGAGTATCCATCGGGGCCCAGGCTCTTTCCCAAGGCAGTGTTTATCGCTTTTTCTAATTCATCCTGTGTTATGGGAGATTCAAGGCACTCCATCTTCTCCCTTTCTGCCCTGGGAAGGTCTAGTCCCCGAAGGTACTCCCTTATCTTTTCCTTCTTATTTTCAGTCGCCTCCTCTTTCCTTCCTACTTTATATAGGGCACTATAATAAGAATGAAATACTTTGGCAATCTTAGGTGAGGAGAATTCTAAGTTCCCCTCCTCATTTCTTATTTTAGGTATAAAAGTCCTATCCTTTTTTTCTTTAACCCTTCTTGCCATCCACTTTCCTGATTTATTACCATCCTGGTACATATCTCTGTTGATCGTGTAGAAAGCACACTTCCTTTCCTTGTCCAGTAGCTCATCCAATTCTCTTCTTTTCCCTATTAGCTCTTGCTTTTCTGGGATCCCCCTATGTCTTGTACTCTGTTCTAATTCCTGGATTTCCCTCTATAAACGTGTCATCCTTTCCCCCCTTTCTTTTTTTTCCCCCGCTCCAATGGCAATCAAGATTCCTCTTATATAGCTTTTATGAGCTTCCCAGAGTGTGGCCCTAGAAATATCCTCTGTGTCATTTGTCTCAAAGTAGCTCTACAATTCCTGTTCTATTTTCTCTGCTGAGTCCGGGTCTTGAATAAGAGAGTCGTTCAGTTTCTAATTCAGCCTAGTCTGTGCTGCGCCAGCGATCTCTACCTTGATTTTCACCGGCGCGTGATCTGACAGGGTGATTGCTTTAATTTCTGCTGCCTTCAGATTGGGGACCAACTGATGTTCTAATAATATATAATCTTTTCTCGAGAATGATCTATGTGCTAAAGAGTAAAAGGTATAATCGCGTTCCTTTGGGTGACATATTCTCCACGCATCCATTAACTGTAAACGCATCAAAGTTTTTTTTAGTGTCTCGCCTTTTATGCAGGGCTTTGTTACGCCCCTTGAGGTATCTATCCCGGGGTCTATACTCCAATTCAAGTCCCCTGCCAATATTAGTTTACCTTTTTTAAAGATCTCAAGCTTCATCAAAACTTTTCTTAGGAATTTCTCAGGGTTCCTATTGGGAGAGTAGATATTCGCGACTGTGATCCACATATCGAACAGTTTCCCCTTTATAAAAAGGAATCTGCCTCCTGGGTCAGCCAGGCGCTCGTCTTCTACAAACATCATTGTCTTATCAAACCCAATAGCCACTCCCCTTGAATGTGTTGATCCTGCGTCCCCATAAAACCACTTTGGCAATAGGTGCGATGCTAATCCCCCTCCTGAGTGCGTAATATAGGTTTCCTGCAGGAACACCACATTTGCTCCCAAGAATTCCTGATTAATTTTATACCTTTTTTTTTGCTGTATTCAATCCCTTTACATTATACGTAACAAAATTTACTACTCTCATGTTTCACCTCGAGTAAGAGCGTCTGGCTGATCCCGTGGGACACACCCCGGAGAGTGATAGAGAAGGAGAAAAAAAAAAAGGAAACAAATCCCACCACCCACCCCATCCCCCCCACAACCACCCCCCCACTCCCCCCCACCCCCTGGCCTGGAACAGATTGCTTAAGGCGGCTGGACAGATCCCTCGGTTCAACATATGGGTCGGGTGGGGTCCATCAACTTGACGCCACCCTACACCCATATTTCCAGATGGGCTCATGACACCGATGCCCCCAAGGACACACGCTCCTCCCCACCTCCCCGTCACACTTAGTTTGCGCTGGAGGGTTCCTATTTTTCCACATCCCCTGGTCTTGATACTCGTAGATTCTACATTGTTTACTAAGCGACCACCCTTCTCCAGCCCCCTACTCTTCTTGCGGGTGCACCTCCCTCCCCCTCCCCCCAACCTGGGAGAGGTGGGGGGGCAACACCCAGCCTACTGCAGAAATCTTCCAGATCTTCTGGGAATCTCAATACCGCTGTTCGCCCGTTCTTCTTCCCAATTAAGCAAGCTGGAAACCCCCATTGATAGGTTATCTCTGATGTTTTCAATAACCCAGTCAATGGTTTCAACAGTCTCCTTCTCAAGAGAGTCTCCGCCGACAGGTCTGAGAAGACTTGTAATTCCACTCATTCAAAACTTAACCCTGGCTGCTGCCGCAGTTTTCCCATTATTTTAGCTTTCTCTTCTACATTGTGGAACCTTATTATTACATCTCTTGGACTCTCTGCTGTATTTTGGGGGTAACGTGTGATCCTGTGGGCTTTGTCTATTTTCAATGGGTCCGTTATTTCCTTTTCCAATAGGGGATTAAACAGTTGCTGCAATAGTGGTATCAAGACTTCATTTCCATATTTTTCCGGCAGACCCTTGATTTGCAGATTTTTACGTCGGCTGCGATTCTCCTGATCTTCGATTTTATAAAGGAGATTTCTATTTGTATTTTGTAAGTCGCTTAGCTGCTTACTAATGCTTTCCAATCTTTGCTTGTGCTCTTCTAATCTGTCCTCTGACTCCTCCACCCTCTTAGGCATGTGTCCAATATCTGTTCTTACTGCCACAATATCTGTTTTTAATGAAGTTTCAATTTTTAACACCATCTCAGCAAGCATTTCTTTAATTTGTGGGACTTCTTCCTGTGTTGGCTGCTGAGCTGATCTTCTCTACCCTAACTCCTCTTCACCCCCGCTCTTCCTCTGTAATCCCTCTTGGGCCTCAGCACAGCTCTGTAGAAGGTTCCCACTATTCCTTGACTTTGCAATTTTACCTTCCTGGGTTTTCCCTCCTTTGTTCTCCTCCGCTGCCCCCTTCTGTCTGCTGGTTCCTGGTCGCATTGGGGCCCCTAATCTAGGGCTTCCCTGCGCTTCTTCTAGTATGCTAGATTCTGTAGCCATGTAGCGCTGTATGCCACCAGGGCTTACCGCTGTCATGGCACCTTTCCCAGTTTTAGATGATTTCACCCTCATATCTCTGTTTTATTCCCTACCTGTCAAAGCGTAGGATAGTTAGTTTAGTGGTGGTTTGGTCTTTGAAAAATTATCCAGTTAAGGTGTGATTTTTCTTTTAGGTCAATCCTTCAAGCATTTCCCCAATTCCGCCATCTTTAGAAGGGGGTAGCTGAACACCTACAGGGCCTTCTCATTTAGGTTATATATGCTTACTTAAACAATTCCGTTTAGCTTACCCATGAGCCTGCATACCTGTCATACTTCTTCAAACCTTCCACAGTCCTGGGGTATTCTGGAGTAAAAAAGACACTCCTGAGGGTATACTCTAGTCAAACCCTGTGTGTATGCATACATGTAGAGGGAAATAACATGAGTGTTTTAAAGATATACATGGGTGAATATTTACATTCAAGGTATTGTTATTTCATTCATCTAGGGATTAGAGCCTCTGCACAGTCACTTCTGAGCCAGCTTTTAAGCAAAACAGTTATCAACCGCTATTCCCCACTTCTCATCTTCTAACAAATTTAAATGACCTTCTACTTCACATAGCCAGATAGGATTCCTCCATCGCTAGCTCTTTATAAATAGGGTTCAATATGCAGCGCTAGTAGCATCCACAGCCCTTCTGGGCTGATCCAGTTTCAGGGGACCCTCCCCGGATTTACCGGCACTCTCACCGTCTTCTCCTATACCACCGTCCCCAAGGACCTCTTGCTGAGCTCCTCCTTGCTGCTGCAGCTACAAACAAACTTTAACTGACCTGTTCGTCAGAGGTCTGCATCGCCTCATGCATTCCATTTACCAGTTTACCAGGGCGATCCAGCGCTGCCACCAGGGGGGCGAAGGGGTGGGCGAATCCGCCCAGAGCGGGCCAGAGAAGGGCGAGGGTCCATCAGGAGAGATAGCCCTATGTCTCGCCACTGCGAGCACGGCGTCTCTCCGATCCAGCCACGAGCCAAACGAGTGTGCGGGGAGGCAGAGGTTCCAGCGCGGACTTAACGCGCCTACGTGATGACGCTCTGCCCCATCCCTAGGAACAATAGAGCTCACTATGTCACCATCTTTGGTAGGAGAGCAAATGTGAATACCATATAGATGGAAAAGTAATAGCTCTATAATGGGAACATCAAGAATAAATAAAGACTACACTCAAATTATTAGGAACCATGGTTAAAACAAATACATATATAATATATATAAAATGCCAATCTTGGGAGGGTGAGAGTGACGTTGTATTAAATACAATGTCAAGGCTAAATAAACATATACATAGTACATAAGAATGCTAGTGGATACAATACTTAAAGCGGGGGTCCAGATATAAGCAGCCTTATATATGTAATGTACCGTCAATTATATAAAATTTATAGACATATAATACTTAAAAATAAAATATATGTATTATATCTAAAAAGTCTGAATATTTTAAAAAATATATACAAAAATGTATATAGAAAAGTATATGTAAAAATGGGAGTACTAAAAGGAGTGGCCCTTGTAATGGGAGGAGAGCGAGATTATCAACAGCACAAGGGACTAAGGTAATAAAACCAAATGTAGCCTGTTAATAGTCACTAATAAAACAATTGATGTCTAGGTCGACATTTAACCCTTTAGGCGAAAGGGTATCGATCAAGTATATCCATTGGGTCTCTCGTTTAGAGAGTTCTCTTACTAGGTTAGCCCCTCTCCAAAAAGGTTTTAGATGGTCGATACCCCAAAATTTCAGTCCAGGCGGATCCGGATTGTGGTGTATTTTGAAGTGTAATGATAGGTTATGGTCTTTGAAACCTATTTTAATGTTGGTAATATGTTCTGCAATCCGTATTTTTAACTGTCTTTTTGTGTGACCTATGTAGATTAACCCACAGGGACATTGGAGTGCATGCACCACCTATGCCGTATTACAGGTAATAAACTCCTTAATTTTGAATTCTTTGTTATTGGAGGTAGACACAAACTTATCCAAAGCTCTAATCGGTGTCCTCACATATTTGCAATATCTGGATCTTTTTCTACAAAAGAGTGTTATACAAACCAGTATGGTATCGACCATCTAAAACCTTTTTGGAGAGGGGCTAACCTAGTAAGAGAACTCTCTAAATGAGAGACCTAGACATCAATTGTTTTATTAGTGACTATTAACAGGCTCTTTTTGGTTTTATTACCTTAGTCCCTTGTGCTGTTGATAATCTCGCTCTCCTCCCATTACAAGGGACACTCCTTTTAGTACTCCCATTTTTACATATACTTTTCTATATAATTTTTTTATATAATTTTTAAGATATGCAGACTTTTTAGATATAATATATATTTTATTTTTAAGTATTATATGTCTATAAATTTTAAATAATTGACGGTACATTACATATATAAGGCTGCTTATATCTGGACCTCCGCTTTAAGTATTGTATCCACTAGTGTTCTTATGTACTATGTATATGTTTATATAGCCTTGACATTGTATTTAATACAACGTCACTCTCACCCTCCCGAGGTGATTGGCATTTTATATATATTATATACAGTGGGGACGGAAAGTATTCAGACCCCCATAAATTTTTCACTCTTTGTTATATTGCAGCCATTTGCTAAAATCATTTAAGTTCATTTTTTTTCCTCATTAATGTACACACAGCACCCCATATTGACAGAAAAACACAGATTTGTTGACACTATTGCAGATTTATTAAAAAAGAAAAACTGAAATATCACATGGTCCTAAGTATTCAGACCTTTTTCTCAGTATTTAGTAGAAGCACCTTTTTGATCAAATACAGCCATGAGTCTTTTTGGGAAAGATGCAACAAGTTTTTTACACCTGGATTTGGGGATCCTCTACCATTCCTCCTTGCAAATCCTCTCCAGTTCTGTCAGGTTGCATGGTAAACATTGGTGGACAGCCATTTTTAGATCTCTCCAGAGATGCTCAATTGGGTTTAAGTCAGGGCTCTGGCTGGGCCATTCAAGAACAGTCACGGAGTTGTTGTGAAGCCACTCCTTCATTATTTTAGCTGTGTGCTTAGGGTCATTCATTGTCTTGTTGGAAAGTAAACCTTCAGCCCAGTCTGAGGTCCTGAGCACTCTAGAGAAGGTTTTCGTCCAGGATATCCCTGTACTTGGCCACATTCATCTTTCCCTCAATTGCAACCAGTCGTCCTGTCCCTGCAGCTGAAAAACACTGCCACAGCATGATGCTGCCACCGCCATGCTTCACTGTTGGGACTGTATTGGACAGGTGATGAGCAATGCCTGGTTTTCTCCACACATACCACTTAGAATTAAGGCCAAAAAGTTCTATCTTGGTCTCATCAGACCAAAGAATCTTATTTCTCACCATCTTGGAGTCCTTCAGGTGTTTTTTAGCAAACTGCATGCTGGCTTTCATGTGTCTTGCACTGAGGAGAGGCTTTCGTCGGGCCAATCTGCCAAAAAGCCCCGACTGGTGGAGGGCTGCAGTGATGGATGACTTTCTACAACTTTCTCCAATCTCCCAACTGCATCTCTGGAGCTCAGCCACAGTGATCTTTGGGTTCTTCTATACCTCTCTCACCAAGGCTCTTCTCTCCCGATAGCTCAGTTTGGCCAGACGGCCAGCTCTAACCTTGGCCAGATCTGTGCCTTACCACAATTCTGTCTCTGAGCTCTTCAGGCAGTTCCTTTAACCTCATGATTCTCATTTGCTCTGACATGCACTGTGAGCTGTAAGGTCTTATATAGACAGGTGTGTGGCTTTCCTAATCGAGTCCAGTCAGTATAACAAACACAGCTGGACTCAAATGAAGGTGTAGAACCATCTCAAGATGATCAGAAGAAATGGACAGCACCTGAGTTAAATATATGAGTGTCACAGCAAAAGGTCTGAATACTTAGGACCATGTGATATTTCAGTTTTTCTTTTTTAATAAATCTGCAAAAATGTCAAAAATTATGTGTTTTTTTCTGTCAATATGGGGTGCTGTGTGTACATTATTGAGGAAAAAAATGAACTTAAATGATTTTAGCAAATGGCTGCAATATAACAAAGAGTGAAAAATTGAAGGGGTCTGAATACTTTCCGTCCCCACTGTATATCGAAATTGCCTTGAAGTAAGATCAATGACCTTTTATGTCCACTAGAGGTCCTCATCTCTAAGTGATGTTAGGATAATGTTATATATTTTATATATATTTAGAATTGGGTCACCTTTAGTTTGATCCTAATGGGCTATCAATTATGCCGCGTACACACGAGCGGACTTTACGGTGGACTTTGCCCGGCGGACTGGATTTCGTCGGACAATTCGATGTGTGTGGGCTCCAGCGGACTTTGTTTTCTCAAAAGTTGGACGGAATTAGATTTGAAACTTGTTTAAAATTTATCCGTTGAAATCGAGTCCGGTCGAAAAGTCCGCTCGTCTGTATGCTAGTTCGACGGACAAAAAGCCACGCTAGGGCAGCTATTGGCTACTGGCTATGAACTTCCTTGTTTTAGTCCGGTCGTACGTCATCACGTACGAATTCGACGGACTTTGGTGGATTGTGTGTAGGCAAGTCCGTTCGTTCACAAAGTCCGTCGGAAAGTGCGTCGAAAAGTCCGCCGGGCAAAGTCCGCCGTAAAGTCCGCTCGTGTGTACGCGGCACTAGATGCCGTTTCTAACAACATTCTTAATTTTGTGAATTAGACAAGCTAGCGAGCCTGGTCTGTATATCAGGAATAGGGATGAGCTTTCTGTTCGGGTTGAACACGAGTTCAACTCGAACATGGGCTGTTTGCCCGTTTGTCGAAAACCGAAAATTATGGACCGTTTGCACCAAATTCAAGCGGCGCGTAACAGCCCATAATGCACTGCAGGAGCGCAGTGCATTGCTGAATGCTGATTGGCCAAAGCATGTACCATGATCTGCATGCTTTGGCCAATCCCAGTGCCCCCAGCTAAGACTGCAGGTTGCCTTTTGCCAATCATGGCTCAGGGGAACTATGCTCACGCCCCACACTATATAAGGCTGCCTGCACGTCGGCCCCATGTAGTGTGTTGTTGGCATGGACGGAGAGAGAGTGTCATTTAGATTGAGCAGGCAAGCAGGTTTTTCAGTTATCTGCAGTGTAATATATATATATATATATATATATATATATATATATATATATATATCCACTACATACAGTTTAGCTATATCTGACTGCAAGCCGTTCCTGGTCTTTGGTTACCCGGATGTGATGAGTATATACGTAATGCATATTGATTGTAAGATGGAAGCCAGGCAAGAATGAGGCTTGGTTGTCTCTCTGTGTATATATATGGTGATGGCTCAGCATGTCGCCTGTGCCCCTGGAAGGCATCACATATGATGAAACATGTCAGGCGGAGTTGCACGCTGATGTCATCACGCTTCACATGACCCTGGATGTGTGGTTTTTCTAATTTTATTGCTGAATTTTGTTTGAATTTTTTTTAAACATAACTTACTATTGGAGCCTTTATTCCCTTCACGCTCTGTGGGACCTCTGATGATTGGGATCTTGAGGAAGGGAGGAGGACGGTGACTCTGTACTGGGGAGGACGTCCTCAGACTGCTAGTGTATCCCAGAGCCAGAATCCAATGTAGACCCTGCAGAGGGCTATATCTGAATGTGTGCAAGACCTCGCTGCTACAGGGGGTCCACGCCGTCCGGTAAGAGCCCCCACTTCTCTAAGTGATTACCACACAGAGATCTTTACTTCTTTTCCCCTGGTGGTGATGCAAGTCCCGGAAAATTTTCCATCTTGCTGGAACTCTTTCAGTGTAGAACCTACTTTACCTTTCATTTTTCAGAGACTTTTTCTTTTAATCTCCATTTCTTCACATTTTTTATGTGTTATACATATATATTAAATAAACGTGAACTGCGCTACAAACAGGTGAAATAATATATAGATAGATCCCTGAAGGACACACATATGTGTCGTAAATAAACACTGAAATAACCTGAAAGTGATTATAAAGGAAAAAATATAACAATAAAAAGTCCCAGCAGTGAAATGAAGTCCAAAAGTAAATTCCAATGATATCCAATAAGGGTGCAATAGGGCTTAACAATTCATCAGGTGACACCGTGTGAAAAATCCACCACCAGGTAAATTGCACGCTTACCAGAGGCAAGCTGTAAATCAGCTTGTAAATAAACCAGGTGCCCAGTCAGTGATACCATCCTAGTACGACTTCACCATATGGAGAAAGGCAAAACAGGATGGCTCCGTTCGGTAGGTAAATAGGCAGTCAGCAGGGAGGACCCTTTTAGAGTGCCCTTCTCCACTGAAGTAAGATCTACACATCCCCTTGCCACTCTATTACTGCTGTTGTCTTCAACCTCTGCAGCAATGCTGGCAGCACTAATTTGTCTATTTGCCAAAGATAACCTCTGGATATGACGCTGAGAATGTGCACTCAACTTCTTTGGTCGACCATGGCAATAACTGTTCTGAGTGGAACCTGTCCTGTTAAACTGCTGTATGGTCTTGGCCACCATGCTGCAGCTCAGTTTCAGGGTCTTGGCAATCTTCTTATAGCCTAGGCCATCTTTATGTAGAGCAACAATTCTTTTTTTCAGATCCTCAGAGAGCTCTTTGCCATGAGGTGTCATGTTAAACTTCCAGTGACCAGTATGAGAGAGTGAGAGTGATGACACAAAATTTAACACACCTGCTCCCTATTCACACATGAGAACTTGTAACACTAACGAGTCACATGAAACCGGGGAGGGAAAATGGTTAATTGGGCCCAATTTGTACATTTTCAGTGTGTTGAGTTATTTTCAGTGTGTTGAGTTATTTTGAGGGGACAGAAAATTTACACTGTTATACAAGCTGTACACACACTATTTTACATTGTAGCAATGTGTCCTTTCTTCAGTGTTGTCACATGAAAAGATATAATAAAATATTTACAAAAATGTGAGGGATGTACTCACTTTTGTGAGATACTGTACAATACATTGATAAATAAGCTTTTACATTTTTCTAATTTCAAATGCATATTGTTGCTTACTATAAGTCGTCTAATAATTTCTGTAAAGTTACTGTGATATAACAGATTTGCAGCTTTATAAATAATGAAAACATCAACTCATTTTACAGTGCCATTTCTGTGAAGTCCATAATATACTGAGTTTACATTACATAACTGTTAAAAAGGTCTTTAAAAATGTGGTGCAGTTAAAAATAACAATGTTTTGTAGTAAAAGTATATAACCATCACTGCACTCTTTTAAAAATAGACCCCAGTGATTCTATTTCTGCAATAATACACAGTCCACCAAAGGCTGGGCAAAAGAGGTTGGGCTAAGACATTAATTTCAAAACATTTTATTATTGTTTTAACATGACATACATGAAAATGTGTACATTTCCGGAAACTGAGGAAACATAACTTATAATGTATTACATGGATATGAGCAAAAATGACAATCTAATACGAAAGAAAAGAAGTATAACTGTCATTACCAAGTAAGCTCTCGACTGTTATATACAACTCTGTTGTAACCTGTAATTAATCGAGATTCAGTGTAGAATTGAACTGTTCTGTTAAGAGTGAGAGGTAAAAAGAAAAAAGAAAAAAAAAATATGTAACATAACTTTTATAAAAATAAAAGGACGAAAAAAAAAGTATCAAAAGTCCTGGATTATATAGAACAAAACCCGGTCTCCCGGGTCTCAGGAACACCATATGAGGATATGCTAACAGGTGCAAAGCTTTCAGAAATGTTCCTCAGGAGTCTCAGGATATCTTAAGGTAAGCACAGATCATTTGATCCGTGTGTATTAATCAGAGATGTCCGGTGGACCCCTCCAACCCAGGTGGACAGATATGAGTAGGGATTCGCTCCCCGAGGGAGAACGTTGGATGACCCCGGGCGCCCTTACACACCCCCCCCAGTGGAATCTTCCTGTAGGTGTGGTCGGGCTATACCCCGTGCCATGCGTCTCCCCAGGAGCGTTATAAATTGGCTTGGGGGCTAACAGAACAAGACCCCCACCTCTGTTTCATGCTGATGTGCCCATTCATCTCCCTGAGATGGGGAGGAAGGGTCCCCCGGACGTCCCAAGCAACAAAGTCATGAAAACTCCTCTAAGTGTTCAGAGAAATCATATTATACCTGAGAAATAGTGGGGTCTAATCATTCTTAACCACTTGAGCCCCGGACCATTATGCTGCCTAAGGACCAGAGGTCTTTTTCCAATTTGGCACTGCGTCGCTTTAACTGCTAATTGCGCGGTCATGCAATGCTGTACCCAAACGAAATTTGTATCCTTTTCTTCCCACAAATAGAGATTTCTTTTGATGGTATTTGATCACCTCTGCGGTTTTTATTTTTTGCGCTATAAACAGAAAAAGAACAAAAATTTTGAAAAAAAATGATATTTTCTACTTTTTGTTATAAAAAAAATCCAATAAACTCAATTTTAGTCATACATTTAGGCCAAAATGTATTTGGCCACATGTCTTTGGTAAATAAAATGTCAATAAGCGCATATTTATTGGTTTGCGCAAAAGTTATAGCGTCTACAAACTAGGGTACATTTTCTGGAATTTACACAGCTTTTAGTTTATGACTGCCTATGTCATTTCTTGAGGTGCGAAAATGGCAGGGCAGTACAAAATCCCCCTAAATGACCCCATTTTGGAAAGTAGACACCCCAAGGAAATTGCTGAGAGGCATGTTGAACCCATTGAATATTTTTTTTTGTCCCAAGTGATTGAATAATGACAAAAAAATATATATATATATATTTACAAAAAGTTGTCACTAAATGATATATTGCTCACACAGGCCATGAGCCTATGTGGAATTGCACCCCAAAATACATTCAGCTGCTTCTCCTGAGTACAGGGATACCACATGTGTGAGACTTTTTGGGAGCCTAGCCGTGTACGGGGCCCCGAAAACCAATCACCGCCTTCAGGATTTCTAAGGGTGTAAATTTTTTAATTCATTCTTCACTGCCTATCACAGTTTCGGAGGCCATGGAAGGCCCAGGTGGCACAAACCCCCCCAAATGACCCCATTTTGGAAAGGTGACACACCAAGCTATTTGCTGAGAGGCATGGTGAGTATTTTGCAGCTCTCATTTGTTTTTGAAAATGAAGAAAGACAAGAAAAAACATTTTTTTTTCTTTTTTCAATTTTCAAAACTTTGTGACAAAAAGTGAGGTCTGCAAATTACTCACTATACCTCTCAGCAAATAGCTTTGGGTGTCTACTTTCCAAAATGGGGTCATTTGGGGGGGGGGGGTTTGTGCCACCTGGGCATTCCATGGCCTCCGAAACTGTGATAGGCAGTGAAGAGTGAAATCAAAAATTCACGCCCTTAGAAAGTCTGAAGGCGGTGCTTGGTTTTCGGGGTCCCGTACGCGGCTAGGCTCCCAAAAAGTCTCACACATGTGCTATCCCCGTACTCAGGAGAAGCAGCAGAATGTATTTTGGGGTGTAATTTCACATATTCCCATGGCATGTTTGAGCAATATATCATTTAGTGACAAATTTGTGAAAAAAAAAAAAAATTTGTCTCTTTCCCGCAACTTGTGTCGCAATATAAAATATTCCACGGACTCGACATGCCTCTCAGCAAATAGCTTGGGGTGTCTACTTTCCAAAGTGGGGTCATTTGGGGGGGTTTTGAACTGTCCTGGCATTTTATGCACAACATTTAGAAGCTTATGTCACACATCACCCACTCTTCTAACCACTTGAAGACAAAGCCCTTTCTGACACTTTTTGTTTACATGAAAAAGTTTTTTTTTTTGCAAGAAAATTAATTTGAACCCCCAAACATTATATATTTTTTTAAAGCAAATGCCCTACAGAATAAAATGGTGGGTGTTTCATTTTTTTTTCACACAGTATTTGCGCAGCAATTTTTCAAACGCATTTTTTTGGGAAAAAACACACTTTTTTAAATTTTAATGCACTAAAAACTATATTGCCCAAATGTTTGATGAAATAAAAAAGATGATCTTAGGCCGAGTACATGGATACCAAACATGACATGCGTTACAATTGCGCACAAACGTGCAGTGGCAACAAAATAAATACATTTTTAAAAGCCTTTAAAAGCCTTTACAGGTTACCACTTTAAATTTACAGAGGAGGTCTACTGCTAAAATTACTGCCCTCGATCTGACCTTCGCGGTGACACCACACATGCATGGTACAATTGCTGTTTACGATTGACGACAGACCGCCGCTTGCGTTCACCTTTGCGCGAGAGCAGGGGGCGACAGGGGTGCTTTTTTTTTTTTTTTTTTTTTTCCTTTATTATTTTTTTGCTTTTTTATCTTATTTTTAAACTGTTCCTTTAATTTTTTTTTTTAATCATTTTTATTGTTATCTCGGGGAATGTAAATATCCCCTATGATAGCAATAGGTAGTAACAGGTACTCTTTTTTGAAAAAATTGGGGTCTATTAGACCCTAGATCTCTCCTCTGCCCTCAAAGCATCTGACCACACCAAGATCGGTGTGATAAAATGCTTCCCCAATTTCCCAATGGCGCTATTTACATCCGACGAAATCTAAGTCATAAAATGCTCGTAGCTTCCGGTTTCTTAGGCCATAGAGATGTTTGGAGCCACTCTGGTCTCTGATCAGCTCTATGGTCAGCTGGCTGAATCACCGGCTGCATTCTCAGGTTCCCTGTTGAGACAGGAGAGCCAGAGAAAAACACGGAAGATGGTGGGGGGGGCATTCCCTCCCATGGCTTGTAAAAGCAGACTAGAGGCTAATTAGCCACTAGAATTGCTTATACATGAAAGCCGACTGCTGGCTGAAAAGAATGATACCAAGATGATACCTAAACCTGCAGGCATCATTCTGGTATAACCACTCAAAGTCGTGAATGGCGTACCTGAAGACAAAAAAATGGTTAACAATAAAGCACAGTAAACGGTAAAGTATAAAAAATTGCATACCTGAAAAACAAACATGATAAAACATATTAACAATAAAACATTGCAGAATAGAATACAGTAAAAAAGAGCAGAACAATAGAGAGAGAGAATAGAGAGAGAGAGAACAATAAAATGACAACTATTTTTTTTTATTTTATATATATATTTTTTTTTTTTACACTTTTTTGTAACTAACTTTTATAACTGTAACCGGTTCCAGGTTCGGGTCTCTCAAAATTCGATGGCATCTTGGGAGACCCTGTGAAAGTGTGTCCTAGTCTGTGCAATGCTGTACCCTACGCTAATACTCAACTAATGAATGGTAGCGTTCAAAACATTCACCAATGCAAAGACCAGGATTGTCAGGACAGGAGGGACAATAATAGGGTGTCACGCCTATATCCGCGCTTGCTACAGACACAACATCTTTTTTGGGGGGTTCGTTGGGTAGGGGTACTCGGGAGGACATAAAGAAAATGCCTCTCATGCAGCTGACTGCATTTGGTTAGGGATGTGAATGTGGGAAGTATGGGCGCTGCAGAAGTGGTGGGTTCCCAATTAGGATTGGCGAACGCAGCAGAAAGGGCACTATGGGCACGACGGGCCTGTGTTTGTCTTTTTGGTGGCAGCGGGACACTACTTGTGCTTGCCACCTCACCAGCTTGAACTGCACTTATGGGACTCGCCACGTCACCAAGTGTTACTGCAGTGCGGGTTTGACTACGACCGGGGTGTACTAGGCCACTGGTGCTTGCCAGTTCAATAAAAAGCTACCAAAAAAACTGTTAGCGATCGCAGGGATCAGGCCTGACTCTGCGAACGCTGCAGTTATGCGTTTAGCGTTTTGTAAGTGACAATGATCGATCGATACTGCACTTGGGTGGGCTGGGCTGGGCCAGGCGGAGGGGCAAAATGCAGGTGCTAGCAGGTATCTGGGCTGATCCCACTAACACTGTGTTTTTGGGAACCCTAAACTGCTGGGGACGCTAGTATAGATCTGATCGGATCAGATATTGATCCGTTCAGATACTATACCACTAAGGGAGGTGTATGCTGCGTGCGTGGGTGTTAGTGGTACTGGCGCTAACCTGACGCTGCTTGGGCCTGGTGCTTGCCAGTTCACCAAAATGCTACCAAAAAAACTGTTAGCGATCGCAGGGATCAGGCCTGACTCTGCGAACGCTGCAGTTATGCATTTAGTGTTTTGTAAGTGACAGTGATCGATCGATACTGCACTTGGGTGGGCTGGGCTGGGCGGAGGGGCAAAACGCAGGTGCTAGCAGGTATCTGGGCTGATCCCACTAACACTGCATTTTTGGGAACCCTAAACTGCTGGGGACGCTAGTATAGATCTGATCAGATATTGATCCGTTCAGATACTATACCACTTAGGGAGGCGTATGCTGCGTGCGTGGGTGTTAGCGGTACTGGCGCTAATCTGACGCTGCCTGGGGCGACGCATATTACCGCCGGGCGATCAGGGGGCTAAACCTTTATTCGGTAATAAACGGCGGGTGCCCTGACACTATAAAAAATAAACGAACTAACCAGCGTCACCCGTAACACTTATACGGTGATCAGTGGTGAAAGGGTTAACTAGGGGGCAATCAAGGGGTTAAAACATTGATTAGGTAGTATATGGGGGTCCCTGACGCTATAAAACGCTGACGGCGAACCTAAATATTTACCTCCCTAACTAGCGTCACCAGCGACACTAATACAGCAATCAGAAAAATGATCGCTTAGCGACACTGGTGACAGGGGGTGATCAAGGGGTTAAAACTTTATTAGGGGGGGTTAGGGGGATACCCTAGACCTAAAGGGGGCTAACCCTAACTTTCCTAACACTGTAACTGTCACAAACTGACACCATGCAGTAATCAGAAAAAAAAAATAAAAAACTGCTTGGTGTCAGTTTGTGACAGGGGGGGTGATTGGGGGTGATCGGGGGGCAATCGGGGGGGGATCGGGGTGTTTTGTGTGCCTGGCATGTTCTACTGTGTGTGTGTGTGTTGTGCACTCACATTACAGTTTTCTCTCCTCGGCGCCGGAACGGAAAATACCGAGCCGAGGAGAGATGACATAATTTCCTTTGCTGCTGTATAGCATACAGCAGCAAAGGAATGTTCCCATTGGCCGGCGGCGATTGCGAGGGGGGGGGCCACGAACGGATGGCCTCCCCCTCACCTCCGATCGCCGGGGGGCAAAACAGGACTGCCTTGGGCACCGGGGGGGGTCCGATCGGACCCCCCACCCACGGGAGGCAAATCACGTATATGTACATGATTTTGCCTGCCCGTGCCGCCTTGCGGACGTACATCGGCGTGAGGCGGTCCTTAAGTGGTTAAAAAGGGAATACAGAAAACGTGTGAAAAGAGGGATAAGAAGAAAAAGAGAAGGTGGAAAGAGGTTTATTTAATAGCAGATGCTAAACTTGCGTCAGGTTCCAAACCCGGAATAAGAGATATGTTGCAAAATGTGGCCCAAGGTTCCCAGATGGTATTAAATTTCTCGATTTTGTCATTCAGCTTTGCGACTTTTTGTTCCTGGGACATGATCCAGGACACTTTCCTCTTGCAAGCCTGGAAGGAAACCGTGGGTTTCTTCCAGGCTTTTGATATAGTGATTTTTGCACCCAACAAAACAAAGTATGATAGTGTCCGTAAGTGTTTAGGGGTATTGGGTATATCATGATTAAATAAGGCAATATGTTAATTGGGGGCAACCAAGACCTTAGTCAGTTTGCCAATTGTATGAAAACTGAGCTTCCAGAAGTATCTGATGCGGGGACAAGTCCACCAAGTGTGAAGCATGGAGCCCTCTAGTCCGCAACCCCGGAAACAAAGAGGAGAGGTACCGGGATATATTAATGCTAGTTTGGATGGGACATAATACCATCTGGTCAAGACCTTTAGACTGGCTTCTATGAGGGAAATGTTACAAATACCTTTGTAGGAGTGCGTCCAGGATCTGAACCAGTCTGTCGTCTGCCAAACTTCGGCTGTATCCTCCTCTCAGGTCTCTGCATAAGACGGTTTATCCAGGTTTGTCTGTAGTGCAGTATAAATCAGGGAGATTCCCCCCTTTTGTTCCATAAGGCTCGAGCACCAATGTTCATATGGGGTTATTGAGGGAGGTTCCGGTTTGTTAGTCCAGATAGAATGTAAGAAGTGTGAGATTTGTGTAAATCGGAACTGTTCCGTATCCGGCATTTCTAGTTTACGCTTGCAGTATGATATAGTAAGGGGGCCGGCACGAGTTAGGAAATGTCCGATCCGATAAAGGCCCTTGTCAGTCCACCATCGGAATGCTCGGATATTTACTCCCGGTGTTAAGTTTGTGTTGTGAAATAGATGGGATAGGGGCTTGAGCTGTGATGTAAGGGAGGGGTGTTGTAATAGTTTAGTGCATGTTGCTATGGAGTGAGAGAGAGTGGGGGCCATTATAGCTGGTCTAATTGTAGGATCACAACATAGGAGGAAGTCAATGGTGTTGTGGGGTGTAGCTTTTCTTTCCATTGAAAGCCATTCGGGTTTTGGGCCTTTAGAAAAAACTATAGAGATTTGCGACAATTGCGCCGCTTGAAAATAGTTCCATAGATCCCGGAGTCCTAAGCCTCCTTGTGTCTTAAGGCGATACAGTATCTTGGAGGGACATCTATAAACCTTATTACCCCAGACAAAACGAGTAATCTCTGATTGAAACTTGCGAATAGTATTCCTCGGAAGCGGGATTGGTAGAGAGCGAAATAGGTATAAAAGACGGGTAAGGAGAGTCATCTTCACTGCGTGAATTCGTCCCAGCCAGGATAGACCACATCTTGACCACTTTTGTAGCTCCCCTCTACACCTATTGAGCATGGTGGGGTAATTGGCTTTAAAGAGGTTATTTACATCTGGGGTTAAATTAATCCCCAGATAAGGAATGGTCATGGGGGTCCAGGAGAATTCAAAGTTATTAGTTAGTTGTGTCACTATGTCGGGAGCGACAGTTATATTTAAAGCTATGGATTTGGACATATTAACCTTTAATCTGGATATTTTGCTAAATGAATTCAGGACCTTGTAAATGTTCGGGGTAGTTATTAAAGGGGAGGTAATATACAGCAAGAGATCATCCGCATAAAGCGTGCAGTTATGCTCCTGTTCTCCGCAAATCACCCCCTTGATATCAGGGTTTGTTCTGATTGCTATGGCCAATGATTCAATGGCCATTGCAAAGAGGAGGGGCGAGAGGGGGCAGCCCTGCCTAGTGCCCCTCCCAATTGAAAAGGAGGAAGAGTATCTTCCCATCAAGCGAACTTGGGCAGAGGGGTTAGAGTACATGGAATTAATTATATTTAGGAAATGGGGGCCAAAGTTCCAACGTCTAAGGGTTTCAGAAAGGTAGTTCCAGTCGATTGAATCGAACGCCTTGTGAAGGTCAATAGAAAGAATAAAACCTGTTTGGGGGGAACCTCCATCCCAGCTAGATTTAAGAGAAATTACACCTATTGTCCTTCTAATTTGATCCGGGCCTTGCCTCCCAGGGATGAATCCTACCTGATCGTTGTTTATGTATAAGGGGATAAAACTGGCTAGTCTATTGGCTAGGATCTTGGTCATAATCTTTATGTCGTTTTTAATTAAGGAGATAAGCCTGTAATTTCCAACTTCGCTCGGATCCTTCCCTGGCTTGGGGATCACAGAAATGTATGCTGCATTTAGATCAGGTCCCAAAGGGTGACCTTCCCTAAGAAAGTTAAAAAGCTTTGTGAGATGTGGGGCTAAGGTTTCCCCAAATTTTTTATAGTACCTGGTGGAAAACCCATCCGGTCCAGGGGAGGAGCCAAGCTTCAAGGAATTAATGGTGTCTAGAACCTCCGGAACTGAAAAGGGGCTTTCAAGTAGGTTCCTGTGCTCTAGGGATAATGAGGGCAAAGGCAGGGAGTCAAAGAAGTCATCCTGTGGTAGTCCTGAATGTTGACTTTGGGGTCTGTAAAGTTCTGCATAAAACTGTTGGAAAGCTTCCATGATCTTGGTAGGATTCTGGGACAGGTCACCTGAGTTCAATTTAATTTTAGGAAATGCCAGTTGGCGAGGTTTAGGAGTAAGTTTTACAATGGAGAAAACACATGTACGAGAGTACCCAAGGCTGCACAACCCAAAAGTATAATACAAAAAAGACAAATTCCCCAGGGGGTTTTTTAGGCAGCATTGTATTGAATATTATTATGACAGTAAAATAAATCAAGTTCATAAGGAATTCAAATATACAACAATTTATTATAAAATACAGACTCTGGTTCACGTGTAACAGACATCAGCATAAAACATCAACCATGGCTAAAAAGGGCCCCCAGATAAGTGACGTATCATCAAATAGTTATCCACATGAATACCCCGATGCATTTCGACCCATTGGTCTTCTTCAGGGGGATTTAGATTCTAGGGAAATATATCACAATTAGAGTTTGAACTTGAAACTTTAATCAATATGTAAGACATTTACACAGCATTTTACGTTAATAAATAACTGTATTACATCGTATCTATGGAGGTATATTTACCATTGAGTGGATGATATGGTAGAGATGCACCACACGAACCAGATTGTTTAGAAACATGAAGGCCCAGAGATCCAGAGACCACACGTATCCCTCCGTGCCCCACATGTACATCTGCAGTCCATCGGACTTACAAGGGGCCACACACTTGGACGGGGGAGAGGGCGGGGGGCGAGGTTCCTGCCATTATGTATGAAAAGATTTTGTTATAAATCTTAGTAATAGTATTGGTATTCTAAGAATATCTAAAAGTATTTAGTGCCGTAGGGCAATGGCTGATTAGCCCTCACTAAGGTAGTTGCTTGTATATATGTGTGTATCTTGTTAATGGGACCTATTACTTTAAAATATGTAATTTATTGATAATATAATAATTATTATTAAAGGGTGCGAATAAAATAGAAGGGGTATGATAGGTGATATAAATAAATTGGGGTATTAAGTCCAATTGGAACATGGGTGAAAGAGCCGTGGTGACAGTAATGGATGTGGAGTAATCATGTGGGAATGCACTGTGGAACATAAAGTGAAAAACCAAAAGGTGTAAAATTAAAACAAACCAAACTGTGGTAAAAACTAAAAATGTGTACTTTAAAGTAATAGGTCCCATTAACAAGATACACACATATATACAAGCAACTACCTTAGTGAGGGCTAATCAGCCATTGCCCTACGGCACTAAATACTTTTAGATATTCTTAGAATACCAATACTATTACTAAGATTTATAACAAAATCTTTTCATACATAATGGCAGGAACCTCGCCCCCCGCCCTCTCCCCCGTCCAAGTGTGTGGCCCCTTGTAAGTCCGATGGACTGCAGATGTACATGTGGGGCACGGAGGGATACGTGTGGTCTCTGGGATCTCTGGGCCTTCATGTTTCTAAACAATCTGGTTCGTGTGGTGCATCTCTACCATATCATCCACTCAATGGTAAATATACCTCCATAGATACGATGTAATACAGTTATTTATTAACGTAAAATGCTGTGTAAATGTCTTACATATTGATTAAAGTTTCAAGTTCAAACTCTAATTGTGATATATTTCCCTAGAATCTAAATCCCCCTGAAGAAGACCAATGGGTCGAAATGCATCGGGGTATTCATGTGGATAACTATTTGATGATACGTCACTTATCTGGGGGCCCTTTTTAGCCATGGTTGATGTTTTATGCTGATGTCTGTTACACGTGAACCAGAGTCTGTATTTTATAATAAATTGTTGTATATTTGAATTCCTTATGAACTTGATTTATTTTACTGTCATAATAATATTCAATACAATGCTGCCTAAAAAACCCCCTGGGGAATTTGTCTTTTTAGTAGGAGTAAGTTTTACCGCCAATTTCGCCCCTATCTTGTCTTTCTGGGAGTAGAAACGCGCCCCTGTCCACCTGAGGTGCCTTTGTCTTGTCTTTTTTGTATTATACTTTTGGGTTGTGCAGCCTTGGGTACTCTCGTACATGTGTTTTCTCCATTGTTTTTCGTCTATTTGGGTGGTTAAACACCCGTTTCCCCCTTTAGCACATGAGAGACCCCACAAGCCAGGGCTTATTCCAATTGTTTGAAGATGCTGCCTGGTATAGATTGTACTTACCACTAATTGGCATAGGAGAATATCACTCCTGAGATGGAGGAAAACAATTATTTTTCCCCCTCCCCATCCTCGCTCCAATTGGCCTTCCTTCCAATGGTTTGAGAATGTTGCCTGGTGTAGAACATATGTACCATATGCATGGGAGAACACTGCTCCTGGGATGAAGGAAAACACTCTTTTTCCCTCCCCATCTTTTGACCTCTTTGGTTTTATAATATGTCCCTGGTTTTTCCAACGAATTGTTTAACATCTAGATATATTATCAGATTTACATTATTACTTTAAAAATGTATGAACTATTATATGTGTTTACAATACTTTGTTTTGGCATGTAAGGCTCACTGCCCACAGACTGCTGTGTCCGCTTCGTGTCCCGGGGTGGCATTCCTATCTCCATCTGACTTCCCGGCACGTGGGGGGGAGATGCATTACACTGATGCGAGTCTCCCCCTTGTGGTCTCCACGACAAGGCTCTCGTTTAAGAGCAGCCGTGGGGAGCTTCTCCCGTGCCGGCGGCGTCCCGTGATCACCGCCGGACTGTCAGTGACGTCACGTGCGTGCGGGTTCCTTCGCGCACGCGCGTGGCGTCGTGACGTCACGCAATTGCGTTGGAGGTGACGGCGACGGCCGGGGCTTCCGCCTTCCGGAACGCCGAGGGGGCCACACAGACGCCGCCAGTTGGCGGCGTGGACATGTGGGGGTCGACATGTTGGGGAGGAGTTCACCACCTGCAAGTCATAGGATAGCCCCCGGAGCTTGTATAAATTGGCAGCTCCTGGTTGATCCTTAGCTGTACCTCCGGAAAGCTGTCACTCTATTGAGAAGTATGCAGCACTAGGTAAGTGTTATGCTTGGTATACTTACTACAGTTGTTATCGATCTTATCATTAAGAGTACTATCATCAACCCAATATATTTTTTTAGCTTCAGGCATGCTCACTCAGCATACTCGCTTCACCTCTGCAATCACCATTTACATACTTGCTCACACTTCAATTCTTACACTCACTCCATACACCTATGGTATCCAACTCAACATTTTAGACATGGCTTTTTCCACATACTAGCGCTCATACACATTTTTAGTTTTTACCACAGTTTGGTTTGTTTTAATTTTACACCTTTTCATTTTTCACTTTATGTTCCACAGTGCATTCCCACATGATTACTCCACATCCATTACTGTCACCACGGCACTACCAGCACATTCACTTCTTTCACCCATGTTCCAATTGGACTTAATACCCCAATTTATTTATATCACCTATCATACCCCTTCTATTTTATTTGCACCTTTTAATAATAATAATTATTATATTATCAATAAATTACATACTTTAAAGTAATAGGTCCCATTAACAAGATACACACATATATACAAGCAACTACCTTAGTGAGGGCTAATCAGCCATTGCCCTACGGCACTAAATACTTTTAGATATTCTTAGAATACCAATACTATTACTAAGATTTATAACAAAATCTTTTCATACATAATGGCAGGAACCTCGCCCCCCGCCCTCTCCCCCGTCCAAGTGTGTGGCCCCTTGTAAGTCCGATGGACTGCAGATGTACATGTGGGGCACGGAGGGATACGTGTGGTCTCTGGGATCTCTGGGCCTTCATGTTTCTAAACAATCTGGTTCGTGTGGTGCATCTCTACCATATCATCCACTCAATGGTAAATATACCTCCATAGATACGATGTAATACAGTTATTTATTAACGTAAAATGCTGTGTAAATGTCTTACATATTGATTAAAGTTTCAAGTTCAAACTCTAATTGTGATATATTTCCCTAGAATCTAAATCCCCCTGAAGAAGACCAATGGGTCGAAATGCATCGGGGTATTCATGTGGATAACTATTTGATGATACGTCACTTATCTGGGGGCCCTTTTTAGCCATGGTTGATGTTTTATGCTGATGTCTGTTACACGTGAACCAGAGTCTGTATTTTATAATAAATTGTTGTATATTTGAATTTCTTATGAACTTGATTTATTTTACTGTCATAATAATATTCAATACAATGCTGCCTAAAAAACCCCCTGGGGAATTTGTCTTTTTAGTAGGAGTAAGTTTTACCGCCAATTTCGCCCCTATCTTGTCTTTCTGGGAGTAGAAACGCGCCCCTGTCCACCTGAGGTGCCTTTCTGCCGTTGTCGTTAGGTTAAGGTTAAGAAGGGCCCGAGCTCTATCCAACTGAGACAGGGACTCCGCATTAGGATTAAGTTTATGTGCTTTTGCGGCTGCGTTCCCTATGGCCTGATGTTCTATGAGTGGACAGAGTAACCATTGAGTGGTCCGACAGTGGGGAGTCTATAATCCGGGACCTTACAATCACAGGGATCGCAAAGGCCTGTATGAAGATGTGGTCAATCCTGGTGTAGGAATTATGGGGTGCTGAGAAATGAGAATAATCCCTAGTACGAGGATTAGTTTCCCTCCAGGCATCTACCAATCCCGCTTCGTGTAGCAGCTGAGCGACTTTAACGCTCTGTTTAGTAGGGCGCTTGAGTTTCTTTAGCCCATCTCCTGATTTATCCAGTGAGAAGTCAAATGCTAAATTTGAGTCCCCCTCTAAGATAGTTGTTCCCTTGAAGTGTGGGCGGAGTTTGTGTAGCATGGAATCAAAAAATGCCCGTTGGCCTTTATTAGGGGCGTAATATGAGACAAAGGTGTATAATGCACCATCTATATTCCCTGAAACTAGCAAATATCTTTCCATAGGATCTATAATCGTGTGAGGTTGAGAGAGATTGATATGTTTAGCAAGACATATGGCCACCCCTTTTGTCTTGTTGGAAGCGGATACGAGAAAAAAAGTTGCGATGGAGAAATGTAGGTTTATATGAAATGGGGAAATGAGTTTCCTGCAAAAGGAGAACATCCGTGTGCATTGATTGGTAAACTTGGAACAATTTCCTCCTCTTAACAGGGGAGTTCAATCCCTGAGTGTTGTGGGAAATAAAATTAAGTGTTGGATGAACTTTGCGAATATCAGCCATGACTTGTATGTCGTATGAGTGTGCTTATGAGAAAGGTCATACCTGAATTTATAGGAGAACTCATCTCGATGGACACGTGGAGGAGTCCCAATTGGGGCGAGAGACCTGGGAGGAGAAGCCACGAATGAGCGCAGAACCTGGAGACTCTCGACTGGGAGGCAGGAGGAAAAGAGAGTAGAGGGGAGAAAAAAAATAATAGGGAGATTAGACATGTTACCAAAAACTTATTCACAGATCTGTCATATATGTAACCAGAGCAGCATTTACAACAACAGGGGTCCCATAACCCCTTCCCAATCCCCGGGTAGGATGAACTGCCCATTCCTAACCCTTCACCTGAGAGGGCCGGCAACCAACCAAGTGGCAACTGGGCAAGAAACCAAATGCACTCTAGTGCACTTGGATTCAACTAGAGGTGCATTAAGTCCACCACGGCCCCTCCACCTCTAAAACCGTATATCTAATGAGATGTAAATTTGCTAACATTACTTCCAAAAACTAAAAAGAACAAGGAAGATAAAAAATAAAACCTAATAGAACATTAAGGAGAGCAATAAAGCAGAGCAACCCTATCAACTAATGGTTGTGTGTAAAATAGGGTTATACTGTCCTAACCGGACCTCAGGGCTCCAGCGAAATATCAGAGATAATTAAATAGTAGGGTCTGCCGGAGAGATCGTACCCTTAAAGGAGAGCAAAATGGTACAAAAATAGAGTGTAAACTATAATAAGTGCCACTGTGAGATTTGTTGGTGAGGAGAGGATCAACAAGACCTAGTGGCTATATGGGCCTATCAAGCTTGTATAATAACCGGAAATAGCTATATATATAATTGCATATAAGAGGATAAGAGACTTCCTCCCGTCTCTGCCACAACCCCGTGACTTCACAAAGTCCGCTATTGCTGAGTCCGTGAAATCTGAGATGGTAGCAGTAATGGGGGCCACAGCAAAGGAATGAAGCACCTCTAACATATGGCAACTTTTCAGAGGGCGTTCACATGAGGAAGAGGGAATGTCCCGTAAGAGTTATCGGTATTCCGATAAGTCCATCAGGGATCACCGGAACAGGTTCTGGATCCAAATAGAGGATTGCCCGTCATGGTGGAAGATTTTCTTTGGAGCGTTTGGAGCTCTGTTTAAGCCAGTTGCTGGTGGGGGCCTTTTTGTAGATGATGATGAGCTCCTGCTGTTCTGTAAGGAAGCAGGATCTTGGGAGATCAAACCCAATTGTAAAAGCAGACGTTCCCCTTCTGCAAATGAGGGAAAAGCCGTAGTTTTTGTTTCTATAGGAGAAATTTAATTGAAGTGGGAAAGACCAACTATATGTGATCTCTTTGTCAAGCAGCGGTTGGAGTAACGGTTTGAGAGAGCGTCTTTTTTGCACAGTGTATGGTGACAAGTCTGCAAAAATTTGGATCCTGTGCCCCATCAGTGTTAGATTTTCATAGCCCCTAGATCTTCTCATCACCTCCTCCTTAATGGAGTAGAAATGGGGTTTCACAATGATGTCTCTAGGGAGACCATATGAACGGGGGGGTTGTAGGGCTCTGTGAGCTCTGTCCAGTTCAAGTTGTTGTTCTGTGGTATCCAGTATAAGGTTCTGCAAAAGGGTCTTTACTGCACCATGAGCATTTTTCTCTGATTCAGGGAGACCTCGCACTCTGAAGTTATAGCGTCTCGATCTGTTCTCGAGGTCATCAATTTTGGCAAATGCTGATTCCAGCTGATCTTGCAGATTTTGTATCCTTGCTGTATTTTGATTAATGCGGGAAACTGCCTGGTCAGCTTTCTTTTCAATTATGTCCATCCTCATCCCTATTTGCTGCAAGTCAGCATGTATGGATGAGGTAATGTGTGCTGCATTTTGGGCCAGGATTTTTGAAAGGAGATGAGAGAATGCCTCCATCATGGAGGGGAAGTCTGATGGTACAGGGACTTCAGGATGGGCTTCTGGGGTTGACAATAGCATTCCTGTATGAGGGTCTAGCATTGGTGTTGAGGGAAGGCCCAGACCCATCCTGCCCTGGAGGGACTCCGTGGAAGCTGGGAATGCAGCCAGGGGCAAGGGTGGATAATCCTCACCTGGGGATTGTGGTGGTAGTGGATGCTGAGAGTCCTGCTCCCCCCTCGAGAGCTCCATCTCCTCCTGCGTGTGTGGGCCTCGTGGAGCTGCCGCCATCTTGGCGTAGCTGAGCGGAGGGCCCACCGCGGTCATCTGGCTCGCTAGGTTCCGGCGGACGTTCGCCGTTTTCGGGGATCTGTTCTAGGGGGTTTCCCCCGCTCGTGCCGTCTGGTTAGGTGCTCTGCGGGCTGCTCCTGACACTCCGGTGGTTATCGCTGGGCCGTGGTGGAGCGGAGCACTAACAGCCGGCGGCCATCTTAGGTGTCTCTGCGCATGCGCCTCTGGGCTAAGACATTAGAAGTAACAGACTGCATATTTCAGATTTCCATAAAAGCCCAATTGAACTTCTATTTTGAATAGGCTAAATATAGTCCATGTCCATCTTACAGTTCATTTTTTTCTAAAGCAACCACAACATAATTGGAGAAGTCTGTCACCTGCCATCAGCTGCAGAGAGGGATCCTTGCTCTCTGTGTGGAAGCAGTTGTCTCTCTGCTGATGTCTGATATGACCTCTACTGAGCTAGACCTTTACACCTATGTGTTTTTTTAGTGTGTTTTGCAGTTTGCAGAAATGCACTACAGTCCATTTAACATGGTTTCCTATGGTACCCATTCACATATATGCATTTTCAGCTTGTGCATTTTTAGAAAGGGTCAGGTACTTTTTCCCACAGCAGATTGTATTTTGCGTGTAATAGACTTCAATGGAGCCACACTAACAATGCAAGTGTTGCCTTTTTTAATGCATTTTGTATTTTTTTCACTTTTACACACTATGTATAGCTGTTTGCTAAGAAGCGGGCAGGGGAGCCTGCCGCTGCCTCCTTAACAACAGATGAGTCATCAGCTTCAGAAGGGTTCCCCGTTGACAGCTGAATGTAAAAAAAAAGAATTGCCGGTAAAAAAAAAAAAATTTGGGAGAAAAACGCAGTGGGACCCCCTAAATCTATACCAGGCCCTTTAGTTCTAGTATAGATTTGGAGGGGAATCCCACGCCAAAATTAAAAAGATAAAATAGTGTTGGGCCCCCCAAAATCCATACCAGACTCTTATTCGAGCATGCAGCCTGGCCACATGCCAGGCCACATGCATTCAACGTGGGGCAGGTGCTTGGGGCCAGGGGGGCTCTGCCCCCCAAAGCACCGTGTCCCCATTTTGATGAGGACAAGGGCCTCTTCCCCACAACCCTGGGCTGTGGTTGTGGGGGTTTGCGGGGGGGGGCTTATCAGAATCTGGAAGCCCCCTTTAATAAGGGGGCCCCCAGATCCTAGCTCCCCCATGTAAATAAGTATGGGGTACATACCCCTACCCATTCATCAAACAGTGTAAAAGTGTTCAAAGACAGTACAAGAGTTTTTGACAAGTCCTTTATTGAAAAATAATAAAAACAATGTCCCCATGTAGATTCATCATCAATCACAATGCTGCCACCACCATCAGACCCAAAAAAGAAAAAAAAAGCTCTGCTCGTGATGAAGGCTCCCACAGTCTGCCTGCTCCGCTATGCAACATTTCTTAAATAGCTAAGGGGCAGGGCCACCCAGTGACATCACCTTATGGCACCACCCCGTGATGTCATCAACTGGTGCATGCTGGGCTGCCAACGTCACGGGTGGGCAGGGCCACCAGATGATATCGCCTGGTGGCCCGCCCCTTAGCTATTTAGGAAATGTCACGCGGTGGAGCAGGCAGACCGCCGGAGAATTTGTCGTGAGCAGAGCTTTTCTTTCCAGGTCTGGCGGTGGCGTCATGTTGACTATGGATCTACATCTACATCAAGGGACAAGCTTAGTCATGTGGCCTGGTATGATTTAGGAGGGGGAGCTCACTCACATGCAGTGAGCCAGCTGCATGAGAGGCATTTTCCGGTTGTCCTCCCTGGTACCCCTACTCAAAGAGCACCCCAAAAAAGATGTTGCACCTGTAGCAACCGCAGATATAGACATGACACCTGCTATTTTTGTCCCTCCTGTACTGGCCAACCTGGTCTCTGCATCCAGGACTGTTTCCGTCGCTACCACACACTAATGGATTATTAGTATAGGGTACAGCATGGCACAGTCTAGAGGAAACATTAACACAGGGTCTCAAAAGATGTTAGATAGTTAGGAAACTGACTATCGAATGTTGAGAGACCCTAGCCTGGAACATTTAAAGTTTTTTTATAAAAAAAGCGTAAAAAAAAAGTAAAAAAAAATTATGCATAAAAAATAAATAAACAAATAAATAAGCCAAAAATTGTTTTAATGAGTTAATGGTCTGTTCTTACTGTTTTACTGTAATTTATACTATACTGCTATACTGTAATGTTTTATTGGTACTGTGTTTTATTGTTAACCATTGTTTGCTTTGCAGGTACCCCAATTCAGCTGCAGCACTGATCAGTTTATTCTGACAGCAACAGGGTTTGCTTTCACAATACATAAATCAGTGACTACAGCGCTGTAGGATGTGATGTCACCACCGCAGTTAAAAAAAGAGCATATATGGCAAAGCATAGGGGCTGGGGTGGACATAGGGCGGATCGCCTGTATACTTCGCCATATATTTTTTACTCTTTTTTTGGCACAGATTGCAATATAAAAAAGTTGTTGTTTTATTGAGTTAATTTTTTTATTACTAGTGTGTTTTATTGAGTTAATGTTTTATTCTTAGTGTGTTCTATTGTTAACAATTAATACGCTTTGCGGGTATGCCATTCAGCTGCAGCACTGTGGGATGTGCGGTGAGATCAGTGGCTGGTGAGGCAGTATCAGAGCCAGATACACACAGGTTACATACACCGCGATCGTTAAAGTGAGAGCAATAATTCTAGCACTAGACCTCCTCTGTAACTCTAAACATGTAACCTGTAAAAATGTTTACAGTGCCCCCTATGGAGATTTTTAAGTACTGAAGTTTGGCGCTATTCCATAAGTGTGCGTAATTTTAAAGCGTGACATGTTCGATATCTATTTACACGGCGTAACACCATCTTTCACATTATACAAAAAATCTGAGCAAACTTTAGTGTTCTTTTTTTTTTGTTCGTGAAACAGTTACTTTGCAAAAAAAAGCATTTGAAAAATCGATGCGCAAAGTTTCAACGCCCACCAATTTTTTTTCTAGGGTGTCTGATATATATCTATATATATATATATATCTATCTATATATATAGATAAATATATCTATCTATAGATAGATAGATAGATAGATAGATAGATAGATAGATAGATAGATAGATAGATAGATAGATAGATAGATAGATATACAGTTATGCTCAAATGTTTACATACCCTGCGTGTGAACTTTTGGGATTAATATTGAAAATATGACTTATCATGCCAAAAACTGTCTTTTATTTAAGGATAGCAATCACATGAAGCCATTTATTATCATATAGTTTTTGGATCCTTTTTAAATCATTATGATAACAGAAATCACCCAAATGGCCCTGATAAAAAGTTTACATACTCTGGAATGTTTGGCCTTGGTACAGACACAGAAGGTGGCTCACACAGGTTAAAATGACAATTAAAGGTTAATTTTCCACATTTGTGGCTTTTTAAATCACATTTAGTGTCTGTGTATAAATAGTCAATGAGTTTGGTATCTCTCACATGGAGGCACTAAGCAGGCTAGACACTGAGCCATGAGGAGGTAGAAAATAACAGTCAAAAGACCTGCGTAACAAGGGAATGAAACTTTACAAAGATGGAAAAGGGTATAAAAAGATATCCAAAGCCTTGAATATGCCAGTCAGTACTGTTCAATCACTTAATAAGAAGTGGAAAATGTGGGGATCTCTTGATACCAAGCCAAGGTCAGGTAGATCAAGAAAGATTTCAGTCACAACTGCCATAGGAACTGTTCGGGATACAAAGGAAAACCCACAGGTAACCTCAGGAGAAATACAGGCTGCTCTGGAAAAAGATGGTGTGGTTGTTATTAAGGAGCACAATACAATGATACTTGAACAAAAAAGAGCTGCATGGTTAAGTTGCCAGAAAGAAGCCTTTACTGTACAAGTTCCACAAAAAAGCTAGGTTACAATATGCCCAAAACACCTAGACATGCTTTTTTGTGGCATTGGCGCACTAAAGGCTTCCTTCTGGCAGCTCAACCATGCAGCTCTTTTTTGCTCAAGTTGAATTGTGCTCCTTGAAAACAACCACACCATGTTTTCTGGAGAGCAGCCTATATTTCTCCTGCAGATACCTGTGAGTTTTTCTTTGTATCCTGAGTAGGGATGAGCTTCGAGTCGAACATTGGCTGTTCGCCAGTTTGCCGAACATCGAAAAAAATTTGGGGTGTTCGTGGCAAATTCAAAAGCCACGGAACACCCTTTAAAAGTCTATGGGAGAAATCAAAAGTGCTAATTTTAAAGGCTTATATGCATAGTATTGTCATAAAAAATGTTTGGGGACCTGGGTCCTGCCATGTAAAAATGTAATGCAAATGCAAAAAGAAGTTTTAAAAACGGATGTTTTTTCGGGAGCAGTGATTTTAATAATGCTTAAAGTGAAACAATAAAAGTGTAATATTCCTTTAAATTTCGTACCTGGTGGGTGTCTATAGTATGCCTGTAAAGGGGCGCATGTTTCCTGTGTTTAGAACAGTCTGACAGCAAAATGACATTCAGGTCTGGTATGGATATTAAGGGAACCCCGCACCAATATGTAAAAAAAAATGGTGTGGGGGTCCCCCCAAAAATCCATTCCACACCCTTATCTGAGCACGCAACCTGGCAGGCCACAGGAAAAGAGGGGGGATGAGAGAGCGGTCCTCCCCCCTCCTAAACCGTACCAGGCCACATGCCCTCAACATTGGGAGGGTGCTTTGAGGTAGCCCCCCAAAACACCTTGTCCCCACGTTCATGAGGACATGGGCCTCATCCCCACAACCCTTGGCCCGTGGTTGTGGGGGTCTGCGGGTAGGGGGCTTATCGGAATCTGGAAGCCCCCTTTAACAAGGGGACCCCCAGATCCCGCCCCCCCGTGTGAAATGGTAATGGGGTACAAAAGAACCCCTACCATTTCACAAAAAAGTGTCAAAAAAGTTAAAAATTACGAGACAGTTTTTGACAATTCCTTTATTTAAAGTCTTCTTCTTTCCATCTTCTTCGGGTCTTCTTCCTTCTTCCTTCCTTCTTCCTTCGGTTTCTTCCTCCATCTTCTTCTTCCTCCGATCCTCTGCTTCTTGCTGTGGTGTTCTTGTCTGGCATCTTCCTCTGTGGCCTCTTCTTTCCCGTTTTGTTATTGGGCCGCTCCGCATCCATGGGAGGCTCCCTCTTGTGACACTTCTCTTTTTCTGACACTTCTTAAATAACAGAGGTGACCCCACCCCCCTCTGACGCACGGGCACTTGACGGGGACTTCCCCTATGTCTTTCCCCGTGATGTCAGAGGGGGTGGGGTCACCCAGTTACGTGATGGGTGACCCCACCCCTCTGACATCACGAATGAAGTGGGGAAGAAGACGCCGTGGAGGAAGATGCCGGCGCAAGAAGCAGAGGATCGGAGAAAGAAGCAGAGGAAGAAGGGGGCTTCCAGATTCTGAAAAGCCCCCAGCCCGCAGACCCCCACAACCACCAGCCTCATCAACATGGGGTCAAGGTGCTTTGGGGGGCTACCTCAAAGCACCCACCCAATGTTACGGGCATGTGGCCTGGTACAGTCTCTCGCCCCTCCTCTTTTCCTGCGGCCTGCCAGGTTGCGTGCTCGGATAAGGGTCTGGTATGGATTTTTGGGGGGACCCATGCCATTTTTTTTTAAATCTTGGCACGGGGTTCCCCTTAATATCCATACCAGATCTGAAGGGCCTGGTATCGAATTTAGGGGGACCACCACGCCATTTTTTAAAAAAAATTTGGTTCAGGGTTCCCCTGTGGGGAAATCCCATGTCGTTTTTATCAATGAACTTTTATGTGTATTGTCGAACCGACAATTTATTAATAGCCAAGAGTAGTTTTAAATTACTTTTTTTTCTTTGAAATGTCATTTTGCTGTCAGGCTGTTCTAAACACGTGAAACATGCGCCCCTTTACAGGCATAATATAGACACCCCCCAGGTACGAAATTTAACCACTTCCCTACCAGGCCAATTCTGACATTTCTCTCCTACATGTAAAAATCATCATTTTTTTGCTAAAAAATTACATAGAACCCCCAAATATTATATATGGTTTTTTTTAGCAAAGACCCTAGAGAATACAATGGCGGTTGTTGCAACTTTTTATCTCACACAGTATTTGCGCAGAAATTTTTCGAACGCGTTTTTTGGGGAAAAAAACAGTTTGGGGAAGTTAACCTTTAATTGCCATTTTAACCTTTGTGTACCACCTTCTGTGTCTGTACCAAGGCCAAACATTTCAGGGTATGTAAACCATTTGGGGGATTTCTGTTATCATTATGATTTTAAAGGATCCAAAAAACTATGTGATAATAAATGGATTTATGTGATTGCTATCCCTAAATAAAAGACAGTTTTTTGGCATGATATTTTCAATTGTATTGCCAAAATTTTAAATTTCTGCCGGGGTATGTAAACTTTTGAGCATGACTGTATATATATAACATTTGGGGGTTCTGAGTAATATTCTAGTAAAAAAAATATGATTTTTACATGTAGGAGAGAAGTGTCAGAATTGGCCTGGGTGGCAAGGGGTTAATTACCATAAGTGAGTAATATACAAATAATTATTATATATTATGATGATGGTTTGTAGCAAGAGATATACAAATGAACCACCCCTGAATCCCTCTTACTCCACTGCGCCAAAGGAAAGTGAAAAGCTTATAAAAATGTGTAAATGAATACAAAATGTGTGTACATACACAGTGTACAGTGAAAAAAGCTGCCACTTAAATAAATAAATACAATAATTCTTCAGAATCCCAAAACTATACCTCTCATTAGCGCCACTATCTCTATCACAGATAGAGATAGTGGCGCTAATATAAATAGTGTAAATTAATGAGTCAGAACTGCTTGATGCCTATGACCCTCCAATTATACATACAAAGAAAAAAAATGACTTTATAGTTTTCAACACCCAGTGAAAAGTGTCACTATAGATAATAAATTGCAAGAAATAAAGACGTAAATAATCAAGCATAACAGTTGTTTTTCAATCTGTGTTAAATCTTCTATTCTTCCACCACACCCCTGTGATAGTGACACCACTCCCTCTGAAGAGCACACTCACCAGATTGTATAGCCTCCCACTCTCGTGTTCGGCAAAACAGCAATTGAATCACACCTGGGTTGCATGTGATGAACCGTGACTGCAATCAAGCCAGCTCCATTTTTAAACTGAAACAAAACAGCCTTTTAACAAATCCACAGCAAGCACAGCAAGCAACAGGATCAGTGATCCAACGGTGCACCACGGTCACAACGGACCTGAAGTGTAAATAAGTGTCTCCCACCCAACCTTCTAAGGCCCAGCAATCCGATCGGTGTAGTCCTCCTCAGACAGCGGCGTCTAATGTCATTGAGGTGGAATGCTGTGTAACGTTGCCCAAGACATGTTTTGTCAAAAAGACTTCTTCAAATGGGATTGGCTACACGGACGGTCCATCAATCCTTATATACTACCTCTGCTCAATCATGTGATCATCATCAGTCATGTGACCTCCTGCTCTGCACATGCGCACACATCGTGTCCCCATGACCGCGAAGCACCGGTACAAAGACTAAATACATTATTGGATCACAAACATTTTATGGTGTGTAGTTAGAATGCTGCGTCCAGCATTATCATATATAGCATAACCAAACTTATAATCCACCACTAGTTGCAGTAATAATGTGGAAAAGCAACCAATAAAAATGAATAAATAAAAGTTATATATTATTAAAATAAATGTTTCAACAGGAGATAATGAGTTTATCTAATTAAAATATAAGCTATATAAACTAGTCATGATACTATCTTACAGCTGCATAGGACAAACCATGACTGAACCACAATCTGATCCCATTAATATTAAAAATATGGATGACTACAAATGAGACTAAAAAAAGGGGAATAGTAATATACCATCAGTGGTCCCTAAATAGAAATCACTATTGTCACACTGAATACTTCTATTCATTTAAAACAAGTTGGAAAACTGGTAATCTCTGTACCCCTGTGGGGCAAATATACAAAGACACTCTATGGTGTCTCAAATAAAGACTAACATCTTGTGTGAGATGTATATAGAATACATTATTTCACAAGGGTTCATATAAACCAAAACCGGGACAAATTAAGACAGGTGCCATAATCATAGGTTAATTATACGACCACAGTATCACACTGAGGTTGTAAAAAAATAAAGTTATAACTTCTGTACACTCTAAAGTCATAATGAACCGTAGAACAATGAATCAAATGAATAATTAAATTAAAATAAAGTAAACAAGGAGGTGTGTGCCACAATTTTCAATGAAAACAAAGAGAAGTGGCTGCTAACCACCTGCATAGCTCAAAATGTATTCTGTATATGGGAGTGCCTGAGAATTAAAAATTATTGATAAAGCAATTGAGGTCCATCTCAATATTTAACCCCCTAGGTGCCATACATTTCATCAAGAAAATCTAGCGGGTTTCCCCCTGTGATAGGTCCCTTACTCTATTGGAACCCCTCCAAGAAGGATGAATGATACCCAAACCGCAAAATTGCAACAGAGAGGGATCCTGGTTATGCTTTTCCTTGAAATGTAGAGATACACTATGGTGACGAAAACCCAGCCTGATGTTGGTGATATGCTCCCCAATCCGCACTTTGAGGAGTCTTTTTGTTCTTCCCACATAGAAAAGCCCACATGGGCACCACATCAGGTACACTACGTGTGATGAATTGCAGGTGATAAATTCTTTAATGTCGAAGGATTCACCCTCTCTATTGGTGACCCTCGTTCTCCCCCTATTACTAATGCTGACCGTTTTACAGCACTTGCATTTTCTACACGCGAAAAAGCCTCTCAAATTTATTTTAAGGGCTTGCTGATCTGGAGGGTCTAAAAGCTTTTTAACGACTAGATCACCAAAATTCGGGGCCCTTCTATAAATAACCTAGGTTGATTATTTAAAATGTCTCCTAGATGTCTATCCCTGCATAATATATGCCAATGCTTACGATAGATATTCTCTACTTCTTTGTATTGACAATGAAAACTGGATATAAAGCTCAACTGATGTTGATCATTGGAGCTCTGTCTCTCAGTCTTCTTCATCAAACATTTTTCTCTAGGGATCTCCAATATCTCTTGAATGATGTTATTCAAGGCTTCCTCAGTGTAACCCTTCTGTAGGAATTTATTTTTTAATACTTGAGCTTGTTGGTGGAAATCAGTTGTTCTAGTGCAATTTCGTTGAATTCTCAACATTTGTCCCCTGGGTATATTTCGAATCCAAGATGGATGATGGCCACTGTGAATTGATAGAAAACTATTGCAGTCTGTGGGTTTGAAGTATACCTTAGTGATCAATCTGGTGTTTTCTTTTTCAATGATCACATCCAAAAAATTAACCCTATTTTCACTGATCTGGTGGTCCAGCCTAATGTTATTAGTATTCTGGTTGAGGTCTTCTAAAAACTTCTCCACAGATGCAAGCGAGCCCTCCCATATAAACAGGAGGTCGTCTATAAAACAACTGTAAAACTTGAGTTGCGGGCACCTTCTACTGAAAATATATCTGTCTTCCCATTCGGCCATGAACAGGTTGGCGAGGCTGGTAGCACATTTAGCTTCCATAGCAACGCCAACCTGCTGTGAAAAAAACTGTCCATTCCACCAGAAATAATTGTGTGTTATATAGTAATCAAGGGCATGTCCCAAAAAGCGTTTCTGGGTGTGGGGTATATCATCCCTCTTACTTAAAGCCCAGTTCAAAGCCAGGGCCGCATCTTCATGCTGAATGATCGTATATAACGATCGCACGTCCGCTGTAATCAGGTATGTTTCCGACGTAGTACTCAATTGAATATCATTCAATAGTATCAGTAATTCTGAGTAAGCTTTAGTGGTTTTGACACTCGGCTGAAGAAATTTATCCAGAAACCCCCCTAATCTTGCCATGACTGATCCTATACCATTGACTATAGGGCGTGCTGGTGGAATCTGGGAATTCTTGTGTATCTTGGGCAGTGTATAAATGATGGGGACCCTACATGCGCTCGGTACTAGATATCGTTTTTCTTTAGAACTGAAGGCTCTGATATTAAATCCCCATTCAATCAAAGCATCCAGTTGAGCGTGATACGACTCTGTAGGGTCCATTCTCAATTTTTTGTAAGTGACATCATCACTCAACAACTCATTTAATTGGGAAACATAAAAAGACTTGTCCATCACCACTACCCCTCCCTTGTCTGCCGGGCGGACAATGATCTCCTTCCTATCTTCAAGTGATTTAATGCCATTTCTGATATATTCCAGATTAATTATTTTCTTAGGGGTTAGTTCTTCAATATCCTTAAGCACTATATTTTTGAACACTTCAATAAAGTGTTAAAGTGTAAATTAAATTACACTATTTATATTAGCGCCACTATCTCTATCTGTACACATGTGAGAGGTATAGTTTTGGGATTCTGAACAATTATTATATATTGTTTTTAAGATAATTTACTATATTTTCAAAAACTGTACTCAAGCAGGTGGCTTAACGGACAAATGACTGAAGTTTGAAATTATAACTTACAACCAGTAATTTCACAGTAAATAGATAAATAATAAATTATTATGTTATAACATATAGCATATAAATATATGATTTGGCTTGATTAAAACAGTACCTTTTCAACAGCAGCAGATTCTCATTCTTCCTTTTAACTGTATGAGAAAAACATGGGATTATGGATATATCTTATACCCATAAACCCATGTTTTTTCCTTGTAGTTAAGAGGGCTGGGCTGGAAGGGAGCATGTGTCTTTTAAACACATGCCCCGTTCTATGACACTGCAGTGAGAGGTGTGCCTCCACTGCAGCATTTTTATTGGACAGCTTGGGCCAAGGGTACTTTACCCTTGGTCCAAGACTCCAAGCTGTTCATTAAGCTCAGTACCTCTGACAAGACACGAGGAGAGGTACTGTGTGCTCATCCTCTCAATCTGCTGCTAACAAAGTGGGCCGCTCAGTATGTAGCTTCTGACAGGCTGTGCATGGAGCCCTGTATCTCTGGAACCATAGGTTGCAGGAGCCCAAAATTTTGACCAGTGGTGGGGTAGAACGTCTGATACCTACCCCCAAAGGTCGCCAAGCTACAACCCTCGAAGCTCGATCATTTTATTTTTAGTTTTTTTTATGCTCTGCCTCACCTGCCTCTCCTGACTGCACGTCCCTGCTTTCAGCATATGTAAATCAGTGACTTCAGTGCTGTAGGAGGTGATTTCACCACAGCAGTTAAAAAAGGGTATATATGCCAAAGGATGGACAGAGGGTGGATGCTTTGGCATATATTTTTTCTTGGCAGAGATTTCTTCATTCACATCGGCCGATATGAATGGGGGCATCTGTTAAAAAATTGCATGAACATGTATGCCCATCAAGTGGGTGGATGAAGGGCGATGTATTCTAATATGTAATAAATGGCACTCATGCAAAATGGTGAAAGGCTAACTGAAATGGTAAATAAATTAAATGCAACATTTTTGTACATGTGGATAATAGCAGATTTCTTGGTTATCCACTGCTAGAATGCTGCAGCATTAAAGGTAATATACCCTGGTGCTATGCAGTGAACTGCTGTGCTTCCTACTTAGATATGTGGAATAAGTGCTGATGTGTCATACTCTTATTAATGCATAAATAAACCTGTGCATAAATTCATATACCATATAAACTCATCGGTATCCAGAAATAAATCAAAATAATTAATCAATGTGAAATAAAAAAATAAATATATATGTGCAGTCCATGATTTTAAACAAGAAGCATGTTGCCAGTGAAAAAAGTGCATAAACGTTCAACAACATAAGGTGCATGTGGAGTCACCAGTGATCATCCAATATAAGCTGTAAAGTATCCGTGCTTGTCCAAATCACTGCACCACCCAACGTGCAGACTCTCACCAGAGTGCACACTCATCCACAGGTGTGGACCCCCTGGACTTATGCCGAGTGTTTCAACAAGGCTTTGGAATACATGTATGTCCACCCAATGGCATTAAAACCAATTTAAAAATAGACTAAATGTCACACACATATTTATATGCCATGTCCCGGCACTAGGAAAGATCTCCCAGCTGTAGATATGCAAAGTGCCAATGCTCTGTAGGTCCTGGAGCCTGCGTGCACTCTAAGTGGCAGAAGTGACAGCAAAAATGTGGCCAGTGTGCCTGCCCCTACTCGTTTCATCATCTAGACATCATCAGAGACCTCCTCCCTCCACAAGCTTCATTTTTTCTGTAACCTGCATCATTATAGAGAGGCCTAGCTCTAAGAGGGGCAGAGAATTCAGCATAAAATTCCATTCAGCTTCCTTTTCCAAGAGTATCTTTTAATACCATTCCACCCAAAAAAGATATTATAGGGGGAAGATAGAAAACCCAAGGGGAGAAAAAAGAGGGGAACAGATGAATCATATAGGACTGGAGGGGTGGAATCAGGAGGAAACCATCAAGGAAGTGGGTAACAACCAGTAGTACTGAAACCAAAAAGAAAAAAAAACGATTGCTCTATTGCAAATTATGGTCCTGAGAGCCCATAATATATGATAACTGTGCCTAATCATTTCATCCGTAGCACCAATCAGTGGTACAGTATATGGACGCACATGGGCTAATCCTTACAGGGCTAATACATATATACTGTAGACAGGGCCAGATTAAGAACATCATGGGCCAGGTGCTGAGGATTTTGGTGGGGCTTTTTATAAACTAAAAAAAACTGCAAACAATTTTTTGTTATAACAAATGAAAATAAATAGAGAGAGGGAGGATGAGAGAGAGAGAGAAAGTGGATGAGAGAGGGGTGAGGGGTAAGGAAGGGGGGATGAGAGAGAGAGAGGATGCGCATGAGCATGTGTGGAAGTGACAGCAATGCAGCCCGGCCAAGGAAAGTGACCGAAGGCACAGAACTCAGACAGACCGGGTGAAGACAGACCGGGTGAAGATGGAAACGCCGGGACCCACTGGATTGATCACAGTGCAGCCCTGGAGGGCTCAATCTGACAAGTAAGTGTACCCTAATGTGCTAATATGCTGTGCATACTTGTACATTATGGCATAACCTACCTCGGGGCCTCTAAAAAGTAGTAATGTTAGCGAAGTTTACTACCGCCTTAATATCACAGGTCCCAGGAGCCTCTCATGGGGCCCCCTACTGAAACGGTGGCCCTTGGGCAGTGCCCAAGTGCATAGTTGCCAACATTTCAAAAATATTTTCAGGGAAACTTTTTTTACCAGTGGTATATTTAGAGTAGCTGATATCCCCTATGTTCCTCTATACATCACAATAGTAATCACAAAATTAAATGAGTACTTATAATGGGCAGAACAAATATGAGGACTGAGTTAAACTAACTTCCTTTAGTTGAACTAACAAAAGTGTGCCCATTCTAATTCTGGTAACATTGAGGATATTCAATATAATTTTAAACAACTGTTTTTGTGGGTAAGAGGCATAGGGGAGGATTATGGATGGTATAAAAGTGGGAAGTATGTGCAGGTGAGGGAGAGGAATGTGGAGGGTATAACAGTGGGCACTATGTACAGGAGAGGAGTGTGGAAGGTATGGCAGTGGGCACTATGTACAGGAGAGGAGTGTGGATGGTATGGCAGTGGCCACTATGTACAGGAGATAAGTGTGCAGGGTATGACAGTGGGCAGTATGCACAGCAGAGGGGTGTGGAGGGTATGCCAGTGGGCAGTATGTACACAGGAGAGTAGTGTGGAGGGTGTGACAGTGGGCTGTATGTACAGGAGAGGAGTGTGCAGGGTACGACAGTGGGCAGTATGCACAGCAGAGGGGTGTGGAGGGTATGCCAGTGGGCAGTATGTACAGGAGAGGAGTGTGGAGGGAATGCCAGTGGACAGTATGTACAGGAGAAGAGTGTGGAGGGGATGACAGTGGGAAGTATGTCCAGGAGAGGAGTGTGGAGGGTATGATGGGGCAGCATGTACAGGAGATGAGTGTGAAAGGTATTATGGGGGCAGAATGTACAGGAAAAGAATGTGGAGAGAAAGACAGTTGGCAGTATGTACAGGAGAGGAGTGTGGAGGGTATGACAGTTGGCAGTATGTACAGGAGAGGAGTACTGAGGGTATGATGGGGGCAGTATGTACAGGAGATGAGTGTGGAGGGTATGACAGTTGGCAGTATGTATAGGAGAGGAGTACTGAGGGTATGATGGGGGCAGTATGTACAGGAGAGGAGTGTGGAGGGTATGACAGTGGGCAGTATGTACAGGAGAGGAGTGTGGGGGGTATGACAGTGGGTGATATGTACAGGAAAGGAGTGTGATGGGTATGACAGTGGGCAGCATGTACAGGAGAGGAGTGTGGAGAGTATGCCAGTGGGCAGTATGTACAGGAGAGGAGTGTGGAGGGTATTATGGGGGGCACTATTTACAGGAGAGGAGTGTGGAAGGTAGTGTGGAGAGAAATATAGTTGGCAGTATGTACAGGAGAGGAGTGTGGAGGGTATGATGGGGACAGTATGTACAGGGGAGGAGTGTGGAAGGTATTATGGGGGCAGTATTTACAGAAGAGGAGTGTGGAGAGAAAGATAGTTGCGAGTATGTACAGGAGAGGAGTGTGGATGGTATGACAGTGGGTGGTATGTACAGGAGAGGAGTGTGGACAGTATGAGAGTTGGCAATACGCACAGGAGAGGAGTGTGGATGGTATGACACCTGGCACTATGTACAGTAGAGAAGTGTATGACAATGGGCACTATGTACAGGAGAGAATTGTGGAGGGTAGGACAGTGAGCAGTATGTACAGGAGAGGAGTGTGGAGGGTATGACAGCGGGCACTATGTACAGGAGAGGAGTGTGGAGGGTATGACAGTGGGCACTATGTACAGGAGAGGAGTGTGGAGGGTATGACAGTGGGCACTATGTACAGGAGAGGAGTGTGGAGGGTATGACAAGTGAGCACTATGTACAGGAGAGGAGTGTGGAGGGTATGACAGTGGGCACTATGTACAGGAGAGGAGTGTGGAGGGTATGACAAGTGAGCACTATGTACAGGAGAGGAGTGTGGAGGGTATTACAGTGGGCACTATGTACAGGTGAGGAGGATGAAGGAATCTGGGAAGGAAAAATGTAAAGGTTTGTGGAAGGATGTTTAGGGACTGCGTAGTAGTTAAGCGGGCCATACATGGATTGAAATTAAGACAATTAAGCAGAGATCAGCCATAGTCAATCTATATATGGGCTAGCTGGTTGTACACAAGTCAATCTAATAATCAATCTTGAGTAAAACCAGCTTGTCAGGTTTTTCCCAAAACAATCAGTGCTGCCAGCTATGGTTAGCAACACCGATCATTGTATTCTGTGGGTAGGGAAGGCTCCCCACTGGCAGAACACAATAACACTGTGGAAATGATTACCCCATCCACAGGTCAGCGGGTGAGAGGGTGTGTGGGGATAGGCTGGGGAGAGAGGTCTGTCAGCAGGGGGGGTGTGAGGTGGTCATGGAGGGATATTATTCAGCAGGTGGGGGAGTAACTGGAAATGATATCTTTTAGATTAAGGTCTGTCATCTGCAGGTTGGGAAATGGTCACCTGTGATATAAGTTGAATGGTGGTGGCTAAAAAGGGAAGTGGCTGGGGAGTGACCTGGTTGGTGGTGAGTGACCTGGTTGATGGGGAGTGACCTGGTTGGTGGGAGGCAGTGAGACATTTCCCGGTCCACAGCTGCACACACTGGGAAACGTCTCACCACCTGTGATTAGCGATGTGCAGTGTCAGCTTCCTGGTGGGATCGGGCAGGTGGGTTGGAACTATGATCCCGAACATCCAAGCCCATCTCTAGTCCCCACTAATGCTCGATAGCTGGCAGGACCGACTTCCAATTATACAACCATTGTGACAGCCAATCACAGTAGGTACGTGTTTGCTACCCCCCATCAGAGGTTTTTAAAAGGGCACTGTTAAAATGACACTCACAATGGATTCACTTTTACACTCCCTATATTTAAATCCTCATTGCTGTAGTTTGCATTCAACATACAGTAAACAGATTTTGCCATTTCACACAAACTACTTTGATAATAAAGAGGAAGACATCAGACATACATCAAAATTGTGACAGCGGGAAAACTGCAAATTATTCCAACAAAGGTAAGCTTTTGTGTTTTGAGCGATTCCCTCTTTAATCCCAAGTTGAAGTGCTGTGTAATGAAAATAAATAAAAGTATAATTTATTGTGAATTTGACATAGCGTGTAAATGCCATTTTTTTGTTTTATATATGATAAATTGATAGATTGGCCCAAAATACAACAAAATGTCACGTGTCAATAACAGCAGGAAAATTTCAGCTGACTGAAGTATTTTGGTGATACATTTATGATTTTCTGAGCTCTAGTAAAAATACTTTCATCTAAATTGTGATTTAATGATCAAGCACAACTGGGAGAAACCTGCCTGACAAAACTATAAGCTATTATTTTCCTTCAACTGCTGTACTAGCGGAGTCTTAGAAGAATGTTTTGGCAGGTCTCTTCTGCTTTGATATAAGGGACTAGCAAATAATTAATTAGTGTGTGGATGGGCAGATTATGAATTTCCTGCTAAGATACAATTTGGTGAGTTTAACTTAACATGTCAAACGAAATCAGCAGTCTATAAATCTCTAATACATTACTTTTCTTTTATAAAGAGAAATGTTAACATATGATTGCACTTGAACCATAAAATTAGTCATAATTAAAAAATGTTCACCTCTTCCCATTTTCAGGTGGGGGAGCTCTGTTAAAGCAGAACTACACTCCATATGTGCAAACCAAAAACTCTATTTATATCATGTTTAATATTCAGAGCAAATTCTTCCTCATTCTGATGTGAGCCAAATGTTACTATAAGGAGTAAAAATAATAGTCCAAGTTAAATCACATGAACTGTATGAATTTGAGCTTTGGGCACGTCTGTATACATTTGGGAACAAATCTCCAAGATGTATTGCCACTTGTGCCCACGGTGTATGGAATGAGCCTTCACTGGCTTGCGGGGAAGGTCTTTACAGTGTTGGAATAAATATTTGGAAAGAAAGCATACAGGTCTTGTATAAGCATCCTCCTCTGGACCACAGTGCCCCATGAATGAACTTTGGAGGCACAGCCAGTTTATTATTGTGCAAGTGTTGGTCACTATTTGAGGATTCTCATGATCAATGGATATATACACATATATTGTGGAACTATCAACTTATCTATAGACTCACATTTTTGTAGCATTAAACCAATGATTGTCCGTTTGAAGGATCACCTTAAGAATCACTTGAATTACCCTGATCACGCCTAGCATTGCTGTTGTGCGGGAGATGTATTATATTGTTCACAGTGTTGGGTATGAAAGATATGTATATGTGAGAGAGGTGGGAATTAGGGATGGGCCGAACACCCCCCGGTTTGGTTTGCACCAGAACACCTTGAGCAGGCAAAAAGTTCTAGAGAACATGCAAACCCTATTAAAGTCTATAGGACAGTGTATGGGGGCATGTATCAATGCAAAAAAAGTTTTTTTTTCAGTAGCAGTGATTTTAATGATGCTTAAACAATAGTTTTTTCAGTAGCAGTGATTTTATTGATGCTTAAAGTAAAACAATAAAAATGAAATATTCCTTTAAATATCATGCCTGGGGGGTCCCTTTAGTCTGCCTGTAAAGTGGCGCATAGGTGCGATATGTAGAACATGCCACAGCAATAATGACATTTCTAAAAGAAAAAAATGTAATTCAAACTTGCTTGCGACTGTAATATATTGCCGGCTCCTGGCAAAATAGATGAAAAATCAATGAAAAAAACAGCGTGGGGTCCCCCCCCCCCCGTTCATGGTATGCATTTTAACTTTTAGTTATACTGCGGCAGGTTGGCTCGGCTGCGTGAATCGCCGTAGCTGTACGTCGGTCTATTTAATAGCTATAGCAGGCACACGTGCACCCATGGCGCATCGCCGAAGCCGATGCACGTGGCCGGCAGCCACGATGTCCGCCAGCCACCCGGGATCGCTCCACAGAGAGCCAGAACGGGGATCTGTCAATGTAAACAAACAGATCCCCGTTCTGACAGGGGAGTGGAGAGAGATTCTCTGTTCCTAGTGACACATTAGGGTAGACATCAAGAGCTGTGGAAGAGTTCCGGTATGTCAACGCTTTTTGCAGAAGTGCTTCTTCATGAAAGGGTATTCTGAAAACTAAAGAAAAAAGTAGGAACATATCACATAAAATGTATTGCAATGTATGCATGATGTGGTCTGGAGTGGTCCCTTCTGACTAGCAGTATAAATGCAACTTACTCCATCCAGAGGATTGATATTTGGAACACAAAGCAGTATATTTACCCATATAATATATCAGGATGGCTAATCCAAGGGCGTCACATGGAAGGCACCATATCCTAAGCACAGGGGGGAAAAGGGAGGGCGAACACCAAACGAGTGGCACGAAAAAATCTTTGTAATTCTTTCATTAAAGGTGTACTTTAAAAGGAACCCAGCAGGATAGACATTTGGAAAGTGCTGTTGCAGATTTACTTTTAAAGGTACAAGCTTCAGGGTGGTTGCCTCCACCCCTCCTTCACTACTTGGCTAATCAAAGATCTAGAGAAAACATGTATCTAGGTTTCAGGACACCTGAAATGCATTTGATTGTTTCAGGTTAATGACTCACCATTTAGAGGATGAAGAAAGGATGTCAGGCCTGAAGCTTGTGACTTTAAAAATAATCCAGAAATAGAAACTCTGATATTTTTGTTTTGACATATTTATTCATTTTAAGCCATGAATAAAACCTAAATTTAGGCATACATCAATATATCTAAACTTTCTTTACACATATATTTGGATACTCACAGCTGGCACTGATTAGTTATAGTCATAGAACTAAATCAGGTCAGCGATGAAATTCTGTAGCCTCTAACATATAAACCCAAGCATACTTTTATATAAAAAAACATGCTTTACAGAATAACATCTGCAGTCTAGAGGAACATCAAGTACCATATTAAGTATTATAGCAATGTATAGCTAAAATGTTATTATGTTTTTCACTTTTCATAATCCACTACAAATAGGGTTGCCACCTTTTCATCAAGCCAAACCCGAACACTTTAGCAGGGCACGGCAATTTATTTTTTTTTGTAGCACATTAAATTCATTACCTCTGTACAATGCAATGAACGACAATTTTTTTATGTAGTATACACTATATATAAAGTTTTGTGATTAAATAACATTTCTGGAGGGTATGACGGGGGCAGTATGTACAGGAGAGGAGTGTGGAGGGTGTGATGGGGGCAGTATGTACAGAAGAGGAGTGTGGAGGGTGTGATGGGGGCAGTATGTACAGGAGAGGAGTGCGGAGGGTGTGATGGGGGCAGTATGTACAGGAGAGGAGTGCGGAGGGTGTGATGGGGCAGTATGTACAGGAGAGGAGTGCGGAGGGTGTGATGGGGGCAGTATGTACAGGAGAGGAGTGTGGAGGGTGTGATGGGGCAGTATGTACAGGAGAGGAGTGCGGAGGGTGTGATGGGGGCAGTATGTACAGGAGAGGAGTGTGGAGGGTGTGATGGGGGCAGTATGTACAGGAGAGGAGTGCGGAGGGTGTGATGGGGGCAGTATGTACAGGAGAGGAGTGCGGAGGGTGTGATGGGGGCAGTATGTACAGGAGAGGAGTGCGGAGGGTGTGACGGGGCAGTATGTACAGGAGAGGAGGGTGTGACAGGGGCAGTATGTACAGGAGAGGAGTGTGGAGGGTGTGACGGGGGCAGTATGTACAGGAGAGGAGTGCAGGGGGTGTGACGGGGGCAGTATGTACAGGAGAGGAGTGTGGAGGGTGTGACGGGGGCAGTATGTACAGGAGAGGAGTGCAGGGGGTGTGACGGGGGCAGTATGTACAGGAGAGGAATGCGGAGGAGATGATGGGGGCAGTATGTACAGGAGAAGAGTGTGGAGGGTGTGACGGGGGCAGTATGTACAGGAGAGAGTGCGGAGGGTGTGACGGGGGCAGTATGTACAGGAGAGGAGTGTGGAGGGTGTGGCGGGGGCAGTATGTACAGGAGAGGAGTGCAGGGGGTGTGACGGGGGCAGTATGTACAGGAGAAGAGTGTGGAGGGTGTGACAGGGGCAGTATGTACAGGAGAAGAGTGTGGAGGTGTGACGGGGGCAGTATGTACAGGAGAAGAGTGTGGAGGTGTGACGGGGGCAGTATGTACAGGAGAGGAGTGTGGAGGGTATGATGGGGCAGTATGTAAAGGAGAGGAGTGCGGAGGGTGTGATGGGTGCAGAATGGGGAGGGATTTCTTGCAGTGTCTGTGGGGTGACCATGGAATGATGTCCCTCAGCAGGGGGGTAGGAAGCAGCTCTGAGTGATCTGTATGAAGTGGTCTGATGTAAGCTGGGGGGAGTTGGGGGCTGAGAAGTGGTCAGATAGTAATGCCTATAATAAAAAAAAAGCTATTGTGGTCATCTACTAAAATATACAACAATAATACTCAATGAAAACAATCTGTTATAAGATGCCAGCCCCCAGAACTCTGTATGTCCAGAATATGTGAAGGTAATTGATGACCATTCATATAACCCGTGTTATCCAGGCTCTGAGTCTGGGCAATCAGAGGTGTAGACTCACCACATACACACAGGGTTAAGTGAATGGTCATAAATTACATCACATAATCTGGACAGAGGATGGGGGATGTTTGTATCTATAGATAAGTGTGCTGCTTGGAAGATACTGTGAGGCTGTGATCGGGCTGCAGACTCTTCAACCACCTCCCCCACACACACTCACTTGCTGTCTCTTCTGATTCTCCTTATCCTAACCCTTCAATGCAATGCAAAAGAAATCCTCCTGGAACTTTGCACCCTAGGAAACTTTCCTTAGAAAAATAAATAACTCAGCTCACCTCCTAGTGAGCAGCGGCCAGCCCGACAGCAGCTCCAGTGATCTCCTCAGCTCCGCCCCCCTCTTCTCTCAGAACACGGCACTAGTGATTGGAGAGGGGGGGGGATCCTAGATAACAGAGACTGTAGGAGCCTGGAGGGGGGAGACAGAAGGCAGCTTCAGATTCCCCACACACACACCAGCACAGTGTGTGTATTTAGAGAGAAGAAATGACACTGCTGCTGTGACTGACTCCACAGTGACAAGTATGTTAATGAAGCTCCCCCTCTGCCAGAATGGTCTGTCCGGGTTTCAGGCAGTCTGAAAACCGGGCAGATGATTCAGAACCCGGACTGTCCAGGTGAATCCCGTACAGGTGGCAACCCTAACTACAAAAGAATCCAGAGTATTTAGAAATCATTATTGTTCTATCTGTGGTTGGAGGGCTTATTCATTTATAGAATGCACATAGGAAGGGTAGGGAGAGGTATATATTATGTTTGCATTGTAGGGTCACAAAAAATGTACTTTATTTTTAATCCCCAACCAATCTTATGTATGCCTTCTTCCTGTCAGGTGCTTACACCAATAATGAATTAGGTTGTGCCGATCTCCTATTGTTGCAAAGTTACAGGGCTTTATTTACCACAATGCGGTTTTTGAACCAATGGTTAGGGTTGCAGGGTTAGAGGGGACAGAACTGTCCTTAAAAATGTTAATATTCTGTTACATTTTTCCATATTTTGTTCCAGTCTCTACTAGCAGAATGGCCAGGGAGATGCTAAGGTCAGAAGCGTAACTAGAATCTTCAGGTCCCCAGTGCAAGAAACAATGAAGGGCCCACCTTCCTTTTGAGCCCTGGGCTTCCAATTGTGAGAGGACATCCATTGACATTCTCCCAGAACCCTGCCTCTAGCATGTCCCCTGGGGCAGGCATCCAGCACACTCTGTGACTGCTGTGTCCTTTGGACACAGCTGATCACAGGTTGCAGTAAAGGGCCAATCACAGTGGCCCTTTACCATGTGTTCAGCTAATCACATGTAAACAAACTGTCCTCCCACACTGTGTCTGTCTGGGTGACCTGATTATTAGTGCTCATCAGTGCTGTCCATCAGTGCTCATCAATCAGTGTTGCCAACCTACCAGAATAAAATTCACTGACACAACACCCACATTTTACTGGCAAAACCACATTTTTACTGGCATTTCCAAAACGTACAAAAATTACATTTTTTGGTGCAAATTTTAGTAGAGATTTCAAGATAAAATACATTGGATGTCACTGGGAAAACACCAGTAACATCCCCTTACATTGGCTGTCAGTGGGAAAATCCCAGTAACATCCCCTTACATTGGCTGTCAGTGGGAAAACCCCAGTAACATCCCCTTACATTGGCTGTCAGTGGGAAAACCCCAGTAACATCCCCTTACATTGGCTGTCAGTGGGACAACCCCAGTAACATCCCCTTACATTGGCTGTCAGTGGGAAAACCCCAGTAACATCCCCTTACATTGGCTGTCAGTGGGAAAACACCAGTAACATCCCCCGTACACTGGTTGAACTTGTCAATGGGGAGCCCCAATAACATCCTTACATTGGTTATTAGTGGGGAGTCCCTTTTAGAACATGTCAGCCAAAAACACCAACAAGTCACCAAAAAAAAACTCGAACAGAAGCACTGAGTTGGAAGAGAAAACTACCCTTTGTCAGCATTTTGTTGAAACACCTTTTTTGATTTAATTCCAGCCTTTGGTCTGTTAGGATATGCCTCTACTAACATTGCACATTTTAGACTCCGACAAGGGTATGTGTGATAGTTTCCAACTCACGGATTCAGTTTTTCCTTTATTTTCGGACATGTTGGTGTTATATCCTTCACTTGGATGCTATGAGTAAATACAGCTGGATAAAATGAAAACTGACTGTCTTCATTTCAGACTAAACAACAAAATGTGAATTTAAAGAGAGTTTATTCTTTTCAATACACCATATATGGTCACACAAAATTTAGAACATTCACCTCTATTCATGTTCTGGAATCAAGTTCTCTTTTGGTGATAGAAGTAAATAGGACAAAAATAGAGAATAACTCCCCCTAACTGTCACAGACAGCAATAAAAACAAACAGTCTTTTTAACATAACTGGCAAAATCTAAATGCATTTTTACCAAAGTGAGAAAGAATTTACTTCAACCTTGCAGCAGTGGACAATGGAACAGGCGTCCCCATGTGAAGGTTTGGCTTCACCTCCAGTTCCACTGACAACTTCTATTTAGTAGTAAATATGTAATTTTGTCCCTTTGACAACAATACAAGTGTAAACTTTCCTAACAGTGAGGAACAGCTTCCAAAAACTGAAGCAAAATTACTTTTTTTGGTAAAGACAAATAATTTAAATGTAACAGAATAGAATATTCCTGTCTAAAATGTGTTGTACAATTATATCAGAAAGGAATCAAATTTTTCTGTAGTTAGTCCTCTTCCTCCACCACCACCACCAGATCATCTTTGTCCTTGCCAGCAGCAGAAGTCACACACAGTTGCTTATGTTTACGTTTTGATAAAGTTTCAACCTTGTGGTCATACATTGTGACGTCAACCTTTTCAATCATGTGCTGAGTAATCATGTGCCATGTGCCAAAAAGAATCATAAGTGTGAGTCTCAGGATCACTAAAATCTGTCACTTGATATTCTATAAATTCAGTATGCAGTGCGTCAAATTCAGATGGGGGAACAATTTGAGGAAAATGCTTGGCAAGTTTTAAAATGTCCCCAGAATTTCCAGTAGACCTGTTTAAAGGTTTTAGTAAAGCCAACAGCTGAATAATTTGGTTTCCAATAGGCATTCTTTTTTAACTGCAGTTACAGCTCTTGTGTAAAATGTCATTACTTGCACCATGAACTGGTGAACAGCTACTGTAGACAAATTTTCTTTTGTTTGGTATCCAATAAAAACGCCATCTGTCGATTTGAAGTTTGCACTATTAGTGTGGTCAAATCGAAACAGTGCATCATTGTGAATGGAAACCAACAGGTCTGGCCCTATAAAGTAGCCCATAAGACTTTTCAGCAGTTGGCAATACTTGAAGTACAAGTCAGGTAACAGGTGAATTGCTCTGGAAAATGTTATTGAACTGTGTGAAATTTGGCAAAACTGCTTAAAGAAACAAAAAGTAGCACTTAATGATAGGATCCTGTAGCTTAATGCTTATTCTGTCAACAGTTACCAAGCGATCTGAATTATCACTTAACTGAAAATAACTTAAGAGGGCATCATATTGATTCAGAATGCGGTTGACACTATTAAGCATTGAAAGCCACTGATAGAACAAAGTTGTAGAATCTTTAGACAATCTGCATCTACAAATTCCTGAAATTCATGATACAACTGTAAACGTTTACAACTATGTGCAAAGTGGCTATGTATGTCTCTGCAAAGTTGCTCAATAGTTTTTGGTATGGCTTTACAGGCATCTGCAGCACAGAAGGCAGCAACATGGCAGGTACAATGAATGTGAAAAATATAAGGCTGTTCTACTTTGAAGCGGGACAGTACAGAGTTTCTAGGACCAACCATTACACTTGCACCATCTGTACCAAGAGCCATTACATTTCTTAGGGGTATACCATCTTCCAGAAAAGATTGTTTAATCTTCTCAAAAATAGCATCAGCAGTTGCTTCAGTGAGATCAAGGAGGCGGTAGAACTGGTATTTGGTTCTACCAGCTTCTTCATCAAAATAAATGACAACAATAGCTAATTTTTTGCTTGTTGATATGTCAGTAGTTTCATCAATCAGTAAGGAAAAGTGACAATATGTAAGCCTTTTGCACAACTCCTCTTTGAGACACTTGTCAATGACATTCTTAACCAACATGGAACCTTTAGTTCGCTTACAATTGATGGATTTTGCAATTTTGGAGTCTAGAAACCAGTCAGTGACATTATGGTTAATATCATCTAACAGGCTTAATGCTAAATTTTTTTGTGCAATAAAATTTACCATTTGTAGCTCACTTTCGAAAGTCCTTTTCTTATGAGCTAACACTACTGGATCTGGTAGTGTTTGCTTAGCAAAACTAACAATGCCAGTACTGGCTTGCCTAGCTACAGCAATAGCCTTGTGTTTTGAACTTGTGCAATGACTGCGTACATCACGAACACCACCATATCCAATGCTGAAGACTTTTTTGCACCACGCACACTTTGCATTATGTTTTGATTCAGCATCTGCTCTTAACCAGAATTCGAACTCAACGTCTGTCAGCCAAGCAGCAACAAGAGAACAAAGCCTAACTTTGTGAGATTTTTTTGCACGAGGTTGTGGTGCCTCTTCCATCATGTCTAAAGTGGAACTGCAGAGTACAGACAGTGCAACCTACGGCAAACTCAAGCCTTGAAATGTGTTGTATTACAAGGTCACGGTGCAAACTTTCTTTGAACAAATCTTAAAAGAATGTGCCATGAACTAATAGTAAACTGCCTTGTGTGCTGCAGATGCCTGCCTGAGAAAAACCCAATAGCTATGAAAACTGATCACAGGAACTTATTGAAAGTTTAACACTCAGAGGCATCACATGTAAAGTTCTGCAGGTGGATGTCTACAAAAAAACAAAAACAAAAGAAATAATGTAGTCTATCTTGCCCATTTTCCTTAAAATGTGTGTGGTGCTAGTATAATACAAAAACACTTACAGTTTAGTAGCTCATTTTCTCTAATCTGGTGGTGGTGGTGGTGGCGTTGGCTGTAGAGCCATACAGCTGGCTATCTTCTCAATAAGTTGATTTCTATGGGAGGAAAAAACGTCAAAATCAAAATTAAACTGAGTGTAAGGAAAAAAAAAAAAAGAAAAAAGCCAAGTCCAGGAAAATCTACCTATATAAAAATAAACAGGAGGGAGGAAACCTAAAATGAGAAAACAGCTAAGTGATTAAACCCCCACCAGAAATTAAGCTGTGTACTTACTCTAATCTGTAGCTGTGGTATTTGCAGGCAGCCCTTTCCCCAGGGGAGTAACTTGATAGGAGCAGGCTGGAATGAGGAGGCTGGTCCAAGAAGAAAAGTTTGGTAAAATCTACCTATATAAAAAAACTGGAGAGAGGAAAGCTAAAATGAGAAAACAGCTAAGTGATTAACCCCCCCACACACACACACAAATGAAGTTGAGTATTTATCATAATCTGTAGCTGTGGTATTTGCAGGCAACCCTTTTCCCGGGGCAGTAAAACTTGGTCCAAGAAGACTGGAAGCAGCAGGCTGGTCCAATGCGGCTGGAAGGAGCAGGCTGGTCCAAGAAGGCTGGAAGGAGCAGGCTGGTCCAGGAAGGCTGGAAGGAGCAGGCTGGTCCAATGCGGCTGAAAGGAGCAGGCTGGTCCAATGCGGCTGGAAGGAACAGGCTGGTCCAAGAAGAAAAGTTTGGTAAAATCTACCTATATTAAAAAAACAGGAGAGAGGAAACCTAAAATGAGAAAAACACCTAAGTGATTAAAACCCCCCCACACAAATGAAGTTGTGTATTTACCGTAATCTGTAGTTGTGGTATTTGCAGGCAACCCTTTCCCCAGGGCAGTAAAACTTGGTCCAATGCGGCTGGAAGCAGCAGGCTGGTCCAATGCGGCTGGAAGGAGCAGGCTGGTCCAATGCGGCTGGCCTGGAAGGAGCAGGCTGGTCCAAGAAGGCTGGAAGGAGCAGGCTGGTCCAGGAAGGCTGGAAGGAGCAGGCTGGTCCAGGAAGGCTGGAAGGAGCAGGCTGGTCCAAGAAGAAAAGTTTGGTAAAATCTACCTATATAAAAAAACAGGAGAGAGGAAACCTAAAATGAGAAAAACAGCTAAGTGATTAAAACCCCCCCCACACACAAATAAAGTTGTGTATTTACCGTAATCTGTAGCTGTGGTATTTGCAGGCAACCCTTTCCCCAGGGCAGTAAAACTTGATCCAAGACGGCTGGAAGGAGCAGCAGGCTGGCCTAAGGCGGCTGGAAGGAGCAGCAGGCTGGTCCAAGGAGGCTGGAAGGAGCAGCAGGCTAGTCCAAGGCGGCTGGAAGGATCAGCAGGCTAGTCCAAGGCGGCTGGAAGGAGCAGCAGGCTGGTCCAAGGCTACTGGAAGGAGCAGCAGGCTGGTCCAAGGCGGCTGGAAGGAGCGGGCTGGTCCAAGGCGGCTGGCAGGATCAGGCTGGTCCCCAACGCAGACCACAAAGAGACTGCTTCCCCCCACACACAAACAGATTGTGGTGCTATGCTGCCTCCCGGGCCCCAAAGACTAGAGAGATAGTCCTTCACAGTGTATACTATCAGCACCACCAGTCTCTCTGCTCAGCCTCTCTCAGGTAGCTCTAATTAGACCAGTCACAATGCTCCATGGCTGCCCAACCCAATTTTCTTAACCCCCCACCCCAGGGTCCCCCAGGCCCCAGCCAGCAAAGAAATGTATTAGTACTGCAGCAGCAAGCATTATTATAACATGCATCTTCCACAGTCTACTCACTGAGTGCAGTGCACTCACTGTCTGTGGAGGAGAGACCAAGCACAGCCACAGACAGCAGCTGCAGCACTCACAGACACAGGATCATGGCCAACAGTCTGGGGGGCTTTGTCTGGGCCTGCTCTGAGCACCGCACCGGCCCCTGGGGCCCGGAAGTAAGACACTGACAGAGACAGACAGAGACTGACTGACACTCACCTGCCTCGAGAGACACCAGGCACGGGCCGGGCACACTCCGGCTCGGGACTCCGGCCATAACACTTGCTCGCTCAGATGGTGGTGGTGGCGGTGGGTGATGACAGACTGTCCTGTGAGTCCGTGACATCCTCTCCTCTCTGTCAATGGGCTCACTCCCTTCCGGTCAGGTCCGTCCCGCCGCCGGTCAGGTCTTACTCCATGAGGCTCAGTCTTCCCGCTCAGCTCCGCCTGTTTATGGGGCTGACTGCCGTGTTGGCGCAAGAATGCGCTTAGATTATTGGCTCTGGCTGGCTGCGCTGTGGGTGGGGGGTGGGCAGGGCTGTTGCTGGGCAGAGCAGAGGACTCGAGGAGACTCGGTGGCGCTCAGCCTCGGCGGCGGCTCAAGAAGATCGGATCTTCTCTGGGATTTCCGGAATTGCGCATGCGCAGTTCTGACCTGAGCCCATCGCCGCCATTTTTACTGGCACTTTTCCCTTACTACGGGCTTTCATGGTCACCAGAAAAAATGCCTTGTTTTTACGGGCTGCCCGTAAATCTAGGGGCGGTTGACAACACTGTCATCAATGCTGACTAAGAGTGCTGCCTATCAGTGCTCATCAAATGCCGCCTATCAGTGCCCATCAATTCCGCCTATCAGTGCTGTCTATCAGTGCTCATCAGTGGCTATCATTGCCACCTATCAGTGCTCATCAATGCCGCCTTTGAGTGTCCATCAGTGCCACCTATCAGTGCTCATCAATGCCCATCAGTGCTGAATATCAGTGCTCATTAATGCCCATCAGTGCCACCTATCAGTGTTCATCAATTTCGCTTATCAGTGCCACCTATCAGTACTCAGCAATGTCACCCATCAGTGCTTATCAATGTCTATCAATGCTGCCTATCAGTGCTGCCTATCAGTGCCGATCAGTGCTGCCTATCAGTGCTGCCTATCAGTGCCTCCTCAGCAGGATTCTTAGCTGAGGGCATCTCTCTCTCTCTCATACAGCTGAGAGTCTGCACTGACAGTTCCTCCTCCCTCACTTGGATCGGAGAGGAGACAGATGATCTGCTCCTTCTCCTCCTGTGTGTGCACTGAGGGAAGTGTGAGCTGCTTAGCTTCATGCTTCCCACAGTGCACACAGGAGGAGAGGGACGGGAGGAGAAGGAGCAGTTTGGCTATCTCCTCTTCCATCTGTGTGAGGGAGGAGGGAGGGGGAGGGGAAACTGTCAGTGACGGCTCTGAGCTGTGTGAGAGAGATGCTCTCAGCTCAGATCCTGCAGATAGCAACCCCTGCTGGGGCCCTCGACAGTGGCGGGATGCCAGGGCCCAGTCTCAAGTGCGATATTTGTGACCCTGGTAGTATCACCACTGACTAAGAGGAGCTAGAAGGTTCTTTATAAGTAGATGAAAAAGAGAACCCATATCTCTTTTCCTTAATATGGTGGTTTGTACAGTTGAAAAGTAGTTCTTCATATAATGCAGACCTAGGTACGGTTGCCACCTCATCCCTTTAAAACTGAACACATATTAATTACACAGGTTCTGTGGCTGATTAAGGTGGTAATTAAACTTCCTTGGTGCCTTATTTGCAATAAATTAGCCTCAGAATTTGTGTAATTCATATGTGTTCGGGTTTAAAGGGATGTGGTGGCAACCCTAGACCTAGGGCTGACTGTAACAGTTCTTTCCAACAACTGTTTTTATTAAAATACATGCATTTTATCAAAGGCATAGCTTGTGCAAAAGGTTGTCATTTTTCAGGTAGGCTTTGGGCAGCATGATAACTAAATAAGGCCCTACTGAGCAGTGTACAAGATCGCTACAGTCATGTAAATGTCACTCTAAGAAATAACTTCTAGGGCTCTTTTAGGTAAGAACATGATTTCAAGTGCAACTTCATCCAAAAGGTAACATGCCAGAGCCAGGGACCTGAAAGCCTGTGAAGAATCAGCTCGGAGGAGGACAGCACTGCATCCGTGGACCTTGAGTGTCTGTTTATTAAAATTCGGTAGCAACACAGTAGTTGCTATGGTATAATGTAATGTTATGCCTAAGCATTATTCTGAAAAATCTACTTTTTTGTCCGGATTTACTCCTAAAAAATAAAAGTATACTTTCCAGTATGTGAGGTTCCAAGGCTCTGTGCTTAAAGCCTAATAGATATATATTTACAGTGTGATATCTAAGGCACTGCTGCCTCTGAACCTTATTTTCTGGAGATTTGATGAGGTCCTTAGTGTACTGCTCCCTGTTCTCCTTTTTGACTGCTCTGACACGAGGAAGCAAAGATTCACACAGCAACACAGCGCACAACAAGGCATCATAAGCCAGTAATGGGGTAAAGATCAGCTGCAAGGAGGCCACAGGGAATAGCTAGCCCTTGCCCTCTGCACAGCTTCCAGAGTCCTGTTCCTTTTTAGGAGTCTGCTTAAAGTGTACCTGTGCCTTGCTCAGGGCAAAACAACAGGTTTTCTTTAACTTAGCCCTCCCCTTCAGTATAATTTTCCTTCTCCTCAGCCACAGGTGGCAAAGGAAATTCTTATGTAACTTTCATATCTCTAAGAATGCCCTATGGAACGGAACAGAATTGATCAGCCCAGAACTGTCAAATTGTGTAGCCACATTCTCCTCCATGATGACAAAAAATTGAACCTGACTATTACATAGAGTTCCACATATAGGCTCATTTTCAGCCTATTAGCTAGGCATGATAGTTTATGTGTCATAAAACAGATTCTTTTGGAGGGTAAACCTTTAAATGTGGTCATAAACAACTTATATGATGATAATGGAATGCATCACAGATTATCCTACCATCTCCATGTGTATGCAACTTTTAATGTATTTTCCACTTTTTACACTTCTGTATGTGCATGTAGAGAATACAGCTGGCCACCAGAGTTTGGGTGAGTTATATTGAATGCCTTGTATCTTCTATCATTCCCCTCAGCCAGCAAACTCTGTCATGTATCCACTGTAAGTCTTATATAATAGGATCCTACCCTCTGAGATTTGACACCTAATAAAGAAATTAACCTGATTATCAAATATAATATAAAATAGGCCTCAACGGTTCACCTTTGTGTCATGAACTGTTCAAGACCTTCTTAAGTAGTTATAACAGGAACGTTAGAATGCTTTATGACCATGACCATCTGGTGGCACATGTCAAAGGTTGTCCTGTACCTTGTTTATCTTTAGATGCACATCTCATACTTGGCAATCTATTACAATTACTTATGCTGTCAAAGCTTTCTAATGTCTGTAACTACTGTTGGCTAATCATGTACTGAATGTGCTTTCTATGCTGTATAAATACATTTTGTCAGAGACATATAGTGGATATTCTTACCCTAAGAATTTCCCTACATGCGTATGTGTTAATAAACATCTTCCTGTTCACCATAAGGTAAGTGGTCTTGATCTTTTTCCTTTGAGAACATGATCGGTTTGGTTGTAAAATCATCATTCACCCCTGCAAACACTAGACTGGTTTTTGGTACTTTGGTACTTTTTTTACCACAGCCATGAACTCTCTTGTGCCATCTCATTGGTTTTCCCATTGGAAGTCTTGGTTTCCTTCCACTACTCCCATATCAGACACTGAGCAGCGGTCACCATTTGGAGGTGCTATGTTCTATAAAGTTCCAAGCTAATTTTATAGAGTTCTGTTATTGGAGGCATCTACTTCTGAAGAAGTGAAAGTATTCACGAAACACGTCGAGTTACAAGATGCATTCCTCTCTCATATTGCAATCATCTTGGTTATGTAAAGCATGTACTTGAAAATATACCAGCTTGATGTAAATTATATATTCTGACTTCTGTTATATGCTTCATTTAAAGCCCCATGGGCGAATATTGGTTGTGTGTATGTTATATATGGGGATGAAGGCATGATACACTGGGCACCTGGTCACAGTTCTTTTCTACAGTGGTCTTGACTAAATTCCACATCACACTGAGCTGCAAATCGCCCCTCTACAGCAGATTCCAGGAAGTCCACAAACCCCCACATTCTCTGGGGGATATAGGGATGATGTTCTTGCCTACATCAACAGGGGGACAAGTTGCATTGCACAGGGGCCTCAGTCCCCATACCATTTATATCTAAGGTATAGTACACATTGTTTACAATGTGTTCTTCCCCATTAAAAACATGCAAGGAGTCCAACACAAAATCTTTATCCAGACCCTTATTCATACATCCATCCTAGCAGGTCAGGAAATGGTTGAGGAGCAAGTATGCACTTCTCCATCTGAACCATACTAGGCCACATGCCCTTAACATTGGGATGGTACCTTGCAAGGCACCAAATCCCTATGTTGGTGTAGACAAGGATCTTATGTACACATCCTGTCCCCCAAATTGTACTGCCACTAAATAAAAGATTTCCAACTGTGTCAGCTGAAGGTTTGGGCAGGTAAACTGGTAAACAGTTTGTTTGCATGTTTACTGAATTTTGAACAGGCCAGGGTCAGGTCAAACTCATGTTTAACCAAACTCAGAGATCCTCCCTAGAGATGATTGAAAATCAATGCCCTATAATTTTTTTTTGGCTTATCACAGTTGCAACACGTTTCTGGTGTTTTGGCTTTGCAACAATTTTCTTGCTATTTGCAATGTATGTGACAAATTCAGATGAGCAGCACATTTACATTTTGGCTCTACGGCTGCAACAAATTCACTAAGAAATACTATCAAGCGTTTACCTTTTGACAAGGTGAACAGCCTGTAGGTGGTGCTGTTGCAGTTTTTTGGCACGGAAGTCAGTGCTGGGACAGCATGGAGTCAGAGGGAGTGTGTGAGCAGGGAGCTGAGGACCAGACCCCCTCACCCCAGAGAGCAGCAGCGCTGTGGAAAAACCCTTGACCAGATCAGACCCCCCACGACCGGACTGGAACCCCCATGACCGGACCCCTTATGACCGAGAGTGGCAGTGGGTGACCCGGGGAACTACAGCGGCACCAGAGCGGGATATTGTGGTGTAGGAGCGGGTGTTCTGAGAACCCCACAGGCACGGACAGAGGAGGTGGGAGGACATCCAGCGTGACCGGGAGGTGGAAGGCTGACAGGGAGAGGCGGCAGGTAAGTGAATTGCCCACCGGAGGAGAGGGTGTGAGGCTGATCAGTGAAGTGGCAGCACTGAAGGTGACTGACTGACTGCTAGTATCAGTTTACAAGGGGAGGCTGTGCAGAGTGACACAAAGACACAAACTACAAAACCTGACTGGGAGTGTATGTGAGTACCTGAGTATTGTGTGTACCAGAGTATTGTGAGTACCTGAGTATTGTGAGTACCTGTGTATTGTGTGTACCTGTGTATTGGGAGTACCTGTGTATTGGGAGTACCTAAGTGTTGTGTGTATCTGAGTAGTGTGTGTGTGGATCGTTAGTTCCTGAGTATTGTGTGTACATGTTACATAGTTACATAGTTACATAGTAGGTGAGGTTGAAAAAGTCAATCAAGTCCAACCTATGTGTGTGATTATGTGTCACTATTACATTACATATGCCTGTATGTTGCAGTCATTCAGGTGATTATCTAATAGTTTCTTGAAGCTATCAATGCTCCCCGCTGAGACCACCGCCTGTGGAAGGGAATTCCACATCCTTGCCGCTCTTACAGTAAAGAACCCTCTACGTAGTTTAAGGTTAAACCTCTTTTCTTCTAATTGTAATGAGTGGCCATGAGTCTTATTAAACTCTCTTCTGCGAAAAAGTTTTATCCCTATTGTGGGGTCACCAGTACAGTATTTGTAAATTGAAATCATATACCCTCTCAAGCGTCTCTTCTCCAGAGAGAATAAGTTCAGTGCTGGCAACCTTTCCTCATAACTAAGATCCTCCAGACCCTTTATTAGCTTTGTTGCCCTTCTTTGTACTCGCTCCATTTCCAGTACATCCCTCCTTAGGACTGGTGCCCAGAACTGGACAGCATACTCCAGGTGCGGCCGGACCAGAGTCTTGTAGAGCGGGAGAATTATCATTTTATCTCTGGAGTTGATCCCCCTTTTAATGCATGCCAATATTCTGTTTGCTTTATTAGCAGCAGCTTGGCATTGCATGCCATTGCTGAGCCTATCATCTACTAGGACCCCCAGGTCCTTTTCCATCCTTGATTCCTTCAGAGGTTCTCCCCCCAGTGTATAGATTGCATTCATATTTTTGCCACCCAAATGCATTATTTTACATTTTTCTACATTGAACCTCATTTGCCATGTAGTCACCCACCCCATTAATTTGTTCAGGTCTTTTTGCAAGGTTTCCACATCCTGCGGAGAAGTTATTGCCCTGCTTAGCTTAGTATCGTCTGCAAATACAGAGATTGAACTGTTTATCCTATCCTCCAGGTCGTTTATAAACAAATTAAATAGGATTGGTCCCAGCACAGAACCCTGGGGAACCCCACTACCCACCCCTGACCATTCTGAGTACTCCCCATTTATCACCACCCTCTGAACTCGTCCTTGTAGCCAGTTTTCAATCCATGTACTCACCCTATGGTCCATGCCAATGGACCTTATTTTGTACAGTAAATGTTTATGGGGAACTGTGTCAAATGCTTTTGCAAAATCCAGATATACCACGTCTACGGGCCTTCCTTTATCTAGATGGCAACTCACCTCCTCATAGAAGGTTAATAGATTGGTTTGGCAAGAACGATTCTTCATGAATCCATGCTGATTACTGCTAATGATATCGTTCTTATTACTAAAATCTTGTATATAGTCCCTTATCATCCCCTCCAAGAGTTTACATACTATTGATGTTAGGCTAACTGGTCTGTAATTCCCAGGTATGTTTTTTGGGCCCTTTTTAAATATTGGTGCTACATTGTCTTTTCTCCAATCAGCTGGTACTATTCCAGTCAATAGACTATCTGTAAAAATTAGGAACAACGGTCTGGAAATCACCTGACTTAGTTCCCTAAGTACCCTCGGATGCAAGCCATCTGGTCCCGGTGATTTATTAATGTTAAGTTTCTCAAGTCTAATTTTAATTCCGTCCTCTGTTAACCATGGAGGTGCTTCCTGTGTTGTGTCATGAGGATAAACACTGCAGTTTTGGTTACTGAAGCCCCCCGATTCACTCGTGAAGACTGAGGAGAAGAATAAATTCAATACCTTCGCCATCTCCCCATCCTTTGTAACCAGATGTCCTTCCTCATTCTTTATGGGGCCAATATAGTCTGTCCTCACTTTTTTACTGTTTACATACTTAAAGAAGTTCTTGGGATTTTTTTTGCTCTCCTCCGCTATGTGTCTTTCATGTTCTATCTTAGCCGTCCTAATTGCACACTTAAATTTCTTATTGCATTCTTTATAAAGTCTGAATGCTGAGGATGATCCCTCAACCTTGTATTTTTTGAAGGCCTTCTCCTTTGCTTTTATATGCATTTTTACATTGGAGTTAAGCCATCCAGGATTTTTGTTCGCTCTTTTAAATTTATTACCCAATTCGATACATTGGCTAATGCCCTTATTTAATATGTTCTTAAAGCAAACCCATCTCTCCTCCGTATTCTTTGTTCCTAATATTTTATCCCAATTTATGCCTTTTAGCAAGGTTTGTAGTTTAGGGAAGTTGGCTCTTTTGAAATTCAGTGTCTTTGTGTTCCCTTCATGTTTCCTATTTGTGTGATTTATACTGAAACTAATTGACCTGTGATCGTTGTTACCTAAATTGCCCCGTATTTCCACATCTGTGATCAGGTCTGTATTGTTGGTAATCAGTAGATGCACTAATTTTTTATTTGTAGTTGGTGCGTCTACCATCTGACCCATAAAATTGTCCCTCCGCCCAGTCTATGTCTGGATAATTAAAATCCCCCATTATGATAACACCTCCCATCCTTGCTGCTAATCCAATTTGTGATAGGAGATCCGTCTCCACTTCCTCCCTCAGGTTAGGGGCCTATAGCATACTCCCAGTATTATTTTCCCCTTAGCCTCATCCCTTTGGAGCTCTACCCATAAGGATTCCACCTCCTCTCTAGCTCCCTCAGTGATGTCATCTCTCACATTCGCTTGTACATTATTCTTGATATATAGGCATATCCCATCCCCCTTTTTTACCCTCTCTATCTTTGCGGTATAGGGTATACCCTTGAATGTTTGCCAGCCAATCATAAGAGCTGTTGAACCAGGTCTCTGAAATTCCCACAAAATCCAAATCCTCCTTGTACAACAATATCTCTAGTTCACCCATCTTGTCCGCCATGCTCCTGGCATTGGTGAACATGCCACATAGTTTAGACCGGTCGCATATTGTCCTCGTATTGGGTGTTTCAAGATTGCAACTAGGACTTGCTACTATACTCACCTTGTGTTTTTGTGCTTTGGTTAACCTACCACTAATGCCCCCAATACTACCCTCTGGAATATCTTCCGCGCTGGCTATCACTGCCTCTGGACCCTCCCCCCCATCGCCTAGTTTAAAAACCCCTCTAACTTTTTGGCCATCTTCATTCCCAGCAGATCTGCATCCTCCTCATTTAGGTGCTGTCCGTCCCTTCTATAGTACTGGTTACCGACTGAGAAGTCGGCCCAGTCCTCCAGGAACCCAAACCCCTCCTTACTACACCAGCTCTTCAGCCACTTGTTTACTTCCCTAATCTCCCTCTGCCTTTCTGGTGTGGCTCGATGTACCGGTAGCATTCCTGAGAACACTACCTCAATTTAGCACCTAAGTCCCTAAAATCGTTCTTTAGGACACTCCATCTGCCTCTGACTTTGTCATTGGTGCCAACGTGCACCATGACAGCCGGGTCTTCCCCAGCCCCTCCCAGTAATCTGTCCACAAGATCCGTGATGTGCCGAACCCGTGCGCCCGGTAGACAACATACTGTTCGGGTGCATGTGTATTGCGAGTGCATGTGGACTGCGAGTGCACATTAGCTGCGAGTGCACATGAGCTGCGAGTGCATGTGGACTGGGAGTGCACGTGGGCTGTGAGTGCAAGTGGACTGTATGTACACATGAGCTGCGAGTGCATGTGGACTGCGATTAAATGTGGGCTGTGAGTGCACGTGGACTGCGAGTACATGTGGGCTGTGAGTGCACGTGGACTGCGAGTGCACATGGGCTGTGAGTGCACGAGGGCTGTGAGTACCTGTGTATTGCCTTGTTGAGTACCTGTGTATTGTTGAGTATTAGTGTCAGGAAGCTAGTTGTCAGTTAATTTGGACAAGGTATAATCCCCAATCCTCATTAAATTAGTAGGTACGATGCCCAGCGGGTATGGAGATGCGACTCGGGGGTACATATTGCGGCATGTATGCATTCCTTGATCATCAATACGAGGGCGAATACTGCTGTGCAAAATGTAAGCACACTGTGTCCCTGGAAGCCCAGGTTCTGAATCTAGGGAAGCAACTGTCAGCACTGAGAAGATCCTCCATACTAAAGGAGAGCAGGGAACGTACCCGGCAGGTGCCAGCAGGGGCCAGCACAGAGGCGGGTGGAGACAAAGAGGTGCAGGCACTAGAAAAGAGTAGATGGGTGACAGTTAGGAAGGTTAGAGGGGAAAGTGCCAGAGAGGCTGATCCTCCGCTGGAACATTCCAATTAGGGATGAGCTTCGTGTTCGAGTCAAACCCATGTTCGACTTGAACATCGTCTGTTCGCCCGTTCACCGAATTGCGAACGATATGGGCCAAATTCGTGTGGTGCGTCACGGCCCATAATTCACTGCGGCATCGCAGTGCATTGCTGGCTGCTGATTGGCCAAGCATGCACTTTGACCCGCATGCTTGGCCAGTCACAGCGCCATCTGAACAGGGAGCCATAATTGGCCAAAGCCAAGGAGGCTTTGGTCAATTATGGCTCAGGGGATTTAGTACACGCCCCACACTATATAAGGCCGCCTGCACGGCAGCCCTGTGTAGTGTGTGTTCCGGCATTGAAAGAGAAAGACAGAGAGTCAGTGTCATTTAATTTAACCACTTCCCGCCCGCCCTATAGCGGATTGACGTCCGGGAAGTGGTTCTGTTATCCTGACTGGGCATCATATGACGTCCAGCAGGATAACATGCCGCAGCGCGCCCCCGGGGGCGTGCATCGCGGCGATCGGTGGAGCGGTGTGTCAGTCTGACACACCGTTACACTGATCTTGGTAAAAAGCCTCCGGCGGAGGCTCTTTACCACGTGATCAGCCGTGTCCAATCACGGCTGATCACGCTGTCAATAGGAAGAGCCGTTGATCGGCTCTTCCTCACTCGCGTCTGACAGATGCAAGTAGAGGAGAGCCGATCGGCGGCTCTCCTGGCAGGGGGGGTCTGCGCTGATTGTTTATCAGCGCAGCCCCCCCGCAGATTACCACACTGGACCACCAGGGATCGCCACTAGGACCACCAGGGAAGGGGCAACATGTGGGTGGCCAGGTATGTACCCCATGGCCATCCACATGCGCCCAGTGTGCCAAATCTGTGCCAATCAGTGCCCACAAATGGGCGCTGATTGGCACAATTATGTTGCAGTGATGCCCAGCAATGCCACCCTTAGGGGCATCACTGCAAACAAGTAATGCCATCAGTGCCACCCATCAGTGTCCATTCATGCCACCTGTCAGTGCCCATCCATGCCCATCAGTGCCCAACTATCAGTGCCCATCTGTGCCAACTATCAGTGCCACCCATAAGTAACCATCAATGCCACCTACTAATACCCATCAATGCCACCTATGAGTGCCCATCAGTGCCGCCTATAAGTGCCCATCCGTGCCACCTATGAGTGCCCATCAGTGCCGCATACCAGTGCCACCTATCAGTGCCCATCAGTGCCACCTATCAGTGCCCATCAGTGCCGCCTATCAGTGCCCATCATCAGTGCCCGTCAGTGCCACCTCATCAGTGCCACCTCATAGGTGCCACCTCATTGGTGCCCATCAGTGCCGCCGTATCAGTGCCCGTCAGTGTATCCATATCAGTGCCCGTCAATGAAGAAGAAAACGTACTTATTTACAAAAAGTTTTAACAGAAACAAAGAAAAACTTGTTTTTTTTCAAAATTTTCGGTCTTTTTTTATTTGTTGCGCAAAAAATAAAAACGGCAAAGGTGATCAAATACTACCAAAAGAAAGCTCTATTTGTGGGAACAAAACGATAAAAAATTTGTTTGGGTACAGTGTAGCATGACCGCGCAATTGTCATTCAAACTGCAACAGCACTGAAAGCTGAAAATTGGCCTGGGCGGGAAGGTGTCTAAGTGCCTAGTATTGAAGTGGTTAAGTTAGATAGATTAGGCAGGACAGTCAGTGAGTTAGCTGCACTTACAGTGTATTGTGTATATATATGCATCCCAGGTGTTGTATATATATATATATATATATATATATATATATATATATATATATATATATACACTGTATTCAGTTTAGCTAGATCCGTTCCTGTTATCTTCCTACTGACAGGCAGGCTTGTCTTGTTACAGTATTTACAGCTACCTAAAGAAAATTACTGGTGTTCTTTTGATCCTATTAGTACCACGGTCTCGCAGCTAGACTATTTACAGTTAGTGTAGTGCGTCCTCCTCACAGTGTTCAGTTAAAGCTACAAGTTAGTTTAGTGTGACCTCTGCACAGTGTTCAGCTAAAACTACAAGTTAGTGTAGTGCGTCCTCCTCACAGTGTTCAGCTAAAGCTACAACTTAGTTTAGTGTGACCTCCTCACAGTGTTCAGCTAAAGCTATAAGTTAGTGTAGTGCATCCTCCTCACAGTGTTTAGCTAAATCTACAAGTTAGTGTAGTGCGACCTCTGCACAGTGTTCAGCTAAAGCTACAAGTTAGTGTAGTGCGTCCTCTGAACAGTGTTCAGCTAAAGCTACAAGTTAGTGTAGTGCGTCCTCCTCACAGTGTTCAGCTAAAACTACAAGTTAGTGTAGTGCGAGCTCTGCACAGTGTTCACCTAAAGCTACCCATAGAAGGTTGGTGGTGTTTTCCTGATCCTATCACTACCGCAGGCAGCTAAATAAGCTACAAGTTAGTTTTTTGCGAGCTCTGCACAGTGTTCACCTAAAGCTAACTGTAGAAGGTTGGTGGTGTTTTCCTGATCCTGTCACTACCGCAGGCAGCTAAATAAGCTACAAGTTAGTTTTTTGCGAGCTTTGCACAGTGTTCAGCTAAAACTACAATTTAGTGTAGTGCGAGCTCTGCACAGTGTTCAGCTAAAGCTACCTGTAGAAGGTTGGTGGTGTTTTCCTGATCCTATCACTACCGCAGGCAGCTAAATAAGCTACAAGTTAGTTTTTTGCGAGCTCTGCACAGTGTTCAGCTAAAGCTACCTGTAGAAGTTTGGTGGTGTTTTCCTGATCCTATCACTACCGCAGGCAGCTAAATAAGCTACAAGTTAGTTTTTTTGCGAGCTCTGCACAGTGTTCACCTAAAGCTACCTGTAGAAGGTTGTGGTCTTTTCCTGATCCTATCACTACCGCAGGCAGCTAAATAAGCTACTAGTTAGTTTTTTGCGAGCTCTGCACAGTGTTCACCTAAAGCTACCTGTAGAAGGTTGGTGGTGTTTTCCTGATCCTATCACTACCGCAGGCAGCTAAATAAGCTACAAGTTAGTTTTTTGCGAGCTCTGCACAGTGTTCAGCTAAAACTACAAGTTAGTGTAGTGCAAGCTCTGCACAGTGTTCAGCTAAGGCTACCTGTAGAAGGTTGGTGGTGTTTTCCTGATCCTATCACTACCGCAGGCAGCTTAATAAGCTACAAGTTAGTTTTTTGTGAGCTCTGCACAGTGTTCAGCTAAAGCTACCTGTAGAAGGTTGGTGGTGTTCTCATACTACAGGCAGGCAGTTGATTTTGCTAGCTGCAGTATTAATATATATATATATATATATATATATATATATATATATATATATCCCAGCTTAGTGCAGCTACAGGCCATTAGTATGTCGGGAAGGCCAACAAGGAGAGGCAGACAGTCACAAGCCAATAAAAGAGGGCAAGCAGGCTCTGTGTCTAGAGGCAACAGTGCTGGTCGTGGAGATGGTGCATCCTCATCAGCACGTGGCCGTGGGACACGCTTGGCCTTTTTTTCGGCAGCTGGCCGTGTTGAGCTGCAACATGCGGAAGACTTGGTCGAGTGGATGACCAAGCCATCCTCATCCTCTCTCACCCATGCTCAGGGTGCTTTGTCTGGCAAAGCAGCTGCCAACGCAGCCTCTTCCCTCGACTCAGCTCTGCATCACCAACGAGGCAGGATGCCCTCCAGGGGCCAGCCTAAGGGCAGCACACTGACTGCATCACACCCCAAAGCTCCGCATGTGCAGGGCGCTGCTGTCTCTGTGCGTTATTCCAAAAGTTCTTTGGTGTGGGCCTTTTTTGAGATGAGTGCATCAGATCGCACCACTGCTATTTGCAACATATGTCTCAAGCGTATCTTGCGTGGCCAAAACATCTCCCGCTTGGGCACCACATGCTTGACCAGATATATGTTGACCTGCCATGCAGTTCGTTGGCAAGCGTATCTAAAAGACCCACACCAAAGAACAAAGAGGACCTCGTCTGGTTCCTCATCAGCTGAGATCTCCAACCCTACTATACCTTCAGTCCTCTCTGAGACCTGCACTGAGAGGAATGAAGGTGTAGAATTAGGTGTGTCACAGCCAAGTACTTGTGGGCAATCTGCTTTTGGTACACCGACGTCAGATTGTACCAGGCAAATTTCCCTGCCCCAGCTGCTGCACCGCCAAAAGAAGTTTGCTCCCAGCCATCCACATGCCCAGCGGTTTAATGCTAGCTTGGCAAAATTACTAGCACTTCAACTGCTGCCTTTTCAGTTGGTAGACTCTGCCCCCTTCCGTGAGTTTGTGGAATGTGCGGTTCCTCAGTGGCAGGTACCCAAATGCCACTTTTTCTCATGGAAGGCGATTCCGGCTCTCTACTGGCATGTGGAAGGCAATGTCCATGCCTCGCTGGACAGGGCGGTCAGCGGTAAGGTGCATATTACCGCTGACTCATGGTCCAGCAGGCATTGACAGGGACGTTACCTAAGTTTCACCGCGCATTGGGTGACTCTGCTGGCAGCTGGGAAGGATGCAGGACAAGGTGCAGTAGTGTTGGAGGCTGTTCCGCCACCACGCCTCCAAAATGCCACTACTAATGATGACACACCTCTCTCCTCCACCCCCTCCTCTTCTTCTTCTTCCATGGCCTCTTCCTGTGTTTTGTCCTCGGAACCAGCGGTGCTCCGTAGCCGTTCAAGGGGCTACGCAAGTACGCAGGCCAAAAGATGCTATGCGGTGCTTGAGCTGGTGTGCTTGGGGGACAGGAGCCACACTGGGGCAGAGGTTCTGTCAGCTCTGCAGGGGCAGGTTCAGAGGTGGTTGACGCCACGCCAACTTAAGGCAGGAATGGTGGTTTGCGACAATGGCACCAACCTCCTCTCTGCCCTCCGACAGGGACAAATGACCCATGTGCCCTGTTTGGCTCACATCCTTAACTTGGTGGTGCAGCGGTTCTTGGGCAGGTACCCTGGCTTACAGAATGTCCTGAGGCAGGCCAGGAAAGTCTGTGTGCATTTCCGCCGGTCATATAATGCCAGTGCTCGGCTGGTGGACCTCCAAAAGGAGATTAACCTGCCCAAGAACTGCCTAATCTGTGACATGCCCCCCAGGTAGAACTCAACTTTGGCCATGCTGCAGCGGCTGCACACGCAGCAGAGGGCCATCAATGAGTACCTGTGCGACTATGGCACCAGGACAGGGTCAGGGGAGCTTGTTTTTTTTTCCCCACGCCAGTGGGCCATGATCAGGGATGCATGCACTGTCCTGTCACCATTTGAGGAGGCCACGAGGATGGTGAGCAGTGACAGTGCATGCATCAGTGACACTGTCCCCCATGTCCACCTGTTGGAGCACACGCTGCGTGGAATAATGGACAGGGCACTTGAGGCAGAACAGAGGCAGGAAGAGGAGGACTTCCTTGGCTCTTAAGGCCCCCTTTATCCAGACAGTGTTCTTGCGTGCCCGCCGATCACACAGGAAGAGGACGAGGAGGAGGAGGAGGAGGAGGAGGAGGAAGATTCTGTCAGTATGGAGGTGGAGCCTGACACTCAGCATCAGCAGCAGTATTTAAGGGATCAGTCCCAAGAAACATATGGACTTGTACATGGCTGGGAGGAGGTGGCTGCGGACCATGTCGTCCTTAGTGACCCAGAGGACTCCGGACCGAATGCCTCAGCAAACCTACGCTGCATGGCCTCCCTGATCCTGCAAAGCCTGCGTAAGGATCCTCGTATTTGTGGTATCAAGGAGAAGGACCAATACTGGCTGGCAACCCTCCTTGATACCTTGATCCACGTTACAAGGGTAAGGTTGCAGACCTTATCTTGCCGTCACAGAGGCAGGCCTTGCAGAAAGGTCTGTGCAATGTGTTCCCAGAGACTGGGAGGTTACAAACTCCTGTTTCTGGACAACATGTTGCTGAGGCTACAGTCAGTCAAAGAAGGAGCGGTGGAGAAGGTGGCCGTCTGACTGATGCGTTCAGACAATTTTGTAGTCTGCAGCCCCAAGGTATGATCGGTTCCAGCAACCATCGGCAGCGTCTGTTTTACATGGTGCAGGAATACCTAGGGGCAAGATCTGACCTGGACACCTTTCCCACCGAAAATCCTCTGGGTTACTGGGTCTTGAGGATGGATCACTGGCCAGAGCTTCCGCAGTATGCAATTGAGCTACTGGCCTGTCCTGCATCCAGCGTTCTTTCGGAACGCACATTTAGTGCTGCTGGAGGCTTTGTAACCGATCACAGGGTGCGTCTGTCCACCGACTCGGTCGATCGACTGACCTTCATAAAAATGAATCAGTCTTGGATCACCACCGGCTACCAAGCACCTGATGCTTATGTAACTGAATAATTTTTTTTGAAGTCTCAGATCCCTTCAAATACTGCCTAAGTTATGCTGAGTGACTATCCTGAGTAATTATCCTCTTCCTCCTCAATGATCACGCTGCTAGCTTTTAAGAACATTTTTGGTTCTGGGCACCGCCACCAGTGCCTAAGGCCCAATTTTTCAGCCCCTGTTTAACAGAGGTGTGTAATTACAATTTTTGATGCAATTCTTTGCAGCAGGGCTCGTTCCTGCGTTCCAACTAGAGTATCTGTGAGGGGTTGCAGTGTTGTGGCACCAGCACCAGTGCCTAAGGCCCAATTTTTCAGCCCCTGTTTAACAGGGGCATGTAATTACAATTTTTGATGCAATACTTCGCAGCAGGGCTCATTTCTGCGTTCCAACTAGAGTATCTGTGAGGGGTTGCAGTTTTGTGGCACCAGCACCAGTGCCTAAGGCCCAATTTTTCTGCCCCTGTTTAACAGGGGCGTGTAATTAAAATTTTTGATGCAATACTTTGCAGCAGGGCTCGTTCCTGCATTCCAACTAGAGTATCTGTGAGGGGTTGCAGTGTTGTGGCACCAGCACCAATGCCTAAGGCCCAATTGTTCACCCCTGTTCAACAGGGGCATGTAATTGCAATTCTTGATCTAATATTTCACAGCAGGGCCCTGTGAGGGCTTACAGTGTTGTGGCCACAACAACACCTAAGGCCCAAATTTCTGCTGATTATATACGGCAGGCCCCTACTTTCAAACATCCAACTTACAAATAACTCCTACTTGCAAACAGAAGGAGACAACAGGAAGTGAGATGAAATCTACCCCTAGGAAGGGAAATTCTCTCCTGTAAGAGTTAATATGGGAAAAACATTTCTCCTTTCCACTGATGCTTTATCACCAATCCTTGTTTCACAAAAAAACTCAAATTTTCAAAAAAAATTTGTCATTGGGACAAAAAGTGAGGTGAAATCTTCTGAAGAGGAGCACAGACAGCAAAACAAATGTCACAGGGGTGATAACCCTTCCCTATGTTTTCCAAAAAGCTTAAAATAGATATTTTGGCTGGAGCTAAACACGTTAAAAATGTACCAGTTCAAAATTACAAACAGATTCTACTTAACAACAAACCTTGTTTGCACCGCCTGTATACTGCTGTTCAGAGTACAGAGGCTGTATACTGCTGTTTCCTTTTTTAATTTGGGTGTGGGGTTCCCCTTAATATCCATACAAGACCCAAAGGGCCTGGTAATGGACTGGGGGGTACCCATGCCATTTGTCTCACTGATTTTCATCCATATTGCCAGGACCCGACATTACATTAAAGCCGCAAGCAGTTTTAAATGACTTTTTTCCTTTAAAAATGACATTTTGTGCAGGGACTGTTCCAAGCACAGGAAACACGCGCCACTGTACAGGCATACTATAGACACCCCCCAGGTACGATATTTAAAGGAATATTTCACTTTTTTTTACTTTAAGCATCATTAAAATTACTGCTCCCAAAAAAACTTCCATTTTTAAAAGTTTTTTTTGCATTGATACATGTCCTCTGGGGCAGGACCCGGGTCCCCAAACCCTTTTTAGGACAATACAATGCAAATTAGCCTTTAAAATGAGCACTTTTGATTTCGAACGTTCGAGTCCCATGGACGTCAATGGGGTTCCAACGTTCGTGCAAATTTTCGGTCCGTTCGCAGGTTCAGGTGCAAACCGAACCGGGGGGTGTTCGGCTCATCCCTAATCCCAATAAGTATGCTCCATTGAGTGACATTGGTAAAACCAGTAAAGGACCAACACTGCTGGACCTGAGGGACTCCCCTAGCTACCAGGGGAAGAACTCCTCCAGTGAGAGTGGGGGGGAAGCGAAGGAAAAGGAAAGACAGATTCTGGTGGTAGAAGACTCAATTTTTAGAAGGACAGAGAGGGCAATCTGTGACAAATACCTAAAGCGCCGAACTGTATACTGTCTACCTCGGCACTGGAGTTCGGCACATCACGGATCTGATGGACAGATTACTGGGAGGGGCTGGGGAAGACCATGGTGCACGTTGACACCAATGACAAAGTCAGAGGCAGATGGAGAGTCCTAAAGAACAATTTTAAATTGAGGAAAAGGACCTCCAAAGTAGTATTCTCAGAAATAATACCGGTACCTCGAGCCACATCAGAAAGGCAGAGGGAGATTAGGGAAGTAAACAAGTGGCTGAGGAGCTGCTGTAGTAAGGAGGGGTTTGGGTTGCTGGAGAACTGGGCTGACTTCTCAGATGGTCACCAGTTCTATAGAAGGGACAGACCGCACCTAAATGAGGAGGGTGAAGATCTGCTGGGAGTGAAGATGGTTGAAAAGTTAGAGGGGCTTTTAAACTAGGCAATGGGGGAAGGGTCCAGAGGTAGAGATAGTCAGCACAGAACATATTCCAGAGGGTAGAATTGGGGGCATTAGTGGTAGGTTGACTAAAACACATAAACCCAAGGTAAGTATAGTAACAAATCCTATTTGCAATCTCGGAACACCTTCTAAGAGGACAGAATGCGACTGGTCTAAACTACGTGGCATGTTCACCAATGCCAGGAGCCTGGCGGACAAGATGGGAGAACTAGAGATACTGTTGTACGAGGAGGATTTCGATTTTGTGAGAATTTCAGAGACTTGGTTCAACAGCTCTCATGATTGGCTGGCAACCATTGAGGGGAATTCCCTTTATCTCAGAAAGTGGAGAGGGTAAAAAAGAGGGAGGGGGTATGCCTGTATATCAAGAATAATGTACAATTGAATGTGAGAGATGACATCACAAAGGGAGCTAGAGAGGAGGTGGAATCCTTATGAGTAGAGCTCCAAAGGGATGAAACTAAGGGGAAAATAATACTGGGAGTATGCTATAGGCCCCCTAACCTGAGGGAGGAGGGGGAGACGGACCTCCTATCACAATTTGGATTAGCAGCAAGGATAGAAAGTGTCATCATAATGGGGGATTTTAATTATCCAGATATAGACTGGGCGGAAGGAACCGCACATTCGTCTAAGGTTTGCCAGTTCCTAAATGTCTTGCAGGACAATTTCATAGGTCAGATGGTAGATACACCAACTAGAAACAAAGCGTTACTAGATCTACTGATTACCAACAACACAGACCTGATCACGGATGTGGAAATAAGGGGCAATTTATGAAACAGCGATCACAGGTCAATTAGCTTCAGTATAAATCACTCAAATAGAAAACATAAGGAGAATACAAAGACATTGAATGTTATGACTCTGCAGTAATACTTTCATGCCCTGTCTGTCTCTTACCTGGTCTGTGTATCAGCCTTAGGGCCTGCACTCTCACACCAGCATGGTTAAAGCGGAGTTCAACCCAAAAGTGGAACTTCCGCTTTTCGGATTCCCCCCCTCCGGTATCACATATGGCACCTTTCAGGGGGGAGGGGAGACCAGATACCTGTATAATCCAGGTATTTGCTCCCACTTCCGGGCATACATGGCTGCAGTATCCACGGAGATCTATGCAATGTCCAGTCCCTCCTCCTCCCCCCTGCCCCCTGCTGTCTTCTGGGAGACACAGGTCCCATAAGACAGCAGGGACCAGTGAGATTGCACAGCAAGACTCACACATGTGCAGTAAGGAACCAGGCTGTGAGGCCACAATGCTTCACTTCCTGATTCCCTTACCGAAGATGGTGGCGCCTCCACCTGGGAGCCGAGGGACAGATCGGCTTTGGGTGAGGACATCGCGGGCGCCCTGGGCAGGTAAGTGTCCTAATATTAAAAGTCAACAGCTGCAGTAATTGTAGCTGCTGACTTTTAATTTTTTTTTTCCTTCAGGTCTGGTATGGATTTTAAGGGGAACCTCGCGCCAAAAAAAAAAACGGCGTGGGGTCCCCCCAAAAATCCATACCAGACCCTTATCTGAGCACGCAACCTGGCAGGCCGCAGGAAAAGAGGGGGGGACGAGAGAGCGTCCCCCCTCCTGAACCGTACCAGACCACATGCCCTCAACATTGGGAGGGTGCTTTGGGGTAGCCCCCCAAAACACCTTGTCCCCATGTTGATGAGGACAAGGGCCTCATCCCCACAACCCTGGCCGGTGGTTGTGGGGGTCTGCAGGCGGGGGGCTTATCGGAATCTGGAAGCCCCCTTTAACAAGGGGACCCCCAGATCCCGGCTCCCCACCTGTGTGAAATGGTAAGGGGGGGTAAATTCCTTTATTTAAATGCTTCTTCTTACTTCTTTCTTCCTTCATCTTCTTCTTCTTCTGGTTCTTCTGGTTCTTCCTCCGGTGTTCTCGTCCAGCATCTCCTCCGTGGCATCTTCTATCTTCTTCTCCTCTGGCTTCTCCGCACCCATGGCATGGGGGGAGGCTCCCGCTCTTCTCTTCTTCTCTTCTTCATTTTCTTCTCCGGGCAGCTCCGCATCCGTGCTGGCATGGTGGGAGGCTCCTCGTCTGACGGTTCCTAAATAATGGGGGTGGAGCCACCCAGTGACCCCGTCCCCCTCTGATGCACAGAACACACAGCGGGAGCCTCCCTCCATGCCAGCATGGATGCGGAGCGGCCCGGAGAAGAAAATGAAGAAGAGAAGAAAAGAAGAAGAGAAGAAGATGAAGAGAAGAGCGGGAGCCTCCCCCCATGCCATGAGTGCGGAGCGGCCCGAGAAGAAGAAGATAGAAGACGCCACGGAGGAGATGCTGGACAAGAAAGCCGGAGGAAGAACCAGAAGAACCAGAAGAACCAGAAGAAGAAGAAGATGAAGGAAGATAGAAGAAAGAAAAAGCATTTAAATAAAGGAATTGTCAAAAACTGTCTCTTGTCTTTTTTAACATTTTTGACAGTTTTTTAGTTAAATGGTAGGGGTAAGTACCCTCTTACCATTTCACACAGAGGGAGGGCTGGGATCTGGGGGTCCCCTTGTTACCTGGTACGGTTCGGGGGGGCGCACTCTCGTCCCCCCTCTTTTCCTGTGGCCTGCCAGGTTGCGTGCTCGGATAAGGGTCTGGTATGGATTTTTGGGGGGACCCCACGCTGTTTTGGTTTTTTTGGCGCGGGGTTCCCCTTAAAATCCGTACCAAACCTGAAGGGTCTGGTATGGAATTTAGGGGGACCCCCACGTCATTTTTTAAAAAAATTTTGGCCGGGGTTTCCCTTAATATCCATACCAGACCTGAAGGGCCTGGTATGGAATTTAGGGGGACCCCCACCTCATTTTTTTTAAAATTTTGGTTCGGGGTTCCCCTGTGGGGAATTCCCATGCCATTTTTATCAATGAACTTCTATGTGTATTGTCGGACCGGCAATGCAATAGCTGCGAGTAGTTTTAAATGGGTTTTTTCCTTCGAAATGTCATTTTGCTGTCAGACTGTTCTAAACACGGGAAACATGCGCCCCTTTACAGGCATACTATAGACAACCCCCAGCTATGAAATTTAAAGGGATATTACACTTTTATTGTTTGACTTTAAGCATTATTAAAATCACTGCTCCTGAAAAAACAGTCGTTTTTAAAACTTTTTTTTGCATTGATTCATATCCCCTGGGGCAGGACCCAGGTCCCCAAACACTTTTTATGACAATAACTTGCATATAAGCCTTTAAAATTAGCACTTTTGATTATTCATGTTCATGTCCCATAGACTTTAACGGTGTTCGCGTGTTCGAACCAACTTTTTTCCTGTTCGCATGTTCTGGTGCGAACCGAACAGGGGAGTGTTCGGCTCATCCCTACTGCCTGCTTGTTACCCTGACCTTTGGAGTGTTCTCTGTCTATCCTTGTCTGATAGTTGCCCCGAACTTTGGCTTATCTCCTGACTATCCCTTGTTGTCCTGGGCTGCTGATTCCTCTCTATCCTCCTGTAGCCTACCATGAGTGTGAGCTGGGAGACCCTGGGGGCTGTGACCTGGAGCCAGTTGCAGAGCAGTCCATCCTCACCACTAGAGGCTCTGGTGAACACCTGCTGGTTCTTAGACTCCACACCCTGTGGAATGTTATGCTCTAGCTCCCAGTGGGATCCGTATTGGTGCTTCAGTGGACCTGCCTTCCTGAACCACCCAGAGTTCCATCCGCAGCTGTCAGACATAGGGTCCACTACCTTAGCTGTGAGCTCCTGACTCCAACGGTGTGCATCTGTTACCTGGACTCGGGTGAACTGACATTGAATTTCAAAAGAGCCAACTTCCCTAAACTACGAACGTTGCTCAAAGATATAAATTGGGATAAAATCTTAGGAACAAAGAACACGGAGGAGAGATGGGTTTGCTTTAAGAGCATATTAACCACTTGACCACTGGGCACTTAAACCCCCTTAATAACCAGACCAATTTTCAGCTTTTGGTGCTCTCACATTTTGAATGACAATTACTCAGTCATGCAACACTGTATCTATATGAATTTTTTGTCCTTTTTTTCACACAAATAGAGCTTTCTTTTGGTGGTATTTAATCACCGCTGGGTTCTTTATTTTTTGCGCTATAAAAGAAAAAAGACCGAAAAATCTGTAAAAAAATACATTTTTCTTCGTTTCTGTTATAAAATTTTGAAAATTAGTAATTTTTCTTCATATATTTTGGCCAAAATTTATACCGCTACATATCTTTGGTAAAAATAACCCAAATTAGTGTATATTATTTGGTCTTTGTGAAAGTTATAGCGTCCACAAGCTATGGTACCAATATCTGAAAATTGATCACACCTGAAGTACTGACGGCCTACCTCATTTCTTGAGACCCTAACATGCCAGAAAAGTACAAATACCCCCCAAATGACCCCTTTTGGGAAAGAAGACATTCCAAGGTATTTAGAAAGATGCATGATGAGTTTTTTGAAGTTGTCATTTTTTCCCACAATTCTTTGCAAAATCAAGTTTTTTTTTTTTTCTTTTTTTTTTTCACAAAATTGTCATATTAGCAGGTTATTTCTCACACACAGCATATGCATACCACAAATTACACCCCAAAACACATTCTGCTATTAGTCCCGAGTATGGCGATACCACATGTGTGAGACTTTTACACAGCATGGCCACATACAGAGGCCCAACATGCAGGGGAGCACCTTCAGGCGTTCTGGAACACCCAGGCCAATTCTGACATTTCTCTCCTACATGTAAAAATCATCATTTATTTGCTAGAAAATTACATTACTGTTTTTTGCTTAAAAAAAAAACAAAACAGTAAGGTTAGCCCAATGTTTTTGCATAATATGAAAGATGAAGTTACGCCGAGTTAATAGATACCTAACATGTCACCTTTCAAAATTGCACACGCTTGTGGAATGGCGCCAAACTTCGCCACTTAAAAATCCCCATAGGCGACGCTTTAAAATTTTTTACAGGTTACAAATTTTGAGTTACAGAGGAGGTCTAGGGCCAAAATTATTACTCTCGCTCTACCGATCGCAGCGATACCTCACATGTGTGATTTGAACACCTTTTTCATATGTGGGCGGGACTTACGTATGCGTTCGCTTCTGCATGCGAGCACATAGACAGGGGCGCTTTAAAAATTTTTTATTTTTTTTTATTGTTCATTTTACTTTATTTATTTTAGTTTGACACTTTTTTCCAAAAAAAAAATTTTTTTGATCACTTTTATTCCTATTACAAGGAATGTAAACATCCCTTGTAATAGGAATATGGCATGACAGGTCCTCTTTACAGTGAGATATGGGGTCAATAAGACCCCACATCTCACCTCTAGGCTGTTCCTGAAATAAAAAAAAAAAAAAGATCCTGGCTTCGATCGTAGCGGTGAGTCGGTAGAAGCACCGGAGGGCGGCGTGAGGGGGGGGGGGCATCCCCTCTCGCCTCCTGTAAGAACGATCAAGCAGTGTAACAGCCGCTATGATCATTCTTATGGTGTAGGGAATCGCCGGCTGAAAAAGATGATATCTGAATGATGCCTGTAGCTGTACCCATCATTCAGATATCCCCACACAAAGTCAAGGACGTTGTATGACGGAAGGCGGGAAGTGGTTAAAATGCTTTTTTTTTAACACAAAGTTGTCCATTTATACAATATTTCTAACACATAGCATGTTTATACCAAAAATGACCCCCCAAAATAGATTCTCCTCCTCCTGAGTACGGGGATACCACATGTGTGAGACTTCCACAGCCTGGCCACATACAGAGACTGGGTATGGCTGAGCATGGCTGGGTATGGCTGAGCATGGCTGGGTATTGCAGAGTATCGCCAAGTATGACTGGGTATGGCAGAGTATGGCTGGGTATCACCAAGTATTGCAGAGTATCGCCGAGTATGGCTGGGTATGGCAGAGTATGGCTGGGTATCACCAAGCATTGCAGAGTATCGCCGAGTATGGCTGGGTATGGCAGAGTATGGCTGGGTATCACCGAGTATTGCAGAGTATGGTTGGGTATCACCGAGTATTGCAGAGTATGGTTGGGTATCACCGAGTATTGCAGAGTATGGCTGGGTATTGCGGGGTATTGCAGAGTATGGCTGGGTATGGCAGAGTATTGCGGGTTATGGCAGAGTATTGCAGATTTTTGTGGGGTATTGCAGAGCATGGCTGGGTATGGCAGAGTATGGCAGAGTATGGCTGGGTATCACTGAGTATTGCAGAGTATGGCTGGGTATTGCGGGATATTTCAGGGTATTGCAGGGTATGGCAGAGTATTGCAGGGTATGGCAGAGTATTGCGGGGTATTTCAGGGTATGGCAGAGTATTGTGGGGTATTGCAGGGTATGGCAGAGTATTGCGGGGTATTGCAGGGTATGGCAGAGTATTGCAGGGTATGGCAGAGTATTGCAAGGTATGGCAGAGTATTGCAGGGTATGGCAGAGTATTGCGGGGTATGGCAAAGTATTGCGGGGTATGGCAGAGTATTGCGGGGTATTTCAGGGTATGGCAGAGTATTGCGGGGTATTTTGGGGTATGGCAGAGTATTGCGGGGTATGGCAGAGTATTGCGGGGTATTGCAGGGTATGGCAGAGTACTGCGGGGTATTGCAGGGTATGGCAGAGTATTGCAGGGTATGGCAGAGTATTGCGGGGTATTTTGGGGTATGGCAGAGTATAACGGGGTATTTTGGGGTATGGCAGAGTATTGCGGGGTATTCCAGGGTATTGCGGGGTATTCCAGGGTATGGCAGAGTATTGCGGGGTATTGCAGGGTATGGCAGAGTATTGCAGGGTATGGCAGAGTATTGCGGGGTATTGCAGGGTATGGCAGAGTATTGCAGAGTATTGTGGGGTATTCCAGGGTATGGCAGAGTATTGCAGGGGTATTGCAGAGTATTGTGGGGTATGGCAGAGTATTGCAGGGGTATTGCAGAGTATTGTGGGGCATTGCAGAGGGAATTGCAGAGTATTGCACAGCATGCAGAGTAGTGAGGGATGGCTGAGCATGGATGGATGGATGGCTGGATGTCTCTGTGCAGCGCTGTGGGCACTACAGATGCAGCCCACAACGCTGCAGCCATCCATCCATCCGCCTCTCCGCTCACTGTGTACCGATCGGTACACAGGAGGGGAGGAGAGGGGGAGGAGAGGAACCGGCGTCATCAGATGACGCCGGTTTGTTGACATGTGATCGCTCCGTCATTTGACAGAGCGATCACATGGTAAACGGCCGCGATCAGCGGCCATTTACCGGGATCTGTGATGCCCTGGGTCCTCTGGACCCGGCGGTCACGGATGCTCTCGAGTGCGCGCCCTAGGGGGCGCGCGAGAGCAGAATTCTGGGAGGACGTCCCTGGACGCCCTCCCAGAGTTAAACAACCGCCCTGTAGCCGTCATTTGGCTATGGGCCGGTTGTTAAGTGGTTAAATAAGGGTGTTAGCATCCCATTGGGAAATAAATTTAAAAGCGCAAACAAAAGTCCTGGATGGCTTAACTCCAATGTAAAAATGCATATAAAAGCAAAGGAGAAGGCCTTCAAAAAATACAAGGCTGAGGGATTATCATCAGCATTCAGACTTTACAAAGAATGCAACAAGATATGTAAGGGTGCAATTAGGGTGGCTAAGATAGAACACGAAAGACACATAGTGGAGGAGAGCAAAAAAAAATCCCAAGAAATTCCCAAGAATATCTTTAACCCGACCAACCGCCACAGTTACATGTACTGCGGCAGGTTGGCCCCCCTGCGCGAGCCATCGTAGCTATACGTCGGCTTGCGGGGTTGGGATAGCAGGCGTGCGCTGCACAGCGAGGGTGCCGATGCTCGTGGGCGATGGTCTCGATGACCGCCAGCTATGAGCGATCGTGAGCAGGAGACACAGAACAGGGAACACTTCCCAGTTCTGTTCTGACAGGAGTGACAGATCGTGTATTCCTATTAGCTAGCACTTCCTCTAGTCAGTCTCCTCCCCCTTCAATTAGAATCATCTCCCAGGGAACACAGTTAACCTCTGGATCTCCCCCTAGTGTTAACCCCTTCACTGCCAGTGACATTTTTACAGTAATCAATGCATTTTTATAGCATCGATCGCTGTATTAATGCCAATGGTCCCAAAAATGTGTCAAAATTGTCCGATGTGTCCTCCATAATGTCACAGTCACGATAAAAATCGCAGATTGCGGCCATTACTAGTAAAAAAAAAATAATAATAAAAATGCTATAAATCTATTCCCTATTTTGTAGACGCTATAACTTTTGTGCAAACCATTCAATATACGCTTATTGCGATTTTTTTACCAAAAATATGTAGAAGAATACATATCGGCCTAAACTGAGGAAAAATTAGCTTTTTAAAAAAAAAATGGGGATATTTATTATAGCAAAAAGTACAAAATATTGTCTTTTTTTCAAAATTGTTGCTCTTTTTTTGTTTAAAGCGCAAAAAATAAAAACCACAGAGGCAGTCAAATACCACCAAAAGAAAGCTCTATCTGTGGGAAAAAAGGACATCAATTTTGTTTGGGTGCAACGTCGCAAAAAGTGCTCTGGTCAGGATTTATTTATTTAGTTACTTATATAGCGCCGTCAATTTACTCAGCGCTTTATATATACATTGTACATTCACATCAGTCCCTACCCTCAAGGAGCTTACAATCTAAGGTCCCTAACTCACATTCATACATACTAGGGACAATTTAGACAGGATCCAATTACCCTACCAGCATGTCTTTGGAGTGTGGGAGGAAACTGGAGTACCCGGAGGAAACCCACGCAGGCACAGGGAGAACATGCAAACTCCAGGCAGGTAGTGTCGTGGTTGGGATTCGAACCAGCGACCCTTCTTACTGCTAGGCGAAAGTGCTGACCACTACACCACTGCGCCGCCCTGGATGGGGTTAAATTCTTCCGGGGCCGAAGTGGTTATGTATATAAACAGTAAAAAAGGGAGGACAGACCATATTGGCCCCATAAAGAATGAGGAAGTAAATCTGGTTACAAAGGATGGGGAGATGGCGAAGGTATTGAATTTATTCTTCTCCTCAGTCTTCACAAGGGAATCGGGAGGGGGGCTTCAGTAACCAAAACTGCAGTGTTTATCCTCATGACACATCACAGGAAGAGCCCTCATGGCTAACAGAGGACAAAATTAGAAATAGACTTGGAAAACATAACATTATTAAGTCACCAGGACCAGATGGCTTGCACCCAAGGATCTTTAGGGAACTTAGTCAAGTAATTGCCAGACCATTGTTCCTAATTTTTACTGACAGTCTACTGACTGGAATGGTACCAGCTGATTGGAGAAAAGCCAATGTAGCTCCAACATTTAAAAAAGGGACACAATACATCCCTAGGAATTACAGACCAGTTAGCCTAACATCAATAGTATGCAAGGTCTTGGAGGGGATGATAAGGGACTATATACAAGATTTTAGTAATGACAGTAGTATCATTGGCAGTAATCAGCGTGGATTCACGAAGAATTGTTCTTGCCAAACCAATCTATTAACCTTCTATGAGGAGGTGAGCTGCCATCTAGATAAAGGAAGGCCCACAGAAGTGGTATATCTGGATTTTGCAAAAGCATTTGACACAGTTCTCAATAAACGTTTACTGTGCAAAGAAAGGTCCACTGGCATGGACCATAGGGTGAGTACATGGATTAAAAACTGGCTACAAGGATGAGTTCAGAGGGTGATGATAAATGGGGAGTACTCTGAATGATCGGGGGTGGAAAATGGGGTCCCCCAGGGTTCTGTGCTGGGACCAACCTGGAGGATGAGGTAAACAGTTCAATCTCTGTATTTGCAGACAGTAATAAGCTAAGCAGGGCAATCACTTCTCCGGAAGATGTGGAAACATTGCAAAAAGATATGAACTAATTAATGGGGTGGGCAACTACATGGCAAATGAGGTTAAATGTGGAAAAATGTGAAATAATGCATATGAGTGGCAAAAATATGAATGCAATCTACTCACTGGGGGGAGAAGCTCTGGGGAAATGGAAATGGATGAAAAAGGACCTGGGGGTCCTAGTAGATGAAAGGCTCAGCAATGGCTGCTGCTAACAAAGCAAACAGAATATTGGCATGCATTAAAAAGGGGATTAACTCAAGAGATAAACAAAGAAAAGGTATCCCCTAAATGGACTTTTAAGGCACTGAAATAGTTTATAGAAAAAGCATATTTTATTAAACACAGTATACACAATAAAGATAAAATGTATTGGAATGGTTACAGTTACTATATACAAGGTACAAAATCACCACAACGATTGACAGTAAATTTCTCATAGTTCATCCAATGTGTTTCAGAGTGTCTATGTCTCTTTCTTCAGGAGTGTCTATAAAAAGGTCAATCATATATCTACAATGTTGTGATACGAGATATATGGGAATATAAGATTACTAGAAGCATATGTTACTATCAAGAAAACATTGGGGGTCATTTACTAAAGTGCTATGGCGCTAATTCGCGCAAATTGCTGCGAATTAGCGCTAATTCACGTCAATTTAGCGCTAATAGCGGTAATTCGCGCTAAAACGGTATTCACTATAGCGCTGGTGAGAAAATTCTCCCAAAATCGAATTTACTATAGCTCCCTGAAACTAAATAGAGCCCAAACCCTTACTCTGCTAAAACCTAGAGAATTGCACCTGGAAATAATTTTTAGAGCATGATATAATTGCCTAAATGGTACTGAAATATGCGGTATATTATTTAAAGATTATCTGCTTTTAAACTGTCTGAAAAGTGAAAAATTCCCCGTTTTGGACAACTAGGTGCCAACACAACTGAGCATGCTCAGACCTGAAAATAACTCTCATTTTAACTCAAGTGTCTTTTTTACCTGGAGGTATAGTAAATACCAAAATGAGAGCTAATTAGAGAGCATTTTTTGGGAGTTAAAATCTGCTCTAATTTAGACCAAATGAAGTTTCAGTCATTGATTCTAATGGAACAATTCTAACTTTCACAAAAAAACCTTTTAATGTTGAGATGAAATGTATCTTTCTGTGAAATAAATTTTCCCTTGCAACATTGTTGCTTCTACTTAAAATATTTTGATTTGAAGAATGCTACAATGTGGAATGTTTTGATGTTTTGGTAAAATATATTTTTCTCTGTCACTTCCACTTGTTATTCTTCATCTCACAACAATCTTTACCCCAAACTCACACAGGTGTCTTTATAATCCACAAACAATACCATTGCTGATGAAAATTTAAAATGAATCACATTTTTTTGTGCTTTGTATTATTTCCAAATATTCATAATTTGAGCCCAAAAAATGTGATATGTGTACCAACATCAGAAATCAAAATGTAATTCCCAAAAATTTGAGGGTAATATTCTACTCTCACCCACAAAAAAACACCAAATATCACAGAATAAATCAAGAAGAATAACTCTTGAGTAATGTAATTCCATCACCTGTATGTCCATAGAAATGCAGTATTAATGTGTTTTTATGTGTATTTATGTGTAGTTATGTGTAGTTATGTGTAGGAGGGTCTCACACGTGGCAGCTCTGTGGCTTAGAGGTTAGAACTTCTGCTTAGTATCTCTGAGGGTCTGGGTTCAAATCCCAACCATGTTACTGCATGTGAAGAAGTTGTCTCATCTCCCAGATCCTATAATTATGTCTAAATGTAGTAGTTATGTGTAGGAGGGTTCCACCACCATTGTAAGTCTTTTCCAGATACACTATATAGCCAAAAGTATTGGGACGCCTGCCTTTACACACACATGAACTTTAATGGCAGCCCAGTCTTAGTCCGTAGGGTTAAAATTTGATTTGGCCCACCCTTTGCAGCTAGAACAGCTTCTGGGAAGGCTGTCCACAAGGTTTAGTCTGCCTATGGGAATGTTTGATTATTCTTCCAGAAGTGCATTTGTGAGGCCAGGCACTGATGTTGGATGAGAAGGCCTGGCTTGCAGTCTCTACTCTAATTCAGCCAAAGGGTGTTCTATCGGGTTGAGGCCAGGACTCTGTGCAGGCCAGTCAAGTTTCTCCACCCCAAACTTGCTCATCCATGTCTTTATGGACCTTGCTTTGTGTACTGGTGTGCAGTCATGTTGGAACAGGAAGGGGCTTTCCCCAAACTGTCCCCACAAAGTTGGGAGCATGAAATTGTCTAAAATGTCTTGGTATGCTGACGCCTTAAGAGTTCCCTTCTCTGAAACTAAGAGGCCAAGCCCAACCCCTGAAAAACAACCCCGCACCATAATCCCCCTCCACCAAATCATTTGGACCAGTGCACAAAGCAAGGTCCATAAAGACATGGATGAGTGATTTTGGGGTGGAGGAACTTGACTGGCCTGCACAGAGTCCTGACCTCAACACAACAGAACACCTTGGGGATAAATTAGAGAGGAGACTGTAGGTCAGGCCTTCTCATCCAACATCAGTGCCTGACCTCACAAATGCACTTGGAAGAATGGTCAAACATTCCCATAGACACACTCCTAAACCTTGTGGACAAGAAGAGTTGAAGCTGTTATAGCTGCAAAGGGTGGGCCAAATGAGTTTGAACCCAATACTAATACTGGGATGCCATTACAGTTCATGTGTGTTTAAAGGCAGGCATCCCAATACTTAGGCCAATATACTGTATATTGCTTGTGACACTGAGCATGGCTATGGACTTAGGGCTGGTTCACACCACAGAGATGCAGAGAACATGTGTGGGGTTGCCTGGTGGCTTAGTGGGTAGCAGTTCTGTCTAGCAGCACCTGAGATGTTGGTTCAATTTCCCAACATGCTAATACTTGTGTTGAAGTTTATATGTTCTCCCAATGTGGGTTTCTCACCACAATCTAAAGACATGCTGGCATCTTATTTGGCTCCTGTCGAAATAGGTTCTAATGTAAGAACGTTATTTTGGACTTTATATTGGAAGCTCATTGCAGCCAGGGACTGATGTTAATGTTTATTAGCACTAATCATGCCCAGGGACTTGGACATTTCAAATTTTAGGGTTTACACTGCACAGGTACATATGCTTAGAAAACTGTTGCTTTGTTTATGTGGATGCAAATGTACTTTGGTCTTTGTCCTGTAGTTGGAGATTTGATGCACATAGCCAAAGGCTAACAGAGTTGCGAACACTATTATGTGTTCCTGCCCATCAGGTGCAATCACTTTAGACATACATGAAGAGACAGATTGAAAGATACTGGTGGGCGTGTACTTCTATTGGGTGTGTCAGTGTGCTAACGATACAACCTCTCTTATATAAAGGCCTGCAGTAGGGGGTTCGTTTGGCCTGAGAAGGTCAGGTTTTTTGCTGTGATTTGTAGGGGAGAAGGAATGATATTGGGAGATTTTATGAAATTCTTGTGCATTTTTTTCAATCAAAAGTGGTTTTATGTGGCCATGCTGTCAATGTTGTGTGTGTATTGTTCCTGTCTGATCATGCAAACATCGTTTGGAAGCATCTGCTGACCTACTTTTTTTTTATCTCGTTTAATCGTGTACACCGAAATGCAGCTTCCAGCAGAACATGGTCACCAATGTATGTATGTGTGGATTGTGGGCTGGTGGTGGGTGTTTTGAATAAGTCTTTTGTAATATTATGTGGGAATGCTTTGTAAGAATGACTGTTAAGTATGTTTCTATAATCTTGCAGATAACAATGTGATGTGTTGCCCATTATACACAGAAATTAAAGCTGTGTCCACTCTAAGGTTTTGTCTAATTTTAGATTGTAAGCTCCTATGAGCAGGGCCCTTAAAATCCCATTGCTAAATGTAGCACCATATATCCTGTCCAAAATTTTTTGAAGCTAGTAAATGAATGTAATTTTTTGTTTTTCTGTTGGTATAATAAAAGTACATTACTGAGCCTTGTTGTGGTGTTTTTTTTTTTTTCTTCTACTTTCTTCTACTTTCTTCTCTTTAGTTTGTGGGTGGTGGTTTTGGGAAAGTGCAATCTCTTATATTTTATTTCAATATGTATTTGTGCACCAAACAACTAATCTCTTTGCCCTGGATCACATTGATGCTACTTTGAAATCGGGCTACTTCACTTGAAGTAGCCCGATTTCAAAGTAGCAAGGTCAGCGTGATTTTAGGTGCTACTTGATAGACATCCGTGTGGCTTCATACACAAATGTCTATTGAAGTCGCACCAGAAATCGGCAAAAGTAGTGCAGAAACTACTTTAGCAAATTGGTGCGGTGCCACAAAAAAATTGCATCGATTGGAACAGTGCCATTGCTGCCAATAGTCATGCGATTTGATCTCTCAAATTGCATGACAAATTGCTCCAATGTAAACCTAGGCTTCTGCACACCTGCAAGTAAATGATAAAGGTAGAATCTTTATATATAACAGCTGTGGAGAATTGCAGGTAATGAATTCAGCTGGTGGATAGGCAGTGTTTGTGTCAGCTTTAGTTCACATTGGTGCGATTTGACATGTCAAAGCGGTGACAATTGCACTGTTTTAATTGGTGTGACTTTGGGGTGCAATTTGTATTGATATCCGTGCAGAAACCTGCACAGATGTCTCTGAAATTGCCCCTGCAGTCGGGACTGACATGCGGGAATGAAAGTGTGTGATTTCAGCTGAACGATTTCCTCCTGCTGCTAACCCAGGGAGACCATTTCTTATCGAACGCCTTTTAAATATCATAGGTAGAAATACAAATTTGCATATCTGCAAATAAACAAAAATAATAAAATTCTAATAGTGGTTGCGATCAAATATTTGCAGCAGCGATCAAAAGAGTGTAGTTTTGCCTTCTGACCCAGAAATAAGTCATTGTAATCACCCAGAAGTCCCTGTGCTGGTCAAGATCTCCATCTAGGTGGACATGGCGAGGTCCCTCTTTAGCAAAGAGGAGGTGCGGCTCATTTTCCGGATAAGGGTAAGATATGTACTTGTGCTTAATCAATGCGGGGTGGATTTGGTAGTTAGATTTGGTGTGGGTGGGGTTCATTGATTTGTTTGGCATCCCCACACATTTGCTTCTGGCCCATGTGCACACATCACTTCCTGCATTTGTTCTGCTGATGTAAATGCAAGTATAAATGAGAGCTCCTTTCTATTAAAATATATATGACTTGTTTCACAGTTGGGCGACTTTGGACTTCCGAGTTGCTTGACAAGTTGTACCCCCATGATTCTTAATGAGAATTAGGGATAGGCCGAACATCCCCCCTGTTCGGTTCGCAGCAGAACATGCGAACAGACAAATAAATTAAATAAATTTGTGCGAACACCATTAAAACGGCTTCCCGCCCGCCATACGCCAAATGATGTCCTCGGCTTTGAGCGGGGATATCTGAATGATGCCTGTAGCTACAGATATCGTCTTTTAGAGCCTGCAAATCTGCATACCATAAGAATGATCATAGTGGCTGTTCCACTGCTTGATCATTCTAACAGGAGGCGAGGGGACGTCCCGGTGCTTGTACCGACTTACCGCTACGATCGGTGAGTCGGTCACAGGATCTGCCAGCCCCGGATGTTTAGCATAGAGATTTCTGGTGGACCAGATGGTCGCCGGAATCTCTATGATCGTTCGGAGGCCGGGCATGATGTTATGACGTCACGCCCGGCCTCTGTATTGAAAAAAAAACGGCGCCGCTTCGGCTGGGAAGCAGAGATCGTTTTTTTTTATTTTTTTTTATTTCAGGCTTCTAAGCCTAGAGGTGAGATGTGGGGTCTTATTTACCCCACATCTCACTGTAAAGAGCACCTGTCATGCTTATTCCTATTACAAGGGATGTTTACATTCCTTGTAATAGAAACAAAAGTGATCAAAAAAATTTTTTTAGGAAAAAAAGTGTCAAGCTAAAATAAAAAATGTAAAATTAACAATAAAAAAAAAAAAACTTTTAAAGTGCCCCTGTCCCTGTGAGCTCGCATGCAGAAGCGAACGCATACATAAGTCCCGCCCACATATGAAAATGTTGTTCAAACCACATATGTGAGGTGTCGCCGCGAACGTTAGAGCGAGAGCAATAATTTTGGTCCTGGACCTCCTCTGTAGCTCAAAACATGTAACCAGTAACAATTTTTAAAACGTCGCCTAAGGGGATTTTCAAATAGCGAAGTTTGGCACCATTCCACGAGTGTGTGCAATTTTGAAGCGTGACATGTTGGGTATCTATTTACTTGGCGTAACTTCATCTTTCACATTATGCAAAAACATTGGGCTAACTTTCTTGTTTTTTTTTTTTAAAGCCCAAAACTGTTTTTTTCCCCAAAAAAACGCATTCGAAAAATTGCTGCGCAAATACCGTGCTAGATAAAAAGTTGCAATGACCGCCATTGTATTCTCTAGGGTCTCTGCTAAATTTGGGGGTTCTATGTAATTTTCTAGCCAAAAAATTATGATTTTTACATGTAAGAGAGAAATGTCAGAATTGGCCTGGTAGGCAAGTGGTTAAAGTCTATGGGATACGAACATGAATAATCAAAAGTGCTCATTTTAAAGGCTTATATGCATGGTATTGTCATAAAAAGTGTTTGGGGACCTGGGTCCTGGCCCAGAGGACATGTATCAATGCAAAAAAGTTTTAAAAATGGCTGTTTTTTCGGGAGCAGTGATTTTAATAATGCTTAAAGTGAAACAATAAAAGTGTAATATTTCTTTAAATTTCGTACCTGGGGGGTGTCTATAGTATGCCTGTAAAGGGGCGCATGTTTCCCGTGTTTAGTACAGTCTGACAGCAAAATGACATTTCAAAGGAAAAAAGTCATTTAAAACTACTCGCGGCTATACTGAATCGCCGGTGTCTTGCCGAGAAAGTTCCCTTAGCGGATAAGGTCCCCCCTGTACTGCGCAAGTGCTGCGCTTGCGCAGTACCAACGACTAGCAGCTGCCGAAAATAGCCAAAGATGAAAATCTTCAATCATCTGTACATGGCGCCTGCGCCCTGGGTCCAGGCTGAAGCCCCACCATCCAAGTGGACCTAGAGGGGAAATAAAAAAGTGCCGAGCAAAGCGAGGCCGTGCCCGAAGCGTGGCGAGCGAAGCGAGCCCGCGGGAGACCCTCTTACAGGCGCCGTGTACAGCTGATTTCTTCTCTATTTCATTTCGGCTATTTCCGCCGGCTCCTACTGCGGGGGTCCTTATCCGCCGAGAGGAACTTTCTCGGCGGAACACCGGCCCGACAATACACATAAAAGTTCATTGATAAAAACGCATTGGGAATTCCCCACAGGGGAACCCCGAACCAAAATTTAAAAAAAAATGACGTGGGGGTCCCCCTAAATTCCATACCAGGCCCTTCAGGTCTGGTATGGATATTAAGGGGAACCCCGGCCAAAATTTTAAAAAAAAAATTGGCGTGGGGTCCCCCTCAAAATCCATACCAGACCCTTCAGGTCTGGTATGGATTTTAAGGGGAACCCCGCGCCAAAATTAAAAAAAAAATGGCGTGGGGTACCCCCAAAAATCCATACCAGACCCTTATCCGAGCATGCAACCTGGCAGGCCGCAGGAAAATAGGGGGGGATGAGAGGGCCCCCCCCCTCCTGAACCATACCAGGCCACATGCCCTCAAAATTGGGAGGGTGCTTTGGGGGTAGCCCCCCAAAGCACCTTGTCCCCATGTTGATGAGGACAAGGGCCTCATCCCCACAACCCTGGCCTGGTGGTTGTGGGGGTCTGCGGGCAGGGGGCTTATCGGAATATGGAAGCCCCCTTTAACAAGGGGGCCCCCAGATCCCGGCCCTCCCCCCTGTGTGAAATGGTAAAGGGATACAAAAGTACCCCTACCATTTCACCAAAAAAATGTCAAAAATGTTAAAAATGACAAGAGACAGTTTTTGACAAATCCTTTATTTAAATGCTTCTTCTTTCTTCTATTTTCTATCTTCTTTCTTCTATCTCCCTTCGTTTTCTTCCTCCATCTTCTTGTTCTTCTGGTTCTTCTTGTTCTTCTGGTTCTTCATCCAGTCTTCTCGTCCGGCATCTTCCTCAGCGGCGCCGTCTTCACTTCATCTTCTTTCCTCGGGCCGCTCCGCATCCACGATTGGATGGGAGGCTCCCGCTGTGTGACGCTTCTCCTCTTCTGACAGTTCTTAAATAACGGAGGGCGGGTGACCCCGCCCCCCTCTGACGCACGGGGACTTCCCTGTGGCATTCCCCGTGACGTCAGAGGGGGGCGGGGTCACCCGCCCTGCGTCAGAGGGGCGGGGTCACCCGCCCTCCGTTATTTAAGAACTGTCAGAAGAGGAGAAGCGTCACACAGCAGGAGCCTCCCATCCAATCGTGGATGCCGAGCGGCCCGAGGAAAGAAGATGAAGTGAAGACGGCACCGCTGAGGAAGATGCCGGACGAGAAGACTGGATGAAGAACCAGAAGAACAAGAAGAACCAGAAGAACAAGAAGAACAAGAAGAACCAGAAGAAGAAGAAAATGGAGGAAGAAACCGAAGGAAGATAGATGAAAGAAGATAGAAAATAGAAGAAAGAAGAAGCATTTAAATAAAGGAATTGTCAAAAACTGTCTCTTGTCATTTTTAACATTTTTTACATTTTTTTGGTGAAATGGTAGGGGTACTTTTGTATCCCCTTACCATTTCACACAGGGGGGAGGGCCGGGATCTGGGGGTCCCCTTGTTAAAGGGGGCTTCCAGATTCTGATAAGCCCCCCGCCCGCAGACCCCCACAACCACCGGGCCAGGGTTGTGGGGATGAGGCCCTTGTCCTCATCAACATGGGGACAAGGTGCTTTGGGGGGCTACCCCCAAAGCACCCTCCCAATGTTGAGGGCATGTGGCCTGGTACGGTTCAGGAGGGGGGGGGCGCTCTCTCGTCCCCCCCTCTTTTCCTGCAGCCTGCCAGGTTGCGTGCTCGGATAAGGGTCTGGTATGGATTTTTGGGGGTACCCCACGCCATTTTTTTTTTATTTTGGCGCGGGGTTCCCCTTAAAATCCATACCAGACCTGAAGGGTCTGGTATAGATTTTGGGGGGGACCCCACGCCAATTTTTTTTTTAAATTTTGGCCAGGGTTCCCCTTAATATCCATACCAGACCTGAAGGGCCTGGTATGAAATTTAGGGGGACCCCCACCTCATTTTTTTTTAAATTTTGGTTCGGGGTTCCCCTTTGGGGAATTCCCATGCAGTTTTTATCAATGAACTTTTATGTGTATTGTCGAGCCGGCAATTCAGTATAGCCGCGAGTAGTTTTAAATAACTTTTTTTCCTTTCAAATGTCATTTTGCTGTCAGACTGTTCTAAACACGGGAAACATGCGCCCCTTTACAGGCATACTATAGACACCCCCCAGGTATGAAATTTAAAGGAATATTACACTTTTATTGTTTCACTCAAAGCATTATTAAAATCCCTGCTCCCGAAAAAACGGCCGTTTTAAAAATTGGCATTGATCCATGTCCCCTGGGGCAGAACCCGGGTCTCCAAACACTTTTTATGGCAAAGAACTTGCATATAAGCCTTCAGTGAGAACTTTGGATTTTGCAGGTTCGAGCCCCACTGACTTCCACTATTCCAGCATATATAATCTGACAGGCATTATTGCCGCAATAGCGCTGCTTTCCATTTGCATTAGCGCTGACTTTCTGAGAGTTGAAGTCTTCCTGGCCTTTTTTGAGAGTTATTTTTTGGTACTGCAGGAGAATTTTTTGGCGCTATAGTAAATGACCCCCATTGTGTATACTCACATATTTTGTGGCGATATCGTAATGAAACATTCCGATAAAGTTTAGTAAAAACAAGAAATATGAGCGGAACCGTGTCTCCAAAAATCTTCCCGTTTCAAATGGCTAATCTTCAGAGCATATGATGGTATCACATCAAATAGGAACTGAATGTGGCCAGGCTAACCCAGGGGAGCTGGACATCTGACAATACTGAAGCCAAAGGAAGGCGTAGCCCTGTAAGTGAGGATGATTAAAAATGATGAGGTACTACACGGCTTGCTACACAGGTCATCGGCTCTGGTTTCTCCCTGGGAACCACCACAGACAATTACAGCTCTCCAACAGGTGGTGAGATTACAGAACCGAATGCACCATGATACCATTTTATTGGATGCTTTTTTAAACTTTTTTAGTAAGTTTAATGTATTAAGGTAAGGGAGTCCTTCAGATAAATAAAAGCTTTACAGTTTTACACTAACCCTTTCTTTGCTCGAGTATTATGAAAAAACTCTCAGCTGATTGGATCCTGGTGAATCAGAGGACACAAGTGTCTGTCTTCATTTTGGCTGATCGTCTTCTGAGGGTCGGACGGATGTTCGTTTGGCAGTGATCCTAGCCACCTCACATATATAAAGAGGCTCTTATTGCTCTGGAATCTGGTGAGTACAATTGCTATAGGGAGTATAAGCACTATATGTGGTAATGGTGGAACATTGAAAAACAGCTGATGAATCACTTATGAACTGCTACATGCAAAGTTTTGTGTTGAACTTCGGTCCCATTTGGATTTACAGACTATTACTTTTTTATGCAACAATTTAAAGCTTTAGCGCTGCTTACATTTGAAGGACTATTTTTATTTTAATTTTAGTTTTGATTGCTTCCCTTTTAGAAATGTTGTTTTATACTATAGCAGCTGCTCTATTACTACATTAGTATATTTTCCTAAGTGCTGGATAAGTGATCTGAGAACTGCTGTGTTGTTAAAAATGATCTTAGTTGGACTACCTTACATTTCTTATTTTATTTGTATCTTTATTTTTTATTATTCGTTATGTGCTCATTACTTCAAATCTCAAAAGAAGAATATATGCAAAAATATTATAGGTGTATAGAAACAATATCTAAATATACAGTATCTCACAAAAGTGAGTATACCACTCACATTTTTGTAAATATTTTATTATATCTTTTAATGTGAAAACACTGAGGAAATTACACTTTGCTACAATGTAAAGTAGTGAGTGTAAAGCTTGTATAACAGTGTAAATTTGCTGTCCCCTCAAAATAACTCAACACACAGCCATTAATGTCTAAACTGGTGGCAACAAAAGTGAGTACACCCCTAAGTGAAAATGTCCAAATTGAGCCCAGTTAGCAATTTTCCCTCCCCGATGTCATGTGATATGTTAGTTTTACAAGGTCCCAGGTGTGTATGGAGAGCAGGTGTGTTAAATTTGGTGTTATCGCTCTCACTCTTTCATACTGGTCATTGAAAGTTCAACATGACACCTCATGGCAAAGAACTCTCTAAAGATCTGAAAAAAAGAATTGTTGCTCTACAAAAGATGGCCTAGGCTATAACAAGATTGCCAAGACCCTGAAACTGAGCTGCAGCATGGTGGCCAAGACCATACAGTGGTTTAACAGGACAGGTTCCACTAAGAACAGGCCTTGCCATGGTTGACCAAAGAAGGTGAGTGCACATGCTCAGCGTCATATCCAGAGGTTGTCTTTGGGAAATAGACATATAAGTGCTGCCAGCATTGCTGCAGAGGTTAAAGGGGTGGAGGGGTCATCCTATCAGTGCTCAGACCATATGCCACACAATGCATCAAATTGGACTGCATGGCTGTTGTTCCAGAAGGAAGCTTCTTCTAAAGATTATGCTCAAGAAAGTCCACAAACAGTTTGCTGAAGACAAGCAGACTAAGGACATAGATTACTGGAACCATTTCCTTATTTGGTTTAGATGGTGTCAAGCGTGTGTGGCGGCAACCAGGTGAGGAGTACAAAGACAAGTGCATCTTGCCTACAGTCAAGCATGGTGGTGGGAGTGTCATGGTCTGGGGCTGCATGAGTACTGCCAGCACTGGGGAGCTACAGTTCATTGAGGGAACCATGAATGCCAACATGTACTGTGGCATACTGAAGCAGGGCATTATCCTTCCCTTTGGAGACTGGGCTGCAGGGCAGTATTCCAATATGATAATAACCCCAAACACACCTCCAAGACGACCACTGCTTTGCTAAAGAAGCTCAGGGTAAAGGTGATGGACTGGCCAAGCAAGTCTCCAAACCTAAACCCTATTGAGCATCTGTGGGGCATCCTCAAATGGAAGATTGTGGAGCGCAAGGTCTCTAACATCCACCAGCTCCTTGATGTTGTAATGGAGGAGTGGAAGAGGACTCCAGTGGCAACCTGTGAAGCTCTGGGGAACTCCATGCCAAAGAGGGTTAAGGCAGTGCTGGAAAATAATGGTGGCCACATAAAATATTGACACTTTGGACCCAACATTTTCACTTAGGGGTGTACTAACTTTTGTTGCCAGCTGTTTAGACATTAAGGGCTGTGTAGTGAGTTATTTTGAGGGGACACCAAAATTGACACTGTTATACAAGCTGTACACTCACTACTTTACATTGTAGCATAGTGTCATTTCTTCAGTGTCGTCACATGAAAAGATATAATAAAATATTTACAAAAATGTGAAGAGGTGTACTCACTTTTGTGAGATACTGTCCTACCTGTTTGTGTGGGAACACTAAGTTTGTTGAAAAGTTAATATGACACACTATATAGTAGATGTCAACTGGAAGATAATAAATGCATAACAAACAGTCATTTATATTGATATATGTATATAGGTGTCAATTTTTATGATGATATTAGTTATACAAAGAGTACCCCTTCATGTTCTCAATATCACCAAATCTTGCACAGTACCGCATGCTCAAAGTAATGTGGCAGAATTTTATGGAGGGGTATAAAGGTAGTTGGACCATATATATAAGATAAATTGCACCGTTTAAATATGTGGCTTATCAATAGGGATGGGCTTTATGTTCGGGCACGAACTTGAGTTCGACTCGAACATTGGTTGTTTGCCCGTTCACCAAATAGCGAACAATTTGGGGTGTTTGCGGCAAATTCGAAAGCCACAGAACACCCTTTAAAAGTCTATGGGAGAAATCAAAAGTGCTAATTTTAAAGGTTAATATGCAAGGTATTGTCATAAAAAGTGTTTGGGGACCTGGGTCCTGCCCCAGGGGACATGTATCAATGCAAAAAAAAGTTTTAAGAATGGCCGTTTTTTCGGGAGCAGTGATTTTAATAATGCTTAAAGTGAAACAATAAAAGTGTAATATTCCTTTAAATTTCATACCTGGGGGGTGTCTATAGTATGCCTGTAAAGTGGCGCTTGTTTCCCGTGTTTAGAACAGTCTGACAGCAAAATGACATTTCTAAAGGAAAAAAGTCATTTAAAACTACTCGCGGCTATAATGAATTGTCGGTTCGGCAATACACATAAAAGTTCATTGATAAAAATGGCATGGGATTCCCCCACGGGGGAACCCCGAACCAAAATTTTTTAAAAAAATGGCGTGGGGGTCCCCCCAAAAATCCATACCAGACCCTTATCTGAGCACGCAACCTGCCAGGCTGCAGGAAAAGATGAGGGATGAGAGAGCGGCCCCCCTTCTGAACCCTACCAGGCCACATGCCCTCAACATTGGGAGGGTGCTTTGGGGTAGCCCCCCAAGGCACCTTGTCCTCATGTTGAAGGTGAGAAGGGCCTCATCCCCACAACCCTTGCCCGGTGGTTGTGGGGGTCTGCGGGCAGGGGGGCTTATCGGAATCTGGAAGCCCCCTTTAACAAGGGAACCCCCAGATCCTGCCCCCCCTGTGTGAATTGGTAATGGGGTAGAAATGCACCCCTACCATTTCACAAAAAAAGTGTAAAAAATGTTAAAAAAGACAATAGATGGTTTTTGACAACTCCTTTATTAATGTCTTCTTCTTTCCCTGCTTCTTCTTCTGGTCTTCCTTCGGTGTTCTTCTTCTTCCTCCATCTTGTTCTTCCCTCCCTTCTTTCTCTATCTTCCTCCGCTTCTTCCTCCAGTCTTTTCATGCGGCATCTTCCTCCGGCTCCTTCTTCTCCGCTTCGGCCTCCGATCATCCTCAATGGGAGTCTCCCACTGTGTGACGCTTCTGTTCAGGTGACAGCTGTTATATAACAGAGCCCGCTCCCCTCTGATGCACGGGGACTTCCCTATGGCTTTCCCCAGAGGGGGGTGGGGTCACCCATTTAATCCATATTCCATACGGGTATGGAGGTCACCCGTTTACTCCATAAGGTGATAAGATCAGTAGAGGTAAATAAGACCTTCTCCATATTGAAGTATTTGTTTCTGCAAACAAATTCTTCTTACTGACATGTCAATTACTTGAGTCTGTCACAAGTTGCGCCATTTGTTGCACAGATGGGAGACAGATTGCTAATGAGCGCCTATGACACTCTTTGAAAATTCCAGGGAGTTTTTTTTTTTTTAATAAACATACACGAGTATATAGTACATGTCAAAAATAAAAGGAAGAGTTAAACATTCAAGTTTCCAAAATTGTCATCTGGGCAGTCACAGGAAGGTGATTATTTATTGTTTACTTTTTCTTTCATTTCTTCACTTAGAAAGAATAGGCTCAATAAATGAATGCAGACTAGATCTGTGATTTCTGTGGTGTGACATACTGCTAAGCCGCTATCTTGCAGAGAATAGAACTGAAAATTTGACACAGGTGCAGCTTGATTAAACAAGAAGTACAGAGGCACATTATATTGCTCCAGGGTCCTAACTGCTGAGATCCCAGGAAGAGTTCAATAAAATACAGCAAAATTGTGGGATGGTAGCAAATTATACTATACGTTCTCCTTCTAAAACCCCTTTTCCTCCAGTCCTTTGAATTTCTCTTCCTCTAATCATTTACATACTGCTCTGTTGGACTAGTTATATTAAGTCGTTTTTTTGTCCTTGAAGACTGTTTAATGTGAAAGAAGGCCTAACAAGAAAGTACACTTTTTCGCTAAAGAAAAGAAAATATTTTTTATATATACAGTATATACTGTATTAATATCAGGCTTATACTACATCAGTTCTTGAAGATGTTATGTGTATATACAGTTTTAGGACATCTATTAATGGATTTGTAGTTACATAGTAGGTAAGGTTGAATAAAGACAATAGTCCATCCAGTTCAATCTGTGTAGGTTCCTAATCTCTAATGCCGTGTACACACGACCGGATTTTTCAACAGCAAAGGTCCGACGGAACAAATCCGTCGGACAATTCGATCATGTGTGGGCTTCATCGAACCTTTGCTGTCGAAAAATCAGATGGACTTTAGAAATAGAACATACCATAAATAAATAGATGCAGCACTAGCAAATAAACTAAGTGCAGGTAAACATAATTAAAAACTGTTGCAGCTGCTGCATGAAAAAGTACTAAGACTTCACATATGTTGAACAAATGAATGCAGCGCTGGCAACTAAACAACACTCAGAAAATAAATATATATCTGTGAAAAAATAAATATATAAAAGGTGGAGAATACAAATATAATCACTAGAATAATATTATATATGATCAAAAAAAGGAAAATAGCAACTGTTGCATAAAGTGCTACACTGGAACAAGTGACATAAAAATATACAATGCCAGCAACTAGAGAATAGGGATGAGCATTGAGTTTGAGTCGAACTCATGTTCGACTCGAAAATTGGCTGTTCGCCATTTCGCCGAACAGCGAACAATTTGGGGTGTTTGCGGCAAATTCGAAAGCCGCGGAACACCCTTTGAAAGTCTATGGGAGAAATCAAAAGTGCTAATTTTAAAGGCTCATATGCATGATATTGTCATAAAAATTGTTTGGGGACCTGGGTCCTGCCTCAGGGGACATGGATCAATGCAAAAAAAGATTTAAAAATGGCCGTTTTTTCGGGAGCAGTGATTTTAATAATGCTTAAAGTGAAACAATAAAAGTGTAATATTCCTTTAAATTTCATACTTGGGAGGTGTCTATAGTATGCCTGTAAAGTGGCGCATGTTTCCAGGGTTTAGATCAGTCTGACAGCAAAATGACATTTCAAAGGAAAAAAAGTCATTTAAAACTACTTGCGGCTATTAATGAATTGCCGGTCCGACAATACACATAAAAGTTCTTGGATGTATTTAGCAAGCAGAGGGCAGAGGTGTTACCCCCTCACCGGGCCTATGACTGTCCCATCGAGTTACTTCCCGGTGCTTAGATTCCTTTTGGAAGAATCTTCCCTTTAACTGAAGTGGAACAAGGGGCTTTAAAAGAATATATTGATGAGAACCCTAAAAAGGGCTTCATTCGTCCATCCACGTCTCCCACAGGTGCAGGCATCTTCTTTGTGCAGAAAAAAGATAAGACCCTCAGACCTTGTGTGGATTACCGCAAACTAAATAAGATCACTGTGAAGAATCGGTACCCTCTCCCCCTGGTGCCAGAGTTGTTCCAAAGATTGGGGACGGCCACCGTATTCACCAAACTTGACCTCCGCGGGGCCTACAATTTAGTTCGTATTAGGGACGGAGACGAATGGAAGAACGCCTTTCGTACCTGCTATGGACATTTTGAGTACCTAGTGATGCCTTTCGGCCTGTGCAATGCCCCTGCTACACTTCAGTACTTTTATCAATGATGTTTTACGTGACTTTCTAGACCTGTTTGTTATCGTCTATTTAGACGACATATTAATTTTTTCTTGTTCCCTTGAATCCCATCGCAGGCACGTCAGAAGTGTGTTGGGCCGGCTTCAACAACACGGTCTATATGCAAAGGCTGAAAAATGTGAATTTGAACAGGAAAGTATTCCATTTTTGGGGTTAGTCATTTCCAGTAAGGGCATTAAGATGGACCCTCAAAAAGTCACTGCAGTCTTAGACTGGCCAGTCCCGACAGACAAAAAAGGAATCCAGCGATTCGTTGGATTCGCTAATTTTTACCGTAAATTTATTAAAGGGTTCTCAGCCATCATTACACCCATCACACAACTAACTAAACAAGGTACAGGCTTCCATTGGTCTGCTGAAGCCCAAAAGGCTTTTGAGACTCTCAAGGGCCATTTTACTTCTGCTTCTGTGCTCCTCTCTGCCATTCATACTAGAGGTGGACGCATCTGAAATTGCAGTAGGGGCAGTGCTGTCCCAAAGACAGGGAACTAAGGCCCTGCTGCATCCTGTGGCCTTCTTCTCTTGTAAATTGTCCACAGCAGAGAGAAATTATGATGTAGGTGACAGAGAGTTGTTAGCAATCAAGTCAGCATTGGAGGAGTGGCGCTATTTGTTGGAGGGTGCCGCTCATCCAGTCTTAATTTTTACAGATCATAAGAACCTGGAGTATTTGAGATCCGCAAAAAGGTTGAAGCCACGTCAGGCCAGGTGGGCTCTCTTTTTCTCCAGGTTCTCCTTTCATGTCACCTACCGCCCTGGCTCCAAAAATAACAAACCTGACGCCCTATCCAGGATGTTTCACAAGTCCCAAGAAATTTCCCCTCCAGACACCATTCTGTCCCCTGGGAATTTTCTTTTACTTCAGGGAAACCTGCTTTCCCAGATTAAGCAGGCTTCCGCAGGATTGGGATCTTCCATTAAGGCAGAATCCAAGGATGGGTTACTGTGGCATGAGAATAGGATCTTTATACCTGAAACACTACGGGTGACAGTACTAGAGCTCTGTCACGATCAAGCATTGGTTGGGCATTTTGGCGTGGCTAAGACCACTGATCTGGTACAACGTACTTTTTGGTGGCCTCAGCTACGCGAAGATTGTAAAAAGTTTGTGGAGTCCTGTACCACCTGCATCAGGAACAAAGGTCACAGAACAAAGGCATGGGGACTACTAAAACCCTTGCCTGTCCCAGATAGACCTTGGAAAATGATCTCTATAGACTTTATTGTAAAATTACCCCCGGCTGGGGGCTTCACCTCAATCTTTGTCATAGTGGACCGGTTGTCGGAGATGGCCCATTTTGTCCCAATGAAGGGCACCCCTTCAGCTACAGAAACGGCACAGGCATTCATTAAAGAAGTCATCAGGCTCCATTGGGTACCAGTTAATATCGTTTCAGATCGGGGGGTACAGTTTACCTCCCGATTCTGGAGGTCTCTGTGTAAAACCTTGAACATTGAGCTTTAATTTTCATCTGCTTATCATCCCCAGACTAATGAGCAAACAGAAAGGACAAACCAGACCCTTGAACAATATTTGCGCTGTTTTTCTTCTTTTGCCCAAGATGATTGGATTTCTGTTCTCCCATTGGCCGAATTCGCCTATAACAATTCTATTCATTCTGCTATCAAACAAACTCTGTTTTTTGCGAATTATGGTTTCCACCCTTCATTTTTACCTAACTCTCTTCCAGAATGTACAGTACCCGCAGTCCAGGAGAAATTGGACTTCTTTACTTCCAACAACCAAGTTTTACAGGAGACCATGACCAGGACCCAGGAGTATAATAAAGCAACCTTGAATAAGAAAAGGCGAGGTGAGCTGTTACTTACACCTGGGGACCAGGTATGGTTGTCTACAATAAACCTCAGGTTGGCTTGTCCTTCAAAGAAATTGGGTCCCAAGTTTCTTGGGCCTTTTTCTGTGAAGCGGAGAATTAATGAAGTTGCATACGAACTTGAACTCCCAGGTTCACTAAAAGTGCATCCAGTTTTTCATGTATCCCTGCTCAGACCCTCTATTTCCAACCCATTTCCAGGCCAAAGTACGGATCCTCCTGATCCAATCTTGGTAGATGGGGAGGAGGAATTCGAGGTGGAGGCTATCATGGACCATAGGAAAAGAGGTAACCAGAATCAATTTTTGATAAAATGGAGGGGGTTTGGCCCAGAAGAGAATTCTTGGGAACCGGAAGATCTGTTACAATCTTTTACAAGATCCCATCCAGAGAAATTTTTTCAAAGGGGCATCCGGAGGCTGCCCCTTGGGGGGGGCAATGTCATGAAGATCCTGCCAGTAACCGGCGATCCAGGCGCACAGGAACACAGCCACGGGTCCCACTGCGCATGCGCGCGTTCAGGGGTGCTGTCACGCACGGGCATGCGCGCGCACTCCCGCTGGTGTCAGGCGGGCTATTTAAACCGGTCTGTCACACTCAATCCTCGCTGTCTGCTCTACAGCGTTCCATGTGCTTTACCTGATCTGATCTGTGTATCCTGTTATCTGACCCGGCTTCCTGTTTGACCATCCTGCTATCCACCTGCACCAGACCCTCTTGGCTTGCCTGACCATCCCTCTGTGTAATCCCTGGTACCTCTGCTGTCCGACCAATACCGACCACTGGCTTGTTGACCTTCCCGCTGTGTATACCAGCATCCAGTCTCCTACCTGCTGTTTGTTCCTGGTTCCAGTCCAGCGTTCCAGGCTCCTACCTGCTGTTTGTTCCTGGTTCCAGTCCAGCGTTCTAGGCTCCTACCTGCTGTTGTTCCTGGTTCCAGTCCAGCGTTCCAGGCTCCTACCTGCTGTTTGTTCCTGGTTCCAGTCCAGTGTTCCAGACTCCTACCTGCTGTTTGTTCCTGGTTTCAGTCCAGCGTTCCAGTCTACTACCTGCTGCTTGTTCCTGGTTCCAGTCCAGCGTTCCAGCCTACTACCTGCTGCGTGTTCCTGGTTCCAGTCCAGCGTTCCAGTCTACTACCTGCTGCTTGGTCTTGGTTCCAGTCCAGCGTTCCAGTCTACTACCTGCTGCTTGTTCCTGGTTCCAGTCCAGCGTTCCAGTCTACTACCTGCTGCTTGTTCCTGGTTCTAGCCCTGTTCTCCTGTCCGGCTTGCTTACCTGCTGGGTTCCTGGTCCTCCCCGCATTCCAGCCTCAGTCTTCAGTCTTCTCTTCAGCTTCAGGTTCCAGAGGGTGCCACCACTACTGAACTTCCAGTGACTGTTGATCCTGCCAGGCACCCATACCACTCTTCACTCCTGGCCCTCTGTCTCCATTCCAGGGGAATGGCAGTGGGAGCTGTAAGGGAGGTCTTTCTCTGCACTTCAGGCTCAAAACCTACCAGGTACGTGACAACTTTTGATTATTCATGTTTGTGTCCCATAGACTTTAACATTGTTCGCGTCTTCGATCAAATTTTTTGCCTGTTTGCAAGTTCTGGTGCGCACCATACAGACATAGCACCAGCATTAGCAATAAGTGACTGGCTAAAAAAATATGTATATGGACACAAAAAAATGTGACATAAAAACTGAGATGAATGTGCAGATTTCCTGAGAGAAATCCCGCTGGTCAGCGATGGCAGGCTTTCAGCCTTTCAGCCTATATGGAATACACTCAGTCACCTGAAATGTTGCAGTTTCTACAGGCAAATAGGATGGAAACTGGATCGTTGCCAATGAGATAAGTGCTGGAGGATAGAGGACATCATATTTCACCCAAAAAATAAAAGGAAGAAGACATGGAGAAATACCGTAGGGAAAATAATCAGGCGCGCATGGCAGCGCTACTCACGAAATAGAAGCTGCAAACAGGCATTCAGAATGCTTCCGCGATCGCCGCTGTGATAGCGTGCATTCCACAGAAGACAGGAAACCAGGTTTAGGACACTAAATATGTATAAAAATAATATACCTGGCTCCAGCTGGGTGCATGCGCTTCTTCCAAGATGGAAGGCTGCAGGGAAGGGTGGAGGGAAGGGTTGAAAGAGATTCTCTGGCTTCAGTCTGGTCATCAATAAAATGCCCAATTTTACATTCCAAAATCTTCATGGTTGCTTCTGGGAACAAAGTCTGCACAAAGTCTCTCCAGAGTTGCCTTCCTTACTGGATTGTTGTAATATAACTTGTGTTTGACCTCCCACAGATTGCTCATCTCCCTGTACTTGTCAATAAATTGAGACATGAATTCAGGGTCCTTAAACTTACTATTCATTTTTTCTGTAAGACAATACACAAGCCAAAAACACTAATGTTAGCCTAAATTCTCATAATCTTATCCCAACATAGGCCTCAATCTTTAAGCAGTATAGGCCACTGATGTTCCAAATAGTTTAAAAATTACCTTTGTTTCGGACGCTCACAACTTCTGTTCTTCTTTCATCTGTGCACGTACGGCACATGTGTGTTAGCTTTATATACACTTTGCATGCGTGAAACTCCGCCTGCGTTGCCCCCCCAACGTTCTTAATCACGAATATTCCCCACTCCTTCTCTCTATGGTGCGCAGTTAGGAGCAACATGGCGGAGACACAACAGGTGTTTGGAAATTATTCCAGTAGCGAGGAAAGCCCGGAGCCCAAAACATCCCGAACCGGGAAGAAGAGATTTAAGGCCTCCAATATGGCCTTTGAGGAAATGGTGGAGATGGTGTACATCTTGCGGAGGAATGATTATGATGAGAAGCAGGGACTGTACACCCAGCCGAATTTGCGCAAGGCCAAAATCATGTCAAATGTTGTGAAGACTCTGCAGCAGAATTTTGGGGTATGCCGCTCCAAAGACCAATTAAAGAAACGCTGGTCCGACCTTAAACTGAGGGAGCCGGATCAGTACAGAATAAAGAAAGTGCTTTAAAAAAGTAAGTACTTGTCGTGTGTTCCTATTCTGATTATTAACTTGCATGCTGCTCCATGTGCTTTTCTTTACTGTTGTACAGTTTTAAATGGCTACTTTCATGATCATGGACACAGTATTCGTTTGTAGGAAACATCGTTAGTAGGAAACATCGTTCGAAGGAAACATTGTTTGACAATATATACAATGTGTTTAGTTGATACAGGGTTTTAACTACATTTTGGTCTTGCTAATTTGTCTTATTAAAAGAAGTTTAGTGCATTGTTGTCTAGATGTCTTTGAAACTTGAATGAATTGCAAACTTGATTCAGTGGAATGTAAAGAGAGGACATTCAGAAGCTGTTTAAACATCTGGACTCGGGAGCACTAGTGTGGGACACCAGAGCACATTTTTTAGGGTAACCCACACAGTTGCTCCAGTGGATACTTGGGGTGTCTCCATCTGTGAAAATTGGCCAAAAAAGGTAAGTATTCCAGCTTGGTAAAAAAGGGAATTTTAATCATGTCTTCAACTTGGATCTCTTCCCAAAAAGACAATTGTACACCACTTCAAAGCACATGTTTCATATTCCTATTTCTGGACTCAAATATCTGTGTGCTAGGTATACCTTTGGTTTCATTCTCATGGGGGAGAAAAGACTCAGACAACAGGACCCCACGGACCCCTGACCTCGACAGCCTGAATGGCAAGTAAGCCCCAGCCCCCCAAGGATGTGGACGAAGGAGAGGTAGAGGAAGTGGGCGACATGGGCACCCCACCAGGTGAGTGTCTTACACCCTAGCTTCAGGTAATCTATGTATGCCTGCATATTTCTAAATACATATTATTTCATCAATTTTAGGTAATGTGCTGGTTGTGGAAGGGGAAGCAGCGGAACCATTTTCCACCGACAGCGCCCCCCGAGGATGTGGAGGAGGGAGAGGTGAAGGAAGTAGGCGAAATGTGCACCCCACCAGGTGAGTGTCTGACATCCCAGCTTCAGGTAATCTATGTATGCCTGCATATTTCTAAATACTTTTTTTTCATCGGTTTTAGGTGATGTGCTGGTTGTGGAAGGGGAAGCGGAGGAACCATTTTCCACCGACAGCGCACAAAGACTGATTTGCCAGATCATGGCCTGGAATGGGGAGATTGATGCCATGCACAATAGCTGGCACATCATGCAGCAGGAAATGAAGAACATGATCGATGCTTTGGGGAGAATTTAATCCCTTTTTCCCTAAAACGAAATCGATCATGTACTTCATTTCCTTTTTAGATGCCCAAATTCTGGGATTTTAAGGTTTTTAAATTTTAAAAGCCAAATTTTGAAGATGCACATGGTGTGTCAACATGTGCTATCTGCCATCAGGGGATCTCAATGTACACGTTTTGTGGGTGCAACCCCTTCCTCATAATGCTAGTAGGTGAGAGGAAGGGATTGCACCCACAAAACACGTCCATTGATCCCCCATGATGGGGGATAGCACATGTTGTTGACATTACCCATTTGGAATCCCAATTTTTCTGCATCTACAAAATTTGACATCACCCCATCTGATTTAGGGCAATATCAAGACATTTTTGACACTATGTCTGATAATGCCTTCATTTTCTAGATGTTGAACTTTGTAATTTCCAGAGTTGTGTGTATGTTATGTTTTAGAACATGCTTGTTTGTAAAAAAAAAAAAAAAATGTTTTTTTTTTTTTAAAAAAGTTTAAAAAAAAAATTTAAAAAAAGTTTAAAAAAAAAAATATATTGTTAAAAAAAGAAATATATATTTTAAAAAAATATATAAACACACATGTGAATGTGCACAGATTAAAAAGTTTGCTAATCAACAATGTGTGGCTTCTGCTTTCAATGCTCAATACCAGTTTTGTAAGTAATTTTGTGTTTACAGTGACAATGGGGCTTATTTACTAAAGGAAAATCCACTTGGCACTACAAGTGCACTAGGAGAACCTAGGAGACAGCCAAAAAGAAAAGCAAGCAATAAATACATTTCGAGATTTTATCTGATCATTATTTTTTTATTAATAAAAATCAGACATTGTCTGGCATTGCAATGGCCCCCCTACCCGTAAAATAATTAACGTATTTCTCCCTAACTTCACAGGTGCTTTGGGGGGCCAAGCCAGTATGGCCAGTATTCAGGCCCGTCAGAGGATTGTCTGTAATTTCTTGAATTTTTTTTTTAAAATTGTGTAGGATGCAGCATGCTAGGACAATATGATTAAGTTTGTAGTCTGCCATGACGGAACCGGCTGGCCATTATCCCGAAGGCATTCTCCACAACTCTTCTTGCTCTGGCCAGCTGGTAGTTAAAAACCCTCCTCTCTGGGGTGAGAGTCCTTTGGGGGAATGGCCTCATCAGGTGCTCGCCCAGACTAAAGGCTTCATCTGCAATGAAGACAAAGGGGAGTCCTTCCACGTTATCCGCATCAGGTGGCAATCCCAGGCCACCACTCTGGAGATGCTGGTAGAACTCTGTCTGGGAGAAGACTCCTCCATCCGAAATCCGGCCATTCTTCCCCACGCCCACATACAGAAATTCATATTGTACCGACACCACCGCCATTAACACAATACTATGAAACCCCTTATGATTAAAATAGTATGACCCCGAATGGGCTGGTGGCACAATGTGGACGTGCTTCCCATCTATAGCCCCTCAACAGTTGGGAAAGTCCCAACGGGTGACAAAATGGGATGCCACAGTCTGCCATACCTGTGGCGTTGAAGGAAACTGAGAAGTGAAAGAAGAAAAAAAAATATAAATACTTTTGCACATAACATTGCAAGCAGATTACACAAAAAACATTCTTGCCCAACATCAGTATAACATTTATTTTAATTATTTTTTAAAGAATAAAATATAGGGCCCACTTATCAGATTCCTCACCCCCTCTGATGGCCCATTGATAAAATTTAAGGGGGGGTGGCTTATAAATTAATTTAAGGGCACACATACCATTTGGACACATTTTAGGGGGCTTATAAATTAATTTAAGGACACACATACCATTTGTACACATTTTAAGGGGGGGGGCTTATAAATGAATTTAAGGACACACCATTTGGACACATTTTAAGGGGGGTGCCTATACATTAATTTAAGGACACACAGATCATTTGAAAACATTTCAAGGGGGTGTTTAGGGTAAAGCACTACAATGGAGCTGACAAAATACATTGTTAAGTGACTAGACTAGGTGGATATGGGCCCAGCATAGCATGCTGGGGAGGTTAGTGAAGGCAAATATGCATGAAGGACAAAAAAGGAGCATTAAAGATTACAGCATGCATGAGGACAAAGGGGACATTCACAGCATATTGCAATCATTGTAATTAGGGACTGAGGAAAGAAATACAATACATTAGCAAATATTAAATACAATAAAATGTGATGTTAAAGGATTAATCTTACCTTAATATAGTCCTTCTGCAGGACCTGAATTATAGCAGAACAGGTTTCTAGGATAATGATCCCCAGAGCCGGGGGGAGATGCCTGTCGAGAACTTAAGGTCCTGCAGGCCTCTCCCAGTCGCCAAGTACCGCAACGTGGCGACTAGCCTCTGCTTCGGAGTGATGGCTTGCCTCATGCAGGTATCCTGCCTGCTGATTTAAGGGGTCAGCAAATCCAACAAATAGTGAAAAATGGGGTCTGTCATCCTGAGAAAGTTCCTGAAATCGTCAAGATTATTCTCACGGATCTCACGAAGCAAAGGCATGTGAGAGAATTGGTCACGCTGGAGCAACCAATTCTTGGTCCATGAACTCCTCCCCACCCTGTTTATGGACTGGGCTTGGGTTGAAGAATTAACTACAACACCAAGCCCAAGCAAAACACAAACTCTACAATGAGTACGTACACGCAGCATGGCTTCAAAACGGTCGGCTAGTCAGAACGAACGTAAACAGAACGCACTGCAGAACAGCAAGGCCTGTGAAGAGCGAGCTTAAAATCAGCAATGAGCGGACAGGAACGCACTGAATTAACAAATGCGAACTCACTACACGCACTGAAAAGCAAATACAAACCCCACAAGCACAAACCGAACAACAGTTAAACGATCTGAAAAAACACGAGTCTGAAAAGCGCAAATCGTCTCTCATCAAACTTCTACTAACATGAGATAAACATGAGATTAGCAGAAGGAGACCAAAGGGTGGCGCACTTGCTATTGCACTTCCATTTTATAGTCCCGTCGTACCTAGTGTACGCCACCACGTTCTAGACGGTCAGACTTTAGTGTGATTGTGTGTAGGCAAGTCAGTTTCAGCGGAACTCCGTCAAAAAGTCCTTCGGAGTTGAGTCCGTCGAAAAGTCCGCTCGTGTGTACACGGCATAAAAGCTGAGCTTCAACTTCATCTTCAGCATTGCCAAATTGTACAGGCTCCTCTACTGCCTCCTTTTTTTTGCCTCATTTTCTGGCTGGTGGACATTGAGAATCATCCAGCCCTTACTGTCCTTGCCCCCCCTTGCATTAATTGGATTTAGTTATTTTCATCATGGAAGCAAAACATTACATATGGGCTTTTAGCTAACGCAGTCTGCATGCAAATGTAGCCTGTCTAATCCAGACAGACATCCATCAAAGTTTTGATATTTGCAGAACTCCTCTCAAGAGTCAGGCCACTGCCTACATCAGGTTTGAGGGCTCTTGAGAGGAGTGTGATGATAGTAAGGTTTGACAAACTCCAAATTGTGTGGGGAGAATAGGAAAGTGGTGCTGAACACAATGTCACCCTAAATACCCCCAAAATTCAAAGGTCAGTAACAAAATGATCAAAATCTCTTGTCTGTGCTTTAGCAGCCATGGAAGTCAGCACATTTAACAAAAGTCAACCTAAAAGAATACAGAGGCATCATAAACCTTAACTATCACCAGTTTTTTTATAGTTAAAAGTAATTCTATGCAATAAGGTAAAAAACCTTCTCCATGCAGCCCTCCAGTTCCCCTAAATACTTACTTGAAATCCAATATAAAATACACATACAGTATAAGTATACTTTGATATGTCTTATATGATAAGTATGATAACATTTGACCCAGTGTGATGCTGTGACACCCCACCTTATTGGTGGTGGAGTTATAGGGAGCCTTTTGCATTTTTTAGGCGGCAAATACCAGCCTTCCGCTCTGAGGAAGGGCAGGCAAATGTGTCAGCTTGCCGACATCGTCATCAAAAGTCTGGTCACCCATTGCCACACTGGCTGTCTATCAGAAATTGTTGTAATGCATGTTTCTTCTGCCCTTGTGAGTATTCATTTGGCTACTTGGTTTTTCCTTTTATAATAAATCTTGGGTAATACACTAAGCGTTTGTGCCCCCTGTGTGTCCTTTTGCAGTGTTTGGTTGGATTCCCCAACCATTTTGAGGAAGGCTGCACCGCTGAAGCATTGTTTCAGAGGAAATATAGACCACACACATTGCGCTGGTCTGGTGACTACCCTTTTGAGCGTTGAAGTAGTTGGTAGTTCTTTAGCATACCCTGTCAGTCTGTTAAAAAAAAAAAAAAATATATATATATATATATATAGTGAAAATGTCCAAATTGGGCCCAAAGTGTCAATATTTTGTGTGGCCACCATTTTACAGGTTGCTACTGGAGTCCTCTTCCACTCCTCAGACGACATCACAGAGCTGGTGGATGTTAGAGACCTTGTGCTCCTCCACCTTCTATTTGAGGATGCCCCACAGATGCTCAATAGGGTTTAGGTCTGGAGACATGCTTGGCTAGTCCATCACCTTTACCCTCATCTTCTTTAGCAAGGCAGTGGTCGTCTTGGAGGTGTGTCTTGGAGGTGTGTTTAGTGTGTTAGCAAGGCAGTGGTCGCCTTGGAGGGTTGTTATTATGTTGGAATACTGCCCTGCGGCCCAGTCTCCAAAGGGAGGGGATCATGCTCTGCTTCAGTATTTCACAGTACATGTTGGCATTTATGGTTCCTTCAATGAACTGTAGCTCCCCAGTGCCAACAGCACTCATGCAGCCCCAGATCATGACACTCCCACCACCATGCTTGACTGTAGGCAAGACACACTTGTCTTTGTGGTCCCCACATGGTTGATGCCACACATGCTTGACACCATCTGAACCAAATAAGTTTATCTTGGTCTCATCAGACCACAGGACATGGTTCCAGTAATCAATCTCCTTAGTCTGCTTGTCTTCAGCAAACTGTTTGCGGGCTTTCTTGTGCATCATGACAGCCATGCAGACCAATTTGATGCAGCGTACGGCGTATGGTCTGAGCACTGACAGGCTGACCCCCCCACCCCTTCAACCTCTGCAGCAATGCTGGCAGCACTTATAAGTCAATTTCCCAAAGACAACCTCTGGATATGACGCTGAGCACTTGCACTCAACTTCTCTGGTCGACCATAGCGAGGCCTGTTCTGAGCGTAACCTGTCCTGTTAAACCACTGTATTGTCTTGGCCACTGTGCTGCAGCTAAGTTTCAAGGTCTTGGCAATCTTGTTATAGCCTAGGCCATCTTTATGTAGAGCAACAATTATTTTTTTCAGATCCTCAGAGAGTTCTTTGCCATGAGGTGCCATGTTAAACTTTCAGTGACCAGTATGGGAGAGTGAGAGCAATAACACCAAATTTAACACACCGGCTCCCCATCACACCTGAGACCTTGTAACACTAATGAGTCACATGACACCGGGGAGGGAAAATGGCTGATTGGGCCCAATTTGGACATTTTTACTTAGGGGTGTACCCACTTTTGTTGCAAGCTGTTTAGGCATTAATGGCTGTGTGTTGAGTTATTTTGAGGGGACACCCAATTTACACTGTTATACAAGCTGTACACTCACTACTTTATATTGTAGCAAAGTGTCATTTCTTCAGTGTTGTCACATGAAAAGATATAATAACATATTTACAAAAAATATATATATATATATATCCTTGCATCCTTGCAGTTTCCTGTATTGGATTGATTGTAGTTTATTTAACTCTCTGGTGGCCCATGTCTGCTGCCTATACTGTAATCGCCACCAGTCTCTTCTGTATTATTCTGGATTCAACGCTTCTAGGAGTATCAGCTGTCTATAATAATCAACACACTGTGGTGTCATGATCTGACCCCTACATCATTGCTCTCACCAGTTAGTGAGGATTGGAAGATTGAAATCATAATGTGTGTTGGGGACACAGGCAGGCATCCAACACTCCCTGAAGTTTTGAATACTGAAGAATCTGATAGAGATTAAAACTAAGTCAAGGTACTCAGAATGGTCAGGGGTGGGTAGTGGGGTTCCCCAGGGTTCTGTGCTGGGACCAATCCTATTTAATTTGTTCATAAACGACCTGGAGGATGGGATAAACAGTTCAATCTCTGTATTTGCAGACAATACTAAGCTAAGCAGGGCAATAACTTCTCCGCAGGATGTGGAAATCTTGCAAAAAGACCTGAACAAATTAATGGGGTGGGCGACTACATGGCAAATGAGGTTCAATGTAGAAAAATGCAAAATAATGCATTTGGGTGGCAAAAATATGAATGCAATCTATACACTGGGGGGAGAACCTCTGGGGGAATCTAGGATGGAAAAGGACCTGGGGGTCCTAGTAGATGATAGGCTCAGCAATGGCATGCAATGCCAAGCTGCTGCTAATAAAGCAAACAGAATATTGGCATGCATTAAAAGGGGGATCAACTCCAGAGATAAAACGATAATTCTCCCGCTCTACAAGTCTCTGGTCCGGCCGCACCTGGAGTATGCTGTCCAGTTCTGGGCACCAGTCCTCAGGAGGGATGTACTTGAAATGGAGCGAGTACAAAGAAGGGCAACAAAGCTAATAAAGGGTCTGGAGGATCTTAGTTATGAGGAAAGGTTGCGAGCACTGAACTTATTCTCTCTGGAGAAGAGACGCTTGAGAGGGGATATGATTTCAATTTACAAATACTGTACTGGTGACCCCACAATAGGGATAAAACTTTTTCGCAGAAGAGAGCTTAATAAGACTCGTGGCCACTCATTACAATTAGAAGAAAAGAGGTTTAACCTTAACCACTTCAGCCCCGGAAGGTTTTACCCCCTTCCTGACCAGAGCACTTTTTACAATTCGGCACTGCGTCGCTTTAACTGCTAATTGCGCGGTCATGCAATGCTGTACCCAAACGAAATTTGCGTCCTTTTCTTCCCACAAATAGAGCTTTCTTTTGATGGTATTTGATCACCTCTGCCGTTTTTATTTTTTGCGCTATACACGGAAAAAGACCGAAAATTTTGAAAAAAAATGATATTTTCTACTTTTTGTTCTAAAAAAAATCCAATAAACTCAATTTTAGTCATACATTTAGGCCAAAATGTATTCGGCCACATGTCTTTGGTAAAAAAAATGTCAATAAGTGTATATTTATTGGTTTGCGCAAAAGTTATAGCGTCTACAAACTAGGGTACATTTTCTGGAATTTACACAGCCTTTAATTTATGACTGCCTATGTCGTTTCTTGAGGTGCTAAAATGGCAGGGCAGTACAAAACCCCCACAAATGACCCCATTTTGGAAAGTAGACACCCCAAGGAATTTGCTGAGAGGCATGTTGAGCCCATTGAATATTCATTTTTTTTGTCCCAAGTGATTGAATAATGACAAAAAAAAAAAAAAAAATTACAAAAAGTTGTCACTAAATGATATATTGCTCACACAGGCCATGGGCATATGTGGAATTGCACCCCAAAATACATTTAGCTGCTTCTCCTGAGTACGGGGATACCACATGTGTGGGACTTTTTGGGAGCCTAGCCGCGTACGGGGCCCCGAAAACCAAGCAACGCCTTCAGGATTTCTAAGGGCGTACATTTTTGATTTTACTCCTCACTACCTATCACAGTTTTGAAGGCCATAAAATGCCCAGATGACATAAAACCCCCCCAAATGACCCCATTTTGGAAAGTAGACACCCCAAGCTATTTGCTTTGAGGCATGTTGAGTCCATGGAATGTTTTATATTTTGACACAAGTTGCGGGAAAGTGACAAATTTTTTTTTTTTTTTTTTTTTTTTTGCACAAAGTTGTCACTAAATGATATATTGCTCACACAGGCCATGGGCATATGTGGAATTGCACCCCAAAATACATTTAGCTGCTTCTCCTGAGTACGGGGATACCACATGTGTGGGACTTTTTAGGAGCCTAGCCGCGTACGGGACCCCGAAAACCAAGCACCGCCTTCAGGATTTCTAAGGGCGTACATTTTTGATTTTACTCCTCACTGCCTATCACAGTTTCGGAGGCCATGGAATGCCCAGGTGGCACAAACCCCCCCCAAATGACCCCATTTTGGAAAGTAGACACCCCAAGCTATTTGCTGAGAGGCATGGTGAGTATTTTGCAGCTCTCATTTGTTTTTGAAAATAAAGAAAGACGAGAAAAAAAATTTTTTTTTTTCTTTTTTCAATTTTCAAAACTTTGTGACAAAAAGTGAAGTCTGCAAAATACTCACTATACCTCTCATCAAATAGCTTGGGGTGTCTACTTTCCAAAATGGGGTCATCTGGGGGGGTTTTGTGCCACCTGGGCATTCCATGGCCTCCGAAACTGTGATAGGCAGTGAAGAGTGAAATCAAAAATTTACGGCCTTAGAAAGCCTAAAGGCGGTGCTTGGTTTTCGGGGTCCCGTACGCGGCTAGGCTCCCAAAAAGTCCCACACATGTGGTATCCCCGTACTCAGGAGAAGCAACAGAATGTATTTTGGGGTGTAATTTCACATATTCCCATGGCATGTTTGAGCAATATATCATTTAGTGACAACTTTGCGCAAAAAAAAATAAAAAAAATAAAAAATTGTCTCTTTCCCGCAACTTTTGTCACAATATAAACTATTCCATGGACTCAACATGACTCTCAGCAAATAGCTTGGGGTGTCTACTTTCCAAAATGGGGTCATTTGGGGGGGTTTTGAACTGTCCTGGCATTTTATGCACAACATCTAGAAGCTTATGTCACACATCACCCACTCTTCTAACCACTTGAAGACAAAGCCCTTTCTGACACTTATTGTTTACATAAAAAAATAATTTTTTTTTGCAAGAAAATTACTTTGAACCCCCAAACATTATATATTTTTTTTAAAGCAAATGCCCTACAGATTAAAATGGTGGGTGTTTCATTTTTTTTTTTCACACAGTATTTGCGCAGAGATTTTTCAAACGCATTTTTTGGGGAAAAAACACACTTTTTTACATTTTAATGCACTAAAACACACTATATTGCCCAAATGTTTGATGAAATAAAAAAGATGATCTTAGGCCGAGTACATGGATACCAAACATGACATGCTTTAAAATTGCGCACAAACGTGCAGTGGCGACAAACTAAATACATTTTTAAAAGCCTTTAAAAGCCTTTACAGGTTACCACTTTAGATTTACAGAGGAGGTCTACTGCTAAACTTACTGCCCTCGATCTGACCTTCGCGGCGATACCTCACATGCATGGTGCAATTGCTGTTTACATTTGACGCCAGACCAACGCTTGCGTTCACCTTAGCGCGAGAGCAGGGGGGACAGGGGTGCTTTTTTTTTTTTTTTTTTTTTTCTTTATTATTATTATTTTTTTATCTTATTTTTAAACTGTTCCTTTCATTTTTTTTTTTTTTAAATCATTTTTATTGTTATCTCAGGGAATGTAAATATCCCCTATGATAGCAATAGGTAGTGACAGGTACTCTTTTTTGCAAAAATTGGGGTCTATTAGACCCTAGATTTCTCCTCTGCCCTCAAAGCATCTGATCACACCAAGATCGGTGTGATAAAATGCTTTCCCAATTTCCCAATGGTGCTGTTTACATCCGGCGAAATCTACGTCATAAAATGCTCGTAGCTTCCGGTTTCTTAGGTCATAGAGATGTTTGGAGCCACTCTGGTCTCTGATCAGCTCTATGGTCAGCTGGCTGAATCACCGGCTGCATTTTCAGGTTCCCTGTTGAGACAGGAGAGCCAGAGAAAAACACGGAAGATGTTGGGGGGGGGGGCATTCCCTCCCACTGCTTGTAAAAGCAGTCTAGAGGCTAATTAGCCACTAGGATTGCTTTTACATGAAAGCCGACCGCTGGCTGAAAAGAATGATACCAAGATGATACCTAAACCTGCAGGCATCATTCTGGTATAACCACTCAAAGTCGTGAATGGCATACCTGAAGACAAAAAAATGGTTAACAATAAAGCACAGTAAACGGTAAAGTATAAATAATTACATACCTGAAAAGCAAACGTGATAAAACATAACAACAATAAAACATTGCAGAATAGAATACAGTAAAAAAGAGCAGAACAATAGAGAGAGAATAGAGAGAGAGAGAACAATAAAACGACAACTATTTTTATTTTATATTTTTGTTTGTGTTTTTTTTTTTTTTTTTTTTACACTTTTTTTTGTAACTAACTTTTATAACTGTAACCGGTTCCAGGTTCGGGTCTCTCAAAATGCGATGGCATCTCGGGAGACCCTGTGAAAGTGTGCCTAGTCTGTGCAATGCTGTACCCTACGCTAATAGTCAACTAGTGCATGGTAGCGTTCAAAACATTCACCAATGCAAAGACCAGGATTGTCAGGACAGGAGGGACAATAATAGCGGGTGTCACGCCTATATCCGCGCTTGCTGCAGACACAACATCTTTTTTGGGGGGTTCGTTGGGTAGGGGTACTCAGGAGGACATAAAAATGCCTCTCATGCAGCCGACTGCATTTGGTTGGGGATGTGAATGGGGGAAGTACGGGCGCTGCAGAAGCGGTGGGTTCCCAATTAGGATTGGCGAATGCAGCAGGAAGGGCATTATGGGCACGATGGGCCTGTGTTTGTCTTTTTGGTGGCAGCGGGACACTACTTGTGCTTGCCACCTCACCAGCTTGAACTGCACTTATGGGACTCGCCACGTCACCAAGTGTTACTGCAGTGCTGGTTTGACTACGACCGGGGTGTACTAGGCCGCTGGCGCTTGCCAGTTCACCAAAATGCTACAAAAAAAACTGTTAGCGATCACAGGGATCAGGCCTGACTCTGCGAACGCTGCAGTTATGCGTTTAGAGTTTTGTAAGTGACAGTGATCGATCGATACTGCACTTGGGTGGGCTGGGCCGGGCCGGGCGGAGGGGCAAAACGCAGGTGCTAGCAGGTATCTGGGCTGATCCCGCTAACACTGCATTTTTGGGAACCCTAAACTGCTGGGGACGCTAGTATAGATCTGATCGGACCAGATATTGATCCGTACAGATACTATACCACTAAGGGAGGCGTATGCTGCGTGCGTGGGTGTTAGCGGTACTGGCGCTAACCTGACGCTGCCTGGGGCTGGTGCTTGCCAGTTCACCAAAACGCTACCAAAAAAACTGTTAGCGATCGCAGGGATCAGGCCTGACTCTGCGAACGCTGCAGTTATGCGTTTAGTGTTTTGTAAGTGACAGTGATCGATCGATACTGCACTTGGGTGGGCTGGGCCGGGCGGAGGGGCAAAACGCAGGTGCTAGCAGGTATCTGGGCTGATTCCGCTAACACTGCGTTTTTGGGAACCCTAAACTGCTGGGGACGCTAATATAGATTTGATCGGATCAGATATTGATCCGATCAGATACTATACCACTAAGGGAGGTATACGGTGCGTGCGTGGGTGTTAGCGGTACTGGCGCTAACCTGACGCTGCCTGGGGCTGGTGCTTGCCAGTTCACCAAAACGCTACCAAAAAAACTGTTAGCGATCGCAGGGATCAGGCCTGACTCTGCAAACGCTGCAGTTATGCGTTTAGTGTTTTGTAAGTGACAGTGATCGATCGATACTGCACTTGGGTGGGCTGGGCTGGGCTGGGCGGAGGGGCAAAACGCAGGTGCTAGCGGGTATCTGGGCTGATCCCGCTAACACTGCGTTTTCGGGAACCCTAAACTGCTGGGGACGCTAGTATAGATTTGATCGGATCAGATATTGATCCGATCAGATACTATACCACTAAGGGAGGTGTATGCTGCGTGCGTGGGTGTTCGCGGTACTGGCGCTAATCTGACGCTGCCTGGGGCGACGCATATCACCGCCGGGCGATCAGGGGGCTAAACCTTTATTCGGTAATAAACGGCGGGTGCCCTGACACTATAAAAAATAAACGAACTAACCAGCGTCACCCGTAACAGTTATACAGTGATCAGTGGTGAAAGGGTTAACTAGGGGGCAATCAAGGGGTTAAAACATTTATTAGATAGTATATGGGGGTCCCTGACGCTATAAAACACTGACGGCGAACCTAAATATTTACGTTCCTAACTAGCGTCACCAGCGACACTAATACAGCGATCAGAAAAATGATCACTTAGCGACACTGGTGAGGGGGGGTGATCAAGGGGTTAAAACTTTATTAGGGGGGGTTAGGGGGGTATCCTAGACCTAAAGGGGGCCTAACACTAACTGCCCTAACACTAACTGTCACAAACTGACACTATGCAGTAATCAGAAAAAAAAAAAAAAATACTGCTAATGTCAGTTTGTGACAGGGGGGGGGGGGTGATTGGGGGGGGATCGGGGGGCGATCGGGGGGGGATCGGGGGTGTAAGGTATGCCTGGCATGTTCTACTGTGTGTGTGTGTGTGTTGTGCACTCACTTGTCTTCTCTCCTCGGCGCTGGAACGGAAACTGCCAGACCGAGGAGAGATGACATCACATCCTCTGCCTGTGTGAAACGACACACAGGCAGAGGAGGATTCCCATTGGCTGGGAGCGATCGCGAGGGGGGGGCCACGATCGGATGGTCTCCCCCTCGCCTCCCGACGCTCCCAGTCAGATGCCGACCGCCGATGGCACCGGGGGGGGTCCGATCGGACCCCCCGCCCGCGGGAGGCAGATCACGTACGGGTACGTGATTCTGCCTGCCCGTGCCATTCTGCCGCAGTAGATATGCGGTAGGCGGTCGGCAAGTGGTTAAACTACATAGAGGGTTCTTTACTGTAAGAGCGGCAAGGATGTGGAATTCCCTTCCACAGGCGGTGGTCTCAGCGGGGAGCATTGATAGCTTCAAGAAACTATTAGATAATCACCTGAATGACCGCAACATACAGGGATATACAATGTAATACTAACACATAATCACACACATAGGTTGGACTTGATGGACTTGCGTCTTTTTTCAACCTCACCTACTATGTAACTATGTAACTATGTAACTATGTATGAGACATGGCTTCTAGAGGGGTGACCTCTTACATTGCAGGGAGCTGCCATTTGGTATTTTTTTACAGATTGACAGGGTTGCTGTAAGTATTTATTGGGTAATAATACAATTACATCATAATGCAAAACATATGCTATTTACAAGGAAATAACAAAACAGAATTGGAAAACAAGGAAAGACAGTGCTTACACAAAATAATAAGAGAAAATAATGTAATGTAATGTAATGGGGTGGGAATCACTTTTTTAAAACAATTTATTTATATATGAGGAAGTGTCTAAGTATAATAATTAAATTTAAAAAAATGTCTTTGGATAATAGTATCCCTTTTTTATTATGAGCTTGTTTTCTTTACACTTCCAGCAAACCGAATAAATGTGAGAATCTTGCTAATGTAAAGCAAGAGGTAGTTAATACCACATAGATATTAATAAGCAATACTGTACTTCCTAAAATTGATTTTTGAAAGTAGCTAGTATAAGCTCATGAAATTGGTTTGATATAAACCTTCTATAATGTCCTGTCCTATATAGAAGATGTGGGAGATGGCAGGTGAGCAGTAGGAGAGTATAGGAAAGGGGGCAGTAATTTGACTCTGTCTCTTGCTTAAACATTTGAAAAAAGGTAAACTACAAAAATCTGTAAAATAAGGATGGAGTAACTGGTAATATCACAAATATACTACAGTTTGCGGTATTGCACTGCTGTCTTTTCAAACATTCATTTTGTTTTCTCAATATTCCATTGATTTCATCAGATTAATTCCTTTTGAAACTGCCTGCATCTACACTAACATCAGCCTTAGAACATAATGGCAAAGAGGATGAGATCTTGATGAGCAATTGAAGTATACACAGATCACAATGGGAATGGAGGTGATCCTAGATGGGTATTAATCCTAGGCTTGAAATTTTGCATACCTGGATCACCTCTGTGTGACAGCAGTTCCGGTTTGATTTAGAATGGTCTAGGAAGAATTTCTTATTACCTAAAGTATATTGCACTATAATGTTCCTAGTAGATGTACTATATGTCAACAAATGGGATGGTGGAATTCTTTTTATTTTGATGTACTTAGCTCTTCATCGCTTATTCTCAATAAAAAAGAAATAAATATAGGAGTTCTCAGCATAAGTACTCCCCTTTTTAAAAGTAAGGTTTTAATCAATATCTCAATGAGAGAACAATTTCCAAAATGTTATAGAACACTTGTTTAGCTCATTACATAAAAGTAAGGCTAATAATATAATGTATTACTTATTACTGATTACGAAATCTTTAGTTTTATTAAAATTAGTTGATGCAAAAATAAATAAACACCACAACAAAAATTACTACATCTAGTATTTTGTATGACTTCCATGATTTGTAAGGACAGCATCAAGTCTTCTAGGCATGAAATGAACAAGTTGGCAACATATTGCAACATCTATCTTTTTTCATTCTTCAAGAATGACCTCTTTTAGAGCCTGGATGCTGGATGAAGAGTGATGCTCAACTTGTCTCTTCAGAGTTCCCCATAGGTGTTCAATTGGGTTTAGATCAGGAGACATGGCCACTGAATCACTTTCATCCTGTTCCTTGTTCAGAATTGCAACAGTGGCCTTAGATGTGTGTTTTGGATCATTGTCATTTTGGAAAAGTGTACGATGACCAAGGGTTAGCAAGTGATGGTAGCATCTTCTCTCAATATAGAGCAGTACATCTGTGAATTTGTGATACCATCAATGAAGTACAGCTCCCGACACCAGCAGCACTCATGCAGCCTCACAGATGGACACTGTCACCACCATGTTTTACTGTGGGCACCATGCATTTTTCTTTGTAATCCTCATCTTTGCAATGCCATGGAGTTTTGAAGCCATCAGGTCCCAAAACATTTATCTTGGTTTCATCACTCCAGAGTACCAGTAGTCTTCTTCTTTTTCAACATGGGCCCTGGAAAATTCTAGGTGGACTATTTGTGCATGGGTTTTAGGAGAGGCTTCCTTTGTGGGCGATACCCATGCATGCCATTCCTCTGAAGTGTATGCCGTATTGTGTCATGGGAAACAATCAACCCAGTTTGGCTTTCTACTTCTTTAGCTAACTGTAGTGAACTTGCATGGCGATTTTCAACCCTTCTCATCAGAAAATGCCTCTTTCGAGATGTTAACTTCCATGGATGGCCTGGACATCTCTGTGAGATGGTTGCAGTTCCATCTTTCTTAATTTTTTGTATTACTTTGCTACAGTATTATGACATGACATGATAAGTAAAGCTTTGCTGATCTTCTTGTAGCCTTCACCTTTCTTGTGTAAAGAAATTATTTTCTTTCTCAGGCCTTATGACATTTCTCTTCCATGTGGTGCCATTGCTGACAGCATGACATAAGAAGGATTTTTCTTTGTTAAGTAATTCCCCTTTATAATCAACTGTCTGCTAGACATCTGTTTAATGAATAATTAGACTCACCTGTAGTTGAATTCTTGTTAATTAGGAGTTTGTTGTCAAACATTTAGCTTTGCTCCTAATACTTTCATTGATGTGTATTCATTTTTGCAACATGGTCTTGAATTAATTTGTTAGGAAAAATATTTTTTTTGTGTGTGCAAGCTAACACATCTTGGTTGCGATGGGGTGTACTCATTTATGCTGAGCACTGTATATATATACACATATATATATATGTATATATATACACATATATATACTATATTCACTATATTACCAAAAGTATTGGAATGCCTGCCTTTACACACACATGAACTTTAATGATGTCCCAGTCTTATGCCCCGTACACACGGTCGGACATTGATCGGACATTCCGACAACAAAATCCTAGGATTTTTTCCAACGGATGTTGGCTCAAACTTGTTTTGCGTACACACGGTCGCACAAAGTTGCCGGAATTTCCGATCGCCAACAACGCGGTGACGTCAACCATGTACGACGAGACTAGAAAAGGCCAGTTCAGAACCAAGTGCGGCACCCTTTGGGCTCCTTTTGCTAATCTCGTGTTAGTAAAAGTTTGGTGAGAGACGATTCGCGCTTTTTCAGACTCATGGCTTTCAGATCGTTTTCTGCAGTTCAGTTTGCGCTTGTGGGTTTGTATCTGCTCTTCAGTGCGTGCAGTTAGTTCATATCTGAGTTTTCTGTGCGATCTTGTCCGCTCGTTGCTGTTTTTCAGGTCGCTCTTCACAGGCCTTGCTGTTCTTCAGTGCGTTCTGTTACTACGCTCTGAGCAGCCGACCGTTTTCTAGCCATGTTGCGTATACGTACTTCGTACTTCGTTCGTGCTGTGCGGGGGCTTGGTGTTGGGGTCCTGACCTTGACACAAGTCCAGTCCATGAACAGGGTGGGGTGGAGTTCATGGACCAAGAATTGGTTGCTTCAGCGTGACTAGTTCTCTCATATGCCTTTGATCCGTGAGAATAATCCTGATGATTTCAGGAACTTTCTCAGGATGACGGACCCCGTATTTCACCATTTGTTGGCTTCGCTGACCCCCTATATCAGCAGGCAGGATACCTGCATGAGGCAAGCCATCACTCCGGAGCAGAGGCTAGTCGCTACCCTGTGGTACTTGGTGACAGGGAGAAGCCTGCAGGACTTGAAGTTCTCGACAGGCATCTCCCCCAGGCTCTGGGGATCATTATCCCAGAGACCTGTTCTGCCATCATCCAGGTCCTGCAGAAGGAGTATATTAAGGTAAGATTTTTATCCTTTTATACATTTTATTGTATTGGATGTTTGCTAATATATTGTATTTCTTTCCTCATTCCCTAATTACCATGATTGTAATATGCTGTGAATGTCCCCTTTCTCCTCATGCATGCTTGAATTTTATGGGTTTTTTTTTGTCCTTCATACATATTTGCCTTCACTTACCTCCCCAGCATGGTCCCCTGGCCCTATATTCACCTCATGTAGTCACTTAACAATGTATTTTATCAGCTCCATAGTAGTGTTTTACCCCAAACACCCCTGAAATGTTTAGAAATGTGATTTGTGCTTTAAATTCAGGCAGAGTGCCAGAGGCTTTTTTTTGTAGTGTCCCCAAATCATTTTTATTAACCCTCCCTCCCTCCAACTGCTAAGTCAGCTGATCCCAATTCTCTATCTATCCTCAATCATCTATCTGCTGACTTTGCCAAACTCATACACACTATACCCATCACTTTTGTGGTCAGATGTATGGATGAATTCCCCAAAGCATGTAGTGCAAGGGCCTGCCTGAATACTTTCAAATGGTACTGTTTCAAGTTTGGGTATCCTATTATTATCTTGATAGGTAATAGCAGAATGTCCAAATGTTCTCAAATGTGTACTGTGTGTATTTATATCTTTGTATCCTGACACTTCTTACCTGTCCAGTGGGCTGCCAATAGTGTAACTAAGGAGGGGCTGCTCCAAGTAATACCCATTATTTAGGCATTCATCTCTCAATGAAGTGAAGAGGATTACCTGTCCAAGATTCCCCCCCCCCATAATGTTAGAAATGGCCCATGAGAGGGGGGGAGGGGGAATATGATAGGTGTACCTTATACTTTGGTGTTGTAAAATTCCCCTTAATAAATGTTATCTGGATGTTGGCCAAGAAGGTTTGTGTCTAATCTGCTTTCCATGTTTATGTGCAAAAATACTCATTTTTGTTTTTTTACCTCAACAGTTTCCTTCCACGCCACAGGAATGGCAGACTGTGGCCTCCCACTTTGCCCAGCGGTGGGACTTTCCTAACTGCGGAGGGGCAATTGATGGGAAACACGTCCACATCGTCCCACCACCCAACTCGGGGTCGTACTATTATAATTTCAAGGGGTTCAATAGTATTGTGATGTTGGCGGTGGTGTCGGCTAATTACGACTTCCTGTATGGGGAAGAATGGCCGGATGTCCGATGGTGGAGTCATCACCCAGACGGAGTTTTACAGGCGTCTCCAGAATGGCAGCTTGGACTTGCCACCTCCAGATGAGAATGTGGAAGGACTCCCATTCGTCCTCATTGTGGATGAAGCATTTTTGCTGGGGAACCATCTTATGCGGCCATTCCCGATGAGGACCCTCACCCTGGAACAGAGGGTTTTTAATTATCAGCTGGCCAGAGCCAGAAGAGTGGTAGAGAACACATTTGGAATCATGGCCAGCCGGTTCCGCCTATTTCTTACACCCATCCATATGGCGAAGTATAAACTTAATCATATAATCCTGGCGTGCTGTGTTCTACATAACTTTTTACGGCAACATTCGGCCAACTATTCTGGCTCAGTTGGGCCTGAGGCCAGAATTATAAATGAAACAACCCTAACGGCGCTTGAAAGTGGCCGTCCTGGCTTGCCCTCCCTGAGTGCCCGTGATGTCCGGTTAAGATACCTTGAGTTCTTTGCGGGTAGGGGGGCCATCAATATGACAGACAATTTGTGAAGCCTTTATCAAATAAAAAAAAAAAAGCAAATCTTTGTTGACATTTACTGCTTTTTTTTGTTTTAGCTGACCCTGACAGAAATGTGGGGAGTCCTGAAAATGGCGTGATTGTGTAACCTTATACAAAGCACTGTTGGGTGTTATTTACTAAAGGCAAAGACACTTTGCCCTACAAGTGCATTTGAAACTGAACTGAAACTGCACTTGTAGTGCAAAGAGGATTTGCCCTTAGGAAATAACCCCCATTTTCACAGAAAGCAGCAATGACATCACCACAAAAGTGTTGTAGCGTTGAGACAATAATCCACACATTCTTGATTAACAATCTTTTTAATACCTGCACAATCACATGTGCATTTAGAAAAGGTTTTTAAAACAAACCAACATGTTTGTTGTATAACAATTTTTGGGGTGGCATTATCAAAAATAGAAATCTCCATTTAAGATAAAACAGGCATGTGTAAAACCAACAAGAAAGACACAAATCTTGAACTTACAAAGTTCACATTAGGTAGAACTTGAAGGCAACATCAGACATGATTATTTAGGAACTGTGTTTGATATTGCGTTCAGATGGGGTGAAGTCACCCCAGGAAAAGCCAAATTTGGAAGATGCACACAAATTTCCCAATGTCAACATGTGCTAGCTGCCATCATGGGGGATCAAGGGATGTGTTTTGGGGGAGTAACCCCTTCCTCTCAGCTACTTTATTATTGAGGAAGGGGTTGCACCCCCAAAACGCCTACATTGATCTCCCGTGATGGCAGATAGCACATGTTGGCACACTGTGTGCATCCTCCAAATTTTGCTTTTCTAAAAATCGCTAAAACATTTTGAACTTTGTAGCACACAAAAGAAGAAAGTGATTTGGAGGGGTTTTAAACTCGCCCCAAAACATCAATGATGTTCTTATTTTTTTGAATAACATCATTGATGTTTTTTTGGAGGTTTTCCAAAGCTAAATTACACCCCATGATCTCCCTGATCAGGATCTGGGGACTTTCTGATGTGAAAGGATCTGGATCCACCACATCACGATCACCTAAAAAGAGAGAAACCAAACAAAAACAGGTATCAAAAATATGCCAGCATCCATCTCTTACCTGAGCCTGTGGTCACAGACACTCACCTGTTGTGGTGACTAATTCCACCACGTCTTCTTCCTCCTGCTCTTCTTGTGTTGGGGGGATTTCCCCTTCTTCCAGAGGTGGGGGGTCTGTGGTCTCCTCGGATGAGGGGTGTCCTCCGAGTCTTTTCTCCCCTATGTAAAACAAAAATGCTATACTTAGCACACAGATATTTGATGGCAGAACTATAAATAGGAAACATTGCTTGGAAGTGGGGTACAAATGTCAATTTTGGCAGAGTTCCAAAATGTAGTATTTTCAGTGTCCTTTGGCAAGTTGCAATACTTTACCTGTTTAGTACAAGCTTCACAGATGGAGACCCCCCTATAGTATACACTGGAGCACCTGTGTGCCCCCTCTAATAAAAATGGTGTTCTTCTGTCCCACACTAGTGCTCCAGTGTCCAGATGTGAAAACAGCTGCTCAGTGTCCTCTCCTTACAGAGAATCTAGTTTACATTTCATTCTAGTAACAAAGCCATCTACACAACCAAATAAGTTTCATAAAAGTAGGGCGTAAAAAATGTGGCCAAATGCATATGGCCAAAACAATGGTGTTTTATAGGCCGAAAGAAAAATGTTTGATACAAATGAATAATGTGCCCATTAACATGAAAGTTGCCATTATAAAATGTACACTTTTACGAAAAGCACATGGAGCAGCACGAACGTAATAAACATAAAGAATAGGAACACAGCACAACTACTTACTTTTTTGCAGCACTCTTCGGATCTTTCTGTACTGCTCATGTTCTCATAATTTGAGGTCCGACCACCATTTCCTGAGCTGATCTTTCGATCGTCGTACCCCGAAATTCCGGTGCAGACTCCTGACCACTTTCGCCATGATCTTGGCGTTTCGGACATTGGGGTTGGGGTAAGGTCCATACTTCCCGTCATAGTCGGCCTTCTTCAGGATGTCGACCATCTCTAACATCTCCCCAAAGGACATATTTGAGGCCTTAAATCTCCTTCTGGATCGGGACGTGTCCGGATCCGGGCCTTCCTCCTCCTCCTCCTCGTTCCTGTAATTGCTGTGTCTCCGCCATGTGCTCTTCCCCCACTGTGCAGAACGAAAAGGGGCGGGGAATAGACTAGAAAGAACATCAGGGGAGGGCAGAGTTACATGCATGCGCAGTGTGTATAAAGCGTAACATGCGTGCGTATTACGTACGATCTGTGAGCGGAGGAAGGAGCATTGGAGGCGCCGATCGTAATAATGAAGGTAAGAGCCAAACTTGGGCCTATACTGCTTCTAGATTGAGGCCTATATTGTAACAAGATTAGGAGAGTTTTGTCTGACATTGCAGTGAAAATGGATATCTTGAACGATACCGACTTCATGGCAATATTCATTGACATGTTCAGGGAGCTGCCTTGTCTGTGGGAGATCAACCACCCACATTATAAGAACCAAACAAAGACGAAGGCAGCACTGGATCAATTGTTGGAAATTGTGAAGCAGGTGATCCCCACGGCAGACATCACCTATTTAAAGATCCTAATTGGTGGCCTGAGGAGCACATATCTAAGGGAGCGCAAGAAAGTCCAGGATTCGCAGAGATCCGGAGCAGCAGATGACATCTATGTCCCCAGGATGTGGTACTATGACAGGCTGCAATTTCTGGCAGGTCAGACTGAACCCAGGTCATCACTCTCCAGTCTTCCTTCCACGCTTCCTTCCACCCCAGCTGAGGCTTATGACGCCCAACCTGGGCCTTCCAGGCAGCAACATGTGGAGGAGCCCAGTTTGAGCCAGGTATAGCATTCTTCTAAATATTTCTGGTTGTCCAATCAATGATGTTAACTAGATGTTAGTTTGGAGTACTAATTTATGATTGTGATTGATGATGCAAAACATTACAACCATGTCCCTTTTTCATACACAGGGAAGTCTCAGCCAGGAGGTGGCCGGGCCGAGCAGGCTGCCTGATATGCAGGTCCCTCCCCTACACCTACAAAGAGAAAGTGGCAGGAAGAGGGGTATCCTAGAGGAGGCTGCCATAGGCCTCTTTTGGAAGGCTACAGAGGCCCTGGGAGCACCCCACACTGTGGAGGAGGACTTTGCTGGCATAATTGCCTGTAAAATGCAGCAGTTGGAGGAGGGCCAACAACTCATGTGTGAGTCATTAATGATGGAAGCTCTCAATAAGGGGTTGAGGGCCCAAATAACATCTGCTACCCACATTTGTAACCTCACACATGGTCCTCCTCCTCCTCCTCCAGGTCCTACTACTCCTCCTCCACCTCCTCCTCCAGGTCCTACTAGTCCTCCTCCTCCTCCAGGTCCTACTCCTCCTCCTGCCACATCTCCAACAGCAGAGCCACAGCCAGGAAGGAAGCATGGAAGGAAGACCAGAAAGTGATGACCCTGGATCCAGTCTGGTCTGGCAAAAGATGCAGCCTCTTGTGGTACCACAGCCTGGGGACATAGATGTCATCTGCTGCTTTCCGGATCTCTGGGACTTCTGGACCAGACTGCACTCCCTTACATATGGACTCCTCAGGCCACCAATTTTGATGTTCAAGAATTGATGTCTGCCCTGGGGGTCCAAGGCTTCGCTAATTTCTGCTGTTTATCCAGCGTTGCCTCCCTCTTTGTTTGGTTCTGAGCCCTTAATAAAGGATTTTTGGGTTCAATTATACTTGCCTATGTGTATTTTCCTTCAAAAAGGACAGTTTGTTGGTGAGGATTCAGGTACATTTCAAATATACAATGTGAAATTAACAAGGGACACCAACACCAAACAATCTCCTTGAGATTAAATAATACAAGATAATAATGGTAGAAAAAATAGTAAGGCCTCAATTACACATTAGTAAAAAGCTGGTGTAAGTACCATCATCCCGGAATTGTATAGTCCCCCCCTGTCCCCCCTCCCTCCCCCCCTCTTTCTTCCCCCCTTCTTGTTTCCCCTCCCTTCCCCTCCACCCCCTTCCCTCCCCCCTTCTCATCCCTCACACCACATTATCCCTCTTGTCCTTTCCCCTCCTGTATCCCCTTCCTAGCCCCTGCCCTCCCTTTTGCCCCCCCTCCTTCCCCCCCCTTTTCCCTCTCCCCCTCCCCCTTTTTGTTCCCCTCCCTTCTCCTCCTCCCCCCTCCCTTCCTTCCTCCCCCCCTTCTTTCCCCCTCCTTCCTTACCCTGTTTCCCCTCTCCCCCCTCCTTCCCCTTCCCCTCCTGGTCCCCATGCCAACCTTCCCCATCCCCTCCTTTCTCCCCTCCCCCCCCCTTGTTTTTCCTTCCTTCCCACTTTCTTCCCTCCCCCTCCTCCCTCCCCCCTTCCTTTTCCCCCTCCCCCCTCCCCCCCTCCGCCCTCCCTCCTCTTCCTTTCCCCCTTCCTCTTCCTCCCCTGCTTTCCTTTTCCCTCCTCCTTCCCTTCCCCTCCCCCTCCCCTCTCCCTCCCCATTCTCACCTATCCCTGTTTCCATCACCCTTCCCCCTTCCTTCCAACCTATTTCCCCTTTTCCCTCCCCCTTCGTCACCATCCTGGGTTCACTTTCCCTTCATTGAAATTGCACTCCCTTGCACCTTACATCACGTTGTCATTACCCCAACGATTACATTATCTTTATCCATTTTTTACCAAATTAGAGTCTATTCACAATCCCCCGTGTCCGCTGCGGTGGGAATTGTGTTGGGTCCTGCTGTCCCACTGACTCCGCTTGAGCGGGTGAACTTGTCCTCAGTTCTATCTTGTATGTATTGTCATTTGTAATTACCTTTGTGATTAATTATGTTTGCTGCATTTGTTCAATATATATATGTATATATTAAAGCTACCCTAAATTATTTTATAGATGTGTTTCTCCTGAAGAAGTGGTTTCAACCGCGAAACCGGTCGAGATAAAAGCTTTACATACACCCCCCGTAAACAAATTTGCAGGTTCCACTTGCTGTATTCAGTGTGGTATACTTTTTTTGATTTTATGATTGTATGTAGATATTTTGTTTGTAACTCTGTATTTTCAATTATTAAAATGTATATATTTTTTTAGATGTCTGTAACTGTATATTATTATCCAGTACCGTAATAGTCCCAACTTCCAATTTTGGGGGTGTAAACGTGAAGAGGCAGTAGCAGCAACTGCCAACACGTCTCCACCCCCTTATCCCCTTTTACAAGATAATGGTGTTGTGGTAACTTGACACACAAAACACACACAAAAATATTCTGGAGTAAAACTAAAAATAAAATAAAACAATGATCAGCCTTGGAAAAAATACAAACCTAAAATAAAATAAAAAATCTGCCTTTAAAAAAAAAATATATATTTTTGTCAGATGTGACAAATCAAAATATATTAAGGGAATCCAGATAAATAATAAAAAATAAGTTTGTGAGAAGTCTGTGTGAATAAGAGCAGCAGAACTACTTCATTCTTCTCACATTATAAAGAAGAAGAGAGTGCGCTGTATTAAACCATTTTTAACATTGCACCGTGACGAAAGTGTTGCATCCATTGCGAACGCTAAGTTTACCAGACCGAGCTATTCCGTCTCGGAATTCCTTCTGAGCATGCGTGCGTTTGTGCGTCAGAACAGGCCACACACGGTCGGAATTGACCATCGTAAAATCCGACCGTGTGTACGGGGCATTAGTCCGTAGGGTTCAATATTGAGTTGGCCCACCCTTTGCAGCTATACCAGCTTCAACTCTTCTGGGAAGGTTTAGGAATGTGTCTATGGGAATGTTTGACCATTCTTCCAGAAGCAAATTTGTGAGGTCAGGCACCAATGTGGACAAGAAGTTCTGGCTCACAGTCTCCACTCTAATTCATCCCAAAGGTGTTCTATCGGGTTGAGGTCAGTCAAGTTCCTCCATCCTAAACTCGCTCATCCATGTCTTTATGGACCTTGTTTGTGCACTGGTGCGCAGTCATGTTGGAACAGGAAGAGGCCATCCCCAAACTGTTCCCACAAAGTTGAAAGCATGAAATTGTCCTAAATGTCTTGGCATTAAGAGTTTCCTTTACTGGAACTAAGGGGCCAAGCCCAAACCTTGAAGAACAACCCCACACCATAATCCTTCCTCCACCAAATGATTTGGACCAGTACACAAAGCAAGTTCCATAAAAACATGGCTGAGTGAGTTTGGGGTAGAGGAACTTGACTGACCTGCACAGAGTCCTGACCTCAACCCCATAGAACACCTTTGGGATGAATTAGAACGGAGACTGTGAGCCAGGCCTTCTCATCCACATCAGTGCCTGACCTCACAAAAGTATTTCTGGAAGAATGGTCAAACATTCCCATAGACACACTCCTAAACCTTATAGATAGCCTTGATAGTTGAGTTGAAGCTGTTATAGATGCAAATGGTGGGCTAACTCAATATTGACCCCTTACAGATTAAGACTGGGATACCATTGAAGTTCATGTGCATGTAAAGGAAGGTGTCACAATACTTTTGGTAATATAGTGTGTATATATATATATATATATATATATTGTGAAATATACACATAGGTGTGTGCAGCCTATTGCATTAGCCAAAGCTCAAACATAGAGCAACAGAGCCAGTGGCTAAGGGTGCACACATGCCACAGCTGTGTTGCTATGCTTTGCAGTCATAGCAGAAATTATAGAAGCACATGTGAATGAGTCCCCACTAGCACAGATCAATCACACCATACAAGCAACTAAGGAGATATTAGATCAACATACCAGACACCAAAGAGTACACAGAAAGGATGAACCATCCCAAAGAATTTATTGATAAATTAGACAAAGAGACTAAAAACAAAAAATTAAAAAGTACCAGAGAGATATTAACAATTATCAGCAGAATTCAGTGTATAAATGGCAGGCAAGGAGGGAAGGGGAGGGAAGGGACTCTAGGGCCTTATCCATGGGGGGAGGAGGGACACCTTTACCCCATTCAGTATTCCCCAGGACCTCCTAGGAGAGAAAATAAAGATAGAAGTCATCCAAAGGAGGTAGGAAAAGGAAAGACCATAAAAAGAGATGATAAAGTGCAGACATGTAAATGAAAAAAAAAAAACACCCCACAACACATCCTAATTATAATCTACCCACACACAATAGATTTGCACCACTATATTATTGACAAGAATTAGCCACTCCAGATCCACACGGGGATCCTTACAGGAAGGATTTTCACCAACACCAACCAGTGGGACCCCTAGGACATTCCAACTTAGGTACCCCTCAGGGTTACACTTACCCATACAGGGGACCGAGAGGGAGGGGCAGACATGTAACAAGAGGGGGGAAGGTGAGGGGCACATATTGGCCACCACCCCCTTACTGGGCACCACCATCACCCCCATGGGCACAACACCCACACTACACACAACCACCAGCATGGGCACCAGCAACACCATATACACACACACACACACACAGAAGATATAGAGGGAGAATGAGACATAGAGGCAGTAGAGGTGGGCGTCGCAAAAAGAAAGAGACAGTAATAGGGCATTTTTAACTTAAGTGGGATAGAGTTCACAGAGGCTGAAATCAAACTACTGGACTCTGGACTTAAATTTGAACCAGATCAACCATACAAAGATTTTAGGGCATATATTGATCTTCAAAGGTTCGTACATAAATGAAACATTAAGAAATACTATGCAAAAGCCCAAAATAATAACTAGGACATTACTATGAAATAAAAGCACAGTGGATTGAGAAAAAATTATATTAAATATTCAATTTTCAATCACGAGAGTTCTAACCACCAGTATTTGGAAGTTTTTTAAATCTGTGGTGGAAAATGAATTAAAACAAATAAAAGACCCTAAAAACAAACATAGTAATATTATATGGGCAGATATTAAAGCCCTAGAAGAAAGAAAGGAGGTAGTCATCCGGCCAGCGGATAAGGGGGAGGCCTGGTGATACTCAATTAGAAGTATAAAAGGGAACTCAATAGGCTGGTGGAAGATTCCACAACTTATAAAAAATGAAAAACAAACCCCCTGATAAAATATAGGTCCAAATTGAAAATATTAACAAAAAGAGCACATAAACACCAAATTCTGGACAAGATGGAATATAGGTACTTGTTACCAGATGCACCTAGGCTGCCAATTCTATATCAGGTGCCAAAAGTCCACAAGAATCAATTTGAACCACCAAGAAGACCCATTCTTAGTGGTATGGACTCTTTTCAGAATAGGAAAATATATTGACCATTACTTACAACCAATAGTGCAAAAATTCCCTTCTCACTTTAGAAAAGATTTTTGAGTGTAGCCTAAAATATCAAAGCCTAAACACAGGCATAAAAAGGTACCATCATCCCAAAATTAAATAGGAAAAGAGGGGGAGGACGGAAGCGTGGGGACAGTTGCTAAGGCTGTCCAAACACACACTCCGACCCACAAAAGTTTAAGTGGACTATCTCGGTACTGATACATAAAAATGAGCTTGAAGTAAAAATAAATAATTTATTACATATAAAAAAAACATACACAGGTCTCAATATAAAAAAAGGTTCAATACAGTATACAAATACTTAAAGGTTTCCCCAATGAGTATCTGATGATGGAATTTTGTCACGGATTAAAGAGAGATGAGGGGGGGGGAGGGCTGGGTGGAAGGTGAGGAAGGGTGGGAGAAGGGGAAAAAGGGCAGGAGGGCAAAAAGGAAAAAAGAGGAAAAAAGGGGGGAAGGGGGAGAAAGTGCAGGTATACATTCTGGTTTGAGGTGTTGTGACCTACCTGATTAGATTACTTTAGAAGTATACTCAGAAAAAATATTGCTCTGGGAGGGGAAGGGCAGGAAAGAAGGCAAGCGGAGGAACCATTGATGGTTTATCTTCAGTGGTGGTGCCTATTGTGAGCAGGAATTATACAGCACTACTGGACCATTGCAAGCTAGTGGCTAAGGTCACATGAAGAAACAGCCTGGTAAGGGAGTTCCTAGGCACCTCTATTTAGATGTAGCCAGTAACGAGCATACTTCAATCGGTCAGGTCTGTAGGGAAATAGTAGATAGGGTGTCCATACATGGAAAACTAGAAGCTGGTATAGCAATAATTAAATTGTCACTGTCAGAATCTCACCTCAATCCGTATTGCCGTTCTCAACCCCCCTGGAGACAAGGTCCACGCTGCTCATCAACGGGCCAAAGCCCATTAAAAGAGCTCCCCAACCCGGCAGGCGTACAGATGCCGCTGTATAGCGGTGCATGATGTCATCAGGTCTGGCTCCCCACACTGCACGCGTGTGAGACCACGCTGAAGCGCAAGCGCGCATTGCCTGTGTCAAATGGGTGGAAGAGCCCAAAACATTGGCAATACAAGAAAGGGGAATGGTGCTGTACTAATCCTAAAATAGGCTCTAATACATAGGTGCAGGCATGCTACAATTTACTTAGGTGGGGGACTTATCTCCTGCCCTCACTAAAGCATATGATAGTAGTCTCAAAAAAATAGAAGGTGTGACACTGTGCTGCGCTCAAACAATATATACAAAAAAATAGAAGAAATTAGGCTCACCTAAATGGTCCTAAATAGGACTATATGTTAAATATCAGCATAAGTGTATGCAATGTAAATACTTCGCTTATAGTGCAAAAATAAATGTCAAAAGGATAAATCCATTAAATAAATTATAACAAAAAGTGCAATGTGCCAATGAATGCCCAAATAATTACACAATATCTGTGATAAAAGGAATAAAGTGATCAGTGCCAACAGTACGTGCTCACAATTATATGAAAGCAATGCTGTAATTCAATCAAACCATGATTCGGCGGACTTTCAGAATGAACGGACTTGCCCACAAACGGACAAGTCTGTTCATTTTGAACGTGACTCAGGTGTGACAGGACTAGAAAAGGAAGTCAATCTTGGCGCTTTTATCGGCGAGATTGACACCTTGCGAGCCCCCTCGCGGGGCATACCAGGCCCTTAGGTCTGGTATGGATTTTAAAGGAAAGCCCCTACGCTGAAAAAACGGCATGGGGTCCCCCCTAAAATCCATACCAGACCCCGATCCGAGCACGCAGCCTGGCCGATCAGGAAAGGGGGTGGGGACGAGCGAGCGCCCCCCCTCCTGAACCGTACCAGGCCGCATGCCCTCAACATGGGGGGTGGGTGCTTTGGGGGAGGGGGGCGCCCTGCGGGCCCCCCCACCCCAAAGCACCTTGTCCCCATGTTGATGAGGACAAGGGCCTCTTGCCGACAACCCTCTATTCCCCACAGTAAAGGGTTGGCGTGTATTCGAAGGGTGCTGTCGCAGACCAGCCATCATGAGACATCTTTTAATGAATTTATATCTGATTCATTGGAGTTTATACTCAACCACAACATCTTTTTCTTCGACGGGGGACTCTTCCTCCAGGTGCAGGGCGTAGCCATGGGCACTTGCTGTGCCCCTGGCTATGCCAATCTGTACCTGGGGGAATGGGAAAAAACCATATTTAACATTGAGGACCTCTCTATGTACCTGTGCCACGTCCTTGTGTGGCACAGGTACATAGATGACATCTTCATCGTATGGGATGGCACCCAGTCTCTACTGAACAAGTGCCTACAAGCATTAAATGAAAACCTTTTTAATCTCAAATTCACCATGACCTCAGACAAGAACACCATCACGTTTTTGGACGCTGAAATTTCAATTGATGAATCCAATGTATTATCTTCCAAATTATTTAGGAAACCCACCGCTGGAAACACAGTACTCCACTCCTCCAGCTTTCACCCCAAACCCTTAATTAATTCAATTCCCTACGGGGAATATCTGAGAATCAAACGAAACTGCTCAAATCAATTGGATTTCAAACATGAGGCCAATAAATTAAAGTGTCGACTACTACAGCGCGGATATAGCCATAAATGCCTGAAAAGAGCATTCATACGTGCCAACCAAAAAGACAGACGCCAACTACTAATTCCCAAACAAAAACCCATTACTGATGCCCCAACTAGAATAATTACAACAAATACAATAAAATCAGACAGATCTGCCAGAAATACTGGCATTTATTGACTTCAGACCCGACTATAGGTCCATTAGTGCCCCCTAGACCTCCAATCACATACAGACGTTCCACCTCTGTGGGAGACTTACTAGTCAAAAGTGAGTTTAAAGGACAGGAAAGAGGTGATCCCTGTAAAGCAGCAGGCACGTTCCAATGTGGGTCATGTGCCTACTGCAAGTACATGGACATACGTAAGAATATACTCCTACCAAACGGGAAGCGTTTTGTTCCAAAACATTTTGCAAATTGCCAAACAGGAGTGGTATACATGCTAACATGCCATTGCGGTTGTTTTTATGTGGGGAAAACGCTACAAAAATTATGGCAACGCATCTATCGCCACCTTAGAGCGATGCAAGCTGCTGATCCTGACCTCCCCCTGGGCAGGCATGTGACCCAAGTTCATGGAGGTATATGCCCCAAAATTTTGGTACTAATTCTGGATCGCCTGCATCCGAGTTCTCATGGGGGAGACCTTAATAAGATTCTCCTACAGCGGGAACTCTGCTGGATATTCAACCTTGATGCAACAATGCCACGAGGCTTAAACAAAGCTTTTAATTTAAAACCCTTTCTTCCTGGTTTCTCCACAGGAGGCTATGACAAAGAACTATAGGATAAATACTTACCACATTAAGTCACCTGGTCCTATTTTTTCCTCTTACCAGGCGATCTAGTACTCCTCACTATCCCTCATCCTCCATATATACTCATCAACCTCCGTTTTATCGGTTTTACTAGTGTGTGGTATCTGGCAGATATCCTTTGGTTAATGTTTTACAACAATTCCCTGCATAGGCGTGTGCAGGGGGTGTGCCAGGTGTGCCTGGGCACACCCTAATCCCTATGTACAGTACCCATACAGCCTACTGCCTGGGTTACCCCACCCCGCAGTGCTGCTGGCTTCCCTACTCTCCTCCCGGGTGCTGTGGGGGATGTTTCAGGATGGAGACCAGGGAAGGGGCTGGTAAATATATCATTTACCAGCCTCTTTCTTTTTTTAAAGGAACACAGTAAACATACTCACTGTGCCCATTCTTAACAGAAGCATAGTAAACTGTTTACTATGCTTCAGTGTGTGACTGAACAGGAAGTTCCTCAGCACAGAGCACTTCTGATTCATTCACTGCCCTGTGCAGCTGAGGCTGCAGAGTAAGGCACGTGTGTTTGAGCTTTGGGGTGCACACCCTAATGCAATAGGCTGCGCACACCTATGATTCCCTGCTTGTCACTCTAACCCATTCTTATCACATTCTTCGCCATCATGCTCCCTACCAATCTGAACTTTGGGTTTAAATAAATGTCAATTTTGGACACAGCCAAAGGTCCACTCTACCAAAGGGAGGAACATCAAACAAATATATTCACTTTAACTGTCATCCTACTTGTTTGTCTTCAATATACATTTGTACTTGAATACCAAGAATTTGTACTTATATATGTATATGCTTTATTTCCAGGGATGCATTACAATGTAAAGATGGAACTCCCATGTCCAGCTAATCCATGAGAGATCAATTGAATTTTCTTTAAAGTAATTACGCTAACTATACACAATTATTGAACCCACGATCCCGGCTTGGGCCCGGGTCCCCGCTGGGATGGCTCGTCGGTGCTCCCCGACACGGAAAGGCCTCTGTCTCTCTTTTTTCTCAGGGAGACGGAGGCATTCTCTTAGCAGCGCTGATGCGCATGCGCATGACGATCGGTCTCACGCCTGCGCATATGGTAGTTTTCCATCCTTACCCCGCCAGCCTGCTGTCTTTCCGTGTCGGCGTCCTTTGTCAGCGGATAATGTCACCGCGCCTTTTGACGCGCTGGCGTCTGACGCTGCTTAGGCTGAGGAATCGCAGTAGGCGGCCCACACATCACTCACACAGACAGCTGATGATCACCTGGTGTGGTACGCTTTTGCTTACCTACAAATCAGCTGTGTCATTTGCATTTGAGCTTACCCCGCCTTTGAAGTTAATGATTGGCCCGTTAACTCCACACCCTGTCCCACACAGGGTACTTATTACCACTCACACACACACGTTCCTCTGCTACACAGCCAAGAGGATCTTGCTTTCCCTGTTAGTGTATGCCTATGCTGAGAAACACCAGAAATTAGGTATGTAATTACAACCTTATTTACTATACACATTGATTATGGGTTCCAACCATACAGCTACACTTACTGCTGGCTTTCCACTCAATCAGCCTCAATCCTCTGGACTGAAGGAGGTGGGAGTCCATCTCTTGATGCCTGTGTGTGCAACTTTTATGCTGAAGAGACAAGTTTTCTACTGAGTACACCAAAATGTTCATGCCTGTTCAGACAGAGATTTTGTTTTTATCCTTATGCTTTGCTTAAAGTTTAACAGTCTCTTATACTTGGTGACACAATTGTTTTATACTCCATGCTGGTGCTAATCATACTTATACTCTGTGATACATACCCACATATACATGTATATCCCTGTTTTTCTTTTCCCTAGAAATTTATCTAAACTGCTACTTTGAAACTCCTGAAGAAGGAAATATACAGTATAGAAGGAATTGAGCCTTTCTATATTCCGAAACATGTAGAGTATCACGTGTTGCCGTACCTTCACCCCAGCGAAGAATTTCTTGAATTTCCTGGGTTGTTGCGTGACAGCACCTTAGCAGTTTGATTATGTTTGATTACTGTCTTTTCTACCTCTTTTTGTTTTGCTTTTATATTATAGAATGTTTTGTACACTTTGTAACCAATAAAAATTGTTATTAATTTTAACAAAATTGTATATCTGATTCTCTGCACCAGCCACTTGGTTTCCGGATGATACACTGTCCATATTATCCCTCTGGGGCACACCCTCCTTTTTTGGTTTTCTTCCTTACATGGGATGTGACAGTGATCCCCGGGAAAGCTCAAACATTGGCTCCTGTTCTTATTGTTATTCCCGACAACCCTGGCCGTTGGTTGTCGGGGTCTGCGGGCGGGGAGCTTATCGGAATCTGGCAGCCCCCTATAAGAGGGCCCCCAGATCCCGGCCCCCCCCCACCCTATGTGAATGAGTATCGGGTACATGGTACCCCTACCCATTCACCTAGGGAAAAAGTGTCAATAATAAAACACACTACACAGTTTTTTAAAATAATTTATTAAACAGCTCCGGGGGGATCTTCTTCCAGCTTCGGGGGTCCCTCCAGTTCCTCTTCTCCCGGCGTCCGGCTGGTTCTTCTCCGCTCTCTCCGGCCTCTTCTCCCGGTGTTCCAGTTCTTCGGCCGGCCCCTCCGCTGTCTTCAGGTAGTTCTCTTGCCAGCGGAGGTCCGGACTTCTGGGCTTCTTGTCTTCTCTTCTCTTCTCCAGATGTTGACATGACGCTCTCTCCGGCTGGACTGCTCTCTGAGGGCTCCGTTGTGACATCATATGGGGGCGGGGTCTCCGCCTATATAAGTCACAACGGAGCCCTCAGGGAGCAGTCCAGCCGGAGAGAGCGTCGTGTCAACATCTGGAGAAGAGAAGACAAGAAGCCCAGAAGTCCGGACCTCCGCTGGCAAGAGAACTACCTGAAGACAGCGGAGGGGCCGGCCAAAGAACTGGAACACCGGGAGAAGAGGCCGGAGAGAGCGGAGAAGAACCAGCCGGACGCCGGGAGAAGAGGAACTGGAGGGACCCCCGAAGCTGGAAGAAGACCCCCGAAGCCGGAGGAAGATCCCCCCCGGAGCTGTTTAATAAATTATTTTAAAAACCTGTGTAGTGTGTTTTTATTATTGACACTTTTTCCCTAGGTGAATGGGTAGGGGTACCATGTACCCCATACTCATTCACATAGGGTGGGGGGGCCGGGTACTGGGGGCCCTCTTATAGGGGGCTCCCGGATTCCGATAAGCCCCCCGCCCGCAGACCCCGACAACCAACGGCCAGGGTTGTCGGGAAGAGGCCCTTGTCCTCATCAACATGGGGACAAGGTGCTTTGGGGTGGGGGGGCCTGCAGGGCGCCTCCCTCCCCTAAAGCACCCACCCCCCCATGTTGAGGGCATGCGGCCTGGTACGGTTCAGGAGGGGGGGGCACTCGCTCATCCCCACCCCCTTTCCTGACCGGCCGGGCTGCGTGCTCGGATCGGGGTCTGGTATGGATTTCAGGGGGGACCCCACACCGTTTTTCCCAAAAGCAGATATGAAAAGAAATGCTCCATGGTGGCTCGCAGCTTCTGCCCGTATCTTCCGGGATCAGCGTGGTGTGGTGGTGACGTCAGCAAGCCGCTCCTCCCTACGCCGTTTCGAAAATCTGTCGTCTTCCTGGGGTCTAGGAAGACGACAGATTTGTTGAAAGGGCGTAAGGAGGAGCGGCGTGCTGACGTCACCACCACACCACGCTGATCCTGGAAGATACGGGCAGCAGCTGCGAGCCGGCCGGCTTACATTGTTTTTACAGGCGTTTTTTAACCAGTCACACTGTAAGTGCATTTCTTATTAGCTTTTATTTACAATAAACGTAAACTGTATCACGCTATGGAGCATTTCTTTTCATATCTGCTTTTGGGATCTGAGCGTTAATACCCCAATCCAGTGGAACTCCTGAGCGGGGACCTGTGAGACACTTCATAACAGAGACCCAGTGGCTGGGGGACACAGCCACTTGCTCGCACGATCTCTGTGACAGGAGATCTGTTAATCCGGTAAGGGGCGTTTTTGTCTGAGGTGGAGGAACTTCCTATATCATCACGCTCCCCAGGGAGACAGTTTTGTGCATGCCTCACTCTGTTTGAAGATTGGTGCTTTCTTCCTTTATCAGAAAAGTTGTTTTTTTTCCAATAAGGACTGTTGTCTGACTGTATGGACTTATTAACATCACCTGGTCCTTGATTCCGAGTTTCCATCTATGTCATATCCACTACTAGAATCGTGCAGTTTGTGGACTCAAGTCTATACTGTTTATCAGCAATCATTTATCCGCTTTGTTTGCATTTTATTTCAATTTATATTTAATGTTGTTCACCACTAGGATGTTTTTGGTATGGTCATATTAACCCATCATGATCACGTTCACTTATTAAGCAGCGCAGCCTATTCTATATAACCATTCTCTGATGTTTGGAGTGTTAGTTGACCTCCAATGAACAGGAAAGCAGAGTCTAGTCGCATTAACCATGTGCATGACCAATGATTTATGATAGGATTGTTTAGGCAGGGTTGTATGATGGAGGAGATATTGAGCAGGGTTTTAGTCTAGGGCGTAGGTGGTGACCCATGTTATTATGGAGTGTGCCTCCTTCCAGAATAGTTGAAGCGCAGAGCACTCCCAGCTAGGGATGAGCCGAACACCCCCCTGTTCGGTTCGCACCAGAACATGCGAACAGGAAAAATGTTTGCTCAAACACGCGAACACCGTTAAAGTCTATGGGACACGAACATGAATAATCAAAAGTGCTAATTTTAAAGGCTTATATGCAAGTTATTGTCATAAAAAGTCTTTGGGGACCCGGGTCCTGCCCCAGGGGACATGGATCAATGCAAAAAAAAGTTTTAAAAAAGGCCGTTTTTTCAGGAGGAGTGATTTTAATAATGCTTAAAGTCAAACAATAAAAGTGTAATATCCCTTTAAATTTCATTCCTGGGGGGTGTCTATAGTATGCCTGTAAAGGGGCGCATGTTTCCCGTGTTTAGAACAGTCTGACAGCAAAATGACATTTCGAAGGAAAAATTTCATCTAAAACTACCCCCGGCTATTGTATTGCCGACAATACACATAGCAGTTCATTGATAAAAACGGCATGGGCATTCAACACAGGGAAACCCCGAACCAAAATTTAAAAAAAAATGACGTGGGAGTCCCCCTAAATTCCGTACCAGGCCCTTCAGGTGGCTTGACAGGACTTCGCTGTGACGTCACGGGGAATGCCACAGGGAAGTCCCGTCATGTCCCGTGCGTCAGAGGGGGCGGGGTCACTGGGTGGCCCCACCCCCAGTTATTTAAGAACCGTCAGCCGAGGAGACACCGTCACACAGCGGGAGCCTCCCTCCATGCCAACATGGATGCGGAACGGCCCGGATAAGAAAATGAAGAAGAGAAGAAGGAAGAAGAGAAGAGGATGAAGAAGAAGATGAAGAGAAGAGCGGGAGCCTTCCCCCATGCCATGGGTGCGGAGCGGCCCGAGGAGAAGAAGATAGAAGATGCCGCGGAGGAGATGCTGGACGAGAACGCCGGAGGAAGAACCAGAAGAGCCAGAAGAACCAGAAGAAGATGAAGGAAGATAGAAGAAAGAAGAAGCATTTAAATAAAGGAATTGTCAAAAACTGTCTCTTGTCATTTTTAACATTTTTGACAGTTTTTTAGTGAAATGGTAGGGGTAAGTACCTCCTTACCATTTCACACAGGGGGGGGCTGGGATCTGGGGGTTCCCTTGTTAAAGGGGGCTTCCAGATTCCGATAAGCCCCCCACCCGCAGACCCCCACTACCACCGGCCAGGGTTGTGGGGATGAGGCCCTTGTCCTCATTAACATGGGGACAAGGTGTTTTGGGGGGCTACCCCAAAGCACCCTCCCAATGTTGAGGGCATGTGGCCTGGTACGGTTCAGGAGGTGGGGGCCGCACTCTCGTCCCCCCCCTCTTTTCCTGTGGCCTGCCAGGTTGCATGCTCAGATAAGGGTCCAGTATGGATTTTTGGGGGGACCCCACGGCTTTTTTTTTTTGGCGCGGGGTTCCCCTTAAAATCCATACCAGACCTGAAGGGTCTGGTATGGAATTTAGGGGGAACCCCACGTCATTTTTTTTTTTTTTTTTTTAAATTTTGGTTTGGGGTTTCCCTGTGTTGAATTCCCATGTCGTTTTTATCAATGAACTTCTATGTGTATTGTCGGCAATGCAATAGCCGCGAGTAGTTTTAAATGAAATTTTTCCTTCGAAATGTCATTTTGCTGTCAGACTGTTCTAAACACGGGAAACATGCGCCCCTTTACAGGCATACTATAGACACCCCCAGCTACGAAATTTAAAGTGATATTACTCTTTTATTGTTTGACTTTAAGCATTATTAAAATCACTGTCGTTTTTAAAACTTTTTTTGCATTGATCCATGTCCCCTGGGGCAGGACCCGGGTCCCCAAACACTTTTTATGACAATAACTTGCATATAAGCCTTTAAAATGAGCACTTTTGATTTCTCCCATAGACTTTTAAAGGGTGTTCTGCTGCATTCGAATTTGCCGCGAACACCCCAAATTGTTCGATGTTCGGAGAACTTGCGAACAGCCAATGTTCGAGTCGAACATGAGTTCGACTCGAACTCGAAGCTCATCCCTACTCCCAGCATATGTAGATCATAGATCCTTCCTCTCTATTGCATCTCAAACAGGTGTTTGGTATTGAGGGTGAGAATTTGTGTAAGCGGGATAGGGTTCTGTACCATTTTGTCATTATCTTGTAACCATTTTCCTGAATTGCTACGTTCAATGATCCTTTGTGGGCATGTGCATGTATGGTTTCCCATTCATCCTCAGTGAAAGTTAATTGTAGGTCCTTGCCCCACGATAGCCTTGAGGAGTCTGTCTGTGTGTGGTGGGAGGAGAAAATAAATCAGAGATATTAGATGTCTTTGTTTTGCATTCTGGGGGTGAAGGATCTCAAATGGTGTAAGTTGTCTTGACCATATGTCATGTCATTCGGGTCCTTGGAGGTAAAAAAGTGTCTCAGTTGTCTGTAAGTCCAAAAGGGAAAACCCTTTGTGGGTGATATGAACTTCAAGTTTTCATAGGATCTCAAGCGACTTTTGTGAAAGAAATGCTGTTAGGATGTTGTCATGAGGCCATTCCTGTAATAAGAATGGAGTCGACTCCCCCAGGAGGAAATCCGGATTTCCTCTCAGGGAGGTCAGTGGGCCTGGTTGTGAGAATATGTGGCAAGAGGCAACTGCTTTCCTGAAAGCTAGCAATGAGGGATAGATTAGCCGGTGTGTCTTGATGGATTGGGACCAAAGTTTTGGTGAGAGCCAGGGAAGAATGTGTATTGGGTATCGCAGGAAGGAACTTTCCAATGTGATCCAGGTCTTCCCCAATTTATGGGCTTTCCAGTCCACCACTCTAGTTAGGTGGCAGGCCAGGTAGTATTTGTGAAGGTCAGGTAGGGTGATGCCACCCTTAGTCTTGGGGCACGTCAGGCGAGTGTATTTATTGCGTGGGGCATTGTTTTTCAAAATGAATTTTGTACAGGCCTTTTTGTATGACAAGAAGAAGGAGGGGGGTATGTGTGTAATTTTTATTATGGCCGAGCGCCTAAACCATGAAACATTGAGGTTGGCCCACGTCTGACTGGGTTTTTGATAGGGCCATTAGGAAATTATGGTTGTAGAGGTCCGTTATTCGTCTGGTGATTTGGATGCCAAGATAGGTAATGCAAACAAAGTGAGGTGGATTGAGCACTCTCTGGGTGAGGATGCAGCTGATAAACCAGCACATAAATGATTTAAATAAAGATTATTTGGCAATGTCCATAAAAGCAGTAAAAACTAGTAGGAAGGAAGGCTGACTGCTTGCAGATAGAAGTTGATCTGAAACGAAGTGAGGGAAAGAAAGCGGGGACTTCTAAGCGTAGTATATTAAAATTTTAATGGATTCAATGTAAAAAAAAAATAGCGAATACACTCACAAACAGATGAGAGAGACAGGCATGTATAATGGGTGTCATCCGCACTTATCCAGAGGGTGCAGGGCTGGAACTGGTGTGTACTGAGAAACCATCCTCGGTAGCGAATGCAGTGGTGGAGTCCAATGGCTTCAGTATCCGGGGGAAGGGATCCGTGAACTTCCAGATTAAAGTTCAGCGGGAGGGTGCGTGCGTTCGAAGCATGCATGCTTCTTCCTCAGGCTATGATGGGGCCATCTTAGAAGTGGTATATATTATGCTCCCAGTCACATGATAAGCCAGAGATAAACCACACTTGGCACTAATGGAGTTCAGGCTTGTTCAATTAACACAATCAAAACTAATATAGACAACTATCATCTATGCTAAAGTGAATTGGGGATGAAATGAGACAAAGATGGAAAATTAAAGTTAAATGAGAGATGGTGAAAAAAACAAAAACATGATAAATGAAGTATAAAGTATAAAAGGTAATAATGGAAAAAATGGAACACTTAGAATGATAAAATAAGAAAAACGGAGCTATAGTAATTCCATCGATTCATCGATCGATGACAGGAAATGTGTATGGGAAAAGGGAAAATGTATTTCTAATATGACTGTATGAAAGTGGCCAATCCTGGAGATGGGTAATGTATAGAGAAGGGGAAAAGAAAATACAAAAATAAAAATGAAAATAAAAATAAAGATACAAATAAAAATAAATGAAAAATAAAGATAAATAAAATAAAAAAAAGTTGATAATGAAAAAAATAATAAATAAAAATGAGAATCAAAATAAAAATAAAAGTAGAAATAAGAATAAAAATAAAATTAAAAATAGAAATGAAAATATAAAAATAAAGACAAAAGCAAATGAAAAAAAATAATAAAAGAATATAAAGTAAAATAGATTAAAATAAAAATGAAAACTACTAGCAATTTCATGTCTTTCATCTTTATTCTTAATTAGAATTTTATTTTTATCTTTATTTTTATTTCCATTTTTATTTTTATATTTTTTATCTTTATCTATTTCTATTTTTATTTTTATTTTTAATTTTATTTTTATTTTAACCTATTTTTCTTTAATTTATATTATATTTATTTTATTATTTTTTTTCATTTGCTTTTGTCTTTATTTTTATTTTCATTTCTATTTTTAATTTTATTTTTATTTTTATTCTTATTTCCACTTTTATTTTTATTTTGATTCTCATTTTTATTATTTTTTTCATTATCCACTCTTTTTTTATTTCATTTTTCATTTATTTTTATCTTTATTTTTATTTTTGTATTTTCTTTTCCCCTTCTCTATACATTACCCATCTCCACGATTGGCCACTTTCATACAGTCATATTAGGAATAAATTTTCCCTTTTCCCATACACATTTCCTGTCATCGATCGATGAATCGATGGAATTACTATAGCTCCGTTTTTCTTATTTTCTCATTCTAGTGCCCCGTACACACGGTCGGACATTGATCGGACATTCCGACAACAAAATCCTCGGATTTTTTCAGACGGATGTTGGCTCAAACTTGTTTTGCCTACACACGGTCGCACAAATTTCCGATCGACAACCACGCGGTCACGTACGACGAGACTAGAAAAGGCCAGTTCAGAACCAAGCGCGGCACCCTTTGGGCTCCTTTTGCTAATCTCGTGTTAGTAAAAGTTTGGTGAGAGACGATTCGCGCTTTTTCAGACTCGTGGCTTTCAGATCGTTTTCTGCCGTTCAGTTTGTGCTAGTGGGTTTGTATCTGCTCTTCAGTGCGTGCAAGCAAGTTCCGCATGACTTTAAGGAGTCATTGTATTCTTGTTCGTTCGTTACTGGTTTTCAGGTCGCTCTTCACAAGCCTTGCTGTTCTTCAGTGCGTTCTGTTACTTCGTTCTGAGCAGCCGACCGTTTTCTAGCCATGTTTCGTATGCGTACTCCTTGTAGAGTTCGTGCTGTGCGGGGGCTTGGTGTTGGGGTCCTGACCTTGACACAAGTCCAGTCCATGAACAGGGTAGGGAGGAGTTCATGGACCAAGAATTGGTTGCTCCAGCATGACCAGTTCTGTCATATGCCTTTGCTCCGTGAGATCCGTGAGAATAATCCTGATGATTTCAGGAACTTTCTCAGGATGACGGACCCCGTGTTTTACAGTTTGTTGGCTTCGCTGACCCCCTATATCAGCAGGCAGGATACCTGCATGAGGCAAGCCATCACTCCGGAGCAGAGGTTGGTTGCTACCCTGCGGTATTTGGCCACAGGGAGAAGCCTGCAGGACCTCAAGTTCTCGACAGGCATCTCCCCACAGGCTCTTCTTTGTGGACATTTACTGCTTGTGTTTGTTTGAGCTGACCCTGACAGAAATGTGTGGAGTGCAGAAAATGACGTGATTGTGTAACCTTATGCAAAGCACTGTTGGCTGTTATTTACTAAATGCAAAGACACTTTTCACTACAAGTGCACTTGCAACTGCACTGAAACTGCACTTGTAGTGCAAAGAGGATTTGCCCTTAGGAAATAACCCCCATTTTCTCATAAAACAACAATTACATCACCCCAAAAGTGTTGTAGCGTTGAGACAATAATCCACACATTCTTGATGAACAATCTTTTTAATACCTGCACAATCACATGTGCATTTACCAAAGGTTTTTCTGACAAACCAACATGTTTGTTGTATAACAATTTTTGTGGTGTTATTATCCAAAATCAAAATGTGCATTTTATAGAAAACAGGCCCCTGGAAAAGCCAAATTTGGAAGATGCACACAAATTTCCCAATGTCAACATGTGCTATCTGCCATCACGGGGGATCAAGGGACGTGTTTTGGGTGAGAAAGCCCTTCCTCACCGCTACTTTATAATTGAGGAAGGGGTTGCAACCCCATAACGCGTCCATTGATCTCCCGTGATGGCAGATAGCACATGTTGACACACTGTGTGCATCCTCCAAATTTGGCTTTGGGAAAAATCACAAAAACATTTAGCACATTGTAGCACACAAAAGAAGAAAGTGATTTGGAGGGGTTTTAAACTCGCCCCAAAACATCAATGATGTTTTTATATTTTGGAATAACATCATTGATGTTTTGCTTGATGTTTTCCAATTGTAAATTACACCCCATGATCTCCCCGATCAGGATCTGGGCACTTTCGGATGTGAAAGGATCTTCATCCACAACCTCACGATCACCTAAAAAGAGAGGAACCCCAAAATAAATTAGGTTTCCAAAAAAATGCCGCCATCCATCTCTTATCTGAGCCTGTGGTTGCAGACACTCACCTGTTGTAGTGACTAGTTCCACCACGTCTTCATCCTCCTGCTCATCTTGTGTTGGGGGGATTTCCCCTTCTTCCAGAGGGGGGGACTCTGGTCTCCTCAGATGAGGGGTGTCCTCCGAGTCTTTTATCCCCTATGTAAAACAAAATGGTATAATTATCACACAGATATTTAATGTCAGAACTATAAAGATGAAACATTGCTTGGAAGTGGGGTACAATTATCTATTTTAGCAGAGTTCCAACATGTAGCTTTTTTAGTGTCCTTTGTCAAGCTGAAATACTTTACCTGTTTAGTACAAGCTTCACAGATGGAGACCCCCCTATAGTATACACTGGAGCACCTGTGTGGCCCCCCTAATAAAAATGGTGTTCTTTTGTCCCACACTAGTGCTCCAGTGTCCAGATGTGAAAACAGCTGCTCAGTGTCCTCTCCTTACACAGAATCTAGTTTGCATTTCATTCTAGTAACAAAGCCATCTACACAACCCAATTCTTTGAAGACAAGTATAGGGCGTCAAAATGGTGGCCAAATGCATATGGGCTAAACAATGGTATTTTATAGTCCGAAATAAAAATGTGTGATCCGAACGAATAATGTGCCCATGAACATGAAAGTTGCCATTTTAAACTGTACAACAGTTCCTAAAAGCACATGGAGCAGCACGAACGTAATAAACACAAAAAGAATAGGAACACAGCACAACTAATTACTTTTTTGCAGCACTCTCCAGATCTTTCTGTACTGCTCATGTTCTCGTAATTTCAGGTCCTGAGCTGATCTTTCGATCGTCGTACCCCGAATTTCCGGTGCAGACTCCTGACCACTTTCGCCATGATCTTGGCCTTTTGGACATTGTGGTTGGGGTAAGGCCCATACTTTCCATCATAGTCAGCCTTCTTCAGGATGTCCGCCATCTCCAACATCTCCCCAAAGGACATATTTGAGTCCTTTAATCTCCTTCTGGATCGGGACGTTTCAGGCTCCGGCCTTTCCTCCTCCTCCTCGTTGCTCTAATTAGCAGATCCTGCTGTCTATCCGCCATGTGCTCTTCCTCCACTGCGCCGAACGAAAAGGGGCGGGGAATAGAATAGAAAGAACGTCAGGGGCGGGCGGAGTTATACGCATGCGCAGTGTGTATAAATCGTAACGCGCGCGTCTTACGTACGATCTGTGAGCGGAGGAAGGAGCATCGGAGACGCCGATCGTGCTAACGAAGGTAGGATCTAAACTTGGGCCTATACTGCTTCGAAATTGAAGCCTATATTGTAACAAGATTAGGGGAGTTTGGCCTGACATTAGGGTTTGTCTTGTGTTGTGTCTTGCAAAGAAAATGGATGGGTTCAACGACCACAACTTCCTCCCCCTGTTCATAGACAAGTACAGGGAGCTGCCCTGTCTGTGGCAGGTGAGACACCCCCACTATAACCACAAACAGAAGAGGCAGGCAGCGCTGGAGAAACTGCTGGAGTTGGTGAAGCCGGTGGTCCCCACAGCAACCATCCCCTATTTAAAAGCTAAAATTGGTGGCCTGAGGAGCACTTATCTTAGGGAGCGCAAGAAGGTCACAGATTCCCAGAGGTCCGGAGCTGCAGCAGATGACGTTTATGTCCCCAGGCTGTGGTACTATGAGAGACTGCGATTTCTGTCAGACCACACTGAAGTCAGGGAATCCCTCTCTACTCTTCCTTCCACGCTTCCTTCCATCCCAGCTGAGGCTTCCAATGTCCAACCTGGGCCTTCCAGCCAGGAAGAAGTGGAGGAGCCCAGCTGGAGTCAGGTATAGCATTATTCTACTGATTTCTGGGCAATAAATAAATGATGTTTACTAGATGTTATTATTGATCACTAATTGCTGATTAAAAAAAGTGTTTTACATATCAATAGACAGTAGTGGGCACCCAAAATTGGGACAAGAATGAAAACTGCTGGGCTCAGAAGGATAGTCTGTTATATTTGTTAACATTCAATTTGCAGCAGTCAGGAGGTGAAAATTGTGTGTGATTGATGTAAAAAATACTAAAACTATGTCCCTTTTTCATACACAGGAAGACCTCAGCCAGGAGGAGGTTGTGGAATGTGGCAGTCAGGAGGAGGCGGGGGTTAGTGGCAGCCAGGAGGAGGCGGGGCTAAGTGTCAGCCAAGAGAAGCCTGGAACAAGTCGCAGCCTGACGGAGTCTCAGGTTCCTCCCCTCCGCCTGCCATACAAAAGGGCCAGGAAGGCCACTCCCAGTCCTGTGCAGGATTCAGCATACAGGCTGATCCAGGAGGCTTCGGCATCCCTCAGAGCCTTCCCCAGTCCTGAAGAGGCCTTTGCCTGCATGGCTGCCACCAAATTGCAGGGCATGCAGGAGGGCCAACGCAAGATCTCTGAGGACCTGATTTATAAAGTCCTACGTAAGGGAGAGAGTGGGGAACTGACACACAAGACGGATGTCATTGAGAGGGACGATCCTCCTCCTGCTGCCACAACTCCACCACCACAGCCAAAGCCTGGAAGGAAGCGTAGAAAGAAGACCAAAGAGTGATTGCCCTGGGTTCAGTCTGGTCTGACAGAAGATGCAGTCTCTTGTATGACCACAGCCTGGGGACACAGATGTCATCTGCTGCTTTCCGGATCTCTGGGACTTCTGGACCAGACTGCCCTCCTTTAGATATTGACTCCTCAGACCACCAATTTTGCTTTTAAATAATTGATGTCTGCCCTGGGGGTCCAAGGCTTCACCCACTTCTGCAGTTTCTAAAGCGTTGCCTCCCTCTTTGTTTATAGTTGTGACCCCTTAATAAAATATTTTTAGGTAAATTCTACTCTCCTGTGTGTGTTTTCATCCAAAAAGGACAGTTTGTTGGTGACGATTCAGGTACATTTCTAACATAAAATGTGAAATTAACAAGGGACAACAACACCAAACAATCTCCTACAGATTAAATAGAACAACATATTAGTGGTGTTGTGGGTACTTGTCACAAAAAACACACAAACATTTTCGGGAGTACAAATCAAAATCACCAAAAAAAAAAAAAAATATGTTGTCAGATGTGAGAAATCAAAATATATTGAGGGAATCCCGAGAAATAGTAACGAAATAAGTTTGTGAGAAGTGTGTGTGAATATGAGCAGCAAAACGACTTAATTCTTGTCACATTATAAAGAAGAAGAGAGTGCGCTGTATTAAACCATTATTAACATTGCAGCCTGACGAAAGTGCTGTATGCATTACGAACGCTAAGTTTACCAGAACGAGCTGTCCCGTGTCGGAATTTCTTCTGAGCATGCGTGGCACTTTGTGCGTCGGAACAGGCCACACACGGTTGGAATTGACGCGATCGGATTTTGTTGTCGGAAAATTTTATCTCCTGCTGTCCAAAATCCGATGGAAAATGTCCGATGGAGCCCACACACGGTCGGAATTTCCGACAACACGCTCCGATCGGACATTGTCCGTCGGAAAATCCGACCATGTGTACGGGGCATAAGTGTTCCGTTTTTCCATTATTACCTTTTATACTTTATACTTCATTCATCATGTTTTTGTTTTTTTCACCATCTGTCATTTACCTTTAATTTTCCATCTTAGTCTCATTTCATCCCCAATTCACTTTAGCATAGATGATAGTTGTCTATATTAGTTTTGATGTGTTAATGTGTGTTAATTGAACAAGCCTGATCTCCATTAGTGCTCAGTGTGGTTTATCTCTGGCTTATCATGTGACTGGGAGCATAACGGAAAATTGTATACTCACCTTTCCGTAATTTTCCTTTCCTGTCGTATCTTCATGGCAGCATACACTTTGGGTTGCGACTCCGCCCTCACAACCTGATAGGACCACATAGCTATAAATTGTAAAGAGACCCCTGCCCCAGTATTCTCCGTATATATCACCTCAGAGGGTGGGAGATTGTATGCTGCCATGAAGATACGACAGGAAAGGAAAATTACGGAAAGGTGAGTATACAATTTTCCTTTTTCCTGTCGCATCATGGCAGCATACACTTTGGGGAGTAACTCGCAAAGACTGGGTGGGGATTCAAACTAAGTTTATTAATCAAAGAACAGAAGAATTGGCCTGGATAACGGCTCTTCCGAAATCCACTGTGGATAAACAGGCGGAATCCACTTTGTAATGGGTGATAAAGGTGTTCCTGGAAGACCAGGTGGCCGCTCTGCAAATTGTCTCCGCCGAGACTCTACAATATGCCGCCCAGGAGGTTGCCACTGCCCTGGTGGAATGTGCCCTTAAGCCCTCAGGTACTTGCTGACTACTCAATGAATAGGCCTTTTTTATGGTCTTCACCAGCCATGACGCAATGGTGCGTGAGGATGCCGCTTGACCTCTCCTGAATCCATGTGGAGGCTTTCCATTTTCCTGATGGATCTGGTAACTGAAAGATACTCCAGGACATTACCCTTGACATCCAGTGGGTGAGGGTCGCCCTGTTCTGTACTGAGTGCTGGAAGGTTAATCTCCTGGTTGAAGTGAAAGGATGAGGATACCTTGGGAATGAACCGGTCGGAGGGTCTTAAGACCAATCTGTCTGGCAAGACAACCAAATATGGATCACTGACCATTAAAGCCTGCATCTCTGACACCCTTTTAGCTGATGTTATGGCTATCAGAAATGAGACCTTCAGCATCAGATCCCATAAGGCTATGCTCTCATTAGGTAAGAAGGGTTCCTTGGATAGGGCTTCCAGCATGACTGAGAGGTCCCAGACTGGGAAGGAAGGTTTTCTAGGAGGTCTCAGTTTTAGACAGGCCCGGTGGAACTGAACCACAAGGGGGTCTTGTGCCCATCTAATACCCGTCAAGGCGGACATGGCCGAGACTTGAACCTTTAAGGTACTTGACTGGAGGCCTTTCTCTAGGCCTAGTTGAAGGAACTCCAGGACCTGTGACACAGACTGTGAGGATGAGTCCCAACCTTACTGTTGAGCGAAGGCAATAAACTTCTCCCAGACTCGCCTGTACGTGTTATTCGTAGTAGGCCTCCTGGCCTGGAGTAGGGTATCCACCACCCTCTGGGAACAGCCTTGCTCTAGGTACCTAGCATTTCAGTCTCCAGGCCATAAAATGTAGCTTCTCCGGGTTCGGGTGAAGAAGATGGCCCTGGGAGAGCAGGTCTGATGACAACGGGAGAGGCAGGGGATCTGCCGTATTCAGCTACATCAGGGTGGTAAACCATGGCCTCCTCGGCCAGAAGGGAATCACTGCCACCACCAGTACTGATGACTCCTTAAATCTCAGGAGAAACCTCGCTATGAGCGGAGATGGAGGGAAGATGTATCCTAGATGAAAATTCCAGGGGTGCAGAAGACAATCTGTCCCCTCCGCCGAAGGTAATGGTATCCTCCATAGGAATCTCCGGCATTTCGCATTCTCTGGGGTTGCGGCCAGGTCTATCTCTGGTGGACCCCAAGTCCGGGATATGAGGGAGAAGGCCTGAGGGTTCAGGGACCACTCATGGTTGGAGGTGAAATTCCTGCTCAGCGAGTTGGCCAACACGTTCTGGACTCCCGGTACATAAACTGCCCTTAAACTCGATAGGTTCAGTTGTGCCCACTCTAGAACAGGACGGAGCTCCTGCAACATGGACCTGCTTCTGGTGCCCCCCTGCCTGTTGATATAGGCAACCGCAACTTTGTTGTCCATCCTCAGAAGAACGTGCTTCTCCCTCAAGAGGGGGCTGAAGGACAGAGGGCCTGAAATGCTGCTCTCATCTACAACACATTTGACACCGAATCCCGTGTCCTGAATGGCCAGCGGCCTTGAGCCGCGTAGTCTTGATAGTGGGCTTCCCACCCTTGCAGACTGGCATCTGAGGTCACTGTCTCCTGGTGAGGTGTGATTATGTGTTTGCACCTTACCAAGTTGCGAGACCGTGTCCACCACAGCAATGATTGCTTTGCTTCCTGAGAGATGTAAATCGGCTGGGACATTGAGATGCCGTTCCACTGGCGCAGAAAGGAAATTTGGAAAGGTCTCGAGTTTCATTGCGCCCACTGGACCATCGGAATGGTGGATGCTAAGGAGCCCAGGATACTGAGGTATGCTCTGGCCGGTAGCCTCTTGGCCGAGATAGCCTTCTTCACCTTCTGGATCAGAGGAGGAATCTTCTCCCTTGGAAGCTCTACTGTGTTCTTCCTCGTGTCTAGTTCGGCCCCCAAGAAGACCATCCTCTGTGTGGGATGGATACTGCTTTTCTTCCAGTTTATTAACCACCCTAGGGACTGTAAGGTAGAGACCAGGATCTCCCGATGTTGGATGAGAGACTCCTTGTTGTCCGAAAGAAGCAGAATGTCGTCCAGGTAATGATGGACCCTTAATCCTCTCTCTCTCAGGTGGGCTATAACTGGCAGTAGGACCTTCGTGAATGTCCTGGGTGCGGCGGAGATCCCGAACGGTAGACTTCAGAACTTGAAGTGCCAACTGCTTATGGTGAAACGGAGGAATCTCTGGAATTCTGCATGGATAGGGATATGTAAGTATGTGTCCTGAAGGTCGATCGAAAGCATCCAATCCCCCCGATTTATCGCTTGGAGGATTGATTGTAGGCTTTCCATCCTGAACGTTTCTACCTGGATTGACCGGTTGAGGTTCTTTAGGTCCAGGACAGGACGAAAGTCCCCTGATTTCTTTCTTACTAGGAAGAGTGGGGTATAGAAACCCTGCCCTCTTTGGGATGGTAAGACTTCCACTATTGCCTGTTTCTGTAGCAGATCTTGGATATACTGAACCAAGGACAGCCTTTTCTCTCTGGAAGGAGGGAGCTTGGTTGCGCAGAAGTGACCCCTTGGGGCGGTTTTTGAATGACCACCTGTGACCGACCTGGATGGTGGATACTGTCCAGGGATCTTTTATCATTTCCGCCAAAACCAGCTTGAATCTTGTGAGCCTGGCACCCACTACTGCTGGTTGGGCATACCTTCAAAAAGGTTTCTGCTTATTGGAGGCAGGAGTTTTGGGTTTCTGGAATTTGAGGAAGGACGTTTAAGGGTTCTTCCAAGTTCTCCTGTATTCCTTCCCAGGCCTATAGGCCTTTGCATCCCTGTATCTTTCTGGGAGATTAAAGGGAGGCGCCCTCTGTTGTTTTGATCTTCTATCCGAAGGGATAAGACCTGACTTCCCACATGTCACTTTAGAAATTGCTGTATCCAGCTTTGCGCCAAAGAGGTTCACCCCGTCATATGGAATCCGACACCAATTAGATTTTGACGCAGGGTCGCCCGACCAAGGTTTAAGCCATAACGCCCTCCTGGCAATTACGGTGGCTAACATAGATCTCGATGCAGACCTAATAGTGTCTACGGAAGCTTCCGCCACAAAGTCCCCTGCTAGGCTGAGTTCCTGTAAGGCCTTGATGATCTGGTCTTGATCAGCGCCCTCGGTGACGAGTTTTGCGGTATTCGATGACCAACCGGAAATAGCTTTCCCGATGGCGGCCAATGTCACTGCTGGTCTGCAGGCTCCCCCTGCGAAAAGGTAAGCCCTCTTGAGGTCCGTATCCACCTTCCTGTCCAGCACATCCCTGAACGTCACTGCGTCCTCAATGGGGAGCGTCACGTGCCTGGCTAGGCGCATCAAAGAGGCATCTACCACTGGAGGGGAAACCAAGGGAGATACCTTGGGCTCTTTCAGAGGGTACAATTTAGAAAGTCTGTTGGAAAGACTGATTTTCTTCTCCGGATTCTGCCATTCTTCCTTAATGAGCTCATCCAGCTCATCTATGAATGGAAAGGCTTCCGGAACTCTTTTAAGATTCAGGAAATATTTCCTCTGCTTTTGTTGTACCTCCTCAGGCTCCTCCCAGTTTATCGCTTCCTTGACCGACTTCGCAAAGGGTCCTATGAGCGAGAAATCAAACCCGGCTGATGCCTGCAGCTCTTCATCGTCTGACGGGAATTCCTGTTCCCTTGACGTGCTGGGATGGGATGGTGTGACGCTCTGAGCTGTAACCTCCACATCTGGAGTTGGGATATGCAGAGCAGGGACTCCGGTAGGTTCTATAGTGACCAACTCTTTCTCCCTGGTGGCTTCATCCATACATCTGCCGCAGGCCAGTCTGTCCGGTAGGGCTGTGGCCCCGCATACCCAGCAAGCATTCCCTGCCAGGCTGGGAGGGATGTGCAGGAGACTGGCGTCTACGTGCAGGGGATCTCCTGTGATAGGAACGCCTATGCCTGGAGTAGGAACGACTCCTCCTACGGCTTCCTCTGTGGGCTGAGCGACTTCTGCCATGTGAGCGGCTTCGCATATGGCTGGAGCGGCTTCTCCTGTGTGAGGTCTCTCTTCGTCTTGATTTTGACGACCTTGATGACCTGGTAGGGCTGACCAATTAGGCAGCATTAGTACGATCCTGCTCTCTTTTTCAATCTTCACTACTTACCATGGAAATCCCCCCCCCCTTACCTATTGGGCTGATGGTGATCTGCTGGGGCAGCGGTCTCCATGAAAAGGAAATACTGTGATAGACCTGGCAGAGACACAGGCAGGTATAACATGCAGTCAGGAAAACACAGGTACCAAAAGAAAGGAAAACACTTACCCCAAGAGAAAAAACTCCAGAAGGACAAACGGAGCTAATAAAGCAGTCAGGGTGTCTTCAGGTAACCAGAGGCATCATATAATGACAGATTGAGGTTTTTAAAAGAACCGCCATGGCCGCCGAGGTCACGACCCACCCGCACATGCTCAGTAGCGACGCACCCCGCTTTGCGCCATCTTGGAACCTGGCAAATTGACCAGGCCGCCCTGAGAGCGTGCACTGCGCATGCGCGGAAGTCCCGAGACGCTCGCCGAGCCAGGGGGAACACAGAGGGACTACAGCACCCAGAAAAACCACAGGAAGCATGAAAAAGTGTAATGGAGACCGCTGCACACAACTAAGCCTTTTTAAGGCTTATACTGGAGCCTTTTTTAACATACCCCTGAGATCACCAGAGTGGGGTTCCTTCCATCTAGCTCATTTAGAGGCTGTACAGGTAAGGACTTCCACCCAGGAGAGGCTAGAACCTGGCTGGGGCGAATTCCATAAGGGGGTGCTTCTGACATCGTCTGGTCTTTGCAGGTGAGGAAAAAAAAGAGAATACTGGGGCAAGGGCCTCTTTACAATTTATAGCTATGTGGTCCTATCAGGTTGTGAGGGTGGAGTCACAACCCAAAGTGTATGCTTCCATGATGGGACAGGAAAATATATACCACTTCTAAGATGGCTCCATCACAGCCTGAGGAAGAAGCATGCATGCTTCGAACGCGTGCACCCTCCCGCTGAACTTTAATCTGGAAGTGGCGACATTGCAGCAGGACGTTCTGGTGTTCATGGATCCCTTCCCCTGGATACTGAAGGCATTGGACTCCACCACTGCGTTCGCTACTGAGGACGGCTTCTCGGTACACACCGGTCCCAGCCCTGCATCCTCTGGATAAGTGCGGATGACACCCATTATACATGCCTGTCTCTCTCATCTGTTTGTGAGTGTATTCGCTATTTTTTTTACATTGAATCCATTAAATTTTTATTTTTACTACGCTTAGAAGGCGCCGCTTTCTTTCCCTCAAGATAGTTAATGGCTTCTCTTTCCCATTGAAATGGGAAGGAGTCTTGGCAGTGGAGTACTTCTTGTAAGGGTAAAGAAATGTTTAGGGCGTGGGATTTGGAGTAGTTGATTTTGAGATTTGACAAGACACCGAAGTGTTTGATATCACTTAAAAGGTTGGGTAAGGATGTTCAAGGTGACTGCAATGATAACAGAATATCGTCTGCAAACGCGGCTACTTTAAATTCCTTATGGGTAATAGAGATTCTTTAGATGTCTGTATTGGCACGTAATCTATTTAAAAAGGGTTCTAATGTCAGGACTAGGGATGAGCTTCGAGTTCGAGTCGAACTCATGTTCGACTTGAACATCGGCTGTTCGCCAGTTCGCCGAACAGCGAACAATGTGGGGTGTTCGTGGCAAATTCGAAAGCCACGGAACACCCTTTTAAAGTCTATGGGAGAAATCAAAAGTGCTAATTTGAAAGGCCTTTATGCATGGTATTGTCATAAAAAATGTTTGGGGACCTGGGTCCTACGCCAGGGGACATGTATCAATGCAAAAAGAAGTTTTAAAAACATCAGTTTTTTCGGGAGCAGTGATTTTAATAATGCTTAAAGTGAACAATAAAGTGTAATATTCCTTTAAATTTCGTACCTGGGGGGTGTCTATAGTATGCCTGTAAAGGGGCGCATGTTTCCCATGTTTAGAACAGTCTGACAGCAAAATGACGTTTCAAAGGAAAAAAGTCATTTAAAACTACTCGCAGCTATTAATGAAATGTCAGTCCGACAATGCACATAAAAGTTAATCGATAAAAACTGCATGGGATTTCCACACAAGGGAACCCCGAACCAAAATGTAAAAAAAAATGGCGTGGGGCTCCCCCTAAATTCCATACCAGGCCCTTCAGGTCTGGTATGGATATTAAGGGGAACCCCGCGCCAAAATGTAAAAAAAAAATGGCGTGGGGTCCCCCTAAAAATCCATACAAGACCCTTATCCAAGCACGCTACCTGGAAGGCCGCAGGAAAAGAGGGGGGGATGAGAGAGCGCCCCCCCCTCCTGAACTGTACCAGGCCACATGCCCTCAACATTGGGAGGGTGCTTTGAGGAAGCCCCCCAAAGCACCTTGTCCCCATGTTGATGAGGACAAGGGCCTCATCCCCACAACCCTTGGCCAGTGGTTGTGGGGGTCTGTGGGCGGGGGGGCTTATCGGAATCTGGAAGCCCCCTTTAACAAGGGGACCCCCAGATCCCCCCCCCGTGTGAAATGGTAATGGGGTACAAAAGTACCCCTACCATTTCACAAAAGTGTCAAAAATGTTAATGACAAGAGACAGTTTTTGACAATTCCTTTATTTAAAGTCTTCTTTCCATCTTCTTCGGGTCTTCTTCCTTCTTACTTCCTCCTTCCTTCGGTTTCTTTCTCCATCTTCTTCTTCCTCTGCTTCTTCCTCTGATCCTCTGCTTCTTGCTCCAGTGTTCTCGTCCGGCATCTTCCTCTGCGGTGTCTTCTTCCCCGCTTCATTCTTGGGCAGCTCTGCATCCATGGGAGGCTCCCGCTGTGTGACGCTTCTCTTCTTCTGACACTTCTTATATATTGGAGGGCGGGGTCACCCAGTGACCCCGCCCCCTCTGACGCACGAGAACTTCCCTACGGCTTTCCCTGTGATGTCAAAGGGGGCGGGGTCACCCGGTTACGTAACGGGTGACCCCGGCAGGACCCAGGTCCCCAAACACTTTTTATGACAATAACTTGCATATAAGCCTTTAAAATTAGCACTTTTGATTATTCATGTTTGAGTCCCATAGACTTTAACGGTGTTCGCGTGTTCAAACGAATTGTTTGCCTGTTCGCATGTTCTGGTGCAAACCGAACAGGGGGGTGTTCGGCTCATCCCTAGTAGGACAAACATCAGGGGGGATAGCGGGCATCCTTGATGAGTGCCGTTGCTTATAGGGAAGGCGTTTGACAGAAGGCCATTGGCTTTTACCCTTGCTGAGGGTTTATTATATAGAGCATTGATGTGTGCGAACATGCGGGGAAGAAGGCGAATGCCTTTTAATACTTTCCGCATGTAATCCCAGGCCACCCTGTCAAACGCCTTTTCCGCGTCAAGTGATAGAAGGAATCCCTTGGTTTCCACCGTGGTGAGCCAGTGGTGAATATTTAGGGTGCGTATGGTATTATCGCTGGCCTCCCTACCCGTGATAACGCCTACTTGGTCAGGTGAAATGAGGCCAAGGATGAGGGGTTAAAGTCTGTTTGCTATCATCTTTGCGTAAAGTTTGATATCCACATTGAGTAAAGAAATGGGCCTGTAATTAGACACTTGTGAGGTGTCCTTGTCTTCTTTAGGAATGACTGCTATGTGAGCTTCTAACATGTTACCTACCGGGGTAAGTGGGTTCAATAGGGAGTTAAACGCTGTCAGCAGCTTGGGAGAAAGTATATTGGAAAAACTTTTGTAATAGATTAGTGGGAGATCGTCAGGGCCTGGGCTTTTACCCATTTTCATTTGTTTTATTGTTAGGTGCAGTTCCTTAATGGCTAGCGGTTGTTCTAAGGTCTCAGCTTGTTGTGGGGTGATTGGATTGGGGCAATATTGGGCTAGAAAATCTTTCATTTTGGACAGTCAGTCAGGTGTATCAGACGACCTTGTGATGTTTCGTGGTAGGTTGTAGAGTTTAGAATAGAAGTTTTCAAAGTGTGTGGCTAAATCTCCATTTTTAGAAAGGAGTGTGCCTTGGTTATCTCGGATATGGTGGATTATGGATGAAGTTCTAGCTGCCTGTATCGCGCGGGCTAACAGTCCTCCACTTTTGTTGCCATGTTCGTAAAACACTTTTTGCTGGAGAATGTATCGATGTCTAGTGCGTTTCCCTAGCTCGTCCATCAAAGAGGAACGAGCATGTAAAAGATCCTGCAGTGTAGATTGTGAAGTTAAAATTGGAAATAATGGAATCGCGCTGAAAGGGACTAGTAACCATACATGTGATCACCAGTCCACAGTGATATTCAATATGTGAACAAATACAATGTGATAAAAATAAACACAATTGAAAAAACTAAAACAAATTGGCAATTGATAATCCATCAAATATGCATTTCTGATATGCAACAGTGAAAACAAAAGTTCATGTGTATATAGTTCATATAAACCACCCGAGTGAAAAAATCTAAATTATCTGAAATTCCTGCTGTATGAAGGCAACCGTGCTTGATCCACCACCATGGATAAAGACTGGACACTTACCAGAAATTCCTGACCCCCCACTACAGAGGGTGATATAATCATCCGGATCACAACCAATGGATCAGAAGCCTTGCACTGAGATGAGACCTTAAAGACCTTGGTGTCGTGATGGAGATATTCACACAGAAAGGATAGACTCATACAGGTGTACACCTGATGGGTCAAACAGGCTTTACAGGATGACCAGGGAATTCAGGCTCACTATGTGGATACGGTCTTCAGGCAAACACTCCAAAACGATGGATAAAGCAGGTAAACCGAATGGGCAAATAAGCCCAACCATAAAGAGAAAAGAGAGGAAGAACAGGGCAGCGTAATTCCGTAAGGAATATTTATTGTTGTAAACATAAAAGTTGCACTTACATTTTCCAGAGTAAAAACAATCGCTTCAAAATAGACAGTAACCGGGGATCAGCGTAACAACTCGATGCGTTTTGTCTAAATAGGCATCATCTGGGGACCCAGAAATTGATTGTTTGTGGGCCGCTTCAAGTCTGTTAATTGTATTGATAAGCGATTTGTAATTGGTTCCTGGTGTTTCTTTTTAGCGGTCATCGCTAAGGAAATAAGTTTCCCCCTTATAACACATTTATGTGCCTCCCAAAGTGTGATAGGCGAGATGTCTGGAGTAGAGTTTTCCTGAAAGTATAGATGGATTTGGGAGTTTATTTGCCATTGCGTTTCTGGGTCTTTTAGGAGGGATGGATTCAACCTCCAGGTTTTAGTTATTTTTTTAGAGTCTGGTAAAGTAAGGGTCATCGTGATGGGGTGGTGGTTGGACAGGAACATTGGCTCTATTGTGGCTTGTGAGAGAAGTGATAGGTCTGTCTGAGATAGGAATATGTAGTCTATTCTTGAATACTTCTGGTGTAGGGAAGAAAAGAAGGTATAATCTTTGTCTGTCTGGAATGTGGTGCGGCCTGTGTCATGGAGAGTCAGGTTCTGTAATTGGGTTTTGATCTGTCGTAGTGCACGGTATGGGAGTGTGGAAGTACCTGTAGAGGAGTCCAGTATCAGGTTTAGTGGGACATTGAAGTCTCCCCCTAAGATCAGTATGCCTTCTCAAAAAGTAGATAGGAGGTCACAAATTTTTTTGAAAAAGGTTACTTGGTGTTCGTTCAGACAGTAAATATTTGCCAGTGTGTTTGGTTTGGATGCGTATGTGCCCTTGATGAAAATATATCTACCGTCATGATCGATTAAAGAGTCAGCTAATTGAAAATCAGCATGTTTGGAAATGAGAGTGGATACCCCTTTAGTTTTGGAGACTGGGTTTGTGGAATGTAGTACTTGTTTGTATACGTGGTTTGCTAGTTTGGGAACTGAATCTGCACTGAAGTGTGTTTCCTGCAGCATTAAGAAGTGGGCTTTGTGTTTAGTTAAGGCTGAGAGAACTTGAGATCTCTTTTCTGGAAGGTTTAGGCCTTTTACATTGAGTGACAGACATTTTAGCGAGAGTTGTTTAGTGGTTGGTTCTTTCTGCATTTTATGTGTTTTAAGAATACTGGGTAGTATTACGTGTGTTTAGCTTGTTCTGCTCAGAAGCCCCTGTGTTATGCAGGAACTTGCTTTGTGTCTTTGTGGGGGGGGGGGGGGAGTGTCCCTGTCTGTAGGAAGGAGTAGAGAATAGAGGAGGATGTGAGAGGGGGAAAGAAGGTGGAGTAAAAGTAGAGGAGAAAAGAGAAGAGAAAGAGGGGGGGGGGGGAGGTTAGGCAGAGGTAGTTTTGTGAAGTGTGGAGCATGAGCCTCAGTAATTAAACTTGGTAAGTTTTACTGGAGGTGGTCATAGGCGTGCCTATCCACCTAGTGGGGGAGGTCCGGATTGACAGCTCTGGTCTGTGTGACCAGCTGTGTGGGGATAGTGACCTAGGAAAGGATCAGGTGGTGTAGCACTGGGGAGGACGAGAAGGTTAAGCAGCTATAACAAAGGATATTGCGTGATGTGTAGTGTTGTGCATTTTAAGGGTTAGAGACATAGAATGTGAGGAGTAGGGATGAGCCCAATGTTCGCCTGTTCAGCGAATAGCGAAAAATTTGTGGTTTAAAAGTCTATGGGAGAAATCAAAAGTGCTAATTTTAAAGGCATAAATAAATGCATGGTATTGTCATAAAAAGTGTTTGGGGACCTGGGTCTTGCCCCAGGGGACATGTATCAATGCAAAAAAAAGTTTAAAAAATGGCCGTTTTTTCAGGAGCAGTGATTTTAATTAATAATGCTTAAAGTGAAACAATAAAAGTGAAATATTCCTTTAAAATTACGTACCTGGGGGGTGTCTATAGTATGCCGGGGGTGTCTATAGTATGCCGCTCCATTGTAGTGCTTTACCCTAAAATTTATCCAAATGGTCTGTGTGTCCTTAAATGAGCATGCTCTCAATCTTTTGCTGGCTGGAATTCCGCCAGCAAAAGACAGAGGGAGCATACACACGGTCACATTTTCCGATGAAAAAATCTCATTGGTCTTTTGCGGGCCAAAATTCTGACCGTGTGTACGCGGCATAAGTGTATAGACCTGGTCAGAAACATCATATGTTGGTACAATTTCTTGCAACCCTGTCAGCCTTCACCATGAGCCATGGCCTATGTTAGCTATGCAGAAATCCAGCTTTGCATATTCTGAAAGATTGTTTTTCTTGCTTGAAGCTAATAAAGCACTATAAGATGTTCTGTGTGTAATGATGCTAGGTGTCATAGAACTTAAGGCTTTTGAGGTAACACTTTGTAATGTTCCCTGCTAAACATGGATACTGGTTATATAAGGAAATTACTGCAAAGCTGAATATTCACTTTCTTTGGAGAAATATTGATGAAATTAGACTAAAATGTCATGTTAAATATTATTTTTGATACAATACTCTACCTTTTTTTAGCATTTTCAGCAGATGATGTAATCACTTACTGAGTATGCAGCTTGTTTTATCTTATAGGGCCGGTTCCCACTGGTGTGATGTCTGACATTGGATGTGATTCGCACCGTACTGCGGTGCAAATCTCTGGGCGATGTGATTTCAGCCATACCTATAGCATGGCTGAATTTGCATCGCATTCAGACCAAACTCGCACAGGACCTTTTTTTTTTTGGTTAGCAGCAGAATCGGATCGCGCAATTTAATTCCTGTCCGAATTTGCAGTTCGCACTGCAATATGATTTGGGTTTTTTTATTAACAATCAATTGACACTCCCAGCAGCTTGCATAGGGCAGTGTCAACTGCCGCTGGGAGACGTGCAATGTGGTAACCCGCAGTGGATTCTCAGGGTTCCTGCATCGCTGCAGTGTGAACCAAGCCTTACTCCTTGCCTATGTTGCTGTTTAACCTGGTGCCATTACAGCTGCCCCTGGTTTCTTGTTTCAGAATGCCTCATTTCTCTTGCAGCACCCTATAAAGTTACCCTTGCATGCAGGGACTTTATTTGTCTTTCCTTTTCCTCTACACTGAGCACAATTCACTATGGTAAAATGATGCACAACATTCCGAAAAAAAACTGCAATTCATATGCATATAAAGCTCCATGGTGGCTAGGATAACCTAAACTTCTGCAGGGTATATGCATCTGTGAATTGATCCAACAGTGTGCGCTTCTTAAAGCTTCTTTCCTTTAAAAGGACCACTTGAAATCTTCTCCTCCTCCTCTTCTAGAATTGAAAGCAATGCAGAAGACTGGATTCCAAGGGCTCCATCAACTTTGCTATGTCATCGGCCAGCCTCCAGAGACAACTCCTGAGTAAAATCTAGCTGACACCTGCTCCTAATTGCACTTTCCTGACTTTTTTTTTCAAACAATCACTGGGGTGGTGGGGTTTGACCATTGCCATAGTTATCGCAAGCATGGACCAGTACCTAATTATCGCATGCATTTATTTATTTGATTCCTTCTGTGAATTAACTGTAATGCCTTTTTATGTGATATTTAACGAGTGTTTTTGGTGTTTGCGCTACCGTATACGAGCAATAGTGAAATTATATTTTTATTATTGCATGTGTTATGTGGTCACGTGACCATTATAACGCATGTTTTAACCTTTAGTGAATTGTGCCCACTGTGTGCATCAATAGAAATGCACAGCCCCATAGCCTAGGATGGCAAGGCACTCCCCTGCTCCAAGCTAACAAACTGACTTGAGATTGCAGTGTCCACTGTTAACTCTTTCCTGTGAAGACCAGAGGTTCAGGGAAGCAGCACTGAGAGAGCAGGAGCCAACAGCATTGAAAAATTGTAAACTGAAAGTGCTTGGTAAAAACATCAATAAATACTTCACTGGGAAATGTTTCGTTCAGACAGCAATCGGAGTGGGACAGTGACAGCATTTTACAGCTACATGCTCTCCATTTAGACCTGTAATCACATATCACAGGCTTCCATTCTTCCTATTAAGTTCTAAAATGTCAAGTACCAAATGTCAAGAGCTGCATCAGTAGCTGATGCTAAAAGATGTGAAGGCGAGTCACAACAAACCATGTCCTTTAGCATTGCCCATTTTTCATCATGTCCACAAATCAATGCAACACCATGGTACATTTTGTATGGAACACTACATTTAGCCCACAGAAATCTGTCCCTACCATAAAAGACCGAGCTAGTTGGTTCACATAATAAAGTGGTAGCTTCTTTCTCAAGGTTATTAAAATATAATTCAAGCTGTAATGTTAATTAAATAACATAACAACATTTTCTCAGTGTTTTCATGGAACAGAAGCATTGAATAGCCATTAACAGTGCACCTTATTCTAATTATAAAAATAGCTTTGTATCCTTTGTTTAATCCTTCATTTAATCCCATTAGACTAAATATATAGAAAAAAAAGTAATGCATTTTGCAGCAGGACTACTTCAAAGGGAAATCATTTGGGTCTTATTTATGGACATTTCAACTTGATTAGGCTGCACTTAACCAATTTCAGTTGTGCTGTTTTCCTTCTAGGATTTAATCAATGTATGATGTTGTTTTTCTCATCGTAACACTTACCGATTGTACATGTCCGTGTTTTGTAGACATGAATTTAAGTAATTGGGGTCTTACTGAACATATATTACAAGCTTTTGCTTCAGTTTCACATTTTAAATACAAAATTGGGCTTCTTTTTAACTTATTTATGATTGTATAAACCTTTTCTATTGGTGCTCATTTCCTCACAGTACACAAGCTTGTGGGTGCAGTAGTCAAGAAGATGAGTGGCATCACTAAGGGTTGCGCTGTAATTGCAGAGTATAAATGACTAGTATTCACAAATATGCAGCAAATTAAAAATAGACACAATCACTGTGTTTAAATATAAGCAGTGCCAAAGCAGCATCAACATAATCATGTCTTTGTTTTGCCTGTCCTTAACTGATAAAGTGACATCTGATTGGTTGCTATGAGTCGTTGGGTTTTTAACAGCACTATTTAAACTTCTATCCATTTATAAATTTGCAGATTATGTTCAGTGATGTTATGTAAAACCATATACAGTACATACTGTACTGTCTCTTGAACTAGACCGAAATACAGTAATTATTTAAAACTAGGCTACGTAGTGTGTTTGTTTGCTTGTTTGTGTGTAACTACAATTTACATTTTAACCCTTTTGCTGCAAGATCCGTTTTTGCGTTTTTTGCACACGTTTAAAAGATCATTTTAGGCCTGGAGATTACGCAAAACCCACAAATATGATATATTTTCTGAAAGCAGACACCCCAGAGAATAAAATAGTGGTAGTTGCAATTTTTTGTCACACAATATTACCGCAAAGGTCTAGGAAATGCAATTTTTTTAGTAAAAAACACACTAACGTGAATTTTAGGGTAAATATATACCCAACATGCCAGACCTTAAATGTATGTGCCCCCGTGAAATGGCAACAAACTTCAATACCCTATATTTTCTATAGGCGAGGCTTCAAAAGCTCCCTATAGGTATCAGTTTAGTGTTATGGAGGAGGTCTGGTGTTAGAATTATTGCTCTCACTCCGGTGTATCACAATCAATCTTTTCATGCATAGGCGCCCCGATACATGCATTTAAGTTCATGCGTGTGTATATGTGGGGGTGGGGGGCCCTCAACATTTTTTTTGGGGGGGGGGATTTTATGTGCTTGGGTGTAACTTTATTTTTTTGCAAAAAATAAGAAAAATAACTTTTTTTTTTTTTCAGCACATAGGGGACAAACAGTTCCCTGTGTGATGATTTTTAGGTGACAGGTTCTCTTTATTGATAGATGCAGGATCTAAAAGACCCTGCATGTCTCTCCTGTACTCCACTGAATGTTTTTGCAATGCAAAACATCCTTTCTCAGCAAAACGAGCCAGGGACACCAAAGGCTTGACCCTGAAGCGATGTCAGAGACGTAGCTTTCCGGGTCACAAGAAGGTGGCGAGAAGAGTGGACGTGTATCCACTCTTCTCCTTCACCTCTACCGGCCAGCACCAGCACCTGCTAGACTCACTCTGGCAGTCACCATTGGTATACCATCCAGTCTCATCACATTCACCAACTACTTGTTTGCCAAGTCCTGGGGAGGTCTTTCCACTCTGCACCCTGTTAGTGCACTGCCTATTTTTACCTCAGCTCCTGGCAGAGACCATGTGGCCCTGGCTCCATACTCATCACATCCCAGCACAAATGACCTGTTGTAAGTATCCAGGGCAGGCCCAATTTGTCCTTCCATGTCATGTTTCATTACATTCCCATTAATTACATCTCGTTACCCCCTGTAGATGTCCCTAAGCATCTGCCCCTGATGAGTGTGTCATCACACGAAACGCGTCGGGTACATTGGGGATGCTGACACATGCCCCCATCAAACCACTTATCCTGGGTCCTTGGGAATTGTCATACACCTCGCTCCTACTATTCACTTCGAATACTATCCTTCAACTAATTATGGTTTTATTGTTTTTGTGACATGTATCCCGGTTAGTGGTGTTTTATGTTACATGTACATATATGAATTTACTTGGAATATATGTTCACCTATCTAATCAGATCTCCACGGGGCACGTGGCTACTATACATTATGTACCCTAGATGCTTGTATTGCACATGCACATACATATGTGAGTGTAAATATTGATGAATTGTTATTTATTACAATGCTTTTCATTTATGTGGTTTCTGGTACTGATTATGTTTGTACGCAATTTCATGAATAAAGTATATGTTTTTCTATTTTAATCTACCTCCACGCTGTCTATGGCCTCATTCAAAGTCCCAAATCTCCATTGTATTTTCTGCATTAGGGATGGAGGCACACTATATATATATATATATATATATATATATATATATATATATATATATATATATATATATATATATATATATATATATATATAATGTGCCTCATTTAAAGTCCCAAACTCCCCCCCCTCCCACCGATGGGCAGTTTTACCAAAACTGGAGCGTGCAAAATCTGGTGCAGCTGTGCATAGAAACCAATCATTTTCCAGTTTTTTGTTTTTTTTTGTCTAAGTTTAATTGAAGAAGCTGAAGTTAGAAGCTGATTGGCTACCATGCACAGGTGGACCAGTTTTGCGCTCAACAGTTTTAGTAAATCCCCTATTTTGTGTCAGTCAAAGATAAAATTTAAGCTCCAGAAAGGCATCTGACTAAGGCTGGTCATAGATGGTTCGAATCTCAGCTGGTTCCTGTTAAACCGTGTATGGGCAGGCTGAAGCTACCAAGTTGATTGATCAGCTTAAGTGCAACCAGTCTGCTGGTTTTTCATGCAATTATCGCTAGCAGCTGCTACAGCCACTACAGCCGCTAGCAATAACCACTGTCTTCTACCAGTAGGGACAGCTAACCCCCACCCCCTTGGGAGAATTCATTGGCTCTGTGAGGTGGATTCCCCTGTCAACACTATCTGTGTTGATGGGGGAATCCTGTGAATTTCACGGGTTGCAGGAAAGAAATTTTCCCCTGTCTATGGCCTGCCTAAGCAAAACCCACAGGGGAGGTTAACTCTGCCTGTAAAGGTACAACAGGAGATAAACTTTGATGGCAGGTTCAGACTTTCCAGTCTACATCTGCCATCATGGTGGCACCAGTGACTAGGTCACTGGTCTCGCCTTTTACACCCACCTAAATAAAGCAATATTTTCTACTTTGTATGCTGCCTAGTTAATAGTGGCTCATCCTGCAGGGATAATACTAAGAACCACCTATCACCCTGCTATACTTCTACCATTTAAGGCTTTTTTTCTTTATAATTTGAAGGAACTTGTTAGGTACCTGGTAGTTGAGCCCGACTGGTAGAAGGAGGCCTCTCTTAAGCGCTGGTTCAGGGGCCACTGGAGTGGGAACAGAGGTCTCCTGAGCACACTGGATAGGAGTGCCTGATGCAGGTCCTTGCGATGGCCAACACAGGAGCTGAGGAGACTTCCTCTGGGGTAGCTGTACTGTGGATGCAGGTAAGCTGAAGCGGATCCGTAAGCAGGCAGGTGGAGGATATTGCAGCAGCAGAACCTGGAGCTGGAAGAGCAGGTGGTGAGCAGCGTCACAGGGCACAAGCAAAGCAGAGTCAAACAGTCCGTATTGGCAGGAGATCAGGCAGGTATATGACAGAAGGGATGATCACAGAATAGTCAGGCAGGCAGGTGTTCGGCAACAGGTCACAAGATATCCGCAAGGTCAGGCAGGCCAGGTAGGATAGGAGATAGTAGTAAAATGGTCAGACGTAGCCGGGTCAATAGCAAATAGTAACAACAGGTAGGATACAGGAACTCAGGTGCAGAGCTGCAGACGAACAGCACCTGATGGAAGTAACTGACACTCTTTTAAAGGGTCTTCGGCGCCAAACAGCTCTAGCGCGAACGGGCGCGCGCACGGGCGTTCTCGCGAACGGGCGCGCGCGGGAGCGCGCCAGCGCCCCCCCAGTGGGGAATTCGGCTGAACTGCTCTGGAAAAGCCTCTCGTGCACCTACGTGCACGCATGTTAGCCTGACGGCCACCGACATGTCCCTGACATTGCCCCCTCCCAACGGGCAGCCTCCGGATACCCAGATAACTCCTCTTTTCGGGATGAGCAGAGAAATAGGCATGGATCAAACGTTTAGCATGAATATTGCTATTAGGTTCCCATGAGTTATTTTCCGGACCATACCCTTTCCATTTGATCAAAAACTGTACCTGCCCCAACCTCTTTCTGTAATCGAGGATGGCCTCCACCTCATATTCCTCGTTTCTGTCCACCAAGACAGGTTCAGGGACCCTGGTGCCCCTATTAGGGAAGGGGTCGGCTACAGCAGGCTTCAACAACGACACATGGAATACAGGATGGATTTTAAGTAAGTCAGGTAAACACAGTTCATAAGACACTTCGTTAATCTTCTTTTTCACCGGGAAGGGCCCAAAAAACTTAGGAGCAAGCTTTTTGGAAGGACAAGCTAGTTTAATATTATTGGTAGACAGCCATACCTTATCACCAATCTGCAGGTTTAGATCTCCTCTTCTCTTTTGATCGAAGATCCTCTTACTGTCTGCTTGTGCCTTGGATACCGCTTCCTGTAACATCTGGTTGTTGTGACTGAGGAACTGTACTGTGTCCTGGACCCCTGGAACTGGAGATTCTGGAAGAAAATCTGGTAAGAAAGATACATGAAAACCATAATTGGCAAAGAACGGGGACTGACCCGTGGCAGAGTGGCTAGCATTATTATAAGCGAATTCCGCTAGAGGCAGTAGGGACACCCAATCGTCTTGTACAAATGAGGTAAAACACCTAATGTATTGCTCTAGCGTCTGATTTGTCCTTTCGGTTTGCCCATTAGTTTGGGGGTGGTATGCTGAGGACAGGGCTAGTTAAATTTTCAGGATCTCACACAGGGCTTTCCAGAAGCGTGAAGTAAACTGCACCCCCCTATCGGACACTATATTTGCGGGAACTCCGTGCAGCCTGACGATCTCTTTGATGAACACATGGGCCATCTCCACAGCAGAGGGTGTCCCCCTTAAGGGCAGGAAGTGGGCCATTTTGGACAGACGATCGACGACCACAAAGATCGCAGAACATCCTTCCGAGCATGGTAATTCAACTATAAAGTCCATTGCTATCATCCTCCAGGGCCTATCTGGTATGGGCAACGGCCTCAACAGTCCCCAAGCTTGGTTCCTGGAAGTTTTATTTTGAATGCAAACAGAGGAAGAGCTGACGTACTTCCTGCAAAATTCTTTCAGGTTAGGCCACCAGAACGTGCGTTGCACGAGTTCAAGATCCTTACGAACCCCAAAATGTCCTGCAAGTGGATGATCATGCAATAGAGTCAGCACCTTGACTCGGACGTCTTCTGGTACGAATATTTGACTTCCTTTCCACAATAACCCATCTCAAGATGCTAAGGTGAGTCCCTGAAGACTTGAAGGTTCTGGCGATGCTTCTCTGATCAAGGACAGGAGGTCCGTCTGAAGGAGTAAGAAACTATTTGCTGGCAGAATGGTGTCGGGTACAGAAGGTTCTTTAGGATGATCAAACATGCGCGATAGCGCATCTGGTTTTACGTTCTTAGTTCCTGGCCGGTAGGTGATATGGAAACAGAAACGTGTAAAAAACAGGGCCCATCGGGCTTGTTGGGGTTTCAGTCTCTTAGCAGATCTTAAATATTCGAGGTTCTTGTGATCAGTATATATTAGAACCGGATGAACTGCGCCCTCTAACAGGTACCTCCACTCTTCTAGTGCTGCCTTGATGGCCAGTAACCGATCACCCACATCGTAATTTCGCTCAGCCGGCGAGAGTTTCCTGGAGAAAAATCCCACGGGATGCATCAGGTCCTTGTTACCCTGCCGTTGAGAGATGACTGCACCCACGGCCACTTCGGAAGCATCAACCTCCAGAATAAAAGGTAGGGATGGATCAGGATGGCTGAGGATTGGAGCTGAAGTGAAACGCCTTTTTAATTCTTCAAAGGCCTCCTGAGCCTCCGAGCTCCAGTGAAAATGACAGTTCTGCTTGGTTAGCTGCGTGATGGGTGAAATGATGGCAGAAAATCCCTTAATAAATTTTTCTATAGAAATTTGCGAATCCGATGAAGCGATGCACGCCCTTCTTTTCCAGAGGAACTGGCCAATCTAACACAGCGGACACTTTTTGAGGATCCATTTTAATGCCGGTGGGGGAGATCACTAGCCCCAAAAACTGAATGTCCTTTTGTTCGAATTCGCACTTCTCCGCTTTAGCATACAGTCCGTGCAAACGAAGAGGGTCCAAGACTTTGCGAACATGTTCCCGATGTTGGTCAAGTGAACTAGAGAAAATTAAAATATCGTCCAAGTAAACAATCACAAAGATGTCCAGGAAATCTCTGAATACATTGTTGACCAGATGCTGAAATGTGGCAGGGGCATTGCATAGGCCGAAAGGCATGACTAGGTACTCATAGTGTCCGAAACGGGTCCGGAAAGCCGTCTTCCATTCATCCTCGGCTCGAATGCGGACCAGGTTGTAGGCCCCTCTTAGATCCAATTTAGTGAAGATGATGGCAGACCTCAACTTCTGAAATAATTCAGGTATTAGGGGCAATGGATAGCGGTTTTTAACCATGACCTTGTTTAATTCTCGATAGTCCACACATGGATGAAGAGTCTGATCTTTCTTGGAAACAAAAAATATTCTTGCCCCAGCTGGGGAGGTAGAAGGTCGAATAAAGCCCCTTTTTGAGGTTTTCATTATAGTTTACGTGCCTCTTGTTCCTTCTCAGATAGCGGAAAGATGCGCCTGAAGGGAATCTCGGCCCCAGGGAGCAGCTCGATTGGGCAATCATAGGGGCAATGGGGTGGCAGGGAGTCCGCTCCCTTTTTGCTAAATACATCTGCAAATTCCCGATAAGCCTCTGGTATGGTTTGGAGCAGATCTTGATCCACATCCATGCAAAGTAAGGTGGCAGCCGGTTTGGAGGGTTCAGGTAAACAATGTCTCTGACAATAGGGTGATAGAAACTTGACTTCACCGGTAGTTCAATTAACGTGGGGGTTTTGGTCCTGAAGCCAGGGCATGCCCAAGATGATCGGGAATAGTGGAGAGGAGATGACGTCCAGAGTTAGGAGCTCTTTATGCTGAGATGAACAGGTGGCAGACAGAGGAAGGGTTTCTTGAGAGATTTGTCCCGACTTTATGTGGGACCCATCGACCAGGAAAACTGAGAGTCTGTGTGTCTTGTCTTTCAGGGGAAGATCTTGTTGAGCAGCAAAGGCAGAGTCAATAAAGCAGCTGCAAGCCCCAGAATCAATAATGGCATTGACCTGGATTGTTCTTCCCTGGAGCTGTAACGAGAGAGGGAGAGCAAGTTGAGTGGCATTGGCGGTTAATGCGGAAAGACTGACCGAAGTAGAAGAAACAAACTTACGGGTCTTGGCCGGACAGTTGTTCACATAGTGGCCTGCCCAACAACAGTAGAGGCAGAGGTCTTGCTGGCGTCTGCGTGCACGCTCTTCCAGGGGTAGAGTAGAACGCATTAGTCCTAGCTGCATGGGTTCAGGAACATCAGGTGTTGGAGTGGCCGGGTTGGAGCAGGTAGAAGGCAGGTATCGGTAGGTGGGCACCAGAACTCTTGCAGTCATCCACATGGGGCGCGTTTGCTGGGAGGAACGTTCAGACCAGGGTTCACTAAGGCGTCGGTCGATCTGGATCGTTAAAGCAATAAGTTCTTCAAGGGTATCAGGCATTCCTACCCGGACGAGCTCATCCTTGAGGCTCTCTGATAACCCCATGCGAAATTGATGGCGTAAAGCTGCATTGTTCCATTGTGTGTCCGCACTCCAGCGTCGAAAGTCCGAGATATAGTCCTCGGCCGGTCTGCAGCCTTGCTGGAGCGCGAACAAAGCTGACTCAGCGGTGGCAGTCCGCTTGGGATCCTCGTACAACTGAGCCATGGCCTCGAAGAAAGAGGGCAAGGACTGGATCTGCACAGAGTTAGTTTCAAGCAGGCGGTGAGCCCAGGTTTGAGGTTCCCCTTGTAGGAGGGATATAACAAATCCCACTTTAGTAGCCTCTAAAGAAAAAGTCCGTGGTTGTAGGGCGAAGTATAACTGACAGGCGCTGCGGAAAGCCAGGAACTCAGTTCGGTCACCAGAAAACCTCTCAGGAATGGTGACCCTTGGTTCGGGTGGAAGCATAACCACAGAGGGAGGTACAGCAGCTTGCACTGGAGCCACTGCTGAGGCAGGAGACGCACCTCCTGGGCCACTGAGGTTCAGAACTTGACCCTCCAGTCTGGTGTAACTGTCTTGCAAAGTCTTTACGGCTTGTGTGAGTGCCACTAAGTGCGTACAGATCTCCTTGATGGGAGAGGTCTCTCCTGCGGGCTCAGTCATGGCTGTTCGTACTGTTAGGTACCTGGTAGTTGAGCCCGACTGGTAGAAGGAGGCCTCTCTTAAATGCTGGTTCAGGAGCCACTGGAGTGGGAACAGAGGTCTCCTGAGCACAGTGGGTAGGAGTGCCTGATGCAGGTCCTTGCGATGGCCAACACAGGAGCTGAGGAGACTTCCTCTGGGGTAGCTGTACTGTGGATGCAGGTAAGCTGAAGCGGATCCGTAAGCAGGCAGGAGGAGGATATTGCAGCAGCAGAACCTGGAGCTGGAAGAGCAGGTGGTGAGCAGCGTCACAGGACACAAGCAAAGCAGAGTCAAACAGTCCGTATTGGCAGGAGATCAGGCAGGTATATGACAGAAGGGATAATCACAGAATAGTCAGGCAGGCAGGTGTTCGGCAACAGGTCACAAGATATCAGCAAGGTCAGGCAGGCCGGGTAGGATAGGAGATAGTATAATGGTCAGACATAGCCGGGTCAATAGCAAATAGTAACAGGCAGGATACAGGAACTCAGGTGCAGAGCTGCAGACAAACAGCACCTGATGGAAGTAACTGACACTCTTTTAAAGGGTCTTCGGCGCCAAACAGCTCTAGCGCGAACGGGCGCGCGCACGGGCGTTCTCGCGAACGGGCGCGCGCGGGAGCGCGCCAGCGCCCCCCCAGTGGGGAATTCGGCTGAACTGCTCTGGTAAAGCCTCTCGTGCACCTACGTGCACGCATGTTAGCCAGACAGCCACCGACATGTCCCTGACAGAACTTTTCATTCAGCTCAATGCAGGGCAAATCCCCCTTTCTCCCTACAGAGCCTTCTATTGGTGGCATGAGAACAGCACATTTAGACATTTACAGCAAAATGGTAGCAAACACAGAGGCAGGGCATATTGCTGTAAATAGAATAACATTTAAGCAATTTAACCTATCACATAGCAATTTTCCATAAGCTGTAGGAAAAAGCGCAAATGTATAATGTTTTGTGAAAGTGCGACTATACATAAAGTAGTATTTACATTTAGGATTACCTGTACACCCCCTCCAGCAATGTTAAACACAATATGTAAGGTCTGCTGTAGTAGCCAGTGTACTGACCTAAAATCCATAACCCAAATTTCTAAAATATTTGTTAAGGATTTGCAGAAAAAATATATATTAATGTCTTTGCTAAGACCCAAATTTTTCACACTTCTGAAAATTATTCAAGTGGGGATGATTCCATCAATGTATAATTTAATTTTAAATGTATTTCTTAATAGGTAAAGGAGACGTGCAGTAAAAAATAGTCATAGTGTGTAAACATTAATAAATAAAGTACTTTCTTGTAAACAGAGCTAGTCTCAAAACTTTTATTATCATTATTATTATTATTATTATCATACAGGATTTATATAGCGCCAACAGTTTACATATTGCTTTACAATTTGAGGGTAGACAGTACAAATACAATACACTTTAATACAGTAGGAATCAGAGGGCCCTCCTCCTTAGAGCTTACAATCTAAGAGGGAAGGACAAGAGATAGGTAATAACTGTGGGTGATGTGCTGATTGAGAAGATAAATATACAGTTGTTAGGTGGGGGGCAGATAGGCTTCTCTGAAGAGATGAGTTTTCAGGGATTTTCTGAAAGTGGATAAAGTAGGAGAAAATCGAATGGATTGGGGTAGAGCATTCCAGAGGATGGGTGAGTTGAGATTGGGAGGAGCGAAGAGAACGATTAGGTTGGTATTTTGAGACTAGGTTAGAGATGTAGCTGGGGGCCAGGTTGTGGATGGCTTTATAAGTTATAGTTAGTATCTTGAATTTAATTCTGTGACCGAGTGGTAGCCAATGAAGGGATTGGCAGAGGGGTATAGCAGACGCTGAGTGGTTTGTGAGGTGGATGAGCCTGGCAGCAGCGTTCATGATGGACTGAAGTGAGGATAGCCTATTTAGAGGTAAGCCAATGAGGAGGGAGTTGCAGTAGTCGAGGCGGGACCAGGAAGTGGATTAGAAGCTTTGTGGTGACATTGGTTGGAAGGGGCGTATCTTGGAGATGTTGCAGCGGTTGAGGCGGCAAATTTTGGATGGTGATAGAATGTGGGGCCAAAAGGTTAGTTCAGAGTCCAGGATTACACCTTTGGCGTGGGGAGATGGGTTGATAGTTGAGCCATTGATATTGACAGAGAAATCAGGGGAAGTGGCACCTGAGGGAGGAAATATCATGAGCTCGGTTTTGGATAGGTTGAGTTTGAGGAAGTGATGTGACATCCAGGCTGATATGTCTGCTAGTAAGTTGGTAATGCATGAGGAGACAGATGGAGAGAGCTGGGGGTGGAGAAATAAATTTGGGTGTCATCAGCGTAGAGATGATATTTAAAGCTGTGGGAGGCAATCAACTGACCCAGGGAGGTGGTGTAGATTGAGAAAAGGAGATGTCCAAGAACAGAACCTTGGGGGACTCCAACGGAGAAAGGAAGAGGAGAGGAGGAAGTAGAGTTATAAGTGACACTGAAGGAGAGGTGGGATAGGTAGGATGAGAACCAGCAAAGAGTACAGTCACAGAGACCAAAGGAGTGGAGTTTATTGAGGAGGAGGGGGTGGTCCACTGTGTCAAAGGCAGCAGAGAGATCCAGGAGAAGTAGTATAGAATAGTGTCCACTGGTCTTTTAGCCTTTAGTAGGTCATTTGAGAGTTTAAGGAGAGCAGTTTCCGTGGAGTGTTGAGGGCGAAATCCAGACTGAAAGGGATCAAGAAGTTTATTCATGGTCAGATGGTCGCTTAGTCGGTTATAGACCAGTCTTTCAAGAAGTTTGGAGGAGAAGGCGAGTAAGGAGATGGGGTGTAGGTTGTTAAGATTGGTGGGGTTCAGTGAGGGCTTTTTAAGTATGGGGGTGACTAGTGCATGTTTTAGAGAGTTTGGGAAGATGCCACAAGAGAGGGAGAGGTTGAAAATGTGAGTTGGAGAGTGTAGAACTGAGTCAGAAGGTGAGCGAAGCATTTGCAAGGGAGCAGGATCCGGGGGCAGGTGGTTAGATGAGTGTTAGATAAAAGTTTAGCAACCTCATTAATAGTAGCAGGGTTGAATGAGGGAAGTAATGATTTTATCTGTGGACATGGAGTGTTGCATGGGGGAGGTTTTTGCGCATTGGAGATGTCCTTATGAATTGTATCAATCTTAGTTTTGAAGTGCTTGGCGCTCTCCTGAGCAGTGAGTGAGTTGGTGGAGGCAGTGGAGGACAGAGTAGAGTGTTGAAGGTAGAGAAGAGTTGACGTGGACTGGATGAGAAGGTGTTAATGAGTGTGATAAAGTAGGTCTGTTTGGCAGTGTGAAGGCAGAAATATTATTTTAGGAGGGCAGATTTATATTGTGTGAAGTCTTCCTGGAACTTAGTCTTATGCCACAGGAGCTCAAGAGCGCGGCTATGTTTTCTGAGACTTCTGGTGTCATCTGTTTGCCAGAGTTGTAGTAGTCGGGGCCTAATTCTGCATGTAGTGAGGGGGGCAAGCTTGTCTAGGGAGGAAGACAGTGAGCTGTTGTAGATGAGAGTGGCTAGGTTGGGGCAGGACAGGGGTGAGATTTTGTCATAGAGGTGATCAGTAGCAGAGTAGAGAAGAGAAGAGTTGAGGTAGTGAAGGTTTCTATGTGTAACTGTTAGGCGGTTGGAGGGAGAGGAGGTGGAAGACAGGGAGAGAGCAAAACTAATAAGGTGGTGATCAGAGGGTGGGAGAGGATTGTTGGAAAGGTTGCACAGAGTGCACAGATAGGAGAAGACGTTGGAGTGAGAAGGAGCCTGTATCCATTGCTTCAGGTCAATCGATGAGTTTAGACTGAAGTTTAGAAGTAATAGTAGTGTTAGTATTAACAGGGATGTTTAAGTCATTGAGAATAATTGTGGAGATTTCATAAGAGAGAAAGTAGGGTAGCCAGGCAGAGAAGTCATCAGGGAAGGCTGATACTGGTCCAGGGGGCCGGTAGATGACAGCAATTCTTATAGAAATGGGACAGAATAGACGAATGCAATGTGCCTCAAAAGAGGAGAGTGTCAAAGAGGGAGGTGGGTGAAGTACCTTTATAGGTGCTGCATGGTGCTAGGATTCCCACTCCACCTCCCTTCAGTCCACTTGGTCTGGGGGAGTGAGTCCAGAGAAGGACCCCATGGGAGAGGGAAGCAGGAGAAGTAGTATCTGATTCATGAAGCCAGGTTTCAGTAATGACAAGTAGGTTAAAGGAATTTGTGATAAAGAGGTCGTGGCGGCCGGTGAGTTTGTTACAGACAGAGCGTGCATTCCAAAGGGCACAGGAAAAGGGGGGCTGGTTTTGGAAAGAAGAGGAATAGAGACCAAGTTCTGTGGGTTGCGGCTCCTGCCAGAGGGTGTAGGGGGATGGGGGCATTGGGCAATGGTGGCCCAGGGTTTGGGGATATGTCACCAGAGTTTAGGAGAAGCAGGAAGGTGAGGGAGGTAATGTGGGAATGTGATTTATGTGAAGGGGCATGTCTTAGAGCAGTGTTTCTCAACTCCAGTCCTCAAGGCGCCCCAACAGGTCATGTTTTCAGGATTTCCCTCAGATGAAATAGCTGTGGTAATTACTAAGGCAGTGAAACTGATCACATCACCTGTGCAAAATAATGGAAAGCCTGAAAACATGACCTGTTGCGGCGCCTTGAGGACTGGAGTTGAGAAACACTGTCTTAGAGTACTGGAGGTTTTATCAGTATATGGATGTAGAATGAGCAAGAGTTGGTAGGAGCAGTGGTAGGGAGAGGACAGAAGGCAGGGTGATATGTATAAGCAGGTGGGTGGAGAAGAGGGGTGAAGGTAAGAGTTTGAGGAGAGAGGACACAAGTGTCAAAAGCAGTGGTAGAGAGCAAATGTTACAGAGTGAAAGGAGAGCTTAATAGAGAGACAGGGTTACCTGCAGTCTGTTAGGTGCTTTCCAGTGCAGTTTGCTATATTTGTTTGCTTCATGCAATCACTGAAGTACAGAGATTGAAGTGCATATCACTTGTAGAAAGAATCACTTAGAGATAGAAGCCTTAAGGATAGAAGCCCCTGCAGTGTGCTCCCCCAGCAATGTGCTGACCCCTTAAGAATGCTCGGATTTATACTGTTATGAGGGTGGGGTGGAAGTTTGTTAATTAATCATGAGTGAATATAAGAATGCCTAACAAGCAAAGTGGACCTTTGCTTCTAAAGTCAGAATAGCAAGAGGCCAGAGGCCAAGATAAGATCAAGACATAAAACTTAGGTAAGATAGTCCAGAGCAACAAAAAACAATGTCATGTTTACCCCCTCCTATATATCCAGGTCATGATATGGCTAATAGTTACTACGGTAGTTACACTGAACTGGACATTTTCTGTAGTGTTAAAGATATTTCACTGCTCATCCAAAAAGCTTCATTGACTAAAATTAACATACTCTGCGATTATAGCCACACAGGTAACTCAGTCACCTTAATGCAAATATTATAAAAAAGTATCGTGCTTGATTGTCCAAGAACATGAACATAGGGGAAAAAGTTTGTAAAACTTCTCTCTTTTAAGGATTTCCAATCACCAAGGTGCCATGAAGTCTGGCATTTTTTCCCTCTCATAGTCAGTATAATAGCATTTAGATACTTGCATTGTGTAAGGTATGTACCTAGACTGTAAGGCTCAGCTGGTCCTGTGACTATGCACAAAGTTAGGAAAAGAGACAAAGTAAAAGGAATATGGGAGATGTGGAAGATTTGTAACAGCTGGATTTTTGTGGAAAGGTCAATATGGGTATCCTGTATACAAATTGCACCTGTAAACCCCGTAGCTTTTACAAGGGCTCTTGGCAAACACCATTTTCAAGATATTAAACTTCTGTTGTAGAGGAAAAAAGTGTTACAGTATGTTTCAATCACAATAAATATTTTGTCTATAAACATTAATATATCAAAATTTATAATGTTTCAATTGACAAGTAAAAACAAATTGCCTTTCAAAATATATATAACACACAATCAAACATGTCACATCTTTATATATAATTTATACACCCAGATAAATCACCTGTCAAAATATACAGAACATCATCCAAAACACAAGCTCAATGCTTGTTTGTCCAATGAACTCTTCAATCTGCTCACATTATATTTAGTGCTTTTCAGCAAGAAAGCTCTTGCCCTGAACCTAGGGTCCTCTACTACTTGAGAAAAACTATTAAATGATCTGCTGTCTAAAGACATCTGACAGAATTATTCAGACAGTGCAGTGACTGTAGTATCTCGAAAACAAAGAAAAAAATAAAATGCAGTATATTCTAGCAACTAAGAGACAAAGTAAAAAAGAGCTTGATGAAGTGAAGAGCCAAGAGACTCAATAGTATTTATGTGAAAAATGAATGCAGACCAACACTGATACTAAACAATCTGTAAAATCCACATTATAGCTACATTTAGCTAAAACACCTACTAAATCCTCTGAGTACAGACCACAGTGGTATCGAATTGAAGATATCAGACCTTGCATACACATATGATGTGAGTTCAATGTAGCTTATTGTCAGTGGCAGTACTGTTGTTGTATCATATCCTATGTGTTCTGTAGGGTGAGAAGAGTAAGGCTGTAATGCATGATTCTCCCCATCTGTTGTTATTGTCTATTAGGACTCTAGTACATAGGTCAGCTGAGCTCATTTAGTGTATTTGCAGCCATATGTTCTCCACCCAGGCAACCCAGATATGGTGTACAGCCTGTCATTGACATAAATGGCTGCATGAGTGAAAGACTGAATCCAGGGGGCGCTAATTGTGAATATATATATATATATATATATATAGTTAATCCCAAAAAAGTGTAGACATAAAATTATGTGAATATGTGACAAGGAAAATCCACAGCAAAACGTCCATATAGAAAAGCTTCAGTCTTCCGATTGGAACAGTGTGTTACAACCAATTATGAAGCAAATTTCTATACATAAATATATTAAATAAAATTAATAATTCCCAAATGGTGTAAACACATGAGTAGTGTGAATTAAGGCACAGAACAGTCCGCAACACCACATAGATGTGAAACAACTTCAATCCTCTGATTAAAGCAGTGTCTTCCATTAAAGATAATGAGTCCTCCACCAAACTTTAAGAAAGCTGCATTCAACAAGTGGAATAGATAAGTGATCTGCTTACCAGATCAATTTGACTTCTTTCACAGGAAAGATAGTCAAACTGCACTTGGGCAGGATAGTGCCTGCTCACATGGATGAGCTGGATAAGGTAGAGACCTTCTTCCTCAGTGGCAAAGGCAGGATAAGCAAAGGAACATCCATGGCATAATTCTGTTGTATTTATTGGTAAAATCAAAGTATAAAAGGTGGCCATATGGCCTCTTACATTTAAAAGTGCCTACCCGGCACTGGGGCTGCTGGCTTGTCAGGAAAAAGCTGTGTGTAATAGCCTCCGTCCCACCTCCGTGGGTGGTGTGCATTCCACCGGCTTGGACCGACAACCAGCTGGACCGTAAATTGCGTAGGTAAAAGAAACGTGACCAGGTACCGCAGTTTCCAGTCCGGCTGGTTGTCGGTCCAAGCCGGTGGAACGCACGCCATCCACAAGCCAGCAGCCCCAGTGCCGGGTTTCAAATAGGGTTGATTATTTTTATGTTTAGCAATTTTAAAAAAATTGATGTAAGGAGCAAGCTATGTCATTGAATTTATAATAGGCATTAACAGGCTTCATTGGCTCTTTTCCCCTATTGTACTATTATATATAATAGATGGCATTAAAAACGAGGCCCAATGCTGCTGCGTGATGCTGCCTTTATTCTATTAGGCTTGTTAGTTTGATAATTGTATAACTAATTTATTTAGCCTTATAAATTCATAAATATCCACAGACATTATACTAATAACTATGATGTGCTAGTTGTTTTTTTATCATACGCTTTTTTAAGCGATATATAATTTTGGTATTCTTTACATAAGGGCCTGGATATAGGCCACTGGTCAATTGTGGTGTTATACCTCTAAAATATCACTAGGTGGCATCGGTGAAAGGCTTTTTGCTGCCATCTCTATGAGGTTAAGCTAAATAGCCTGACGATCCTCCTTCTTTATTGATTAATAGTTTTCACGTTTGTGTTAATTACCCTCGGTAGTTCATTTTCAAGCACCTATCAAAATGAAGCGCTGCCTCTTGTGATCCAATCATAGCGTCCTCTGTCTTGATGTTTGGATACTTAATGCGCATGCGTCGGTGCGTACCCCTGATGACGTCAGTTGTGACGAAATGGCCGTATTGTCACAACATTGCACGCACCGCGCATGCGCGATTTTAAATTAAATGGTGGTATTGTCGTTTTTTTATCTTGTTATTATTTTCTTGCTTTTTTGCTTTTATTAAATGCTGTATACCGCATTTGGCTAAATAAAGAAACCAAAGGTTATCTGCACCAGCGGAGCATCTTTTTTTGTTTCTTTTTGGCATTACAACCATATTTCTCTGCACTGGATCCGTGGAGGATTTTAAGTTTGCCCCACGAGAGGATAGGATTTGGGAGAACATCCATAGCCGTTGTTGGCTGGCTGGCTATTCGGCAAGGAGTCCTGATGCATTGGTTTATCGGTGTCCCTTGGAGCATCCCTGTGGTGGTTCACCCATATCTGCTAAGCTTGTTTTTACAGGCTTTCTGGTAAGCCTTGCATTCATTTATCCGGTGGTGGGCAACATTGAATAATGAAGGTGTATCCCTGAAATCTGCATTGATTACCTGGCATCAAATACACTGTTATGGACTTTTTAAGTTTTCAATTTTCTCACGTATTTGAGTTTGTGTGTTTATGCTCTAAGAGGCACTTTATATAATCAATACGCATGATTGCGATTTTGTCACTGTGTTGATATATTGATTTTGAAACCTGTTCTCACTAATAATTGGCTTATTAATTTTATTTACTTCACATGTCCAGCGCTGCACTCTCTTCATTATATTTTGTTTTGTTGTGCCCTCATATCGGGGTTATAGTGCACAGCAGCAGGAAAATTTTTTTCATTTTACACTCATTTCACAATTCTTTATGAACCTAGCGCGATTCTTTTTCTTTTAATTTTTTAGGCACTTTTAAATGTAAGAGGCCATTTGGCCATCTTTTATACTTTGATTTTACCAATAAATACAACAGAATTATGCTATGGATGTTCCTTTGCTTTTCCTGCATATCCTGCCACTGAGGAAGAAGGTCTCTACCTTATCCATCCCATTCATGTGAGCAGGCACTATCCTGCACAAGTGCAGTTTGACTATCTTTCCTAGGAAAGAAGTCAAATTGATCTGGTAAGCAGATCACTTATCTATTCCACTATTGGTGAATGCAGCTTTCTTAAAGTTTGGTGGAGGACTCATTATCTTTATTGGAAGACACTGCTTTAATCAGAGGATTGAAGTTGTTTCACATCTATATGGTGTTGTGGACTGTTCTGTGCTTTAATTCACACTACTCATGTGTTTACACCATTTGGGAATTATTATTTTTATGTATTATATTTATGTATAGATATTTGCTTCATAATTGGTTGTAACACACTGTTCCAATCTGAAGACTGAAGCTTTTCTATATAGACGTTTTGCAGTGGATCTTCCTTGTCACATATTCACATAATTTTGTGTCTACACTTTTTTGGGATTAACTATATATATAGATACATTCATCTTAGCTAGTCGGTATATCAATACTAATTAGCTGGCACGCACTATTCACAATTAGTGCCCCCTGGATTCAATCTTTCACTCATCATCACTAGGAGTACATCACTCTTTTGAGGGGAGCAGCATTATATTTTTTTATATACATTTTTTAATATATTTTTGTATTTTTAGCGGTGTGGGGTTTATCCCCTAAATGAATGGCTGCATACCATTATACTTGTGCATACAGCAGTGCTATCGCAAACACAAATACAGCGTTTGGGCATATGCAAAAATAAAACGTTTTCCGAGTGGATATGCTGAATGGGCTCAGCTGGCTCATGTGCCAGAGCTCTTAAACAGTGGCAGAGGTCATCTCTGACATATAATGCTGAAAAGTACTTTGAAAAATATATAACAAACATGAAAAATTGCTGCATCTTGGAGTGTAGTGATTAACTTTCTTCTGCACTTGCACCAGGGAATTTTGCTATTGAGCTTTGGCTGGGCCACATAAATTGAACTTTACTGTATATGTACATCCACTATATTGTCAACAGTACAAGGGCCCTTGTCTTTACATGCACATGAACTTTAATGACATCCCAGTCTTAGTCCATAGGGTTCAATATGGAGTTGGTCCACCCTTTGCAGCTATAACAGCTTTAACTCTTCTAGGAAGGTTGTCCACAAGTTTTAGGAGTGTGCCTATGGGAATGTTTAACCATTCTTCCAGCAGCGCACTTGTGAGGTCAGGCACTGATATTGGATGAGAAGTCTCCACTCCAATTCATTCCAAAGGTGTTCTATCGGGTTGAGGTCATGACTCTGTGCAGGCCAGTCAAGTTCCTCTACCCCAAACTCACTCATCCATGTCTTTATAAATCTTGCTTTGTGCACTGGTATGCAGTCATGTTGAAACAGGAAGGGGCCATCCCCAAACTGTTCCCACAAATTTGGGAGCATGAAATTGTTTGAAATGTCTTGGTATGCTGACACCTTAAGAGTTCCCTTCACTGGAACTAAGGGGCCAAGCCCAACCCCTGTGCAGCTCGTTTTGCACAGAGTTGCCCCAAACCTCGTCTTCTGGGGTCCCCCCAGTGGCTCTCGTGCCTTCTCCCCACATCTGGTAACCCCCTAGGAGAAGCGCTATCCTGGGGGGTTACCTTGCGGGCGCGCTCCCGAGTCCAGCATTTGCGTCCATAGACATGAATGCCGGACTCGGCCCCACCCCTGGCACTTGTGTCATTGGATTTGAATGACAGCAGCAGGAGCCAATGGCTGCGCTGCTATTAACCTATCCAATAAAGAGCCGGGACCCCGTGGAGAGAGGGAGAGCGCATCTCCGATGACAGAAATACAGGGTTCTGATAATTAAAAGGGGGGGCGGTCACTGCCAGGTGTTTTTTCACCCTTATGCATAGGGTGAAAAAACACGAGGGTTTGCAACCCCTTTAAGAAAAAGAGATGTTAACTGGATTCATTGGTTGGAAAAATTTACATCCCAAGGGGTTAAACTCTGATTTTGATTTATATTTATTTCTCAGAGAGAAATTTTTGAATCCCATTGTGTATTTTCATTAATATATTATATCATAATTTCTGTGTGTGTGTAAAAACCTTTATGCAAGTCAAGAAGCAACAGTTAGAACAGGACATAGAACAACTGACTGGTTCAAAATTGATAAAGGAGTGTAGCAAGGATGTATATTATCACCGTACTTACTTATATGCAGAGTACATCATGTGAAATGCTAGGATCGACAAATCACAAGCCGGAATTAAAATTACAGGGAGAAATATCAACAACCTGAGATATGCAGACGATACCACACCAATGGCAGAAAGTGAAGAAGTACTAAAGAGTCTCTTAATGAAGGTGAAAGAGGAGAGCGCAAAAGTGGCCTGAAATTGAACATTAAGAAAACTAAGATCATGGCAACCGGTCCCATTACTCCTTGGCAAATAGAAGGAGAAGAAATGGAAACTGCGACAGGTTTTATCTTCGTGGGCTCCAAGATTACGGCACAAGGTGACTGTAGCCATGAAATTAAAGGACGCTTGCTTCTTGGAAGGAAAGCAAAGGCAAACCTAGACAACATTATAAAAAGCAGAAACATCACCCTGCCGACAAAGTGCTGTATAGTCAAAACTATGGTATTCACAGTAGTAACCTATGGCTGTGAAAGTTGGACCATAAGGAAGGCTGGAGGCCGAAGAATTGATACTGAGTATTAACAGGGAGGCAGACTTTTTAGGCTAAGAAACAGCGGAGAAGATATAGCAGTATAAAAAATATAAATTTATTGAGAAATACAATATCTAAAAAACAATGACAATTGTAACATATAGCATCTATGATTATTGTGCAGTGAGCCCTTGTATGTCTACGTGTTTCACCGTTAGGCTTCCTCAGGACACGGCCAAGGTTCACAGATGAGACAGAGAAGGGAATATGTCTCTCTATCTTAAATTGAAATGCAAAATCATGCAAGTCACGGTGGCATGAGAAAGTTCAATCAGCAGTAAGAAAGTATATTAGATATAGCTAAATATCGCAGCAGGGGCATGTAAACAATATTCCTAATTAAGGGAGCAGCCATTAGAGGGAGGAGGGCCAACACCGGATGCACCACTTAGATCCTGGATTTAGTATCAGCAATGCTGAAGGCTCAATACAATCCCATCACTGCATATTCAGGATACAAATAATCCAGCGTGCCCCTGGGAGACAGCAATACACTGTACACGCTGTCTCCCAGGGGCATGCTGGAACAATAAAATGTATTGTTATATGCATACAAACATGGCTTACTTTCAGTAAAGAAATCAATGCATAATAATGCATAAATACATGCACTTAAAAGTTAAAACCAGTCAAAATATTTTATCTTGTTTGCATTGGACAGAGCTTGTGAAGCTTAGAGGTTTTTTAAGGCTTTTAAATGCTTTATGTGTCTCCATTAGGGAGCTTTCCAATAACTTCCAATCCCAGAGGCACAACAATAAGTGAGGCTAAGATTATCAATAGAAAAAATTGCACTGCAAGGAACTGAAAAACAGCAGCTAGACCAAAATTATATACAAGGATTCAATAAATAAAATCACTAATGTATGTCCATATTGAGATTAGTAAAACAAAACATAAGGTCCATACACAACAGTCCCAAAGTGATCAATGTGAAGATAATGACTTAATAGTGAATTTTCATAAACTGTTCCAAAACACCAGTGTTGTGCCACCACGTTACGTGAAAAAAGACTATTACCAGAGTAAGTGGACTCTTATAAATAAAAGAGTTGATGGCTAGCGATGGCTCTGCCCTACGCATTTCATCAGAATTGACATCATCAAGGCCACGGAAACCATCGCCAATCACCACACACTTTTTTATATATATATATATATATATATATATATATATATATATATATATATACAGGAACAGAGGGAAACACTGTCACTCAATCGGTTGGTCGCAAGCCAAGCCTCATTCTGATATTGGTAACAAACCAAGCCTCCTTATGGGGCTAAAGGTGAACCAAGCCTCATTCTGACCAAATCTCAAGGCTGAGAATCAATGGGAAATTCAGGTCAGAACTTATCACTGATATAAACAGCGAGAGGGGTAACTAAAAATAAACTTTAATCAATCGAATAGTTAAAATTAAAAAAATATATAAAAATACATATAGATTAAATTAAAAATTTGAAGAGGTCCGAGAAAATTGTGACATTTGCATACTGAATAAAGAAATATCAATAAAAAGTCAGACAGTTTGCCCCCTATTGAACATTTGATCAAAATACAGCAATTATACACAATAAAATATCAGTACAAAATACATCAACTGGATATATCCAAAGGAACTTTAGAGGTATATTTGTTGACATATGGTTATATAAACATGAGAGTTTTATAAATGGTATTGAACAGAGACTATGATAAAATATAAAACACACAAGTCTTCCATACACAAAAAATGTAAATTACGAATTTGAATTAAAATAAAATAGTCATAATAAAAATGAAAGATAGCTTTCATGTAAAGTACATAAATTACAAATGTTGACAATAATAAATGAGCAAATGGAATGTTATACCGCCTACACACAATCTGAATTTTTGTTGGAAAAACCTTGGATGATTTTTCTGAAGGAATTCCGCTCAAGCTTGGCTTGCATACACACGGTCACACAAAATTCTCTGAACTCTCAACCGTCAAGAATGCGGTGACGTACAACACATACAACGGCACTAGAAAAGGGAAGTTCCATACGAAGTGCCCCATCCTTTGGGCTCCTTCTGCTAATCTTGTGTTTATCTCCAGTTAGTAGAAGTTTGGTGAGAGACGATTCATGCTTTTCAGCCTCGTGCTTTTCAGATCGTTACTGCTCTTCAGTTTGTGCTTGTGGGTTTGTATCTGTTCTTCAGTGTGTGTAGTCAGTTCACATCTGGGTTTCAGTGCGTATTATTATAGTACGTATTTGTTTTTCAGTGTGTTCTTGTCCGCTCATTTCTGATTTTCAGCTCACTCTTCTAATGCCTTTCTGTTTTTCAGTGCTTTCTGTTGGTTCGTTCTGACCAGCTGACCGTTTTGAAGACATGTTGCGGTTACAGACTCGTCGTAGAGTTCGTGCTGTGCGGGGGCTTGGTGTTGGGGTTCTTGCTTTGACCCAAGTCCAGTCCATGAACAGGGGGAGGAGGAGTTCATGGACCAAGAATTGGTTACTTAATCATGACCAATTCCCTCATATGCCTTTGCTGTGGGAACTCCAGGAGAATAATTCTGATGATTTCAGGAACTATCTACGGATGACGGACCCCGTTTTTCACCGTCTGTTGGCTTTGCTGTCCCCCTATATTACCAAGCAGGACACCTGCATGTGGCAAGCCATCACTCCCAAGCAAAGGCTTGTCGCCACTTTGCAGTACTTGGCGACGGGGAGATATCTCCAGGATATTAAGTTCATGACTGGGATCTCCCCCCAGGCTTTGAAAATTATTATTCCAGAGACCTGTTCTGCCATCATACAGGTCCTGCAGAAGGACAATATTAAGGTAAGTTTTATCCTTTAACATCATATTCTATGTATTTAATGTTTGCTAATGTATTGTATTAATTTCTTCATTCCATAACTACCATGATTGTAATATGCTGTGAATGTCCTCTTTGTCCTCATGCATGCTGTAAGCTTTTACTGCTCCTTTTTTGTCCTTCATGCATAGTTGCCGTCACTAACTTCCCCAGCATGCTATCCTGGGCCCATACATACCTAGTCTAGTCACTTAACAATGTATTTTGTCAGCTCCATTGTAGTGCTTACCCTAAACACACCCTAAAAAGCAGCCAGATGTTATTGTTGTCCTTTAATTCAGGCATAGTGCAAGAGGCTTTTTTTGGGGCCAAAACTCATTTGGAACCCCCCCCCCCAACCGCTAAGTCATCCGATACCAATAATCTATCTGCTGACTTTGCCCAACTCATACACACTATACCTACCTCTTTTGTGGTCAGATTTATGGATGAATTCACCAAAGCATGTAGTGCAAGTGCCTGTCTGAATACTTTCAAATAGGACTGTTTTTAAAGTTTTGTTTTAGTATCTTGATAGGTAATTGCAGAATGTAAAAATGTGCTTTAATTTGGACAGTGTGTATTCATATTTTTGGATTATGACGCTTCTTACCTGTCCAGTGGGCTGCCAATAGTGTTAGTAAGGAGGGGCTGGCCAAAGAAACACATATTATTTATGAATTCAGCTCTCAATGAAGCAGAGAGGGTTACCTGTCCAAAACATCTCCCCCCACCATAAAAGTTTTTCAATGGGCCATCAGAGGGGGGAGGAATCTGATAAGTGGACCTTATACTTTTGTCTTTAAATACTTATTTCAATAAATGTTATACTTATGTTGGCCAAGAATGTTTGTGTCTAATCTGCTTGCAATGTTATGTGCAAAAGTACTAATTTTTGTTTGCTTGTTTGACTCCACAGTTTCCTTCCAACCCACAGGAATGGCAGACTGTGGCCTCCCAATTCGACCAGCAGTGGGACTTGGGACACTAACTGCGGTGGTGCGATAGATGAGAAGCATGTCCGGATTGTCCCACCCCCCAACTCGGGGTCATACTATTACAATTACAAGGGGTACAGTAGTATTGTGTTGTGGCGGTGGTGTCGGTGACTTATGAGTTTCTGTATCTGGATGTGGGGAAGAAACCATATATGGCCATATATCGGATGGAGGAGTCATTGCCCAGACTGAATTTTACAGACAGCTCCAGAATGGCAGCTTGGGCTTGCCACCTCCAGCGGATAACGTGGCGGCCTCCTGTTTGTGTTTGAGAACCCGAACGCCGGACCAGAAGGTTTTTGATTACCAGCTGGCCCATGCCAGAAAAGTGATGGAGAATGCCTTTGGTATAATGGCCAGCCCATTCCTGCTAATCCAAATGGCCATAAACATGGCTGAATACAAACTGAACCACATCATTTTAAGCTTCAGCATTCTGCATAATTTTCTGCGTAAGAATGCAGCCAACTATCTGGCCTCAGTTGCGACTGAGGCCGACTCACTGGCAGAAACAATGACGGCGCTTGAACCTGGCCGTCCTGGCTTGCCCCCCCAAAGCGCCCGCGAAGTATGGCAAAGTGGAGTACTTCATGGGTAGGGGGGCAATTGATATTCCAGAGAATCTTTAAGCTGTTTCAAATAATTTTTTGAGAAAAACTACACTCATATTTAATTTGATTTACTGCTTGTGTTTCTTATCTGTCTCCTAGGTTCTCCAATGGCCTTTTATTTTTGTCCATTTTCTTCAATAGTGCAAACGTAACTTATTTGATACATGAGGTGACAATCTCTTTTTCAGCTAACTATTATGTTGTGCTGTGGGTCTGCTACACACACACACACACAATGTTTTTTTTTGTTAATGTATGTAATGCATTAATGATAAAAATATTCCTCCTTTTTCAACTCCATGAATTAACTGCATGTAGTCCCTAAAATGGCCTGAAATGCACTTGTACAACAAGAAGAAGAGTTTCTTCTTCCACAACATCCATATAACCTAAAAAAGAAAAAAAAACACACCTTGTATTATAAATATGCAGGCATACATCTATTAAATCTATTACCTGAAGCTGTGACACTGACCTGTTGTGGTCACCATTTCGACCACTTCCTGAACCTCGGTATCCACATCCTCAGGTTGTGTGCTGAGTTCCCCTTCTTCAGAAGGTGTGGGGTTCCTGGTGTATGTTCCTATGTGAATACAAAAAAGGTATACTTAGCAGATATTTGAGGCCAGAAATAGTAATATGAAACATTGCTTGGAAGTGTCGTCCAATTGTCTGTTTTGGCAGAGTTCCAAGCTGAACACATGATTTTTTTTCACTTTCAAAAACTGGAATACTTACCTGTTTTGTGCAAGTTTCACACATGGAGAGACCCCTAGTATCCACTGGAGCACCTGCGTGGGACACCATAAAAAGGTTGTTCTGGTGTCCCACACTAGTGCACCTGCGTCCAGATGTGTAAACAGTAAGGATGGGCTGTCTGTTCGGAACATTGGCTGTTTGCCCGTTCGACGAATAGCGAACAATTTGGGGTGTTTGCGGCCAATTCGAAAGCCGCAGAACACCCTTTAAAAGTCTATGGGAGAAATCAAAAGTGCTAATTTTAAAGGTTATTATGCAAGCTATTGTCATAAAAAGTGTTTGAGGACTTGGGTCCTGCCCCAGGGGACCTGTATCAATGCAAAAAAAAAAGTTTTAAAAACGGCCGTTTTTTTGGGAGCAGTGATTTTAATAATGCTTAAAAGTGAAACAATAAAAGTGAAATATTCTTTTAAATTTTGTACCTGGGGGTGTCTATAGTATGCCTGTAAAGTGGCGCATGTTTCCCGTGTTTACAACAGTCCGAGAGCAAAATGACATTTCTAAAGGAAAAAAGTCATTCAAAAGTACTAGCGGTAGTGCCGGCAGCTATAATGAATTGTCGGGTCTCTGCAATACTCATAAAAGTCATTGAAAAAAACAGTCTGGGGTTCCCCCACAGTGCATTACCAGGCCCTTTGGGTCTGGTATGAATATTAAGGGGAACCCCGAACCAAAATTTAAAAAAAAAATGCGTGGGGGTTCCCCCAAATTTCATACCAGGCCCTTCAGGTCTGGTATGAATATTAAAGGGAACCCCATGCCAAAATAAAAAAAAATGGCATGGGGTCCCCCCTCAAAATCCATACCAGACCCTCATCCGAGCATGTAACCTGGCAGGCCGCAGGAAAAGAGGGGGGGATGAGAGAACGCCCCCCTGCCTGAACTGTATCAGGCCACATGCCCTCAACATGGGGAGGATGTCCCCATGTTGATGGGGACAAGGGCCTTATCCCCACAACCCTTGCTCGGTGGTTATGGGGGTCTGCAGGCGGGGGGCTTATTGGAATCTGGATGCCCCCTTTAACAAGGGGACCCCCAGATCCCGGTGAAATGGTAATGGGGTACAAATGTACCCTTACCATTTCACAAAAAAAGTGTCAAAAATGTTAAAAAAGACATTCATTCAACATTGGTCTTCATTCGGTTTTCTTCCTCCATCTTGTTCTTCCCCCGCTTCTTCCTCTTCTTCCTCCGATCCTCTGCTTCTTCCTTCGGTCTTCTCATCCGCATCTTTCTCTGGTGTCTTCTTCCCCGCTTCATTCTCTGGACAATCCGTATCCATATGAGGTTCCCACTGTGTGACACTTCTGTTCTTCTGACAGGTCTTATATAACTGAGGACAGGGCCACCCGGTGACCCCACCCCCCTCTGACGCATGGGGACTTCACGGGGACTTGCATATTAACTTGTAAAATTAGCACTTTTGATTTTTCACATTCGTATCCCATAGACTTTAACGGTGTTCGCGCGTTCGAACAAATTTTTTGCCTGTTCGCATGCTCTGCTGCGAACCGAACAGGGGGATGTTCGACCCATCCCTAGTAAACAGCTGCTGAGTGTCCTCTCCTTACACTGAATCAAGTTTGCATTTCATTAAAGTTACAAACACATCTAGACAACGATGTAATAAACTTATTTTAATACAAAGAGGCATGAACAAATGTAGTTAACCTGCATCTGCCAAAAACGTCATATTAGTGGGCGAGCGAACGATGTTTAATGCGAACGACTTCTATGCCCACGAACCTCAAATTGGCATTTTTAACCATACAACAGTAAAGAAAAGCACATGGGCCAGCACAAAAGTATTAATAATAATAGGAACACACGACAAATACATACTTTTTTGAAGCACTTTCCTGATCCTTCTATACTGATCGTGCTCCCTCAATTTCAGGTCTGACCAGCGTTTTCTCAATTGCTCCTTGGATCATCATACCCCAAAATTCCTGTGCAGACTTCTCACAACTTTAGTCATGATCTATCTTGGCCTTTCTCACATTTGAAAGAAATTTCTAGTTTGTGTGTACTTTCACAGGGTGACACTGTGGGTACACAGGTAGCAGTGTGCCAACGTCCCAGTAATGGACATATGAAAAATAAAAACTAAAAAAGTGGACTTAAAAACTATTACTTAAAGTAATAAAAAGGTTTATTTTGTAAAAAATTGATTGAAAAAATTATTACATATAGATACAGATAAAATTCATGAAATTGATATTGTAAACCCCACACATAGACTCTGACACCACTTAGTAGGATATAAAAGTACAACAATACATCCACAAGAGCGGTAATTGGAATTCCTGTAGTAAAATCCAGATGGGGATGAAAGTGGAAAATACTGTGGGTCAGGATGTGGATAGGATATATTGGGACGAGATTAGAAGACTTTAGCCTGACATTAAAGTTTGTCTTGTGTTGTATCTTGCAGCTAAAATGGTGGATAAATTCACTGACCCGGACTTCCTGCTCAAATTCCTAGACATGTACAGGGAGCAACCATGTCTCTGGCAAGTACAAAACAGGGACTACTCCAACAAGCTAAAGAGCACGGCAGCGCTGGAGAAACTGTTGGAATTAGTGAAGCCTGTGTATCCCACGGCAGACATCACCTATTTGAAGACCAAAATTGGTAGCCTGAGGAGCACATATAATAGGGAGCCAAGAAGGTACAGGATTCCATGAGATCCAGAGCAGCAGCAGATGACACATATGTACCCAGGCTGTGGTATTACGACATACTGCCATCACTATCTACACTTCCTTCAACACTTCCTTCCACATCAGCTGAGGCTCCTGAAGTCCAACCTGGGCCTTCCACCCAGTGAGAAGATGTGAAGGAGCCCAGCTTGAGCCAACTTGAGCCAAGTAAAGCATTGTTGAACATAATTCTTGTCAAAAATTGAATGATGTTAACTAGATGTTATTGATCACTAATATAAGATTTAACAAAGTGGTTTACATATCAATAGTCAGTGGTAATCAAAAATGAATGGCGACAAGAATGAAAAATGCTGGGGTCAGAATGATAGTCTTTTTTATTTTTTAACATTCAATTAGCAACAGTCATGAGCTCAGAATTGTGTGTGATTGATGACCAAAAAACTAAGACTATGTACCATTTTCATACACTGGAAAGTCTCAGCTAGGAGGAGGCCATTGCAAGCAGTCTGACGGCATCCTCCCCTCCGCCCTCCAACCGAAATGACCAGGAAGTCAAGGAACCTGGAGGAGTCAGAGAGTGTTTTCCTTCGCCAGGCTACTGTGGCACTTAATGCGATTCCTGGTGGTCACGAGGCATTTGGCTGTGTGACAGCAAGCAAACTGGAACACATGGAGGAGGGCCAACGCACAATCTGTGAGGAAATCATTTTGAAGGCCCAAAACAAGGGGACGACGGGCCAACTCACAAATAAAACCCATCTGTGTGAGTTGGACCATACTCCTCCACCACTTCCAGCAATGCCACCAACACCACAGCCACCCAACGCACCAGAGCAGCATGGAAGGAAGCGTGGAAGGAAGTGTTGATAGTGGTGGCCTGGGTTTGGTGTGGTCTGGCAAAAAACGCAGGCTGTTATAAGACCGCAGCCTCGGGACATATATATCATCTGCTGCTGCTCTCGATCTCCCAGAGTCCTGGACCATATTGTGCTCCCTATTAAATGGACTCCTCAGGTTACCAATTTTGACAGTCAAATAATTGATGTCTGCCCTGGGGTACAAAGGCTTCACCAGTTCCAACTGTTTCTCCAGCGTTGCCTTCCTCTTTATTTTGTTATGACCCCTATTAAATTTCTAATTTTTCTTTTGACAAATACTTGGTTTTGTGTTTTACTTCAAAAAAGACTGTTTGTGAGTAGGCAGGTACATTTCAAAAATACAATGTCAAATTAACAAGGGACACCAACATAGTTGTACCTTTTGAGATTAAAAAATACACAAAATGGGGGGAGATGGGCGGAGCCTAGCGGAGCAGACATGCATTGTTAGAGCTCTGCACCACTGAGGAGAGAAGAGAAGGACAAAGCGGAGCCTGCAGGCTCAAAAGGTATCCATTTGAACCTTTTTGCCCCAGGGAACAAACTGTGAAAGTTTGGGCAGGAAATATGGTACTGGGAGGAAACCGTGGCAGAAATAAAAATCACCTCACAAAGAGCTCACAGGCACTCACTGCAACTAAAGCAGCTCCAGTCACCTCACAATATACAGCATCAGGGAGCTCTCACAGACAGAAAATGTCACAGCAAGACTCTCCATTTGAGTCAGATACAGAACAAATCCTCTCACAAACTTCTCCACAAGCCTCCTCAGCATCCCCAGTAATATTATTACAATTTGAAAAGATGCTTCATAAGGCTTTAAAACAAACCTCAGACCAAATAACAAACAGCCTAACCAAAGAAATAAGAGAGCTGGGAAACCGCACCGCAGCCTTAGAAATAAAAATGGATGAAATTGAAATTACAACCCAAGTAAATATAACAGAATTGGAACAATTAAAAGAAGAGAATTTAATACTTCAAACTAAGCTCGAAGATTACGAAAATAGAGCCAGACGTTCAAACTTGCGCATAAGGGGAATACCTGAAACTGTGACAGACCTGCAATCTACTATTACTGCTCTATTACAAGAACTAAAGCCAGATATCCCTATTGAACGTTTAGAACTGGACAGAGTACACAGAGCCCTCACAGCCAAAAAGAAAGATGGACCCCCACGTGATATAATCACAAAATTTCATTATTACAGAACGAAAGAACAAATACTAATTGCTGCAAGAGAAAAAAAGGAACTTAATTTTCAAGGACACAATTATCACATTTTTGCTGACCTATCCCAACTTACTATTACTAAAAGACGATCCATGAAACCCCAACTAATGGAACTGCAACGCCACAACATTATGTGTCAATGGGGCTTCCCCTTTTCAGTCAGATTTAACTACCAAGGTACAATTTACAGAAGCAGATCAGCAGATGAACTACAACAAACCCTTTTAAAATTAAATCTGACAGAACCCACAAGCAGCAACTCTCCCACACGCAGAAGAATGGCATCATCTTCACCTTCAGGCAGCACTCAGAAAATTTCAGAACAAAAAGGGAATCATCATTCTCACAAAAGAGGCCGTTATGCCACATTATCCATGGACCAAGAAGATTCAATGGACTGACATCCTAATTCCTGATATCTCTTCATTTATTATACTAAGAGATGGTTCTCTATAAAAAAAACTGTATTTATAACTGAATGTAACTGCATTCTGATAGTCACACACTGTGTGGGATCATGTTACATTCCAGTTATATTTCTTATTACTTCTGATTCATATAGCCTTAGAATATATAAGTGAAATAAGGAAATTCTTGTTCAGTTATATATTATCAGGTAATAACAATAGATTTATTACTTTTTAGGACAAATATGTTCAATAATCCAGAAGTAATGGAAGCTTTTTCTTTCTTTTCTTAAAACAAATATATTATTACCTAACTAGTTCCTAGAATTATGTTTTTGTTTATTCTAATCTGAAGCAATACAACCTCAATTTTATGAGTTAACATATCTAAACAGTTACATATGAATAAAATATGTAATTGTTTACTCTAAAAGGGTTAAAATCCCAAAATAATTCAAACTATCTTCATCAATACCAAAGTTATTAACAGTACCTTTCTAACTGAATTATTTAGCCTAGGGCAAGACTAACCATATACAACCACCCTGGAATAAATAATTTCAACAAAAACTATATTCTGCACTCCAATTAATGAAACATTATTTTGATGTCTTTTGACATAGCACTTCTCTCCTGTAAGCGGAAGATCCGTGTACCCCCATTAGCCCTCCTCATTCTCCCAACCATATTATGTGGGAGTGTGACGAAGGCACTTATTCCCCTGAGAGAGATATTTACTCTCTTTCACGGGTAAATTGTGATTACTTGCAAAAAATAATTTATACAATGTATCATCTAATCTCATATGTTTTTTGTTTACTCTTTACTCCAGAATTCACTGGTTTCTTTTCTATCTATTCATCTCTTCAGTCCACACAGGTTGATCTGCGCAGTCAGCTCTGCATAACAAAAAGTAAGTCAAAACTATTTGATCTGTTGCCATGGCACCACTGAATATACTTTCCCTGAATGTTCAGGGAATAAATGTCCCTCAAAAAAGGACCAAAGCCTTCTGTACTTTTCATAACAAGAAGTCTCACATAGTATGCCTCCAAGAAACACACTTCACCAAAGATTCTACTCCAAAATATATTTCTCCTTTTTTTCAACAAATTTACACGGCTTCTACCTGTACCAAGCAAAGGGGAACTCTAATTGCATTTCACCGATCCACACCATTCACCTTATCATCAGAAATTAAAGACCCAGAAGGTAGATACCTGATACTCATGGGTTATATAATGGATACAGCAATCACGGTGATTTCCTACTACGCTCCTAACAAACAACCTACACCATTCCTCTCACATATATTACAAGTGATTAATACACACAAAATAGGAACAGTGATAATGTGTGGGGATTTGAACCAGGTCCTCCTCCCATTTCTAGATAAATCACCTTTTACACCATCCAAAATAACCTCTAGATTACCTTTTTCTCAACTTCTTTCCAAATACAATCTGGTAGATTCGTGGAGAGAAAGTAACCCAATGAAAAAGAAATTCACTTATTTCTCGCACCCTCATCAAACCTTCACCAGAATAGATCATATTTTTCTAACAATAGGAATGATACCAGAAATTATTGCATCAGATATAATTCCGATTCCGTGGTCTGACCATAATGCAGTATACACTACTATAGCCTCAGCCATACCAAAAGCGCATGACCCAACGTGGTACTTACCGGACATAATGCTCAAACACCCACTACATCAGATGGCCATTGAACAAGCTTTAAAGGAATACATATCAATTAATAATACAACAGACATCTCGCCAATAACACTGTGGGAAGCTCATAAGCCTGTCTTGCGTGGTACAATACAAAGACAAATGGCACTATTTAAACGGGAACGCAAAAATCTAGCAAAAAAACTAGAACTCAATTTTAATGCAGCCTACATATCATTTCAAGATAATCCATCTCAGAGTACAAAATCTCATCTGGAAAAATCTAGATTGGAATACGATCTATTTCTCACTGAGTCAGTTGATAAATCCCTCAAACGCTCCAAACACAATGTCTACATGAATACAAACAAACCAGGTACATATTTGGCTCGGGCATTAAATTCAACTAACAAATCTTTCAAACCAATACGTTTGAAACTACCAAAAAATGTTTACACTTGTAATCCAGTTAAAATAGTCCATAAATTTCACTCACATCTCGCAACTTTATACAAGACAAACAATGAATTTAATCCTACAGAGGCTGAATCCTTCTTCTCAAAAATAACCTTACCCGAGTTATCTCAGAATCAAAAAAGCAGTTTGGATGAGCCTATAACTATAGATGAAGTTGCTAACGCCATAAAAGACCTAAAACTTAACAAAAGACCAGGCCCAGACGGCTACTCGGCTTTATACTATAAAACATTCTCAGAAATACTCTCTCCCATTCTCACTGAAACTTTTAACAAACTTCTAGATGGATATTCTTTTCGGCAAGAAACACTAATGGCAATTGTTTGTATGATCCCAAAACCCCTTTCTGATGATACTTCCTGTGTGAATTATCGGCCTATCTCTCTGTTAAACCTCGATATTAAATTATTAGCAAAAATAATAGCAAAACGCCTCAATAGCATTATAGGAAAATTAATACATAGAGATCAAGTAGGCTTCATGCCAAATAGACAGGCAGGCGATAATATACGCAGGGCAGTGTTATTGGCACATATTGCTAAAAAACGGAAAATCCCTTTATGTTTTCTATCTCTCGATATTAAGAGGGCATTTGACACAGTATCCTGGCAATATATGCAATACTCATTACAAAAATGGGGTTTTGGACCCCACTTTTTAACATGGATCAAAACATTATATAATAAACCCAAAGCCTATATAAAATATGCTGGATACAAATCTGAAGCCTTTAATATCGAAAGAGGTACCCGACAGGGTTGCCCATTATCTCCCTTATTATTTGCCCTTATACTCGAACCCATGGCCCAATACATCAGAACAAACCAAACTATAACTGGCATTGAAGTAGGAGGTATTACACACAAATTATGTATATTTGCAGACGATATATTACTTTTTCTATAATCACCACAGGTCTCTGGTCCTAACTTAATACCAGCTCTTGATGGATTTGCAGCCCTATCTGGCCTTATGATTAATCCTAAGAAATGCCTAGTGCTTAATATTTCACTCACAAACATGGAATTGATCCCGGCTAGGGTTGCACTCCCATTCACATGGGCAGAAAAATCAATCCCATATCTTGGAATTCATTTAACAGCATCTCATTCTGACTTATTCTCAAACAATTATCCTCCTGTATTAAGACAGATCACAAATATAATAAAACAATGGTCGCAACTTCCTTTATCCTGGATAGGGAAGATTAATGCAATCAAAATGACTATTCTACCCAAATTGCTTTATCTATTCAGAGTCCTCCCTATTCCGATTCCTTCCTATTTTTTGAGAATAGTACAAAAAAGAGCAACTTCGTTTATATGGGGCTCTTCTAAACCACGTATACCTATACACACACTACATCTTCCCAAAAATAAAGGAGCACGAAAAAAGTACTCTTGCGCACTGGTGTGTTGGCTAAAGAAATTCAAGAGGGGCTATGGGCTTCGGCTTTGCTGCTCTCGAAGGATGGGATTATCCTAATAGTGAAAAACAAAGAAAGAAACAAGAGAGCGCACCAGCCTAGCGCATTATCCTTGGCAAATTTTAATAAATTAAAAACAAGGTAAAAAGCTACTCACAAAAGTCGCAGGTAAAATAGCATATCAACCGCACAAAGGCAATAATTCCAATGGTAGGCAGCTATCCAGGTCCCAGGAGGGAGGCACACGGACCGCCGCTGGCTTACGCGTTTCGAAGGTTTGACCTTCTTCCTCAGAGCCTTAGTGGTGGCAGTCTCCTGCCGACTTTTTATATACACATGTTAGGCTGAACCAGACTGATCTGATTGGTATCGGGACTCCTCCCTTAATTGGTGGGCGGTCCTCTGAGAGGAGGGGAGGGGGGGGGGGGGTTGTGTTGTGGATCTTGACAAAATAAACATTATTGAAGGGCCATAACATATTGATTTATTGATTTGATAATTAATTGGTGTGCTTTCATAACCATTATTGTTATCACTAGTGAAATTAGTGAAATTAATCTAACCCATAATGGGTGAGCTGATAGGGTCGTACCAGTAGTTTCCCATACACAATCTGCTGTTCTACCCTCACATTCTTACATCACATGAATACTGCAGAGTAGTGTGAGTGATCAGAGGGTTATGAGTATGAGAAAGGGGGAGGGGGGGTATTGTACCTTATCTTCTGTTGATCTAATGCCATCTCCTCTGCTCAAATGCGTTTTTCTGCAGGGGCTGTGTCCGTATGGGCTGCCATTGCTGACACGTTCGCTCCTGTGGAACTAGGTGGAACGCACGCCGCCGGTTTACTTCCGGGTTGCGGTCCACAGGGCGAAAGTGCGGTCGTGATGTCACATCCTGTGCGCCGTTCGGCACCTGGGATGTGACTCAGTATAGTAAACAGTCGCCTCCATCTTGCTGTAGACACAGATAGAGGTCAAAGTCAGACCAATAGCGTCTGACTTCAACCAGAGAGAGTGGAAATGTTAAAAATGTGTAACTAAATAGATGACTACAATAAATAGTAACAATAAAAAGTGGTGAGCAATAGTATGCAATGAGAACAGAGAAATTTAAGGGGGACCGAGGGAGGGGAGTGGTGGAATCTGGTCTAAAACAATAGTTGGAAATAGCAATGCTCAAGACATGTGTATTTGGAAGCCAGCAGGAGACCCACTTACATAGTATTCAAAATACATGATAATAAAAATACATATAATACACCTTCTATAAAACATTATAAATATATGTATACACATATATATAGAAAGTAGAAGCCTTATACACATCCATCGCATATCTATATATGTACATACGGTGATTATTAAAAAATTACAAATCTTTTTTTAAAATCTATATATATATAAAAAAACAGTTTTTTTGTAGAAATTAAAATCCATGTATAAGTACAACGGACTGTGTACCTTGCCTGTCTATTCTAAAAAGAGAGAGAGAGGAGGGGGGAGGGGGGAGGGGAGGGGGAGGGGAGATTATGTTACTATCACCCCATATAGACATTCCTATAGTGGTTTGTATATTAAAGCGAATAACTCAGAGGTTATTTTAGTATAAATCGGTGAACGAGATATAATGTGGGAGGGGGGGGGGAGGGGGAGGGGGAGGGAGGGGGGGGGGGGGAAGGGGGGGACAATCAACAACACTTGATACCAATATTAATATTATTAGACTATTTTATGTACTTCTGGATCCTCGTTTAGGCCTCCTGGAGTGAGACTACCGAGGGTAAAGATCCAGAAGGCTTCTCTTTTGCAAAGCCTCTGGTACCTTCTTCCTGTATCCAGCTCCCTTCCAATCGACTCTATCCCAAATACTTTCATGCCTGCAGGGTCCCCCTGATGGACTTCTACAAAATGTCTAGGGACTGGGTATTTGTCTCTTAAGTTTATTATGCCACATTTGTGTTCACCAATTCTCACTCGCATTGGGCGTTGTGTGCGGCCTACGTATAGTCGCCCACAGGGACATACTATACCGTATACCACATATTCTGTTCCGCAGTTGATAAATTGCTTAATTGGGTGGATTTTTCCGTCTCTCCCAACCACCGTTTTTTTCCTGTGCCACATGTACTTACATGTGCCACAGTTCCTGACACCACATCTATAGCAACCTTTTTGATCGAAAATTGTTGCCCAGCTATTGGTTGGTTTGCTAGTACATGTTTTTACCCTACTTGGGGCTATCAGGCTCCTAAGATCTTGGGGTTTCCGAAAAACTATATTGGGGTGATCGGGGAGTGTCTTACCCAAAACAGGGTCGTGCTTCAGAATATTCCAATTCTTTTTGATAATACTCTGAATTTCGAACGCCTTGCTTGTATATTGGGTAGAGAAGCAGGCCTGATGCATAGCTGGGGTGGTCTGGTGTCGGGGTTCTGTGTTGTTCAAATCTTTACTAGATTGTTCGTCATAGAGAGCCAGATATTTAGAAAAGGCTGATTTTATGTGATTGGCTTCATAGCCCTTCTCACTGAATTTCTGCATAAGAAGTTTGCTCTGTTCTAAATAATCCTCTTTCTTGGTACACGTTCTTCTGAGGCGGCAAAATTGGCCGAAGGGGACATTCTGTATCCACCTGGGGTGATGGTTGCTTTTAGCATGTAAGTATGAATTGCCCCCACTGGGTTTAAAATGAGTTTTAGAAAAGATGTTACCATCTTGGTCACTCTGTAGTTCTAGATCCAGGAAGACTAGACATTTCTCATCTAGGACATGAGTGAATTCTATTCCAAATGGGTTATTTCTACAATGTTCCAGAAAGCTCTGGAGACTTTGGTCTGACCCATCCCAGATGATCAAGATGTCATCAATATATCTTGCATATAGAACCAGGTTTGCCCCAAAGGGATTGTTCTTCCATATGAATTGTTCTTCCCAAAATCCCATGAAAATATTTGCATAGCTAGGGGCAAACCTGGCTCCCATAGCTGTACCTTTTATTTGCAAATAGTGGTCACCTAAGAAGGAAAAATAGTTGTGCGTGAGGGAGAATTCCACACAATCCAATAGGAACTTAGCCTGCCGAGGATTCATCCTGTCATCCTTTAGTAGGAAATGGTTAATGGCTCTTAGGCCAAATGTATGGTTTATTGATGTATATAATGAAGCTACATCCAAAGAGAGCCATCTGTAACCAGGTAGCCATTTGTAGTTTGACAGTATCTCCAGCACATGGCCAGAATCTTTAACAAAGGATGGCAGCTCGAACACTATATCCTGCAGGAAGTGGTCAATATAGCACCCCAAGTTACTAGAGAGGCTGTCAATCCCAGATATTATAGGTCTACCGGGAGGATTAAGGAGGCTTTTGTGTACCTTCGGTATGTGATAGAAGTGCGGGGTGGCAGCATGTCTATTATACAAAAACAGGTACTCATTTTTGGTGAGGACCTCTTTGGATAGAGCATCATCTAGAAGTATTTTAAGCTCCTTAGTGTATTCCAGAGTGGGGTCTCTTTTTAATGCAGCATATGTTTGGGTGTCACCCAGGAGTCTTCTTGCCTCAGCTAGATATTCATCTCTATTTTGAATGACTAGACTCCCACCTTTATCAGCCTTTCGGATAATTATATCCTTGTTCTGTTTGAGGGCATCTATAGGTACAGCATTTTTGTCTATATTCATATTAGTCTTCATAGGTTTATCGAACTTTATTTTAAACGTGTTAAAAACCGTATCATAAAAAGTGGAGATAAATCTCCCTTTGGCCCAATGGGGAAAGAAGGAGGATTTTGGTCTAAAAGAGGTATCGAGGGTCAAACAACTTCCGAACCCAAATTTGCCCCCCCATGTGAAAGTGCTATGGTCCATACCTCTTTTAGACCAAAATCCTCCTTCTTTCCCCATTGGGCCAAAGGGAGATTTATCTCCACTTTTTATGATACGGTTTTTAACACGTTTAAAATAAAGTTCGATAAACCTATGAAGACTAATATGAATATAGACAAAAATGCTGTACCTATAGATGCCCTCAAACAGAACAAGGATATAATTATCCGAAAGGCTGATAAAGGTGGGAGTCTAGTCATTCAAAATAGAGATGAATATCTAGCTGAGGCAAGAAGACTCCTGGGTGACACCCAAACATATGCTGCATTAAAAAGAGACCCCACTCTGGAATACACTAAGGAGCTTAAAATACTTCTAGATGATGCTCTATCCAAAGAGGTCCTCACCAAAAATGAGTACCTGTTTTTGTATAATAGACATGCTGCCACCCCGCACTTCTATCACATACCGAAGGTACACAAAAGCCTCCTTAATCCTCCCGGTAGACCTATAATATCTGGGATTGACAGCCTCTCTAGTAACTTGGGGTGCTATATTGACCACTTCCTGCAGGATATAGTGTTCGAGCTGCCATCCTTTGTTAAAGATTCTGGCCATGTGCTGGAGATACTGTCAAACTACAAATGGCTACCTGGTTACAGATGGCTCTCTTTGGATGTAGCTTCATTATATACATCAATAAACCATACATTTGGCCTAAGAGCCATTAACCATTTCCTACTAAAGGATGACAGGATGAATCCTCGGCAGGCTAAGTTCCTATTGGATTGTGTGGAATTCTCCCTCACGCACAACTATTTTTCCTTCTTAGGTGACCACTATTTGCAAATAAAAGGTACAGCTATGGGAGCCAGGTTTGCCCCTAGCTATGCAAATATTTTCATGGGATTTTGGGAAGAACAATTCATATGGAAGAACAATCCCTTTGGGGCAAACCTGGTTCTATATGCAAGATATATTGATGACATCTTGATCATCTGGGATGGGTCAGACCAAAGTCTCCAGAGCTTTCTGGAACATTGTAGAAATAACCCATTTGGAATAGAATTCACTCATGTCCTAGATGAGAAATGTCTAGTCTTCCTGGATCTAGAACTACAGAGTGACCAAGATGGTAACATCTTTTCTAAAACTCATTTTAAACCCAGTGGGGGCAATTCATACTTACATGCTAAAAGCAACCATCACCCCAGGTGGATACAGAATGTCCCCTTCGGCCAATTTTGCCGCCTCAGAAGAACGTGTACCAAGAAAGAGGATTATTTAGAACAGAGCAAACTTCTTATGCAGAAATTCAGTGAGAAGGGCTATGAAGCCAATCACATAAAATCAGCCTTTTCTAAATATCTGGCTCTCTATGACGAACAATCTAGTAAAGATTTGAACAACACAGAACCCCGACACCAGACCACCCCAGCTATGCATCAGGCCTGCTTCTCTACCCAATATACAAGCAAGGCGTTCGAAATTCAGAGTATTATCAAAAAGAATTGGAATATTCTGAAGCACGACCCTGTTTTGGGTAAGACACTCCCCGATCACCCCAATATAGTTTTTCGGAAACCCCAAGATCTTAGGAGCCTGATAGCCCCAAGTAGGGTAAAAACATGTACTAGCAAACCAACCAATAGCTGGGCAACAATTTTCGATCAAAAAGGTTGCTATAGATGTGGTGTCAGGAACTGTGGCACATGTAAGTACATGTGGCACAGGAAAAAAACGGTGGTTGGGAGAGACGGAAAAATCCACCCAATTAAGCAATTTATCAACTGCGGAACAGAATATGTGGTATACGGTATAGTATGTCCCTGTGGGCGACTATACGTAGGCCGCACACAACGCCCAATGCGAGTGAGAATTGGTGAACACAAATGTGGCATAATAAACTTAAGAGACAAATACCCAGTCCCTAGACATTTTGTAGAAGTCCATCAGGGGGACCCTGCAGGCATGAAAGTATTTGGGATAGAGTCGATTGGAAGGGAGCTGGATACAGGAAGAAGGTACCAGAGGCTTTGCAAAAGAGAAGCCTTCTGGATCTTTACCCTCGGTAGTCTCACTCCAGGAGGCCTAAACGAGGATCCAGAAGTACATAAAATAGTCTAATAATATTAATATTGGTATCAAGTGTTGTTGATTGTCCCCCCCTTCCCCCCCCCCCCCCTCCCTCCCCCTCCCCCTCCCCCCCCCCTCCCACATTATATCTCGTTCACCGATTTATACTAAAATAACCTCTGAGTTATTCGCTTTAATATACAAACCACTATAGGAATGTCTATATGGGGTGATAGTAACATAATCTCCCCTCCCCCTCCCCTCCCCCCTCCCCCCTCCTCTCTCTCTCTTTTTAGAATAGACAGGCAAGGTACACAGTCCGTTGTACTTATACATGGATTTTAATTTCTACAAAAAAACTGTTTTTTTATATATATATAGATTTTAAAAAAAGATTTGTAATTTTTTAATAATCACCGTATGTACATATATAGATATGCGATGGATGTGTATAAGGCTTCTACTTTCTATATATATGTGTATACATATATTTATAATGTTTTATAGAAGGTGTATTATATGTATTTTTATTATCATGTATTTTGAATACTATGTAAGTGGGTCTCCTGCTGGCTTCCAAATACACGTCTTGAGCATTGCTATTTCCAACTATTGTTTTAGACCAGATTCCACCACTCCCCTCCCTCGGTCCCCCTTAAATTTCTCTGTTCTCATTGCATACTATTGCTCACCACTTTTTATTGTTACTATTTATTGTAGTCATCTATTTAGTTACACATTTTTAACATTTCCACTCTCTCTGGTTGAAGTCAGACGCTATTGGTCTGACTTTGACCTCTATCTGTGTCTACAGCAAGATGGAGGCGACTGTTTACTATACTGAGTCACATCCCAGGCGCCGAACGGCGCACAGGATGTGACATCACGACCGCACTTCCGCCCTGTGGACCGCAACCCGGAAGTAAACCGGCGGCGTGCGTTCCACCTAGTTCCACAGGAGCGAACGTGTCAGCAATGGCAGCCCATACGGACACAGCCCCTGCAGAAAAACGCATTTGAGCAGAGGAGATGGCATTAGATCAACAGAAGATAAGGTACAATACCCCCCCTCCCCCTTTCTCATACTCATAACCCTCTGATCACTCACACTACTCTGCAGTATTCATGTGATGTAAGAATGTGAGGGTAGAACAGCAGATTGTGTATGGGAAACTACTGGTACGACCCTATCAGCTCACCCATTATGGGTTAGATTAATTTCACTAATTTCACTAGTGATAACAATAATGGTTATGAAAGCACACCAATTAATTATCAAATCAATAAATCAATATGTTATGGCCCTTCAATAATGTTTATTTTGTCAAGATCCACAACACAAACCCCCCCCCCCTCCCCTCCTCTCAGAGGACCGCCCACCAATTAAGGGAGGAGTCCCGATACCAATCAGATCAGTCTGGTTCAGCCTAACATGTGTATATAAAAAGTCGGCAGGAGACTGCCACCACTAAGGCTCTGAGGAAGAAGGTCAAACCTTCGAAACGCGTAAGCCAGCGGCGGTCCGTGTGCCTCCCTCCTGGGACCTGGATAGCTGCCTACCATTGGAATTATTGCCTTTGTGCGGTTGATATGCTATTTTACCTGCGACTTTTGTGAGTAGCTTTTTACCTTGTTTTTAATTTATTAAAATTTGCCAAGGATAATGCGCTAGGCTGGTGCGCTCTCTTGTTTCTTTCTTTGTTTTTCAAAAATAAAGGAGGCCTGGGATACCCTAATTTTACTAACTACTACAGAGCAGCACATTTGGCCAGTCTGTCCAAATACCATGCAAAACAGGAAATCCCATTATGGGTATTTATAGAGGCTTCAGAAAATGACCCTCTATTAATATCAAATTTATTATGGCTTGATCCTAAAGACCGCTTTAAAATTCATAATTCCATAACTAAACACTTCTTATCTCTCTGGGATAAACTAAAAACCAAATATCAGTTACAATCTCCACACAATCCACTCCTTTCTTTTATCAGAAATCCAGCCTTTTATCCGGCATGGATCTACCCAAATTCTTTTAAAGCTTGGACAACATCAGGCATTCAGACACTAAATGACTTCATAGCATCTAAATCATTCCTTTCATTCCCATCACTTAGAGAAAAATATGATCTACCAAACTCTGAGATATTTAGATATCTCCAAATCAAAAATTTCTATACACCATTCCTAAAGGGGGATACACCATTATCCCAATTATCCATTTTTGAATCAATCTGTACAAAAGATCCATTTGCTAAAGGTACAATTTCATCACTTTATTTATTTTTTTTTGGTTTTTAAAGTATAATTTTATTGAGTTTACACAAGTGTTACAGAAATGAAAGCATGAAAGTAAATGTCACATATTAGCCCATAGCCAGGTATAACAGTACATCATATTGCATGACATTATAAGTACTATAACATAGTATGAACAAAAGAACGAAGGAGCTACAATCAGAAATTCTGTAGGTGATATCTTACGTGGTGGGGGAATAAGCCTTGAGTTGTGGTAAAATATATCTGCGAAATTCTCTTGTCATTAAAATGCATTGCCAATGTGGCATGAAAGGATGAGAAAAAAAAAAAGGAATAAACCATAGTACGCTATCATCCCAGACTCTATAGGTATTAATGTGTTTACGTCTACATCTAAGGCAAGGTGTGTATTATATCGGTACAATGCAATTATATCTACCTTTGAGTCAGGGTGTGACTTAGGTCGATAAAATTGGAATTTAAGGTAGCAATTTAAATGAAAATCGTTGTAAAAGTGTATTGTTATGTTTTCAATTAATTCATATCTCCAATTCCTCCTTTCTCTTCTCCTTATAATCCCGTCTGCAACCTACTCTATTTCCCTGCTTTCTTTCCTAAAGTCTTTCCTTATCCTTAACCGACCTTGGTTGCTCCGTTCCACCTCTGGGCACCCCTATTGGGAGCAATCTGTGCCCAGTGTGGGACATATGAGGACAGAGAAGACAGAAGCATGTCGAGTCTGCCTAGTTAGTTTGAAAAAAGGTGTAACTGTGAAGCCTATCAGGTCTCAGAACGGCAGCGAGGGATCATGCAGATCATTAGTGGTCCCTTGGGTGGTAGAGAGGGTCCTACGAGGGAGGGGGGAGGGGGAAAGAATGATGGAAGAACAATGAAAGCCCAAAGATAATTCCATGGATTAAGCAGTTGAATGCGTGTGTACTGTCTCTCCATTCCTTTGAGGGGTGGGGTCAGTGGAAGTGTGCGGTATGTGGGTTGATTTGAAATGGGTCCAACAGGCCCATATATGTTCATACTTGGATAGTCTATCATTGGATTGATGTATAAGGTGTTCAATTTCAGCTATTCTGTCTACCCTCCGTATCCATTCTTGAATAGTGGGGGGGAGGTGTCTCTCCAGTGGACAGGGATGCATAAGGTAGCTGCGTTGATGAGGTGGAGAACCAGAGATTTCTTGTAGGTGTGTTGTGGAAGGGAGGTGTGATGAAGTAGGTATTGGGCCGGGGTGAAATCAGGCGAGTAAGTCGTAATCTGTGTAATTAGTCGATGTATGTCTTTCCAGTAATTTTGTATTAGGGGACAATCCCACCATATGTGGAGGAGAGTGCCCCTGGATGCTTGACAACGCCAGCAGAGGGGGGGAAGGTTTGGGTGGAATTTGTGTATCCTATCTGGAGTTCTGTACCATTTTGTAAAGATTTTATATCTGTTTTCCTGTGTGGAGATATTGAGAGAACCCTTGTGTATATGAGTAAGGGTATGTTGCCAGTCTTCTGTAGTGAGGTCTAGATTTAAATCCCTTTCCCATTGTAAAATCAGACTATCGGATTTGATTTCTTGTGATGTGAATAAGAGTTTATATATAGACGAGATAAGGTGTCTTTGGGGCTCTGGGTTATTACAAAAGCTTTCAAAGGGTGTAAGATCTCTGTGTAAGTTTGCAGTAGGTTGGATGCTATTAGCGAAGTGGCGTATCTGCAGGTATTTATAAAAGGGAATGTGGTAGTCTGGAAATGTCCGAGTCATGGTCTGGAAAGACATGAGAGTGCCCTGTTGGAACAATTGTTGTAGTCTAAGGTTGGGGCGATTCATATCCGTCTTTGGGGTCTTATTATGTATTCCTGGTATGAAGTCAGGGTTGTTTTCCAGAGGTGTCAAGGGACCCGGTGTGGGTGTCAATTGGAGTAGTTTGCAGGCTGCTTTAAAAGTGTTTAGAGTTGCATTGATGAATTGGTTATGTGTGGCCCCCTCAGGTATTTTATTTTGCTTAATCCATGTTAAAAGATGTAGAGGTATTGCGGTAAAAGCATTTTCTACATGTATCCAGTCTTTGTTAGGTCTGTTATTGTGCCAGTCAACTATCCTAGCGAGGTGACATACCCAATAATATTTTTGTATATCTGGTATGTGTAAGCCTCTTTGGAGTTTAGGAGACGTCAATCTGTTCCAGTTCAGTCTGGGTTGTTTGGAAGACCATACGAAATTCCTACATGTTCTCTTAAGTATGCCAAAGAAGGAAGGAGGGAGTTGTAGGGATGGTTTGGAATAAGTAGAGCAATCTGGGAAGTATGTTCATTTTTAGGATCGCCATCTTTCCGAACCAGGAGAACGGTCCCAAGCTCCATTTTTTTAGATCTGCTTGGATGGTTTGTAAGATGGGTAAAAAGTTTAGTTTATATAGGTCTGTTAGTTTGGAGGGTATTTTGATGCCAAGATACGTGAGCGCATGAGGTTCCCAGTCAATCGGGAAGTTAAGTTTACATTGTGTGACTATTTCATCAGGTAGAGATATGTTTAGTGCTTTGGACTTAGAGAAATTTATTTGTAGGTTAGAAAGAAATTTGAAATGAGTAAATTCTTTAAGTAGGTTAGGAATGGTAATTAGCGGGTCAGTGAGGAACAGTAGGATATCGTCCACATAAGCGGCTATTTTAAAGTGTTTATTGTCGATTTCCAGCCCTTTGATGTTCGGGTTATCCCTAAGTTTGCGGAGGAATGGTGCTAGAGTGATAATGAAAATTAGTGGGGATAAGGGGCATCCCTGTCTGGTACCGTTGGTCACGGAGAAGGCGTTCGACAGGCGACCATTCACCCTCACCTTTGCTGTGGGGGAAGAATACAGTGTCATGATCATTTGGAGTAAATGTGGAGGCAAACCTATGTAGCGCAGGGTAGCCTCCATGAAGTCCCATGCCACCCTGTCGAACGCCTTCTCCGCATCGAGGGACAAGAGGAAGCCTTTGGAGTTAGAGGTAGTGATCTAATGGTGGATGTTTAGCGCTTTGGTGGTGTTGTCTCGGGCCTCGCGACCGGGGACGAAACCTACCTGTTCTGTGGATATTAGTTTGGGGAGTAGAGGTATACGACGGTTGGCGATAGCTTTGGCAAACAGTTTGATATCTACGTTTAGTAGAGAGATAGGGCGGTAGTTGGTGACCATGGTTTCATCTTTACCTGGTTTCGGGATAAGGGAGATGTGTGCTTCTAATGTGTCTCTGATAGCGACACTAGAAGGCGGGAAGTTGTTGTACGCTTTGGCTAGAGGTGGGATTAAAATGTCAGTAAAGGCTTTGTAGTATCCTACCGTAAGTCCGTCTGGGCCCGGACTTTTGCCTGGTTTCATCTGTGTTAAAGCTAGTGTAAGCTCCTTTATCGATAGAGGAGAATCTAGTGCCTCTGAGTCCTCTGCCGTGAGTGGGGTCGGGGCGTACTGGGCTAGGAAATGGTTGATAGCTTCCTGTCTATCCTCTAGGGAATTTGGCGTATGGGAGGATCGTAAGTTATATAATTTTGTGAAGTATTGGACAAATTGATGTGCTATGGCTTCAGAGGTAGCATGACGTGTACCAGAAGGGTCTTTAATTGTATGTATGGTATGTGCATCTCTCTTGGCCTGCAGTGCTCTCGCGAGGAGCTTTCCTGACTTATCACCAAACTCATAAAAACATTTCCGCTGTAAAATGTATTTGCGCTTTAATCTTTTGTGCAGTTCTTCTAGTAAATCATTTCTGGCTTGCGTTAGGTCGGTAAGTGCCTCAGAAGCTAAGGATTGTTTGTGTTTTTGTTCTAAATGCGCAATAAGTTCAGTCAGTTCATCTATTTTCGCTTTTCGAAGTTTGGTGCGATTTGCAGCTGCAGAGATGAGTATGCCTCGTACCACACATTTGTGTGCTGCCCATACCACTTCAGGTGTGGGCTCTCCCTCGCCATTTTCCATGAAGTACTTGGTAAGTTGATGGGAGATCGAATTTGTGACAGCAATGTCAGATAGGAGGGAATTATCTAAACGCCATATTGGGGAGTGAATTCTTTTGGCAGGCAGTTGTAAAGTTAATGATATGGGGCTGTGATCTGATAAGACCATGGGTTCAATAGAGGATTTTTTGACCATTGGTAGGTCGTCTTGGGAAATGAAAAAATAGTCTAACCGTGAGTACTTAGAGTGTGGTGGGGAGTAAAAGGTGAAATCTTTTTCATTAGGGTATAGAGTACGCCAGGTATCGTGCAAAAGTAAGCCTCTCAGTTGTTGTTTTATGGCCCGAAGGGCTCTGTATGTGAGGGAGGAGTGACCGTTGGATGTATCAAGGTTAGGGTTTAACGGGGCGTTAAAGTCACCTCCAAGTATTAACAAACCTGATCGAAAAGACGTGAGTGTCTGAAGAGTGTCGTGGAAAAAGGAGACTTGTCGCGAATTTGGGGCATACAGGTTTGCTATAGTTATTGGTTGTTCATGTAGGGTGCCTTTTAAGAAAATGTATCTCCCAAGGGGGTCCCTATGGGTATCTGAAACAATAAGTGGGCAATTTTTAGATATGAGGATGCACACCCCTTTCGATTTGGCTTCATCATTAGATGCGTGATAAATTGTCGGGAAATGCCGGTCCTGTAATTTGGGAATTGTGTCCGTTCTGAAATGTGTTTCTTGGATCAGAGCAATATGGGTCCGGGACTTGTGAAGAGAGGAGAGTAAGAGGGAACGTTTTTCTGTGTTCAGACCGCGTATGTTGACGGATTGAAGATTTAGAAGATTGGGAGATAGCTCCTTATCAGCTAGTGCGTGATTAAGATCCATAGCCTTCAATCACAAAAAAAAAAAAGGGGGGGGGGTTTTGATTATCCGAAGAGATTACGGAGATAATCAATCCCTTGATTATCCCGCCTTCTCGGGTCTAGAAAAGGGATCGGAATAATACAGCGTGGGTGCAGCTCCTATCCCGTGGGATACGGGTTATTATACTGCACCGTTGCCGTGTGGGAGTTGGTGTAAACCTTACACGAATGAGGTGGTGTGTGAGTGAGAGGGGTGTAGGCCCTGCCATCACGTGACCATGAAAGTTAAATGAAGGAGGGGTACACTAACAGTGCACTATCCGTTAACGTTGGGGTTCACCAGGGATAGCAAAAGAGGTGATGGTTGGATCACCTCAGTGACCCTGAAGAACATCCTGTGTGTGCTTTACTCGAGATAGAGTACCATGTTTTTTGTTTCGTTAAGAGTCACTCAGACCTCTGGAATCGCAGCATTGTCTGCGGGGATATGCAGCAAAGATTCCAAGGTGTGAGATTGAGCATAAGATAAAATCTACATAGTATAGTAAATGAGCTTAAGACCTATTCTATGCTTAAGTCTACTAACCATTACAGTATAAGGCTCAACATACCTTCGAAAAACATTAGTTAAACTATAGAATTTAGACAAAATGCAGTCCACGCCAGTAGTGAATGCCTCCGGTAAAGTGCTCTATGAAGCGTACCTATGAAGAAAAAGGGGTTAGCGTGATCATCTGTAGTTAGACAGCAGCTTTGGTAGTAGGCAACTTCGGCTACGTTGTGTGTCCTCATTTCCCAGAAAATCTCAATATCCAGAGCACCTGCTGTTATTCTGGGATCAAAGTGTGAAGTGGGAAGCCCTTCAGCATTAGGGATCTAAAATCCATTCATCACTTTATAATCAATTATATGGAGTAGCAAATCTTAATAGACCCTCTTACGTTCAGAGGTGGGAGGAGGACCTGGGACGAACTTTAGAAGACACGGACTGGTCTAACATATGGCTCACATCTAAGTCATCTTCACCCAACATCTTAGCACTGGAGACAAATTATAAAGTCCTAACTCGCTGGTACCTTGTACCCGCTAGAGTGGCAAAATATTCACCTAATACCTCAGCTCTTTGTTTTCGAGGATGCCCAGAAATAGGCACATATTTACACATATGGTGGACGTGCCCAGTAATCCAAACCTTCTGGAAGGAAGTCTTCGTGATTGCATCTAAAATATTTAAAAAAATAATACAACCAGATCCATATTTAACTTTACTTAATCTAAAACCGGAATGGTTAACACTCTCTCAATTCAAACTTATGATCCAACTAATAACGGCTGCAAAACAAACAGTGGCCAAGGCATGGAAATCTCCTACATTGGTACTAGCAGAAACAATTCACAGAATGAATAATACAATGTCCCATGCTAAGATGGTAGCCATCGATCAAAATCAAATTCCAAAATTTGAAAAACTTTGGCATCCTTGGATAAAACAACAGTTCCTGTCAAACTTCAATGACTCTGTCCTGTTGCCATGGTAACAGTTTAAATGACTTACAGAGACACCCATTCTAAGGCTTCAAAGAGAACTAAAAAGAATAATAAACTGACGAGCGGGACAACCTTGTGGACCATACCTCTACCTTTCAACCCTTTTTCTTCTTTCTCTTTCCTTTTCTCCACCTTATGATTAAAGCTCATTATCAGAATTTATTTGACCTATATACACTCTACTTGTAAACAATATGTATAGTAGGTATAAATCATTTAAATACCTACAAAAGTAACTAAGGAAATGATATATATCTTTAATTTAGGTTTACATGAACCCAATGTTTAATATTTGAAATTTCATGATATTTACCTATATAAACCCTACTGTAAAACAATGAGCTTACTTTATAGATCCTTGTAAACTTACTTTATGTATCTTTATTATATTGTATACTCAATAAACTTCTTTTGACAAGGAAAAAATACACAAAATGAACAAAAAAATTATGGAGATCACTAGAAAAAAAAAAAGGATTATTCTGGAGATCACGAGAAAAAAAAAAAAAAAATATGGAGATCACTTTCAAAATTTGCCGCGTGAAGAATGTGCTATCTCCATTACGAACGCTAGTTTTACAAGATCGAGCACTTCTGGCTCATACTTGATTCCGAGCATGCATGAACTTTTGTTGTGCGGACTTGTGTACACACGACAAAGTTTTGTTGACCCTACTAGCAAACATTTGTTGGCAGAAAGTCCGACAGCAAATGTTTGATGAAGCATACACACGGTCGGACTTTCCAACAACAAGCTTACATCCAACATTTCCCATCGGAAAAGCCGACCATGTGTACGCGGCAAAAGAGTTAAGAGTATTGTCAACCAATGTGCAAACAAGAACATGGTAAAAGCTTGCTCAAAAGAAAAACATACCTTGAGGGAAGTAATGTTATACTGAGTGAGTATAGTCTGAACTGTGTGCTTTAAGCAGGATTTTGATCTACTGTTTTGTTGGTATGGTTAATAAGGAAAGAGTAGTCTGTTTGGTATAGGCAGGGGTGAGTTGGACAATCCAGGTACAAAACATTTTAATCAGTGATCAGTCCAAAATGGGTCACTTAGACCAATCCACAGATAATTTAGGAATGTCATAAATCACGTATTACTCAAGTAGTAGTTTGATTTTCTGTTAGACATGACACCAGGCCTTAACTGGTTGTAATCAATTTGTCTTCTGTGAAACCAATTTGGAATATAATTGGCAAAGCCAATATTGGCAGTGAACCCAAGTCTTGAAGTACTGAACAGTTGGATACCATAACTTATTCTGGTTTGTAGTGTTTTTAATTAAAACAAAACATTTTGTATCAAAACAGTCAGGCTTTCTAGAAACAAACATAACATATTTAGATATCAACCAACAATAGCACCTCATGCTTTACTAACCTAAACATAAAATATGTATTTTTTGCTCTTGGTAGTAGATATGATCTATTTTTGCTATTATTAGAACATGCCTGCTTTCGGCTAAAGGGGTTGAGCTGCTTTTATCTATCAATTTAAATATAATTGAGGGAGCAATATTAGCTTTTTATTGAACATATTCAACAAACCAAGTTTACCAACAGTGTATCAATTATGCAAGTATATAATCACTAGGGATGAGCCCGATGTTCGCGTCGAACGTAGGTACGACTCGAACATCTGGTGTTCGCCCATTTGCCGAACAGAGAACACTATGCGGCGTCTATGGGATACTAACATGAAAAACCAAAAGCGCTAATTTTAAAGGTTTATATGCAAGTTATTGCCATAGAAAGTGTTTGAGGACCTGGGTCCTATCCCAGGGGACATGTATCAATGCAAACAAAAAGTTTTAAAAACTGATGTTTTTTTGAGAGCAGTGATTTAAATAATGCTTAAAGTGATTTTAATAATGCTTAAAGTGAAACAATAAAAATGAAATATTCCTTTAAATACTATGCCTTGGGGGTGTCCTTAGTATGCCTGTAAAGTAGCACATTTTTCCTGTGTTTAGAACAATACTACAGCAAAATTACATTTCTAAAGGAAAAAATTTAATTCAAAACTACTCGCGGCTGTAATGTATTGTCGGATCAAATTAAAAAAAAATTGCATGGGGGTCCCCCCAAAATCCATACCAGGCCCTTAAGGTCTGGTATGGATATTAAGGAGAACCCTGCGCCAAAATTTAAAAAAAAGTGTAAAAATATTAAAAATTACAGTAGACAATTTGGGACAAGTCATTTATTTTAAAAAAAAGGAAAAAAACTGTCCTGCGATGTCCATTCATCTTCGATCACAGCGTCCGGCGACCAGATAAAAAAAACGCAACAACTCCGCCAACTTCTGTCAGAGGGAGTTATTTTCATTGTTTTTTTTGGGTTCTTGGACACTGTGATGGAAGATGAATGGACATCGCAGGACAGTTTTTTTCCATGGGAGGCTCCCGCTGACGGAAGCCAATTTTACGTGACGTCACATAATGTCAGAGGGGTTGGGTCCCCGTTTACGTCACCGGGTGGCCCCACCCTCAGCTATATAACAGCTGTCATCGCAAAGAGGCTTTAGTCAGTGGAAGCCTCCCATGGAGGTGGAGTTGTTGCATTTTTTTTATCTGGTCGCCGGACACTGTGATCGAAGATCAATGGACATCGCGGGACAGATTTTTCTTTTTTTTTTTAATAAAGGACTTGTCCCAAATTGTCTACTGTCATTTTTAAAATGTTGACACTTTTTTTGGTAAATGGGGGGCTGGGATCTGGGGGTCGCCTTGTTAAAGGGGGCTTTCAGATTCCGATAAGCCCCCCGCCATGCATACTACCACAACCACATGGATTCAACATGGGGTCAAGGTGCTTTGGGGTACCTCAAAGCATCCTCCCCATGTAGAGAGCATGTGGCCTGGTACAGTTCAGGAGGGGGGGCGCTCTCTTGTCCCCCATTTTCCTGCAGCCTGCCAGGATGCATGCCCGGATAAGGGTCTGGTATGGATTTTGGGGGGACCCCTTTGCAATTATTTAAAAAATTTTGGCTCGGGGTTCCGCTTAAAATCCATACCAGACCTGAAGGGCCTGGTATGGATTTTGGGGGGACCCCCACGTAATTGTTTTTAAATTTGGGTGCGGGGTTTCCCCTAAATATCTAGACCAGACCCAAAGGGCCTGGTAATGGACTGGGGGGGGACATGCCATTTTTTCAATGATTTTCATCTATATTGCCGGGACCCAACAATACATTACAGCCAGGAGTAGTTTTGAATGACATTTTTCCCTTTAGAAATGTCATTTTGCTGTGGTATTGTTCTAAACACGGGAAAAGATTTCAAATTACTAGCTATGGATTTCAAGGATAAGACAGCTATTCGTTTTGCAATATTTTTTTTAGTAGTATCGTGTCATCCACCCTAACAAATAATGAAATCACTATGGTCATAAGGCATTGATTTTATCACTCTGTGCCAATGATGATGTCACTACATATGCTAATTAGAAACCCCAACAGTTTTTCATTTTTAGGACATTCCTATCACAAGAGAAATTAAAGTTTTTTTTTATTCTTATAGTTCCCTCTGTAAGATAACATGATGCTCCCCAGTGTATGTGATTTAGAAAAATACGCTGCCTAATACCTTATTTCAGAGCATCACTCGGTGCTCACATGACTGCCTGCTGGTCTCCTCTCCCAATCTGACAGCTGCAGGAGGAGGGGCTGAGTATCCCCTGCTGTCATCATCCGGGATGGGGAGAGGAGACAAGGAGACCAGCGGGCAGTCAAGTGAGTGCCAAGCGGCACTTGGAAATAAGGTATTAGGCAGCATATTTTTATATTTTCTATAGAAAGCAAACACAGTTATTTTTACAGCAGGAGAAGAGGATCAGAGAGCTGACAGGCAGGGAGGGAGGGGAAGAGGATGGAGGAGTGGACAGAGGAGGACAGAGGAGAGAGTGGATGACAGAGACATGTTAACTGATCACAGTGTCAGGGCTCAGCAGCCATGATAAACCATGGTCAGTTTACAGGGGGAGGGCAGGAATCAGGATTGTCAGCCAATTATTTCAGGTGATACAGGTGGCCAAATTATACAGCACAAGCACTGTGCTGTGTAACATGCTTTAAAGGAACAGGGCACACCAGCCTTGTGTATTATCCTCAATAAATTTATTGATAAAAACAGGTTAAAAACTACACAAAAACATGTGAAAAAAATCATTTTGTGAAAGCCTCTTAATGATGGCAATCAGTATAAGTATTGACGGTCTCAAGAGAGGACATCAGGACTGCTGTTGGCTGCCGCATGTGGAAGAAGGCATCCCTTTGAAACGCATCAGCCAGCAGCAGTCCTGATGTCCTCTCTTGCACTGGAGACCATCGATACTTAGACCGAAAATATGGATTAAACACATTAAATGCACACAAAAGGTTATCTAAGTTGTTGAAATTAATGGTCTGGCCACAGGGTCTTTATAAAGCAATATCGCATGGAATGTGCTATAATAGAACACATAAGTCACAATATATACCTCTTCTCTAATAGTCTGATTTTCTTGAGGGCTCACTCGCCAGTATCTTCTCCCTAGGTAGTGGTAATCATCCATCTAGATTGGCCAATGCAGGAAGATATAACTCCTGTGTGGGGGGGCGTAGCTTGATGGCGGATCTGAACACATGCTAGTACCCGGACCTTTTGGCTTCTGCTTTTCATCCGACCAGACATCCTGCAGTGTTTTCTGCAGTTTTTCTACTCTGACCCTCATCAATGCCTAGCGCCAACATGGTCCTCAACATAGTGGAAATCATACCAACATGGTCCTCAACATGGTGAAAATCAGGCAAAACTGGCCCTATAAACAAGGTGCTGGTTCCCATAAGGCTTCTCTGCCCTCCCAGTTCCTGCCGGCTGCCAATTTGGATCTGCAATTATCCCCGGAATTGGACACTGAGGACTCCCCTCAGTCTCTGTCTTCCTCTCATAGCCCTACAACGCTTCCTTCAGAGCCTAAATTAGCTGAGAATGCAGATGCAAAACCCACATTATCAGAGATTATGCAAGCCATCAGAGATTGTAAAGCCTCCCTCACAGCTCAGATATAGACCACCTATATGGATTTTTCCTTGCTTAAGCATGATGTAAAAAAATTGTGAGACTGTACTGGTGCAGCAGAGGAATGGATCAGCACAGTGGAGGATACCCTTTCCCCACTTGTTATTTCAGTGCAGGATGCCACTAACGAAATGCTAGCCCTTTGTGCAAAAGTAGATGGTATGGAAAATAGATCCAGAAGAAATAACCTGCGCTTTGTGGGGGTTCCCTAAAAGATCAGAAAGTAACTCTCCAGAATCCTTCCTCTACCATTGGCTAAAACCTGTTTTTTGCCCTGATGTTATCTCTGCTACCTTTGCTATTGAGCAGCCCATCCCACTGCACCACGCCCTCCTCCATCTGGGGCTTCGCCAAGACCCATGATCACCTGCATCCTCAGTTGCTTTTGCTGTTTTGCGTGCTGTGCATGAAAAGGGGCAAATCCCCAATAATGGCAATTCCATCTCCATCTATCCAGACTTCTCTACAGAAGTTCAGAAACAGAGTTCTTTGACTACAGTTAAGACTATCATACAGACCACAGGCCATGGGTTATTTCCAAATTCTAGAGAGTGCATAATTTAGTGCAACTCTGCATAGAAACCAGTCAGCTTCCAGGTTTTATTGTCAACGCTTAACTGAAGAAGCTGAAGTTAGAAGCTGATTGGCCACCATGCAAATTCTGAATGCTCCAGTTTTAGTAAGTTTCTGTCACTGTCACTGTGCACCTGTGTTTCCAGGAAATGCTGGAAGGGGAGCCAGGACAACAGACTGCACATCCATCCCATTGCACCAAGTCCTTCCCTGGATAGGATGATTTTCATTTGATTACATAAGCGCTGACACACCTTTCATGTTGTAAGTTGCTGTCTTTTATTGCCCAATAAATATTATCCTGTTGCACTTACATGGCACTGCTCTTCTCTCTTCCCTCTAACTGTATGACCCATTGATACCTTTGGCTGTCATTGGTAACATCAATTTTGTTCTGCTGGATAATTTGCTTATTGCATACTTAATCACATGTAGGTTATGTTGGGCTGTGCTATATCTATATTGAGGGTTTTTCTTCCTCTCACCTCTTGTTTACCAATTCTGGGGTATTTTTTATTTCCTGTATGTAATCTTTTTTTTATGTGTTGCAAAATCCAATAAAAAATATCTTAAAAAAACTCCTGTGCAATGAGCAGCCATCCTTGCGCACAGGGACCCTGTCAGTGATATAAACTGAGCTGCGCATGTGCAGCTTAGTGGCATCTTAGTGTACATACCAGAACATTGTGAGTAGTCCAGTAGGTTTATTTTATTGTAGAAGAGTGTCTCTTGTGTGATCAATAGTCTGCCTGCTCAAAAGCTTTGTAATTTTGCCCTTAACTTTAAAATTACACTGACATGGTTTTCCATGAGTCTGCTTTTCTCCTATTGTAGCCAGGATAATTTTAGTGCATTACAGTAGCCACAATGAGCACAAAAAGCAATACCATAGACATCAGACTCATGGAAATTGGAAAACTGAACTAACGAGAATTTTGTTTTTTGCATATTGAAGTTGGATATTGTAAAAAGCATGTTAGAGTTTGGGCAGCAGAAAAATTATGCAGTTTAGCAGATGCTACAGTGTATGATGTCCTTTTTTGGCTTTTTTTTATCATTAAATACATGTTTTGGAGATTTCATAAGCAGTATTTTTTAGTCTTTTTACACCCACACATCCTGGTTTTTATCTGCTTAGCCAAGATCTAAAAATAGAAAACAATAGTCAACCAATTGTTATTTATCTCCAAGAGTAAACATTTCCTGTATTTAATTATGCATTTGATTATTTTTAAAAATGCTGGAGTCTTCATAATGGTTTTGCATCTGTTCATCCACTGTAAAGTGGCACAAAATGGAAAAACACTGCACACATGATTGATCAACTAGCTGCAGAAGCTCACTTATTTTCAATGTGTTTTGTTTCTATGCTAATTCTGCAACCCTTGTACTGACTGCTGATTTGGTAATATTAACTTATACTGTCTGTGCTTGGTGAGCAGCAGCATAATCTTGGCAGTAGGTTTTTATGTGTTGTGAATTAAATACTTCCTATGGCGCAAATACAACTGGACCCGAAGGATGTATCTCAAGTGCCTGACATTATGGGGAGTCATATATTATCATATTTTATTAAAGGACAACTTTCAGGCAAAGTGCACTCATCCATCGTGCCTAGCCCCATTAATCCAAACTACTCAACCTACCTCCAGCTGGCTACTTACTGGAGCATTGCATGAGCAGCGGGTCCTCATAGACTTTTATATGCCTCCCAAGCATTGTGCAGCCATATCTGAGCTGTGAAACCTCATAGAATTCTATGTGGTTCTCTTCCAAGCATTTCCAGTCTCAGGGACCCACATATGAGCTGCTCAATCTTTGTCAATCTACTTTTGATGAAGTCTTGCTAGCTTCCAGTTAACCATTTTATAAATCTCTGTGCTGGTAGTACCACAAACTAAAGTATAAATAAAACTTTACATGATTTTAAAATGTAGATTTATCTTAGATCTAATCAATCCACGTAAGAAGGAGATGCACCCCTATCTGTTGGCAAGCCACCAGCAGGTGATATCACATTCTTTTCTAAACTACTTAAATACCGGGCACTTTTACACCCTTCCTGCCCAGGCCATTTTCAGCTTTCAGCACTGTTGCATTTTAATGACAATTGCGCAATCATGCAACATTGTACCTAAACTAAATTTTTATCATTTTGTTTCTTTCTTTTGGTAGTATTTAATCACCATTGTTTTTTTATGTTTTGCTAAATAAACGAAAAAAGACTGAACATTTTGAAAAAAGAAAAAAATGTTTTTTCTTTGTTTCTGTTATAAAAAATTTTAAATGAATCATCTTTCTTCATTTAGGCCAAAATATATTCTGCTACATTTCTTTGGTGAAAATAACCCAAGTCAGTGTATATTATTTAGTCTGTAGGAAAGTTATACAGTCCACAAACTATGGTATACAATATATCTGAAAATTAATCAATCTTGATGTACTGAATGCCTGTCTTATTTCTTGAGGCACAAAAATGTCGGGACAGTACAGATATCAAGCAAATGACCAACTTTTTGAATGTAGACAGTCCAAGGTATTTGGTAAGAGGCATGGCAAGTTTTTTTGAAGTAGTCATTTTTTGTCATAATTTTTTGGAAAATTAAGAAAATATATATATTTTTTTACATATTGTCTCTAGTGCAGTAAAGCATCATCATATAATGGGTGTGGTGGTGATCAGGGACACTGACAGTACTAAAAATAAAAACACTTTGACCAATATAATATTACCATGGTAACATTGTACTACTCTGAGGAAGTGATCAGTATTTTGCTTTTGCTTTTTTACACATTGTTTGCATATAGTATTTAATTTCATTGCCATATGCAAGCATTTTACTAAATTAAATTGATTCATTCAGTTTGTTTTATTGTGATTAACTGTGATTGGCCCCAGCTGATCACATGGCACAGATGGGCTGTGATTGGCCCAATCTGTATTACGTGATCAATTGCACACAATGGATGGCTTGAAAGAAAGCCATCCATTGCTCACAAATGTCATGTGACCTGGCAGTGGGCCGGTACAGTGATCGATCATCGGCTGTGTCTGGTGGAGGAAACTGGTGACAGATCGTGCCGCAACCACTTGCGATTTGTGAGAACATCAAATGACGTCCACCCAGATCGATGAGAAGCCAGTCCAGGCATCATTTGCCCATAGGACGAGTGGGAACTGGTTAAATTATATAAAAATAAGAACTGTGGGATGCTCAAAGGGTATCAGTCCCTAACTCCAGGTGCATGCCTTGATGTTTTTGTGATTGAAAGGTAGTGACTGTGCAAAACTAGCCTGTGTGGCATACTACATATATCTGGTTCTTCAGCATGAAGGCTCTAATTAATAAATTACCCCTATCAAACCCATTATCAAAACACTAAACTAGTCCTAACAGTCTTTCCCACACTATCGATGATCCAGGTGATTCTATCCATGTTAACCACTTAACCCCCAGGCCTTTTCTGACAATTCTCTCATAAGTGTAAAAATCTTTTTTTTGGCTAGAAAATTACTTAGAACCCCCAAACAGTATATATTTTTATAGCAGGTTCCCTAGAGAATAAAATGGTGGGTGTTGCAATTAGACATGTGTGGTTTGTTTCGTTCCAAATAAAAATTCAGACAAATCTTTCATTATTCTGAGATTCAAATGTATCCGAATCTCTGAATTACAGTACAAACGTATTTTACCGAATTCTCCGAATAACGAAATTATATTCATCCGAATTTCCAAAATTCTAATGGAAATTTGAATCAAATTTCAAATTGATTTCCACTGAATTCCAAAAGGGGATTCGAACTGTAAACATGTTGCTGAAATCAAAAAACGTGTGTGTTATTAGTGTACCAATTCAAAATAATACAGTTTTTTTAAGCCAAAGGTGATTTAAAGATTGATTTTAATCGTTTGATGAAGATTTTTCTTTTGTTTGCTCACTTTGCATGTGTAAAATTGATTAAAAAAAACTGTGAAATATATATATTTGAAATCATTTGTACTTGACATTATGTTTTCTCAGCTGGTTAAAACTTCTGCACAGTATTGTACATAGTAAAATGTTGAATAAGATATTACTTTATTAAATAGAACACTTCACATATTTTGAATAAACTTGTTATTAATAACAACAAAATCAATGTGTATAAATAACAACCAAATGTTTGGTCATTCTGACTGAGCTTCAGAGATTCTGTGTGGGGATAAGACAATTTTTGAGAACGACAAACATCACTGCAGCCCCCCCCCTGATGTGGTCTTTATTATGGTAGAGTGGCTAGATGAAAATGGAAGCCTCTCCTCATTGCAAAACACATTAAAGTGGTTGTAAAGGCAGAGGGTTTTTTTATCAAAATGCACTCTATGCAATAGGATAAAAAGCCTTCTGTGTGCAGCAGTGCCCCTCACCCCCCCTAATACTTACCTGAGGTCCATCTAGATCCAGCGATGTTGCAGCAGTGTCTCGGCTGCCCGGGACTTCCCTGCTCATTGGCTGAGACAGCAGCACAGCGCCATTGGCTCCCACTGCTGTCAATCAAAGTCAGTCAGCCAATGAGGAGAAAAGGGGGCGGGGCCTGGCCATGGCTCTATGTCATAATGGACAAAGGGATCTGTGGCTTGGCTCAGGTGCCCCCATAGCAAGCTGCTCTCAACAGGAGGGAGAGGCCAGAAGCACCGAAGAGGGACCTAAGAGGAGGAAGATCTGGGCTGCTCTGTAAACCACTACACAGAGCAGGTAAGTATGTTTGTTATTTTTAACTAAAAAAAAAACAGAATTTTAGTATCACTTTAAAGTCTTCTTAGATTTTTTTTAAAAAGGCACCTGAAAGGCTCTTAGATTGTGAGGAACAAGAATAATCTCTGGAGAAAGAAATATAGCACTTAATTGCCTCAATTGTAAATGTTATTTATGTAGGAAACCATTTCGCCAGCCGCATTCGAATCATAAAATTCTTTATTTTTCCATTCGGCTGATTCAAAATGTTTTGGTTCAATTGTTTAGAATCAGAAAAAAATTGTGAGAATTGAAGAGAATTCAAAATAATAAAGGAAATGAATTCCGAAAACAAATTCAATGAATCAACCTACTTTAACCAAACAGAATTAAAACATTAATGAATCTAAACGAAACAAAACAAATTTTTTTCGTCATGCACATGTCTAGTTGCAATTTTTTCTCACATTGTTGTATTTGCAAAGCAGTTTTTCAAATGCATTTTTTTGGGAAAAAAATATACTATGTATATATATATATGTATATATATATATATATATATATATATAGTGAATTTTAGTGCTGAAAAACTCAATATAATATCCAATTGTTTGGTAAAATATAAAAGATGATGTTACATTGAGTAAACAGATACCTAATACATCACATTTTAAAATTGCAAACGCTCGTGGAATAGCGCCAAACTATGGTACTTAAAAAATCTTTATAGGTGAAGCTTTATAAGCCTTTATAGGTTACCTAATTAGAGTTACACAGGAGATCTGGTGCTACAATTATTGCTCTCCCTATAACGTTTGAGGCGATACCTCACATGCGTGCTGTGAACACCATTTATATATGCGTGCACGACCTATGTATGCATTTGCCTTGTCTTCAAAAAAGGCATCTTCGAAAAGTTTCACTTTTTTATATTTGGACCCCTTTCACACTGGGACATTTTTCAGGTGCTTTTTTGCAGGTGCTATTAAAAATGAAAAATGCCTCCCCTGCAGCCCCAGTGTGAGAGCCCGAGTGCTTAAAGACTAGGGCGGTGCACTTGCAGGACATTAGAAAAAGTCTTGCAAGCAGCATCTTTGGGATGATGGGGGAGCAGTGTATACACCACTCCTCCACCCCCCCTGCCATTAAAATCAATGGGCACCGCTGCCGAAGAGCCTGCAGAGCGCTTTCAGCAGCGGTGCTTTGCGGGCACTTTAACCCCTTATTCCGCCACTAGTGGGGGTTAAAAGCTCCCCGCTAGTGGCTGAAAAGCGCCACTAAAACTAGCGCCACTTTACCGCTAATGCCTCCCCCCCACCCCATTGTGAAAGTAGCCTAAATAGAGTTTAAAAAAGTGTGGGAACTTTTTGAAGAACCCTCCTACTAGCATTTAAAATCAACCAAAAAATCAACCAATGTGTATTATAAAAGAAAGTGAAATAGAAATAAATAAACCTGCTGCTTTTATAGGGACAGGCCCATCTCGATCCTGACTTTGGTACTGGTTTGCATACTTGCCTTTTAGAGATGGTCTGGGGCTTTTTTTTATTGTGCAAAATGAGGATGATGGTGCAACATACGTAGGTGAATACTGATCTTTTTGATAATATTTTACAATAAAATAAGCTCCAAGACCAGATCAGAAAAAAGGAGATTTAGGCCCCATGCACACTGGTGCATTGGTATGTACAGTGTAAAATTCTGTCTTTTTTCTTCCCATAGGAAGAAATCTGTTATGAGGTTTCTGAAAATGATTGTAGATAAATGTATTGGAAAGGATTTTTTTTTCTCAACAAAAATGGAGTTTCACTTTATCATACAGCTGATTCAAAGTTAATTCTAAATAGGAAAATGATTGGCCCTTAGCACATTGCCTTTTCACTTATTAAATATGTTCTTTTGTCTAATGTTCCAAACAAGGGGTCAAACTATGGGAAAAGCAGTAGATGGTCTAAAATGCATTTTAATGATATTTTGTTTCTTGATTTGATTCAACTGGCCGTGTGACTGGTTTATATGATTTAGCGGAGTGGCAGGGAACATACTGGTCCATTTGTTATAAATGTCTTTGTTCAATACTGAATTATTATTTTTTTTTTTTATGAAAGCAGCATATATTTAACATTGCAAGACATTCAGAAAAGTCTTAATATTTCTCTGGTCTACAAATGTTCTTATTGATTTCTCCTCCATTTTATTAACTCAGTCTTTTACACAATGCTCTTAGTTTTATGGTTGAAGTAAAGGGGAAAAAAAGAGAAAGATATGAGAGATGAACAAGACGAAAACAAGACAACTCTATCTAAGACAAATGGAATGATTATGTGGCATTGTTCTTACTAATTTGACAATGCACACTCCTCAAAATGAACTTGTAGGAAAAAAATAACCTACAGTATCCAAAACATTAAGTACTTATGGGCATATGTACAGTGCATTCCAGAAAGTATTCACAGTGCTTCACCTTTTCCACATTTTGTTATATTACAGCCTTATTCCAAAATTGATTCAATTCATTATTTTCCTCAAAATTCTACAACTAATACCCCATAATGACAATGTAAAGGAAGTTTGTTTGAAATCCTTGCAAACTTATAAAAAATAAAAAACAAAAAATGTACATACGTATTCAAAGCTTTTGCCATGACACTCAAAATTGGGCTCAGGTCCATCCTGCGTCCACTGATCATCCTTGAGATGTTTCTACAACTTGATTGGAGTCCACCTGTGGTAAATTCAGTTTATTGGACATGATTTGCAAAGGCATACACCTGTCTATATAAGGTCCCACAGTTAACAGTGCATGTCAGAGTACAAAACAACCCAAGGAATTGTCTGTAGACCTCTAAGATAGGATTGTATCCAGGCACAGATCTGGGGAAGGGTACAGAAACATTTCTGCAGCATTGAAGGTCCCAATGTGCACAGTGGCCTCCATCATCTGTAAAATTTGGATCAACCAGGACTCTTCCTAGAGCGGGCCGCCTGGCCAAACTGAGTAATCAAGGAAGAGGGGTCTTAGTCAGGGAAGTGTCCAAGAACCTGATGGTCACTCAGACCGAGCACCAGCATTTCTATGTGGAGAGAGGAGAGCCTTCCAGAAGAACAATCATCTCTGCAGCACTTCACCAAGCAGGCCTGTATGGCAGAATGGCCAGATGGAAGCCACTCCTCAGTAAAAGGCACATGACAGTCCACCTGGTGTTTCCCAAAAGGCATCTGAAGGACTCTCGGACCATGAGAAACAAAATTCTCTAGTCTGATTAAACAAAGATTGAACTTTTTGGTCTGAATGGCAAGCGTCATGTCTGGAGGAAACCAGGCACCACTCATCACCTGGCCAATACCATCCCTACAGTGAAACATGGTGGTGGCAGAGCCATGCTGTGGGGAAGTTTTTCAGCAGCAGGAACTGGGAGGCTAGTCAGGATCGAGGGAAAGATGAATGCAGCAATGCACAAAGACATCCTTGATGAAAATCTGCTCCAGAGTGCTCTAGGCCTCAGACTGGGGTAAAGGTTCATCTTCCAACAGGACCACAACCCTAAGCACACAGCCAAGATAACAACGGAGCGGCTATGGGACAACTCTGTGAATGTCCTTGAGAGGCCCAGCCAGAGCCCAGACTTGAACCCGATTGAACATCTCTAAATAGATCTGAAAATGACCATGCAATGATGCTCCCCATGCAACCTGGTGGAGCTTAAGAGGTCCTGCAAAGAAGAATGGGAGAAACTGCCCAAAAATATTTGTGCCAAGCTTGTAGCATCATACTCAAAAATACTTGAGACTGTAATTGGTGCCAAAGGTGCTTCCACAAAGTATTGAGCAAAGGCCGTGAATACTTATGTACATTTTTTATTTTTTTATTTTTAATAAATTTGCAAAGATTTCAAACAAACTTCTTTCACATTGTTATTATGGGGTATTGTTTTAGAATTTTGAGGAAAATAATGAATTTAATACATTTTGGAATAAGGCTGTAACATAACATAATGTGGAAAAAGTGAAGCGTTGTAAATACTTTTTGGATGCACTGTATAAATAAAGCAGGGCTTTAATCTTTCCGTTGTTATATGTTGTTTTACCCATTTCTGACCCTCCACCATTTCGGGCAGGAGGACGATAATTAAAGTAAATTTTTTTGTGAATAGTCACCCTCTGGATCTCCAGTGACGGGTTGCATGGTGCTGTTAGGAGAATCCAAGGGCTTTATCAGAATCTTTACTCAGAGTGGTTACTTTTTTTTTTTTTTAAATATTTATTGGGTTTTATAGCATACAATAGTATAAAACTGAGTGTATCAAAGGTTACAGAGCATTAACCACTTGAGCCCCGGACCATTGTGCTGCCTAAGGACCAGAGGTCTTTTTCCAATTTGGCACTGCGTCGCTTTAACTGCTAATTGCGCGGTCATGCAATGCTGTACCCAAACGAAATTTGCGTCCTTTTCTTCCCACAAATAGAGATTTCTTTTGATGGTATTTCATCACCTCTGCCGTTTTTATTTTTTGCGCTATAAACGGAAAAAGACCGAAAATTTTGAAAAAAAATGATATTTTCTACTTTTTGTTATAAAAAAAATCCAATAAACTCAATTTTAGTCATACATTTAGGCCAAAATGTATTCGGCCACATGTCTTTGGTAAAAAAAATGTCAATAAGTGTATATTTATTGGTTTGCGCAAAAGTTATAGCGTCTACAAACTAGGGTACATTTTCTGTAATTTACACAGCTTTTAGTTTATGACTGCCTATGTCATTTCTTGAGGTGCTAAAATGGCAGGGCAGTACAAAACCCCCCCAAATGACCCCATTTTGGAAAGTAGACACCCCAAGGAAATTGCTGAGAGGCATGTTGAACCCATTGAATATTTATTTTTTTTGTCCCAAGTGATTGAATAATGACAAAAAAAAATATATATTTACAAAAAGTTGTCACTAAATGATATATTGCTCACACAGGCCATGGGCCTATGTGGAATTGCACCCCAAAATACATTCTGCTGCTTCTCCTGAGTATGGGGATACCACATGTGTGGGACTTTTTGGGAGCCTAGCCGCGTACAGGGCCCCGAAAACCAATCACCGCCTTCAGGATTTCTAAGGGTGTAAATTTATGATTTCACTCTTCACTGCCTATCACAGTTTCGTAGGCCATGGAATGCCCAGGTGGCACAATACCCCCCCAAATGACCCCATTTTGGAAAGTAGACACCCCAAGATATTTGCTGAGAGGCATATTGAGTCCATGGAATATTTTATATTTTGACACAAGTTGCGGGAAAGTGACACAATTTTTTTTTTTTTTTGCACAAAGTTGTCACAAAATGATATATTGCTCACACAGGCCATGGGCCTATGTGGAATTGCACCCCAAAATACATTTTGCTGCTTCTCCTGAGTATGGGGATACCCCATGTGTGGGACTTTTTGGGAGCCTAGCCGTGCACGGGACCCCGAAAACCAATCACCGCCTTCAGGATTTCTAAGGGTGAACATTTTAGATTTCACTTTTCACTGCCTATTACAGTTTCGGAGGCCATGGAATGCCCAGGTGGCACAAAACCCCCCCAAATGACCCCATTTTGGAAAGTAGACACCCCAAGCTATTTGCTGAGAGGCATGGTGAGTATTTTGCAGCTCTCATTTGTTTTTGAAAATGAAGAAAGGCAAGAAAAAACTTTTTTTTTCTTTTTTCAATTTTCAAAACTTTGTGACAAAAAGTGAGGTCTGCAAAATACTCACTATCTTTCTCAGCAAATAGCTTTGGGTGTCTACTTTCCAAAATGGGGTCATTTGGGGGGGGTTTGTGCCACCTGGGCATTCCATGGCCTCCGAAACTGTGATAGGCAGTGAAGAGTGAAATCAAAAATTCACGCCCTTAGAAAGCCTGAAGGCGGTGCTTGGTTTTCGGGGTTCCGTACGCGGCTAGGCTCCCAAAAAGTCTCACACATGTGGTATCCCTGTACTCAGGAGAAGCAGCAGAATGTATTTTTGGGTGTAATTTCACATATTCCCATGGCATGTTTGAGCAATATATCATTTAGTGACAATTTTGTGCAAAAAAAAACCAAATTTGTCTCTTTCCCGCAACTTGTGTCGCAATATAAAATACTCCATGGACTCGACATGCCTCTCACCAAATAGCTTGGGGTGTCTACTTTCCAAAATGGGGTCATTTGGGGGGGTTTTGAACTGTCCTGGCATTTTATGCACAACATTTAGAAGCTTATGTCACACATCACCCACTCTTCTAACCACTTGAAGACAAAGCCCTTTCTGACACTTATTGTTTACATGAAAAAGTTTTTTTTTTTTTTGCAAGAAAATTACTTTGAACCCCCAAACATTATATATTTTTTTTAAAGCAAATGCCCTACAGATTAAAATGGTGGGTGTTTCATTTTTTTTTTTCACACAGTATTTGCGCAGCGATTTTTCAAACGCATTTTTTGGGGAAAAAACACACTTTTTTAAATTTTAATGCACTAAAACACACTATATTGCCCAAATGTTTGATGAAATAAAAAAGATGATCTTAGGCCGAGTACATGGATACCAAACATGACATGCTTTACAATTGCGCACAAACATGCAGTGGCAACAAAATAAATACATTTTTAAAAGCCTTTAAAAGCCTTTACAGGTTACCACTTTAGATTTACAGAGGAGGTCTACTGCAAAAATTACTGCCCTCGATCTAACCTTCGCGGTGATACCTCACATGCATGGTGCAATTTCTGTTTACGTTTGACGACAGACCGCCGCTTGCGTTCGCCTTTTTTTTCTTTATTATTTTATTATTTTTAAACTGTTCCTTTCATTTTTTTTTTTTTAATAATTTTAATTGTTATCTCAGGGAATGTAAATATCCTATGATAGCAATAGGTAGTGACAGGTACTCTTTTTTGAAAAAATTGGGGTCTATTAGACCCTAGATCTCTCCTCTGCCCTCAAAGCATCTGACCACACCAAGATCGGTGTGATAAAATGCTTCCCCAATTTCCCAATGGCGCTATTTACATCTGGCAAAATCTAAGTCATAAAATGCTCGTAGCTTCCGGTTTCTTAAGCCATAGAGATGTTTGGAGCCACTCTGGTCTCTGATCAGCTCTATGGTCAGCTGGACACCGGCTGCATTTTCAGGTTCCCTGTTGAGACAGGAGAGCCAGAGAAAAACACGGAAGACGGTGGGGGGGGCATTCCCTCCCACGGCTTGTAAAAGCAGTCTAGAGGCTAATTAGCCACTAGGATTGCTTTTACATGAAAGCCGACCGCTGGCTGAAAAGAATGATACCAAGATGATACCTAAACCTGCAGGCATCATTCTGGTATAACCACTCAAAGTTGTGAATGGCGTACCTGAAGACAAAAAAATGGTTAACAATAAAGCACAGTAAACGGTAAAGTATAAAAAATTGCATACCTGAAAAGCAAACATGATAAAACATAATAACAATAAAACATTGCAGAATAGAATACAGTAAAAAAGAGCAGAACAATAGAGAGAATAGAGAGAGAGAGAACAATAAAACGACAACTATTTTTTTTTATTTTATATATTTTTTTTTTTTTTTACACTTTTTTTGTAACTAACTTTTATAACTGTAACCGGTTCCAGGTTCGGGTCTCTCAAAATGCGATGGCATCTTGGGAGACCCTGTGAAAGTGCGCCTAGTCTGTGGAATGCTGTACCCTACGCTAATACTCAACTAGTGCATAGTAGCGTTCAAAACATTCACCAATGCAAAGACCAGGATTGTCAGGACAGGAGGGACAATAATAGTGGGTGTCACGCCTATATCCGCGCTTGCTGCAGACACAACATCTTTTTTGGGGGGTTTGTTGGGTAGGGGGGGTACTCGGGAGGACATAAAGAAAATGCCTCACATGCAGCCGACTGCATTTGGTTGGGGATGTGAATGGGGGAAGTACGGGCGCTACAGAAGCGGTGGGTTCCCAATTAGGATTGGCGAATGCAGCAGGAAGGGCACTATGGGCACGACGGGCCTGTGTTTGTCTTTTTGGTGGCAGCGGGACACTACTTGTGCTTGCCACCTCACCAGCTTGAACTGCACTTATGGGACTCGCCACGTCACCAAGTGTTACTGCAGTGCTGGTTTGACTACGACCGGGGTGTACTAGCCTGCTGGTGCTTGCCAGTTCACCAAAACGCTACCAAAAAAACTGTTAGCGATAGCAGGGATCAGGCCTGACTCTGCGAACGCTGCAGTTATGCGTTTAGTCTTTTGTAAGTGACAGTGATCGATCGATACTGCACTTGGGTGGGCTGGGCTGGGCCGGGCGGAGGGGCAAAACGCAGGTGCTAGCAGGTATCTGTGCTGATCCTGCTAACACTACGTTTTTGGGAACCCTAAACTGCTGGGGACGCTAGTATAGATCTGATCAGATCAGATATTGATCCGTTCAGATACTATACCACTAAGGGAGCTGTATGGTGCGTGCGTGGGTATTAGTGCTACTGGCGCTAACCTGACGCTGCCTTGGGCTGGTGCTTGCCAGTTCACCAAAATACTACCAAAAAAACTGTTAGCGATCGCAGGGATCAGGCCTGACTCTGCGAACGCTGCAGTTATGCATTTAGTGTTTTGTAAGTGTCAGTGATCGATCGATACTGCACTTGGGTGGGTTGGGCTGAGCCAGGCGGAGGGGCAAAACGCAGGTGCTAGCAGGTATCTGGGCTGATCCCGCTAACACTGCGTTTTTGGGAACCCTAAACTGCTGGGGTCGCTAGTATAGATCTGATCGGATCAGATATTGATCCGTACAGATACTATACCACTAAGGGAGGCGTATGCTGCGTGCGTGGGTGTTAGCGCTACTGGTGCTAACCTGACGCTGCCCGGGGCTGGTGCTTGCCAGTTCACCAAAATACTACCAAAAAAACTGTTAGCGATCGCAGGGATCAGGCCTGACTCTGCGAACGCTGCAGTTATGCGTTTAGTGTTTTGTAAGTGACAGTGATTGATCGATACTGCACTTGGGTGGGCTGGGCGGAGGGGCAAAACGCAGGTGTTAGCAGGTATCTGGGCTGATCCTGCTAACACTGCGTTTTTGGGAACCCTAAACTGCTGGGGACGCTAGTATAGATCTGATCGGATCAGATATTGATCCGTACAGATACTATACCACTAAGGGAGGTGTATGCTGCATGCGTGGGTGTTAGCGGTACTGGCGCTAATCTGACGCTGCCTGGGGTGACGCATATCACCGTCGGGCGATCAGGGGGCTAAACCTTTATTCGGTAATACACAGCGGGTGCCCTGACACTATAAAAAATAAACGAACTAACCAGCGTCACCCGTAACACTTATACGGTGATCAGTGGTGAAAGGGTTAACTAGGGGGCCATCAAGGGGTTAAAAAATTTATTCGGTAATATATGGGGGTCCCTGACGCTATAAAACGCTGACGGCGAACCTCAATATTTACGTCCCTAACTAGCGTCACCAGCGACACTAATACAGCGATCAGAAAAATGATCGCTTAGCGACACTGGTGACAGGGGGTGATCAAGGGGTTAAAACTTTATTAGGGGGGGTTAGGGGGGTACCCTAGACCTAAAGGGGGGTAACAGTAACTGTCCCAACACTGTAACTGTCACAAACTGACACCAATGCAGTAATCAGAAAAAAAAAAAACACTGCTTGGTGTCAGTTTGTGACAGGGGGGGGGGTGATCGGGGGGGGGATCGGGGGGGGGGATAGGGGGGCAGGGATCGGGGTGTTTTGTGTGCCTGGCATGTTCTACTGTGTGTGTGTAGTGCTGTGCACTCACATAGATGTCTTCTCTCCTCGGGCCGGAACGGAAATTACCGAGCCGAGGAGAGATGACATCATTTCCTTTGCTGCTGTTTAGCATACAGCAGCAAAGGAATGATTCGATTGGCTGGCGGTGATCGCGAGGGGGGCCACGAACGGATGGCCTCCCCCTCACCTCCGATCGCCGTGGGACAAAACACGACTGCCTCGGGCACCGGGGGGGTTCCGATTGGACCCCCCACCCGCGGAAGGCAAATCACGTACATGTACGTGATTTTGCCTGTCCGTGCCACCTTGCCGACGTACATCGGCGTGAGGCGTTCGTCAAGTGGTTAATTATTACAATCTGTAAAGAACAATGACTTCTCATAGTAGTTAAAATAAAGACTTCTCATATCAGTTAGAACAAAAAAGAAAAAGAAAACAGAAAAAAAAAAGGAAAAATGAGGGGGAAGGTAGGGGGAGGGGAGGTCAGGGGAATTCACGTTTGCCATCTTATCAACACTATTGAGCGCAACTTTGCTCGACATATGAAATCTTAACATCTAGATATCTTCTGCAGTGGAGGCAGCGTCTGTACATACCTGGCTGAGCATGGTATATATTGGTCAGGGTATAGTAAATAACCTGAGTGATTTCACTATACTTAAAAATATAGAGTAATAAATGTGGAAGGGTGGATGTTAAGGAGCAAAATGGATTTGTGGATATCCTACGGTGGGTTAAAAGTAAAGGAATCCGGGGTGGGGGGTATTTTAAGGCGGCTAAGAGAGTTGGTGAGATCTTTTGTCAAGTACCATTTCGTGTAGCGGAATGGGTGCATTATATCCATTAGTGCCTGTGGAGCGAATGTAGCTTCGATGTATTTCCTCCATCTTTTAAAAAAACGGGAAGTCGATCGAAAATTAAGGGTGATGGTGTCCAATCTCTCTAGATGGAAAAGTGAGGCCAAGGCCTTTTTAAACACTGTTAGGGTAGGTGGAGTTGCTGATATCCAGTGAGACATAATAGTCCTGCGAGCCACTAGAAGACACAGGTGAGCCCAATGTGGAATATTTTGTGAGACCCTCATTGGCGATGAGGGTGAAGGGGGTATGCTAAACAGGCATAATAGGCGGTCCTTAGTACACTGAATTTTGTGGACCTCGTTGATGTAAGTGATCACCTTAGCCCAATAAGCATCAATCTTGGCACAGTCCCAGAGCCTATGTAGCAAGGTGGGGCGAGGTAGGTTACACCAGGAACATTGCGCTTGGGTGGGGTCCGCCTTGTTGAAGCGAAATGGAAAATAAGCCCTGTGAATGATCTTGAATTGCGTTTCCCTCCAAGTTTCGGAAGCGGTAAGATTGCGGACAGTTTTGTATCCCTCAAGGATTTTTTCTGGGAGAGACTCGTCTTCTAATACGTGTGACCACTTTTCAAAGGGTTTGAGAGCATATTTCCGTGTTTGATGTTGTATGAGACAGGAGTAAATATTGGAGATGGAGTAATTATTGCTTTTGAGGAGAGTATCAATGCAGGATGTTTCAAGTGGATTGGTATTGGGACCAGAACATGATTTGAGATAGTTGATGAGTTGGTGATGGAAAAAAACATGAGTTGGTGGTAGGGAGTACTCCCGCATCAGGGTTTGAAAGGGTTTGAATTTGCCAGGCTTGTTGAGATAGAAAGATGAGACATCCGTGAGGCCTTTAAGTTTCCATTGGCCAAAAGCTTTATGGATGGTAGATGGAAGAAACATAGGGTTGCCTTGTATTTTAAGGTACTTGGAGATGCTGGATGGCAGTTTAAGCAGCTTTCTTACTTCTCTCCAAGCAATGACCGTATCCTTAATAAGTACACTTGTTTTGAGGTGGGGAGGTAATGCATTGGGATTGGAATGGAGGATGGCCGAAAGGTCATATGGGTGCACCATAGCCTCTTCTAAGGATAAGTTAGAATATTTAGAACCTCCAGTTAACCAGTCTAGGCCCTGTCTAAGTAAACATGCCAGGTTGTAGAAGCGCATGTTGGGCAGTCCCGCCCCGCCCTCGCCCTTCGGGAGACATAGTTTCTGCAGCGCTATGCGAGGTTTCTTGCGAGACCATATGAAGGCAGTTAGGGCCTTCTGGAGTTTTTGGATATCTGAATGTTTAATTAGAAGAGGTATGGTCTGCATTGGGTAAAGCAAGCGTGCAAAAGATACCATTTTGAAAAGGTGGCATTTCCCAAAGAGCGAGAGAGGTAGGGTCCCCCAAGCCTCCAACTCCTTCACAATTTTGGCTATCAAAGGGGGGTAATTCAATGAGTACAGAGAGGATGGTTCACGTCCTATTTTAATACCCAAGTATGTAATATGTTGGTTGGCTATGGCCAGGGGGGATAGGTGTTTCCATTTACTGGAGAGATGGGGGTGTAATGGTAGGATCTCACTCTTATCGAAATTAATTCTGAATCCCGAGCAAAGTCGGAAATCTGTGAAAAGTTATTTGAGTCTGTGAAAGTCTGCTATAGGGTCGGTGGAGAACAATAGTATGTCATCTGCAAATAGTGCCGAACGGAGAGTGTGGTTATTTAGAGTGATGCCACTGATTCCATCAACTGAATTTAACATTCTGGACAAGGGTTCGATTGCTAGATTGTACAGGAGTGGAGACAGGGGGCAGCCCTGTCTCGTTCCTTTTGTTAATGGAATCGTGTCTGAAATAAAATCAGGGGTAACAAGACGTGCGGTAGGTGATGCGTACATTTGTAAAAGGAATCGCATAATCTGGCCTGAGAATCCAAATTGTGTCATCACTCTAAAGAGCCAGGAGAAACTGATGTTGTCAAAGGCTTTTTCCGCGTCTAAGGACATGATGGCAATGTCTTGGTTAGGGTGGGTTTTAGCATATTCCAGAGCCATTAATACTTTGCGAATGTTTAGGGTAGCTGATCTCCCCGAAACAAAGCCAGATTGGGCTGGGTGTAATAAAGATGGTAGTAGGGGAGCTAGACATGACGCAATTATTTTAGGTAAGATTTTGACATCGACATTAACCACTTCCTGCCCGCCCTATAGCGGATTGACGTCCGGGAAGTGGTTCTGTTATCCTGACTGGGCGTCATATGACGTCCAGCAGGATAACATGCCGCAGCGCGCCCCCGGGGGCGCGCATCACGGCGATCGGTGGAGCGGTGTGTCAGTCTGACACACCGCTACACTGATCTTGGTAAAAAGCCTCCGGTGGAGGCTCTTTACTACGTGATCAGCCGTGTCCAATCACGGCTGATCACGCTGTCAATAGGAAGAGCCATTGATCGGCTCTTCCTCACTCGCGTCTGACAGACGCAAGTAGAGGAGAGCCGATCGGCGGCTCTCCTGGCAGGGGGGGTCTGCGCTGATTGTTTATCAGCGCAGCCCCCCCTCAGATCACCCCACTGGACTACCAGGGATGCCACTAGGACCACCAGGGAAGGGGCAACGTGGATGGCCAGGTATGTACCCCATGGCCATCCACATGTGCCCAATCTGTGCCAATCAGTGCCCACAAATGGGCACTGATTGGCACTATTATGTTAATGATCTGCCCAGCAATGCCCAGATCTGCCCAGCAATGCTATATCAGTGCCACCTGTCTTTGCCCATCTGTGCCACCTGTCATTGCCCATCGGTGCCACCTGTCAGTGCCCATCAGTGCCACACATCAGTGCCACACATAAGTACCCATCAGTGCCACCCATATATACCAATCAATGCCGCCTATGTGTGCCCATCAGTGCCGCCTATGTGTGCCCATCGGTGCCACCTATGAGTGCCGCATACCAGTGCCACCTATCAGTGCCCATCAGTGCCACCTATCAGTGCCCATCATCAGTGCCCGTTAGTGCCACCTCATCAGTGCCACCTCATTGGTGCCACCTCATCGGTGCCCATCAGTGCCGCCGTATCAGTGCCCATCAGTGCAGCCATATCAGTGCCCATTATTGAAGGAGAAAGCGTACTTATTTACAAAAAATTTAACAGAAACAAAGAAAAACTTGTTTTTTTTCGAAATTTTCGGTCTTTTTTTATGTGTTGCGCAAAAAAACAAAACACAGAGGTGATCAAATACCACCAAAAGAAAGCTCTATTTGTGGGAACAAAAATGATAAAAAATTTGTTTGGGTACAGTGTAGCATGACCGCGCAATTGTCATTCAAATTGCAACAGCGCTGAAAGGTGAAAATTGGGCTGGGCGGGAAGGTGTCTAAGTGCCTGGTATTGAAGTGGTTAATTAACGAAATCGGCCGGTATGATCCCAGTAATAGGGGATCTTTCCTTTTCTTTGAGATTAGTTTGATGTGGGCCTGTGTTCCTATAGGAAGATAGGGCCCTTCGTCCCACATAGCTGCGTATACATGTTTTAAGGTATCTGGAATAAATTCCCTGGTCATTTTATAAAATTTGGCGGTGTATCCGTCGGGTCCTGGGGCTTTGGCCGAGGCCATGCCTTTGATCGTATATCGTATATCATCAACAGTAATGGGGGCATTAATCGTCTCCAATTGTGTGTGGTGGAGTTTGGGCAGACATATTTTGTCAAGTAGAGAGTCAGTAGTAGGTAAGTCAGTCGGGTCAGCTTTGTATAGATTAGTGTAGTATTCCACAAGTAGGTTGCTAATCTCAGCTGGGGAGGTGACCAGAGAGCCTGTCGTAGCTCTAAGAGCAGAAATACGGGTAGGACGTCTAGGTCCTGAGCACATCTTGGCCAGGAGCCTGCCAGCCTTGTTGCCAAATCTATGGAAATGTAGCTGAGAGTATGACGTCTTGGCTGCTTCATGTTGTTCTGCCCAGAGGTCAAAGGTGCTTTTAGCCTGTCTCCATTTTTGTATGTTCTCTATGGTGCGGTTTAATGTAAGCTGTTCATGTGCCAAGCGTAAGGCTTCGCTTGACTGACTATATTGTTGCTTGGCTCTTTTTTTGAACTGAGCTGTGTATGAAATTATCTTACCCCGTAAGAAGGCCTTGCCTGCTTCCCAGAAGAGGTTAGGGTCTGTAATGTGAGCTCCATTAGTGGAGATGTATTCCTCCCAGGCGCAGAATAGTGTATGTTGGAAGTCCTCATTGTCAACTAGATAGGAGGGGAAGCGCCAAGTAGGGGAGGGAGATGAACGAGCCATTTGGGTTAGGTGTACCACAATTGGGCTGTGGTCTGAAATCACTGCGTCTTGTATGTCTGGTGCATTTATTATGGAGCTTAGAGCCGGGGAGGCAAAAAAATAGTCTATTCGTGAGAACGTATTGTGCGGGGTCGAAAAAAAGTGTATTCCCGATCCGTCGGGTGCATCAAGCGCCAAACATCCACAAATTGCATGGAGGCGACGGATTGTGACAGAAGGGTAGATGCAGATGATGGGGGGGTACGAGTATGTGTTCTATGTGCAGGAGGGCCTGTGCGATCAGCTAGGAAGGACATGACTGAATTAAAATCCCCACCCATTAGGTGTAACGTCTCTGGGGTAGTTAGCACCCATTTCACTAAATCTTGAAAGAAGGAGGTGTCAGGAGAGTTAGGAGCATAGATGTTAGTAAGTGCTACAGGTTTATCATCTATAGTCAGATGTAGAGTCATTTTCCTTCCTTCCGAGTCAACCTTGACGTCCCTAACAGTGTGTTGTAAATTCTTGTGCAGAAGGATAGCGACACCCGATTTACGGCCTACTGCCGGTGAACCATAAACAGAGCCCACCCACATTCTACGAAGACGTTGCAGGTCGTCTGCAGCCAGATGTGTCTCCTGGAGTAGAGCCACATCAGTCCGGAGACGCTGCAGGTGTCTGAGGATGGACATGCGTTTGTTTGGGGAACGCGGCCCTTAACATTCCATGAGACAAACTTTAGGTGACTCCCATCTGTAGACTGTGACATGATTGGTAATTAAAAGTGGTTTGGTTTAGAGGTTTGTATAAGAACCCCTTTGTAGATGTGCTATCTACCTTTTGGGAGCCACCAAAGCACCGCAGAACCCCTGAAGACATATGAACTACGTTGGCAAACATGAACTTAAACTTATCTAAGCAGCAGCAAGTTATAAACATTAATAAGGCAGAGTATCGGGTAAGGAAATACAGAACGTGCCATGTGGACTTCTCTTTTTTCCACATGAGGTCTCACCTATCTAGCATAGCTCCCATTAACTGCCATCTCCTCACTTAGGGGCAGGGTGTTAGCAATGGGGGGTGAGGATAGGGAAGGTGGGGGAAAGGAAAGGGGGATAAGGGGGGGAGTGGGCACCAAATAGGCAGGGAGGGTAGTCTGGGGGGGATCCCCTGAGGAAGCAGTTCAGGTTTAGGCGAGGTAGGCTAAACACAGGGGAAGGCCCCTCTCTATAGATTAAACTAAACAAACCAAAAGATAAAAAATACAAAAAACAAAAACATTGCAGGTGTCCCTGAAAAGGAAGGTCCCCCAGGTAGTGGGAGGCCACCTCAGTTATTGAATTGCATGACCATATAACTGTAAATGCATAACTTTTAGCAACAGGCTGGTAAGGGTAGTGCTCCATAGAGAGCATGTATGGCAGTTTCTAGAGGCATCAAAAGTACCTTTGTCTTAAGGATAAAAATTAAGAAAAGAGAAACATATAAGATGGGTTCATACTACCCGTTAGTAGATGGCGAAATGAGAAGGGTGGTGATGTGGAGTCCTTCAACGATTCCCAGAACGATCTTCCTGGTTGGTGAAACGACTGCGTTTGTATGGAGGTTTGGTCGGGCTTTGGGGGTGTTTAGGGGGTGCATACGCGTGCTGTGAAGATGGCGATGGTGAGCCCTCTGCATCGGCGCTGTGTTCCATTTCGGAGCTTCTATTGGCTAGGTAGGTTTCCACCTCTTCAGGTGTATTAAAGGTGAGTTGCTCCCCTTCAGGCGTTTGGACGCGGAGGACAGCTGGATAAGCTAGGGAGAATCGGATTTGATTGTGGTGCAGAGTGGAGCATACTGAGGAGAATGCCTTGCGTTGTTTCATTACCTCTATGGAATAGTCCGCAAAAAGCAGCAGTTTCGCGCCATCCACCACCAGAGAGCGCGTGCGATGAAATTTTTGCATTATGGCGTTTTTGTCAGCATAGTTCAAATATTTCACTATCACATGCCGAGGTTTAGCGCGTGTGTCAGAGTGTTGACCCATACGATGCGCCCGTTCAACAGTGCAGGGTATGCGGAGGCCAAGTTGCTCTGGGATGGTTTTTGCACATATATTTGTAAGGTGGGAGGCTGGGATCGATTCTGGCAAGCCAATTATGCGCAAGTTGTTCCTTCTTGAGCGATTTTCTAAATCGTCCAGCTTGTCCCATATGTCTCTGTGCGAGGCATTGATGCGTGCAAGTGCTGCAGATGAGGCTGTGCAGTCATCTTCAAGTATGGATATTCTCTCCTCCACCTGAGTGATGAGTTGGGCCTGAGCCTGGAGCGCTATGTGCAGCTGCTCCAGCCCTCTGTGCACCGCTGTGTCCATAGTGGCTGTTAGGGATGGTCCCAGAAGTTGCACTACAGCCTGGGCAATGTTGGCAGGGGATGTGGGGTCCGTCTCTGCCATAGCAGGGGCAGGGGGAGGTTGTGGCTGCAGCTGAGGCCTCTCTGCTGTGTCCGGAGCGGCCGCCATCTTGGCTGTGTCGGCCGCTATGTCTCCCGCCGGAGGAGCTGTGGGGGGGGCGAGGACAGCGCCCGAGCATATGACCGCTCCACGAAGCGATCCATGTCCGCCTGGGATAGAGCAGAGGCAGTAGGGGTTCCCCCCGGAGCTGTGGCCGAATTAAATGCCGGTTTAGTGAGGAGCTGTGTGGGAGCTGAAGCTGCTCACCTCCTCCTCATGTGGCGCCGGAACCGGAAGTTTTAGAGTGGTTACTTTTAAGAGCAAACATTATATTTATATAATTTTTTACTTTCATGTAGAAGTGCATCATTTCCCTGTTGCCCCTTCATTCTTGCCCCCTCAGTCTCCAGGTCCACCTTATTCCTTTGTGAGTCCAGGACCACTGCAGAGCGGAATCAGGATGGCAAACTGGAGAGAAGATTCCCTGAATAAGAAAAAATTATGTAGTTAAAACATTTGGCATAGTATTTAATTACTGTATTAAAAATACCCCAAATGTTAAACAACCTGAAACTGTTATTTTCACTTTTTTCTCCATTTCTTTGCTTATTACAGAAATATATACTGTAAATGAAAGCTTCATATGGCCTTGGAACTTTTTTGAAAATATTTTTGGTATGCAAAGCAGTTAAAAAGTTATTATTATTTTTTTTTTTTTAAGTATAATTCTTTATTCAAATGTTTTCTTTTTTAAGAAAATCAATTTAAGACCAAATCAAATCAAGATTATAGAACCACAAGATGGAACTAGTATATAGTTATTAAAACTACTAACTGAAATTCATTACTTTCATATCACTGCTTAAATTCTTCCTTTATTATACCTTTCCTTACCTACTTTAGGATAAAAGAAACATTCTCCTGACCCCAACACTTAGGGGTCTGGAAGGAAAATCTACCAAGGAAGAAGAACTACAAAATCAATTAGAAAAAAAAATATATGAGAGTATAAAGAACTAAGGAACTTCACGGCTTCCAGCACCCCCCCCCCCCAGGATTCCCCCATCGAACCCAGCCTGCCCTTATAGATCGTAATTTCCCAAACTAAACAGGAAAGCAATCAGTATACTGGAATGTACAAGTAAAGGTCATCCATGAAATTCCTCCTCTCTTCCATAGAGAGATGCTGTCATGTTTTCCATCGTCCTAATTTCATCTATTATAGAGAACCAATGTTTCAAAGATGGTGTGATAGTAGACTTCCACAAGTCAGGGATACATGCCCGGGCAGCGTTCAACATGTGCGCTATCAACAATTTTTTATATTGGCAAAGCAGCATCACATTTAGGTGCAAGAGATATCCCAAAGGGTCCAAACCAAGGTCAACTGATGCCAGTTGTTTAATCATGTTCCCCACTTCCTTACAAAATGGTGTAAGTAAAGGGCACAGCCAAAAAGTGTCTAATAATGTCGGAGGGTCTTTATAACAATGCCAGCATAGCTTGAAGGTTTGCGGATAAAGTTTGTTAAGTAGGGCTGGAACCCTATACCACATGACTAATAACGTATATCCCTGTTCTTGAAAGTGATTTGCTATAGAAGATTTGTGGGCCAATAAGATAGTCCTGTTAATGTGTTGTCTTAAAAGAGATTTGTAGGTCTGCCTCCCATCGACATATGTACAAAGGGATATGACCTTCTGGAGGCTCAATGATCTGTTTATAAAAAAGTGTCAGCAGGTGTGGTACATGTTTCCCTTCCACACATAGGTGCTCAAAGAATGTCAGTGGCCTAACATATAGTCCTGCATCCGGTATAGACCTTAAGTAATGTGACAATTGGAAGGCTGATCAAGAGCTCAGAGGGGGCTTTGAGAGGCCAGATTGATCTTGAGTAGACATCCAGCCCTGTGAGGTAGCGAAATGCATGCACCTAGTTATGCTTAGTCCTACCAACCCCTGGAGCTGTTTATTGTCTACCCCAGGCAAAAAAACTGGATTCTGAATCAACGGTTTTAATGGGGATGGATAAGGGGAAAGGCCTTTTGTTGAGTGTGTATGAATAAGGACTGCAATTGTAGCCCCAATTGTGGAATGCCTCTTCAATCCACGATAATATTTATGGGCGACCCAAGCAAAAGCAGACAAAACGATCGGTGAAGCTTGTTGTTCTACTTGCACCCAAAGTTTGGTCTGTGGGGAAGTACACTATGATACCACTCTAGACAGATGTAGAGCTTGATTGCATGAGATCAGGTCAGGTAAACCAATACCCCCCAGGGATTTAGGCAGAACTAACAAAGAATGGTGAAGTCTGGCCACTTTATTTCTCCCAGATGAATTTGGTCAGCATTGTCTGACACAAGAAAAAAAGGCTTGAGGTCATTTAATAGGTATCGCTTGCATTAGATATAAAATTTGGGGGAGCACTGTCATCTTAAATGCATTGCACCTCCCAAACCCTGTAAGGGTGAGTGTTTGCCAAAATTGAAGATTTAATCACATTTTAGATAATAATGGACACAAATTCATCTCATATAGTGAGGCAGTATCCGCGGTCAATTTAACCACCAGATATTTAAAAAAAGACTGAACCCATTTGAACCGATAAACGCCTTGTAAATTAGCAATGCCCTCCATAGGGAGGAGCATACTCATCACTTCACATTTAGCATAGTTTATAGAGAAGTTGTAAAGATACTCATAGTGAGCGAAACATTGGAGTAGACGTGGTAATGAAACCTCCTGGTCGGTAAGAGAAAATAAGAGGTCATCTGCATTCGCAGCAATCTTATGCTCCATATTTTAGACCTGTAGTCCATTGATCAAGGAGTCTGATCTAAATTTACAGAGGAAAGGTTCTAGGGTTAGGACGAACATCAGTGAAGAGAGAGGGCAGCCCTGTCTCATCCCGTTAGACAGGGAAAAATACTCTGAGAGGGCCCCATTAACCAACACAGCAGCTGTAGGACCAGTGTATAATGCCTTAATCCAGGACTGCATTTGTTCCCCCAGGCCAATATGTCTAAGGGTAGATCGTAAGAATTGCCAATCCACCCGCTCAAAGGCCTTTTCAGCATCTGTTGATAAAAGCAGTAGGTGTCGGGCCTTCGAGTGGCAGATTGAATCAAATCTATTGCCCTTATAGTGTTATCCCTAGCCTCTCTCTGAGGGATAAATCCTGCCTGGTATGCATGGACAAGATGAGAGATATGTGGCAATAGCCTATTCGCTTAGATTTTTGAAAATATTTTTAAATCAGTGTTTAAGAGTGCTATGGGCCAATAATTCCTGCAAGTGTGTCTGCATTAAGTCTTTATTCTTCTTGGGGATCACTATAATGTGAGCCCTTAGAGCATTGTCTGTTAGCTTGCAGTTGGCTGAAATAGAGTTGTAGGTGCGTAAGAAATAGGGAGAGAGAACATCCTGAAAAGTTTTATAAAGCAAGATTTAGCCCATCTGAGCCAGAGGCCTTCCCTGATTTAGAAGATTCCATCTTCACGACCAATTCTTTTTTTTGTTATGGGAGCTTCCTCAATTACCTCTAATGGATGAGGATGACAAAAAAGTAGATATCAGGTCTGCCCGAGTAGGACATTGCTGAGTTTGGGAGTTATGAAGATTATAAAGTCTCCAATAGAATTTTTGAAATTCTCTGAGCTATAGATGCTGAATCTGACAGCTTAGTGTTAGACTGAGCCGTAATTTGAGTAATATGCAGTTTCGTTTGTGACCCTTTCAGTGCCCTAGCTAGGAGATTACCTGGTTTATTTCCATATTTATAAACAGACTGTTTATATTGACACAATTTCTCCCTCACTTCAGAGTTCGCAATTTGATTATACTGCTGACATAAGGAGAGTATTTCTTTCTGTGTCTGCAGGGCAAGTGTTTTTTATGGGTAGCCCCAAGCTTACTAATCCTTAAGAAAAAAGAAGCGGTTTCCAACCTCTTCAATTTCTTTATCCTTGCACCATGTTTATAAAAATTCCTCTTATAAAGCATTTGTGCACCTCCCACAATACTGTTGGAGATGTATTAGGTTGATAGTTCTGACTAAAATATTCTTCTACACGCTGTAGAGCACCAGTCAAGGGTCCTTTAACAATGTGTCATTAAGCCTCCAAGACAAAGTCCTTGTGGCCACTATGTTCAAGTTACATAGTTACATAGTAGGCGAGGTTGAAAAAAGACACAAGTCCATCAAGTCCAACCTATGTGTGTGATTATATGTCAGTATTATATTGTATATCTCTGTATGTTGCGGTCTTGCAGGTGCTTATCTAACAGTTTTTTTAAACTATTGACGCCCCCTGCTGAAACCACTGCCTATGGAAGGGAATTCCACATCCTTGCCGCTCTTACAGTAAAGAACCCTCTATGCAGTTTAAGGTTAAACCTCTTTTCTTCTAATTTTGTGGCCACGTGTCTTATTAAACTCCCTTCCACAAAAATTTGTATCCCTATTGTGGGGTCACCAGTATGGTCTTTGTAAATTGAAATCATATCCCCTCTCAAGCGTCTCCAGTGAGAATAAGTTCAGTGCTCGCAACCTTTCTTCATAACTAATATCCTCCAGACCCTTTATTAGCTTAGTTGCCCTTCTCTGTACTCACTCCATTTCCAGCACATCCTTCCTGAGGACTGGTGCCCTGAACTGAACAGCATACTCCAGGATAAGGTGGACTAAAGTTTTGTAGAGTAGGAGAATTATCGCTTTATCCCTGGAGTTAATACCCTTTTTAATGCATGCCAATATTCTGTTTGCTTTGTTAGCAGCAGCTTGGCATTGCATGCCATTGCTGAGCCTACCATCTACTAGGACCCCCAGGTCTTTTTCCATTCTAGATTCCCCCAGAGGTTCACCCCCTAGTGAGTAAATTGCATTCATATTTGTGCCACCCAAATGCATTATTTTACATTTTTCTACATTAAACCTCATTTGCCATGTAGTTGCCCACCCGATCAATTTGTTCAGATCTTCATGCAAGGTTTCCACTAGGGATGAACCGAACACCTTTCGATTCGATTCTCAGCAGAACATGCGAACAGGCAAAAAATTCTGCAGAACACACAAACACCGTTAAAGTCTATGGGACACAAACATGAATAATCAAAAGTGCTAATTTTAAAGGCTTATATGCAAGTTATTGTCATAAAAAGTGTTTGGGGACCTCGGTGCTGCCCCAGGGGACATGTATCAATGCAAAACAATGTGTTAAAAACGGACGTTTTTTCAGGAGCAGTGATTTTTTTACTGCTTAATATGAAACAGTAAAGTTGAAATATTCTTTAAATATCGTGCCTGGGGGATGTCTATAGCATGCCTGCAAAGTGGCACATTTTTTCCCGTGTTTAGAACAGTACCACAGCAAAATGACATTTCTAAAGGAAACATTGTCATTTAAAACTGATCGCGGCTGTAATGAATTGTCGGGTCTCGGCAATATAGATAAAACTTGAAAAAAAGAGCATGGGACCCCCCCAGCCCATTACCAGGCCCTTTTTGGTCTGATATGAATATTAAGGGGAACCCCGAACCAACATTTTTAAAAAAATTGCATGAGGGTCCCCCTAAAATCCATACCAGGCCCTTCAGGTCTGATATGGAAATTAAGAGGAACCCTGCGCCAAATTAAAAAAAATTAACGTAGGTGTCCCCCCAAAATCCTTACCAGGCCTGAAGGGTCTTGTATGGTTTTAAGGGGAACCCTACACCACAACTTTTAAAAAAAATGGCATAGGGGTCCCCCCAAAATCCATACCAGACCCTTATCCGAGCACGCAACCTGGAAGGCTGCAGGAAAAGAGGGTGGGCAGGAGAGTGCCCCCTCCTGAACCGTACCAGGCCACATGCCCTCAACATGGGGATGGTGCTTTGTGGTCTGACCCCAAAGCACCTTGTCCCCATGTTAATGGGGACAAGGGCCTCATCCCCACAACCCTTGCCCAGTGGTTGTGAGGGTATGTGGGCGGGGGTCTTCCCATCTTTGCTGCTAATCCAAATTGTGATAGGAGGTCCATCTCCCCCTCCTCCCTCAGGTTAGGGGGCCTATAGCATACTCCCACTAGTATTTTGCCCTTAGCATCATCCCTTTGTTTGGAGCTCTACATATAAGGATTCCACCTCCTCCCTAGCTCCCTTATTGATGTCATCTCTCACATTCACTTGTACATTATTCGTGATATATAGGAATACCCCTGCCCCTATTTTACCCTCTCAATCCCTGAAATAAAGGGGATACCCTTGAATTGTTTATTATATAAAGTGTAGTGACTGCGCTTAAGACAGTGTGTAGGTGTGCAGCCCCGCTAAAGAAGCTCCCTAAAAGGTGCTTCAGAAATGGATACGTATGTAGATGGGGTGGTGGCGCTCCCTATACTTGGTTGGGCAGATAAGTAGCAAAGGACTAAACCAAATTGAATTGAAATTACTGATAATAGAGACCAATGTACTGGCTCCACGGCGTGAGCCCCACAGGAACAGGTGGTATGTATACCCAAAAATGCCAATACATATATGGATAACCAGATAACAATGGGGTAACAGCGCTCCCTAAGAGGGGTTACTGAGCAGGAGTAAGTGTGCTAGTGTCAAAATAATATAAATAATACTGGAAAAACTGCCACAGCAGAAATATTCCACTGGCTGCGTATTTGTGCGCGTGGCCACGTAAACTAGTATACATGCAACCTCCTCACCATAAGTGATAGTGTTGGTAGGTGTACCTACCCTGATTATACATTCATTACATGTGAGTGAAACCATACATAGTGCCTTATATAGTAAAACCTTTCGCATAAGTGCACACACTTTGGTAGTATATAATACTACACCTGTGACTAAAATACAACTGGTGATAACCTCAAAATAACAAAGGTAGGGGTAAGCCTATAAGTGACCATATGATTGAGCACCTAGATACATATTAGGCATCTACCAAATTATGAATCCATAGACATAATCAGTGAACAAAAATCATTTAAACCTTAATTAGCTTTTAATTCTTAATCAGTTTTTGAAGTGTCTTCAACACGGTGAAAAATAAAAAACTCAAAAACGTGACTTGAGTGCATTCAACGTCCTTGGTGACTTAGTGCTCCCCCTCAAGGGTCCCCACTCACCAGATCCATTCACCCCAAAGGGGTAATACGCATATAGATGTAACCTCTATGATCTCCCTGCCGGCGTAGTGGATGGATTTCCCGGGGTGGTCCTCAGCTTACACAGGAGAATGGAGCTTTGTCACTCATATAAAAAGAAGGAATGGTGGACTCCCATAGTGTAGTACTTAAAATTAAATTTATTCCAACATAAAATTCTTAGAATAAAAATGCTACAGTCCAGCACAGCTGGCTATAGTAATTCAGCAGCAAAAAGTATATATATATATATATATATATATATATATATATATATATATATATATATATATATATACACCAAGGGCAATGGTTTGCAAGCTAAATGTGACTAGCACAATGTTGCTCTAATATGTAAAAAACCCAGTAGGGCAGCCCGTAGTGCAAGGTGGAAGTAAACCGAGTGTTTGCGCTCCACCTGCATTCCACCGGCCTAATTTCCGGAAATGACGTAGCGTGCGTGGCGCCGTCGTACGCGTTTCGTCATAGACATCCTCAGCGACGCAGCATTTTTATTGAAAGGATTTTATGTTGGAATAAATTTAATTTTTAGTACTACACTATGGGAGTCCACCATTCCTTCTTTTTATATGAGTGACAAAGCTCCATTCTCCTGTGTAAGCTGAGGACCACCCTGGGAAATCCATTCACTACGCCGGCAGGGAGATCGTAGAGGTTACATCTATATGCGTATTACCCCTTTGGGGTGAATGGATCTGGTGAGTGGGGACCCTTGAGGGGGAGCACTAAGTCACCAAGGACGTTGAATGCACTCAAGTCACGTTTTTGAGTTTTTTATTTTTCACCGTGTTGAAGACACTTCAAAAACTGATTAAGAATTAAAAACTAATTAAGGTTTAAATGATTTTTGTTCACTGATTATGTCTATGGATTTATAATTTGGTAGATGCCTAATATGTATCTAGGTGCTCAATCATATGGTCACTTATAGGCTTACCGCTACCTTTGTTATTTTGAGGTTATCACCAGTTGTATTTTAGTCACAGGTGTAGTATTATATACTACCAAAGTGTGTGCACTTATGCGAAAGGTTATACTATATAAGGCACTATGTATGGTTTCACTCACATGTAATGAATGTATAATCAGGGTAGGTACACCTACCAACACTATCACTTATGGTGAGGAGGTTGCATGTATACTAGTTTACGTGGCCACACGCACAAATCCGCAGCCAGTGCAATATTTCTGCTGTAGCAGTTTTTCCAGTATTATTTATATTATTTTGACACTAGCACACTTACTCATGCTCAGTAACCCCTCTTAGGGAGTGCTGTTACCCCATTGTTATCTGGTTATCCATATATGTATTGGCATTTTTGGGTATACATACCACCTGTTCCGGTGAGGCTCACGCCGTGGAGGCAGTATATTGGTCTCTATTATCAGTAATTTCAATTCAATTTGGTTTAGTCCTTTGCTACTTATCTGCCCAACCAAGTATAGGGAGCTCCATCACCCCATCTACATACGTACCCTTGAATTGTTGCCAGCCAATCATGAGAGCTGTTAAACCAGGTCTCTGAAATTCCCACAAAATCTGAATCCTTCTAATTTAAAAGTATCTCTAGTTTACCCATCTTGGTGAACTATTGGTGAACATGCCACATAATTTAGACTGGTCGCATACTGTCCTCTTATTTGGTGTTTTGATATTGTAAATAGGACTTGTTACTATACTTACCTCGGGTTTATGTGCTTTAGTCAACCTACCACTAATGCCCCCAATACCACCCTATGGAATATGTTCATTGCTGACTATCTCTACCTCTGGACCCTCCCCCCCATTGCCTAGTTTAAAAATCCCTCTAACTTTTCAGCCATCTTCACTCCCAGCAGATCTGCACCCTCCTCATTTAGGTGCAGTCCGTCCCTTCTATATAACCGATGACCGATTGAGAAGTCGGCCCAGTTCTCCAGGAACCCAAACCCCTCCTTATTACACCAGCTCCTTAACCACTTGTTTACTTCCCTAATCTCCCTCTGCCTTTCTGGTGTGGCTCGAGGTACCAGTAGCATTCCTGAGAATACTACCTTGGAGGTCCCTTTCCTCAATTTAGCTCCTAAGTCCCTAAAATGGTTCTTTAGGACACTCCATCTGCCTCTGACTTTGTCATTGGTGCCAACGTGCACCATCCATGACAGTTTGGCGCTTCGGGTCTTTGTCATAGATTGCCATCTGTCCTTCTAAGAATTGAGCCCCCTACCTCCAGAATCTGTCTATCCTTTCCCTTCACTCCCCCCACTCTGACTGGTGGAGTTCTTCCCTGGCAGCTAGGAGAGTCCCTCAGCTCTAGCAGTGCTGGTTCCTGACCGGTTTCACCAATGTCTCTCAATGGAGGGTACTTATTGGGATGCTCCAGCCCAGGATCGGCCTCCCTGGCACTTCCCTCTCTGTTAGGTACCTGGTAGTTGAGCCCGACTGGTAGGGGAAGACCCCTCTTACAACGCTGGTTCAGGAGCCACTGGAGTGGGAACAGTGGTCTTGTGAGCACAGTGGGTAGGAGTGCCTGGTGAAGGTTCTTGCAGAAGCCGGCACAGAAGCTGAGTAGAGATCCTTCAGGGATGGCTGAGCTACAGATGCTGGCAGGCAGAAGAGGATCAGCAGGCAGGCAGGTAGGAGGTATTGAAGCAGCAACACCTGGAGCTGGATGAGAAGGCCGGAATGCAGCAATACAAGGCACAGGCAAAGGCAGAGTCAGGCAGACCGGATTGGCAGGAGATCAGGCAGATATTGCAAATGGATAATCACAGAGTAGTCAGGCAAGCAGGAGTTTGGCAACAGGTCACAAGAAGATAGCAGAGTCAGGCAGGCCTGGTCGGATTGGAGATAGTAGAAGGGTCAGACGTAGCCGGGTCAATAACAGTAATGACAGTCAGCAGGCAGATTCAGGAACATAGGTACGGAGCTGCAGACGAACAGCACCACATGAGTGCAGCTGTCACATTTTTAAAGGGCCCTTGGTGCCAAACGGCGCTAACGCACGTGGGTGGGAGCACACTGGTGTACACCAGTGGGAGAATTCTGCTGTGTCACTCTGGACAGACCCCGCATGCGCGCATGCATATTCCTCTGAAAGGCACTGGCACGTCCCTGATACTCTCTATCCTTCCTGACTGTCACCCATACATCTACAAATTTCAGTAATGTGCCCTTCTCATACTAATGCTGAACCTTCTTAATGCAAGCAAAACCATATTAATTTAAATTAAATGCCAGTAGGAGAGATCGGTCATATGAGCTGTCAAAGTCATGTAACCATTCCTTCCTTAAATCATGGAGTGTATTCTGCTCCACACTGATGCCTATATTTTATGAATTACTATTTATTTAAAATACAGGAACAGGGATATAAAGATTGCCACAGTATTGGTGACTAGGGATGAACCGGGTGTTCGAGTCGAACGTAAAAAGGCCTGGTAATGAACTGGGTTCCAAAAGGGGTGATGAGAGAGTGTCCCCCCCTCCTGAACCGTACCAGGCCACAAAACACAAACAAAGCCGTCCCTCCCAAAACACCTTGCCCCCAAATTGATGGGGAGAAGGGCTTCTTACCCACAACCCTGGGCTGGTCGGCGGGCGGGGGGCTTATTGAAAACTGGAAGCCCCCTTTAACAAGGGGGCCCCCAGATCCTACCTCCCCCATATGAATGTGTATCGGGTACATTGTACCCCTACACATTCACAAAAAAAGTGCCAAAAAAGTAAAAAGGACAGGAGACAGTTTTGGACAATTCCTTTATTAAAAAAAAAGTGTCCCACAATGTCCATTCATCTTCTATCACAGCACCGTCACCGAGTGGCTCCGCCCTCAGCTATATAACAGCTGGCAAAGTTTTTTTTTCCCGGGTCTTCGGCGCTGTGATTGAAGATGAATGGACATCGCAGGACACTTTTTTTTAATAAAAGAATTGTCAAAAACTCTCTCCTATCATTTTTAAATTTTTTACACTTTTTCTGGTGAATTATGTAGGGATATAATGTACCTGATACCCAGTCACATAGGGGGAGCGGGATCTCCCCATGTTGAGGGCATGTCACCTGGTACAGTTCCGGGAGGGGGGGGCGCTCTCTCGTCCCCCCTTTTCCTGCGGCCTGCCAGGTTGCGTGCTCAGATAAGGGTCTGGTATGAATTTTGGGTGGACCCCATGCCATTTTTTATTTTATTTTGCTTGCCATTTTTTATTTTATTTTGGCACGGGGTTCCCCTTAAAATCCATACCAGACCTGAAGGGCCTGGTATAGATTTTGGGGGGACCCCATGCTATTTTTTTTAAATTTTGGCATGGGGTTCCCCTTAATATCCATACCAAACCTGAAGGGCCTGGAATGGATTTTGGGGGGGCACACCATTTAAAAAAATAAATTGGGATGGGGTTCCCCTTAATATGCATACCCAAAGGGCCTGGTAATGAACTGGGGGGGAACCCATGCCATTTTTTTCAATGATTTTTTTTTTCAATGATTTTATTTATATATCTAACAATACATTATAGCCACAAGCAGTTTTAAATGACATTTTTTCCCTTAGAAATGTAGTTTTGCTGTGGTGCGGTTATAAACATAGGAAACATGCGCTACTTTACAGGCAGACTAAGGATACCCCCCAGGCACGATATTTAAAGGAATATTTAATTCTTATTGTTTCACTTTCACCATTATTAAAATCATTGCGCCTGAAAAAACATCTGTTTTTAAAACTTTTTTTTGCATTGATACATGTCCCCTGGGGCAGGACCCAGGTCCCCAAACACTAATTTATGGCAATAACTTGCATATAAGCCTTTAAAATTAGTACTTTTGATTTTTCACGTTCATGTCCCATAGACTTTAATGGTGTTCGCACACATTTTTTGCCTGTTCGCATGTTCTGCTGCTAACCGAACCGATGGGGTGTTCGGCTCATCCCTATTGGTGACAGTAAGAGTAATAATGCCTCAACATTGGTGTCAGTTATAATGTATTTCAGAGATAAGAGACGAGGCTTCTTGTCCAATGCTACCACCTCTGGCTCTGCCAAGTAATGCCACCATTGGAACTATATGGACACAGTTGGGCATCAATCTGCCCAAAAATGCCTAGAAGATAGTTTCACTGCACCAACGCCAGTACAAAAGAGGAAGCCAGTATTGTATAGTGTATTAGGAAAGTCTGGCATGGCAGTGGATTTTGAAAAAAGGTCAAACAAAGAAATCTCCTTACACTTTTTTCAATACCCTCCGATGCCCATGATGGCAGTTCAAAATTCCAGTTCATGCAATGCAACTACAACAAGATTTGGGTGCTGGACAATTTTAGGGTGGTAAAAGTCCACTGAAGGTAACCACATTCAACTTCACTTCCTGAAGCAAGCATGGAGCCATTTCCCGTTTGCTTTGCACAGAAAAGTTTGGTGCTTTACAAGTCCCCTTCCTGAGTCGACAGGGACATTAAAGGACACAGTATTCCTCATTATACACATAGAGCTATATGTACATTTTTAGGTTCTCTCCAATGTTATAGCTGATTTTAGACAACTCTCTATGCATATATGAATATTGAGCTCACAAGCCTCACTCCTTTGGCCATAGAGCATGTTATTTAAAACCGGAATGCTCTGTTGGAAACAATATCCTTTTTGCTCTGCAAGCAAGATTACCATTCAATTGTCCAGTCCAGCTACAGCTAATACAATGCCTGGGCACACCCTAATCACCCCAAGCAGTGCAGAAACCTGCTGCCCTGGCCACCCCCCCCCCCAATGCTGCTGGCTTCCCTCCTCTCCTACAAGCTACTGTTGTGAAGACACGGGGGGCCTTTCAGGATGGAAGGTGTAATTTACTGGTCCCTTCCTTTTCTGAATAAACACAGTGAGTGATCAGTAGTGATCATTCACTGTGTTCTTTCTTTTTTTTTTAAATTTAAAGTTTTTTATTGAGTACAAGTCGGCTGGTGTCAAAAATAGCGCCAGCTCACCCACATTAAACATAAAGTACTACAATGTACAATGTAAAACAATATGCTCGCCCCTAGTCAGGTGTACACAAACAGGTTTTTCAAATAATGAAGAAGACATAACAGTTCGGAAATCAGAAGACAGGAAAGAAGACGTGAACATGGTAAGAACCGGTAAGGTAAGGCAGGTTTAAAAGAGAGAAAGGATGTAAGATCATTAAGGGGAGAGGGGGGGGTAGAAAAAAAAAAGGGGGGGTGATGAAGGCGGAGGCCATTGGAAAGAAAAACATGCACTGTCACTGTAGCTCTACTGAGGGGGACACAAATGTGTTGTAATCTTGAGAGAATCGGAAATCGTGCCAGTGAAACCAGGTTTTGTTGAATTTTTCCTCCTTACGCTGTAATGCAGCCGTCAATTGTTCCATCAGGTTAATTTTCCGTTTTTGCGGAATGCATATTTTAGCGGCATTTAGAAGGTGGATCAAGAGGGATTTCTTATATCGACGTCTCGACATCGGGGTAAGGTGGAGCAGGCATTGCGCCGGATCATCTGCAAGTGTAATGTCCGTCAGTCTAAGAACTATGCGCCTAATGGCTTCCCAAAAGGGACGAACACGGGAGCATGTCCAGAAAATGTGCAGTAACGAACCGTCAGGATGCTGACAACGCCAGCAGGAGGAGGGAACTGAAGGGTAGATTTTGTGGAGGAGCTTGGGCACTCTATACCAGCGAGTCAGTATCTTAAACCCAACCTCCTGGAACCTGCTCGCAATTGAGGAGCGGTGTGCAAAGTATAAAATTCGTTCTCTCTCTTCCTTTGAGAAGGCCCAACTCAGGTCATTCTCCCATTTCCGTAGATAATGAGGTATAAAGCCGTCCTGGGGATCGACTAAAAACCCATACATTAAGGACAGTAGATGACGGAGGGGAGTAGGATCCAGGTAGAGCCTCTCAAAAACAGACGTGGATTGACTAGTGGATGGCACGAACTGCGAGGAGGTAAGGAAATGTCTAATCTGTGTTGCTCTCCATCTATATAGAGGGGGCGATAGCATTGCTTGTATTTCCTCGATAGTGCACCATCGACCCTCGTGATGAAAGTCTTGAAACCTAAATCTGTTGATCATTAGAAATGCCCTAAACCTCCTCCCTGACAGACTACAGGGGAACTCCTGAGCGCCAATTACCGGTGACAAAGGTGAGGGAGTGTGGGAGACCAACGTGACACAACCCGTTTTTACTGCCACCGACACAGTAATCCCAATCAAAGGGTGGGATTTCAGGGGTACTGGCAGGGCAGAAGTCTGCCACATCAAAGTTGGGAGCGGGAGAGATGTCATTGCCTATTCCATCCCCACCCACTGCTTCTCTGAGGCATGCTTGGCCCAGTCTAGGGCTCTAGTTAAGTGAACCGCCTGGTAGTATTTAAACGGGTCTGGGAACCCCAAGCCGCCCTGGTCTTTTGGTAAGGTCAGGATATGATGAGACAATCTTTTTCCTTTGTAGCCCCATAGAAAATTCAAAAATTCCCCTCTGACAGAATGAAGGAAGTGGTTTGGGACCGTTATTGGCAGTGTTTGGAGGAGATATAGTAATTTTGGCAAAACCGCCATCTTTAAAATGCTGTTCCTTCCGAACCAGGAGAAAGTATTCTTGTGCCAGCGCTGGAGATCCAGACGTAAAGAGGCAAGCCAGGGAACATAATTCTCTTGGAAGACTGCTGACAATGAGGGGGTAAGATAAACGCCCAGGTATTTAATTTTGTGGCGAGCCCAAGAGAAGGGGAAATTCTGTTGAATAATATTGAGAGTCTCCTTAGGTAAATTTATGTTTAAAGCCTCAGATTTGTGCACATTAATTTTATAATTAGAAAGAGCAGAGTATGTCTTAAGCGCCTGCAATAAATTGGGGATGGAAGTGACAGGGCTTGTCACAAAAAATAATAAATCATCGGCGTAGGCCGCAACTTTGTGCTGTGCGTTGCCGGTGCTGACGCCCTTTATATTTTGATCATTTCTAATGTGAGCCAGCAGGGGTTCTAGTACCAATATGAATATTAAAGGTGACAATGGGCAACCCTGTCTCGTCCCGTTGCTCAAGGGAAAGGGGGCTGAAATTGCTTCATTGGCTCAGACTGCTACTGAGGGTTGGGAGTAGATTGCCTCTATCCATTGACACATATGGGGCCCTAGGCCAAGGTGCTTCAACGTGCGTTTCATAAAGAGCCAGTTGACCCGGTCGAAGGCTTTCTCCGCGTCAGCTGAAATCAGCAACATTGGAGTTTTCCTGGACCGGGTCAAGTGAATAAGATTCAAGGCCCTAATCGTGTCATCCCTGGCTTCCCTGGTTGGGACAAAACCTACTTGGTCGTAATGGATTAGTTTGGGGACAAAGGAGATCAGGCGGTTAGCTAGTATTTTGGTAAATATCTTGAGGTCCGTGTTCAATAAAGATATTGGGCGGTAGTTCGCACAGTCTGTCGCATCTCTAACCTCTTTAGGAATCAGAACTATGTGAGCAAATAAGGAGTCCCTAGGGAGTGGAGTCCCGTCCAGGAGCACATTGTAGGCCTGCATAAAACGAGGCACTAAGTGCGATGCAAACGTCTGGTAATAAAGCAGGGGAAAACCATCGGGTCCCGGTGTTTTTCGTGCTTCCATACCTTGGATGGCTTTGAGCACTTCTTGTTCGGTAATACGGCCTTCCATTTCTTCCCTCTCCTGAGACGTCAACGTGGGAACACCTGAGGTGAGCAGGTATTCGTCTATTAACGAGTTGTGAGTGAAGGAGACGTCAGAGAGGGGATATAGGAACGTACTGTGGTCTCACGTAATGCACGGGCTAGGGGTCTGCCAGGTTTACCTCCAAATTCATGGAATAGTCTCCGTGAGTACATGAATTTGGTTTTTGCTTTAGCCATCAAGAGAGAATTAAGGGAGTCACGTAAGTTTTGTAGATCCACGGCTACGTCTCGGGCTAGAGATAGTTTATGTTGCTTTTCCAGGACCCCAATGCACTCCAAGAGAGAGTCCACTTCTCGTTGTCTGTCTTTCTTGACTTTAGCTCCCAATTTTATAAGTACTCCCCTGACTACACATTTGTGTGCCTCCCATAGCAAGCAAGGCAAAGACACCGAAGCTGTATTGGTTGCAAAGTAGGCTTTAATCTCCTCCCCCACCATTTTTGCATATGGTGGCTGCTGGTTTAAGCTCTCATTTAACCGCCAAGACCCTGGTTGGTGAGACCGCCCCCCTCCCAACATGAGTGTCAGTAAAACCGGTGCGTGATCTGAGAGGGATCTCACCCCTATACTGCTGGAAGACACTAAAGGGAGGGCCGATTGGTTTACCAGAAAGTAATCCAGTCTTGAGTAAGAGTTATGAGGGGACGAAAAAAAAGTATAGTCCCTAGTGTCGCTGTGTGTAATCCTCCATGCGTCCAAGTGAACAGCTGTCAAGGCTTTCTTAATCCGACGAAGAGCCGCGTACGACAGATGCGAGGAACCCGTGGAGGTGTCCAACAGGGGGTCCAAAGCCACGTTTAGGTCTCCTCCCAAGATCACCTGCCCCTCTGCAAAGTCAGTCAGTTTGTCCAAGCAACCCTCAATAAAGACCACCTGCCCTATGTTGGGGGCGTAGATGTTGACTAGGGTAACAACCTGCCCATAAATAGAACCCTTCTCAAAGATGTAGCGACCCAGATTGTCACTGAGGACAGCTGACATCGACCAAGCCACATTTTTAGAGATGAGAACACTTACCCCCCGAGATTTAGAGTCTCGGGAGCAGCTGCGGTAAACAAAAGGGTACCTGAAGTTCCCGAATCTTGGGAGTTTTGAAGCCTTAAAATGAGTCTCCTGGAGAAAGGCTACGTGGGCACGATTTCTCCAAATCTCACTTAGCACCTGCGACCTCTTCTCTGGGATATTAAGCTCGTGGGCATTCAGGGAGAGCAAGGTAACTTTTGGCATGGTGATAGATGAAGTATTCCCTGTAAAAAAAGAAAAAAAAAAGGGGGGGGAGGCGAGAGAGAGGAAGGGGAAGGAAAGGGAGAAAGAGAAAGAAAGAGAGGGAGAGAGAAAGAAAGGTAGAGAAGAAGACCACCTGTCGGGAAAACTCCCTCAAGGGTGGTAGCACAAATTCACAATGATAAATGCACTTGTACCGGGACCTAAATACCAACCGTTTGAGAGGGAAAATGTTTGCAGTTGTCATATATGATGCAGGAAGCAGTGCAATGACTGCTGTAGCAGGATAACATAGAGGAAAACGGAACTAAAAAATTCAACAGAAAACAGCTTAATGTATTTGTAACCTCAATATGTTATGAAATGTCCCCAAAACATCCCTGATCAGGCCACACAACCATGGGAGCTAAGGTGGAAGGGGCAAGTCCTTATGTGCCATCCTGTTGCCAGAGGAACCAGGAGGAGGATGAACTAGAAACAGAATACAGAGCTGCCCCAGATTAACTGAATGTCAGATATAACTTGCTCGTCACTCCGCTTAGACATGTGACTCTGGTTCTTTGGGTATCCTGGCCTGTAAGGTTAAACTTAGATAGGGTACAACTAGTGGGAGCAAAGTATCATGTCCGAGGGATACAGGCTGTTGGCAAAACTGTGCAAGGTCATCCTGGGAAGCTCACAGGGCACATGGTGGTTGTCACAGTTCCGGATCAGAAGGGTGGATGTGAGCCTGACCAGAGACCGCACTACTGGAGCAGGACCTTCTGCGCCTTTGGGGCAAGGGATTGGATATCTGTGGGACCGGATCATCAAGAAGGACATCCAACCAATTGGGTACGGGGATCGGGTCAGATCCCAAGAACAAAAAGAGCTCAGGGAGTTGGTCCGGTGACCTCAGGGTGAATTGTCGATTTCCCTTCTTCACTTGCACATGAAACGGGAAGCCCCAGGTATATGTAGCTCCAGATTCGCGTATAACAGTTAGGAGGGGTCTAACTGCTCTGCGCATCCCTAGGGTAGCACGGGACAGATCTGGCAGGAGTTGAATAGAAGCGCCATCAAAGTCAATGGGACCCCTGTGCCAAGCCTTCCGAAGGATCAGTTCTTTCACTTTATAGTAATGGACGCGACACAAAACATCCCTAGGGCGTCCGCTAGCAGGGGCCATGCCCGGAGACACTATGTGTACTCTGTCCAACTCAATTTCTGTGGTCAGGGCTCTATCAAGGTAGGAGTTAAAAATGGACGTAATAGTCACAGCAAGGTCCCCAGGAGCCGTAGCTTCTGGTAAACCCCGGATCCTAATGTTATTCCTCCTGCTCCTGTTCTCGATGTCTTCTGACCTTAGTCGGACTTGGAGGAGTTGGGATCTATGGTGGGACACTATGGATTCCAAAGCAGTAATCCAGTGTAGCTTGTTTAGAGACAATAGCAGTGACCTTATTATCAGTGTGGGTGACCTGAGCCCGAAGATCCTCCACCTCTCTCTTGAGGGAGGATTCAATATGTTGAGCCCAGCGAATCCAGCTCCTGTCTAGTAGGGAGAGTGGCCAAGCTGTGCTGAATCTGCTTCAGGGCTTCTAAAGGGAGTAAATCTTCAGTGTCGTGCCTGTCTCCAGCGTCAGCAGGTGAGGGGATTGGAGAGCAGTCTCTCACCTCATCTGCAGGAGCCATGGGTGGAGCGGTGAGACTGGATCGTGGAGAAGGTCTGTTCACCACTGCACGGCTGGTAGTCGGAGGCGCCGGCGCCATGTTGGCTGCGGCTGTCTCCACGAGGACCGAAGTTTCTGGGTCCCAGGGAGCCAAAGTAGCGGGTGATTACCGCCGATGTTCGGGGCCGCGGGATGCTCTGGGACCTCCTCCTTCTGGGCATCGGTCGGGTGACCGTTAAAGGTAGTACAACGCCTGCGGGATTAGCTCCATGTGTCGGGAGCTCAGGAATCAGCGTCCAGACTCCGCCATGGTCAGCCACGCCCCCACTGTGTTCTTTCTTAACCAAAGCATAGTAAACTGTGTTTACTATGCTTAAGTTTGTGAATGAACAGGAAGCCACTCAAAACAGATCACTTTCATTCATTCACTGTCCAGTACAGCTGAGGCTGCAGAGAAAGGAATTGGAGAATCTCAGTCTCTTTCTCTGTCTCAAAAGTGAGACATAAGGGATCTGTTTAGACCCCTTATATTTCACCAAGACCCCCAATGAGGCGTAAAAATAAACAAAAAAACTACTAATGCAGTCCACTGCCCTACTAACACCATTCTCTGCCCTACTGATACAATGCTCTGCCTACTGGCACTGTCCACTGCTCTACTGACTGACCCTTTCCACTGCCCTACTAAGATCAACCTCTGCTTTACTGACACGTCCACTACTTTACTGACTGACACCACACCAAACTCAGCTTTACTAACATCTCCACTGATCTACTGATCTACTGACTCCAACCACTAACACCCTGCTGACACCGTCCATGTTTTAATACATTATCTATACAGTATCTCACAAAAGTGAGTACACCCCTCATATTTTTGTAAATATTTTATTATATGTGACAACACTGAAAAAATGACACTTTGCTACAATGTAAAGTAGTGAGTGTACAGCTTGTATAACAGTGTAAATTTGCTGTCCCCTTAAAATAACTCAACACATAGCCATTAATGTCTAAACTGCTGGCAACCAAAGTGAGTACACCCCTGAGTGAAAATGTCCAAATTGAGCCCAATTAGACATTTTCCCTTCCCAGTGTCATGTGGCTAGTTAGTGTAACAAGTTCTCAGGTGTGAATGGGGAGCAGGTGTGTTAAATTTGGTGTTATCACTCTCACGCTCTCATACTGTTCACTGATAGTTCAACATGGCACCTCATGGTAAAGAGTCTCTGAGGATCTGAAAAGAGAACTGTTGCTCTACATAAAGATGGCCTAGGCTATAAGAAGATTGCTAAGACCCTGAAACTGAGCTGCAGCATGGTGGCCAAGACCATACAGTGGTTTAACAGGACAGGTTCCACTCAGAACATGCCTCACCATGGTTGACCAAAGAAGTTAAGTGCACGTCATATCCAGAGGTTGTCTTTGGGAAATAGACGTATGAGTGCTGCCAGCATTGCTGCAGAGGTTGAAGGGGTGGGGGGGTCAGCCTATCATCGCTCAGACCATACGCCACACACTGCATCAAATTGGTCTGCATGGCTGTTGTTCCAGAAGGAAGCCTCTTCTAAAGATAATGCACAAGAAAGCTTGTTTGCTGAAGACAAGCAGACTAAGGACATGAATTATTGGAACCATGTCTGGTGGTCTGATAAAACCAAGATAAACTTGTTTGGTTCAGATGGTGTCAAGTGTATGCAGCAGCAACCAGGCGAGGAGCACAAAGACAAGGGTGTCTTACCTACAGTCAAGAATGGTGGTGGGAGTGTCATGGTCTGGGGCTGCATGTGTGCTGCCAGCACTGGGGAGCTACAGTTCATTGAGGGAACCATGAATGCCAACATGTACTGCGACGTACTGAAGCAGAGCATGATCCCCTCCCTTCGGAGACTGGGCCGCAGGGCAGTACTTCAACATGATAGTGACCCCAAGCACTCCCCCAAGACCACTGTCTTGCTAAAGAAGGTAAAGGTGATGGACTGGCCAAGCATGTCTCCAGACTTAAACCCTATTGAGCATCTGTGGGGCATCCTCAAATGGAAGGTGGAGGAGCACAAGGTCTCTGACATCCATCAGCTTCATGATGTCATCATGGAGGAGTGGAAGAGGACTCCAGTGGCAACCTGTGAAGCTCTGGTGAACTCCATACTAGGGATGAGCCGAACACCCCCCTGTTCGGTTCGCACCAGAACATGCGAACAGGAAAAAAGTTTGTACGAACACGCGAACACCGTTAAAGTCTATGGGACACGAACATGAATAATCAAAAGTGTTAATTTTAAAGGCTTATATAAACCAAATTCACCAAAAGAAAATTATAGATGAAATAGTGGCACTAATCCCCAGGTGGGGAGATGCCAGACACTCTTATCCAGCCAGTGAGCTGAATACAGACATGACTAGAGAAAAAGTGAAAAAACATATATTGCTAAATATCCCAAAAAGTAAAATTAATATTAAATAAAATAAAAAATTCAATATGAGCTAATATAAATTATAACACTCAGTGAAAGTGAAATACAAATATATAAATCCAAGAAAAAATATATAATGAAAATTGAGCACAGTAAATATCTATAAAGTCCAGAAACCAATCAATCGTGAAAAATAATTGTGAAAATATTTGAAGAAAGTCCAAAAAAAGAGTGAGGGTGACTCCAAAACTGCTCAGCTGTGTTTTCAAACATCCACTACACCTCTGTGACGTGAATCCACTCCCTGCTGCAATTCAAATTCACCAGCTGTTAAGGCCTCTCACTCTCGTGTTTGGCCTGACAGAGCTTTGGTAGCTACATGGCGATCTCACATGAGTGCTAGAGGAGGCAGTGAAGGGTGACAGATCGGAGCTCCAGTGAAAGGACGAGTGCTGCGGACGGGTGAGACGAACGTGAGCACACATACCTCCTGGGTCCGCCGTGATCTGCCTGTTGTTATTTCAGTTACTATTGCTTGCTGTGCTGTGGGAGTTCTCCATTTGCCATGAAGTGACTTGCCTGTTCATTTATTTTAAATGTGAGTTCATTACAAGTTGTTTTATATGTGATTAAATCTTTTAAACGAGATTACACTATTGGAGCTTTTTTTATTTTTATGTCATACTACCAACCTGAGAAAAGCGGTGTTCCTATGGAGCAGTGGAGGTGTATGCTCGCATGTTAACCCCCATGTAAGTGGGTTAGAGGCTCTGTCAGGCCAAACACGAGAGTGAGAGGCCTTAACAGCTGGTGAGTTTGAAGTTCAGCAGGGAGTGGATTCACGTCACAGAGGTGTGGTGGATGTTTGAATTTTTAATTTTATTTAATATTAATTTTACTTTTTGGGATATTTAGCAATATGTTTTTTCACTTTTTCTCTAGTCACGTCTGTATTCAGCTCACTGGCTGGATAAGAGTGTCTGGCATCTCCCCACCTGGGGATTAGCGCCACTATTTCATCTATAATTTTCTTTTGATGAATTTGGTTTATATATATTTTATTGTTAAGTGGCAGCTTTGGTAGGGTTTTGACATTTATTAACATAGCGCGGAGGTGGTAATACAGGTCAGGGGTGGCGTAATTTGCACCTGGTTATCTCCGGTTTCCAATTTTAAAGGCTTATATGCAAGTTATTGTCATAAAAAGTGTTTGGGGACCTGGGTCCTGCCCCAGGGGACATGGATCAATGCAAAAAAAAGTTTTAAAAACAGCCGTTTTTTCAGGAGCAGTGATTTTAATAATGCTTAAAGTCAAACAATAAAAGTGTAATATCCCTTTAAATATCGTAGCTGGGGGGTGTCTATAGTATGCCTGTAAAGGGGCGCATGTTTACCGTGTTTAGAACAGTCTGACAGCAATATGACATTTCAAAGAAAAAAAGTCATTTAAAACTACTCACGGCTATTGCATTGTCGGTCCGACAATACACATAAAAGTTCATTGATAAAAACGGCATGGGAATTCCCCACAGGGGAACCCCGAACCAAAATTTTTAAAAAAAATGACGTGGGGGTCCCTCTAAATTCCATACCAGGCCCTTCAGGTCTGGTATGGATATTAAGGGGAACCCCGGCCAAAATTAAAAAAAAAAAATTACTTGGGGGTCCCCCTAAATTCCATACCAGACCCTTCAGCTCTGGTGTGGATTTTAAGAGGAACCCCGCACCTAAATTTAAAAAAAAAACGGCGTGGGGTCCCCCCTCCTGAACCGTACCAGACCACATGCCCTCAACATTGGGAGGGTGCTTTGGGGGAGCCCCCCAAAACACCTTGTCCCCATGTTGATGAGGACAAGGGCCTCATCCCCACAACCCTGGCTGGTGGTTGTGGGGGTCTGCAGGCGGGGGGCTTATCAGAATCTGGAAGCCCCTTTTAACAAGGTGACCCCCAGATCCCTGCCCCCCCCTGTGTGAAATGGTAAGGGGGTACTTGTACCCCTACCATTTCACCATTTCACTAAAAAACTGTCAAGAATGTTAAAAATGACAAGAGACAGTTTTTGACAAATCCTTTATTTAAATGCTTCTTCTTTCTTCTTTCTTCTATCTTCCTTCATCTTCTTCTTCTTCTTCTGGCTCTTCTGGTTCTTCTTTCTGGTTCTTTCTCCGGTGTTCTCGTCCAGCATCTCCCCTGCGGTGTCTTCTATCTTCTTCTCCTCGGGCCGCTCCGCATCTTTTTCTCTTCTTCATCTTCTTCTTCATCTTCTTCTCTTCCTCTCTTCTTCATCTTCTTCTCCGGGCTGCTCCGCACCCATGCTGGCATGGAGGAAGGCTCCCGCTGTGTGACGCATCTCCTCTTCTGATGGTTCTTAAATAACGGGGGGCGGGGCCACCCTCTGACGCACGGTGACTTGACGGGACTTCCCTGTGACATCACGGGGAATGCCACAGGGAAGTCCCGTCATGTCCCGTGCGTCAGAGGGGGGCGGAGTCACCGGGTGGCCCCACCCCCCATTATTTAAGAACCGTCAGAAGAGGAGACGCGTCACACAGTGGGAGCCACCCACCATGCCAGCATGGGTGCGGAGCAGCCCGGAGAAGAAGATGAAGATGAAGAAAAGAAGAAGAGCAGAAGATGAAGAGAAGAGCGGGAGCCTCCCCCCATGCCATGGGTGCGGATCGGCCCGAGGAGAAGAAGATAGAAGATGCCGTGGAGGAGATGCTGGACGAGAAAACTGGAGGAAGAACCAGAAGAGCCAGAAGAAGAAGATAAACGAAGATAGAAGAAAGAAGAAGCATTTAAATAAAGGAATTGTCAAAAACTGTCTCTTGTCATTTTTAACATTATTGACAGTTTTTTAGTGAAATGGTAGGGGTACTTTTGTACCCCCTTACCATTTCACACAGGGGGGCACGGGATCTGGGGGTCTCCTTGTTAAAGGGGGCTTCCAGATTCCGATAAGCCCCCCGCCCGCAGACGCCCACAACCACCGGCCAGGGTTGTGGGGTTGTGGGGATGAGGCCCTTGTCCTCATCAACATGGGGACAAGGTGTTTTGGGGGGCTACCCCAAAGCACCCTCCCAATGTTGAGGGTATGTGGCCTGGTAAGGTTCAGAAGGGGGTAGGCCGTTCTCTCGTCCCCCCTCTTTTCCCCACGCCGTTTTTTTTTTTAATATTGGCGCGGGGTTCCCCTTAAAATCCAAACCCTCAGGTCTGGTATGGAATTTAGGGGGACCCCCACATCATTTTTTTTTTAAATTTTGGCCGGGGTTCCCCTTAATATCCATACCAGACCTGAAGGGCCTGGTATGGAATTTAGGGGGACCCCCACGTCATTATTTTTTTAAAATTTGGTTCGGGTTCCCCTGTGGGGAATTCCCATGCCGTTTTTATCAATGAACTTTTATGTGTATTGTCGGACCGGCAATGCAATAGCCGCGAGTAGTTTTAAATGACTTTTTTCTTTGAAATGTCATTTTGCTGTCAGACTGTTCTAAACACGGGAAGCATGTGCCCCTTTACAGGCATACTATAGACACCACCCAGCTACGAAATTTAAAGGGATATTACATTTTTATTGTTTGACTTTAAGCATTATTAAAATCACTGCTGAAAAAACTGCCGTTTTTAAAACTTTTTTTTTGCATTGATCCATGTCCCCTGGGGCAGGACCCAGGTCCCCAAACACTTTTTATGACAATAACTTGCATATAAGCCTTTAAAATTAGCACTTTTGATTTCTCCCATAGACTTTTAAAGGGTGTTCCGCGGCATTTGAATTTGCCGCGAACACCCCAAATTGTTCGCTGTTCAGCGAACTTGCGAACAGCTGATGTTCGAGTCAAACATGAGTTCGACTCGAACTCGAAGCTCATACCTACTCCATACCCAAGAGGGTTAAAGCAGTGCTAAAAAATAATGGTGGCCATACAAAATATTGACACTTTGGACCAATGTGGACATTTTTATTTAGGGATGTACTCACTTTTGTTGCCAGCAGTTTAGACATTAATGGCTGTGTGTTGGGTTATTTTGAGGGGACAGCAAATTTTCACTTTTATACGAGCTGTACACTCACTACTTTACTTTTTGTAGCAAAGTGCAATTTCTTCAGTGTTCTCACATTAAAAGATATAATAAAATATTTATAAAAATGTGAGGGGTGTACTCACTTTTGTGAGATACTGTAAATGTGTTCAGAGTTAAAGGGGGTGTAAACCCTCATGGTTTTTCACCTTATTGCATTCTATGCATTAAGGTGAAAAACCTTCTGTGGTGCTGCAGCCCCTGAACCCCCGTTTACGTACCTGACCCTGATCTTTCTCAGCCGGGAATGAACAAACCAGCTCTAGCCATGGCTCCCGCTGCTGTCAATCAAATCCAATGAGGTGGAACCGATTCCTGTATTCTGTGTAAATGGACACAGATGTGGGATTCGGGAGCATGCCCACATGGGTGTCCTTCACCAATGTGGACACTCGATGCGGGGAGGAGCCACCACCATCGCTGAGGGACCCCAGAAGAGGAGGACTGGGGCCACTCTGTGCAAAATGAACTGCACAGTGGAGGTAAGTATGACATGTTTGTTTTTTTTTTTAAAAAATGAGGGTTTACAACCCCTTTAACTTGATAAAGTGGAAATTAAAGAAGAAAAAAACAATAAAGTAAATTGTGTACTTTGGTGCTGACTAGGGGGATGAGCCAAACACCCCCCCGGATCAGTTCGCAGCAGAACAGGCAAAAAATTGGTTCAAATACGTGAACACCGTTAAAGTCTGTGGGACACAAACATGAAAAATCAAAAGTGCTAATTTTAAAGGCTTATATCAATGTTAACATGTATCAACGCAAAAAAAGTTTTAAAAATGGCTGTTTTTTCGGGAGCAGTGATTTTAACCTCTTCAACCCCGGAAGATTTTACCCCCTTCCTGACCAGAGCGTTTTTTGCGATTTGGCACTGCGTCGTTTTAACTGACAATTGCGTGGTTGTGCGACGTGGCTCTCCAACAAAATTGACGTCCTTTTTTTCCCACACATAGAGCTTTCTTTGGGTGGTATTTGATCACCTCTGCGATTTTTATTTTTTGCGCTATAAACAAAATAAGAGCGACAATTTTGAAAAAAACACATTATTTTTTACATTTTGCTATAATAAATAGAAGAAAAACAACTGAATCGCGCTATTTAAATATCAAAAATATAAACAGTGATAAACCTAACCCACATTAACTGTGCGAAAATAAAACAAAATGAACCAAAATAAGTATACCCTTATCAATACATCTAAATGCTCGTCATTGATAGAACATTATGTGCAGTTATAATAATCATGTATAAGAAAAGAAGAAGAAACAAAAGTCTATCATTGTGATGAAAATTTCGAATCCACCCGTGCAAAATACAAGTTCCAAAATCCACTCATAAAGGGCTCTTCAACTTCAATGCAGCAAAAATTGTGCACCACCACCAGTACAGAAGGGGTTACTCCTTACCAGACGTCAGTGATCCCCCATTACAGAGGATCCTAACGAGCCTGTCAGCTGAAAAACTCCCGGGCTGGACTGCTGCAGCGGTGCCTCAGGACATCAGGGAGACCTGACCGGGGCCGTGGTGATATAGGCATGTAACACAAAACGGGAAACTCCAATCGTGTAAAACCTTTTTACTTTATTGTATGAGAAAGTCAAAAACACACTTACATAGAACGTCCAAAAAACAAGCCTAAAGTCCGGTGTGTCGGCCGGGCACACACAGACAAACCCGTCCTTCTGGAAGAGAACACACGGTCTGGAGGTGACGTCAGCGCGTCGCCCTGCTCCGCCCTACGCGTTTCGTAATAGGTCACGTCATCCAGGGGCACGGGCGGCACGCTGCGTCACCTCCCTATGTACCAGGAACACCGCAACAAGCCTCGTTCTGAGCCGCGGACCACCAATGGGCACCCAAATTGCCCCAAATGGACCGCAAGACCAGACGAGGAAGGCCGATGGACCCAATACATAACACCACTCCCAACTAACACTAAATTGAAAGCAGTATAATACATGAAAGTCTCCTGACACTCTAGTGTATCAAATCGGGCGTAAGTGAAAAACCACCGCCGTTCTGTACATACAACGGAGAACATCCAATAATCTTAATTTACATAAAACTTCCAACCATACTGATACATATACAGAAATATATAAATAAAGGCTGTATTGAATATTAAAAATATTCTGTTGGCACGAGGAGCTCCTTGACGCACATAACATGAACGCATCACGAAGTTGCCAGACAATAGCAGTGAGCATTAGAATTAACGAATAAAAATATAAAAATAACCCATAAATACACTTTATGGGATGTCTGGTCTGTATCTGGTCACCGTCAAAAGAATCACCCTCAGACAAACCTGAGATACCATAATCAAACTTGGTAGATCAATAAAAATTATAAAAATTCTATTTTGAATGCTAACCAAGCCCGGAACTCAAGGGATTTGAACATATGGGGCCACATCTGCAGACGGGATTGCTGCCATCTAGTGGTGGAGATATAGAATGTGCAGCATAAACCTCATTGTGCTCAGAATAGATTGTGATCCTATTGTAATGTAACATTCATGGGAAGTACTGGAACCGCACAACTTAAAGTGCGCTCCTGAGTTGACCATAAACGACATCAAGATATATATATAAGTTGTGTTGAATATAGAAAATATACTGTTGGCACAAGGAGCTCCTCGATGCACATAACAGAAACGCATCACAAAGTTGCCAGACAATAGCAATGAACATTAAAATAAAATAAACTAATAAAAATGTATAAATAACCTATAAGCTCACTTTTATGGGATGTCTGGTCCGTATCTGGTCACCATCAAAGGAACCACCCTCAGACAAACCAGAGATACCATAATCAAATTTAATAGATCAATAAAAATTATTGAAAATCCATTTGAGTGATAACCGAGCCCGGAAATCAAAAGATTCGGACGTATGGGGCCACATCTACAGACAGGATTGCTGCCATTTTGGTGGACATATAGAATGTGCAGCATAAACATCATCATACTCAAAGTAGATTGTGATCATATTGTAATGTAACATTCATGGGGAGCACTAGAGCCGCATAACTTAATGTGCACTCCTGAATTAACCATAAACGACATCACAAACATGAAAAATGATTTCCTATTTCTTTTATCCACAATGAAAAAGTTGGTGATAAAATTTCTCTTTAGATTGTGGAAAAATTAGAAAATTAAAAATTAAAAATTAAGATCTAGAGTTGATAAATGTAAAAAAAATTAAAATAAAATAAAATATAATGGTCAAACCTATGATCTCAAGGGTCAGAGCATTGATACTATGGGGGACTCATAGGTCCAGGGATCTCAAAACGACCTCAACAACTGCTTACCAAAACTGAAAGCTATGATACCGATGTGTGCTCAAGAATTATTTATGAAAGCATTCACATCAGTATCAACGTTGAGTCCAAAGGGGGCATAAGATTTGAGTCTGTAGATCCAGGACATCTCACATTTGGAGATCTCCCTGACCAGAGACCCACCCCTCCAATGGGGTCTATACTTATCAATGCCCATATATAGTGTATCAGAAGGGTCCCTGGCATGTACCTCGTCATAATGTCGTGAAACCGGGTGTTTGTCAAAGCCCCTTCTGATATTATTTATATGTTCGATCAGTCTGACCTTCAGTGCCCTTTTGGTCCTCCCCACATACTGCAAACCGCATGGGCACTGTATAAGATAGACCACACCTTCGGAGGAACAAGTTATGAATGGTGCTACTTCGTACGTACGGGAGGTACTGGTAGAGGTGAATTGATTGATTTTCAGTTCCAAGGACTTGATTGATTTGGGTTTAAGCAAGTATATAGACCATTATTTACAGCCTCTAGTTCAGAAAGTTCCCTCTTTCATTAGGGAAACCAAACAGGTCATCAATATGCTGTCTACTATCACTCCAAGGTAAGGACTATGGTTGGTCACGGCTGACGTGACCTCCCTTTACACTATTATCCCCCACTCCCTGGGACTGGAGGCGGTCCAGTTGTACCTTACTAGAGGATCTGGTTTGGCTTCAACCCAAGTCAACTTTATCATGGAACTTCTGGAGTATGCGGCTAGTCACAACTACTTTTGGTTTGACCATCAGTTTTATCTCCAGGATAGGGGAGTGGCCATGGGGGCGAAGTATGCCCCAAGCTTGGCCAATCTTTTTATGGCCAAGTGGGAGGAGGACGTCGTCGATGTCCAGGCCAGACCTGAACTGGTCCTTTGGGCAAGGTACATTGATGACGTCCTCCTCCTATGGGATGGCAGTGTGGTTGCACTTCGTGACTTCATGTTGTTCCTTAATGATAACAACAGGGGGATCAAATTGAACTTTGAGGCCAGCTGTGAGGAGATAAATTTCCCAGATTTGAAAATCACCATTAAAGATGATAAATTCATAACATCTACCTATTTTAAGCCGACCGATAGGAACTCATACATCCCCCTTTGACAGCTGTCACTATGAGCCTTGGTTAAGGGCAATTCCCCAGGGTCAATATGCTCGTCTCAGGCAAAATTGCACTGAGGTTGATACTTTTGAAAGCCAGGCGGCTATCCTTCCTAAAAGATTCGCAGACAAGGGGTATGAAGATGGTGCTTTATTAAGAACGCTCAATTCTATACGGGAAAAAGACAGGTTGTCGTTTTTAAGGGATAAACAACAGGATGAGGCTCATACCCAACTCTCTTTGCCATTTATAACCACGTTTTCGATACAACACAAGAGTGTTAAGCTTTTGATTTGCAAGCACTGGCATATTTTAACTAGCGATCAAGTCCTTGGAACTGTATTGCCAAAGAACCCCCAGGTCGTGTTTAAAACCACTTCGCATCCAGGCCATTTCTGACACTTCGCTCCTACATGTCAAAAATCATCATTTCTTTGCTATAAAATTACATAGAACCCCCAAACATTATATATGTTTTTTTAGCAGAGACCCTAGAGAATACAATGGCGGTCATTGCAACTTTTTATCTTGCACGGTATTTGCGCAACAATTTTTCAAACGCTTTTTTTGGAAAAAAAACAGTTTCATGCATTAAAAAAAAACAAAACAGCAAAGTTAGCCAAATTTTTTTTGCATTGTGTGAAAGATGAAGTTACGCCAAGTAAATAGATACCTAACATGTCACGCTTCAAAATTGCACACGCTTGTGGAATGGCGCCAAACTTTGGTACTTAAAAATCCCCATAGGCGACGCTTTAAAATTTTTTACTGGTTACATGTTTTGAGTTACAGAGGAGGTCTAGGGCCAAAATTATTGCTCTCACACTAACGTTCGTGGCGATACCTCACATGTGTGGTTTGAACACCGTTTTCAAATGTGGGCGGGACTTACATATGCGTTCGCTTCTGCGTGCGAGCTCACGGGGACAGTGGCGCTTTAAAAAATTTTTTATTTTTTTTTTATTGTTAATTTTACTTAAAAATTTTTATTTTGACACTTTAAAAAAAATATTTTTTTTGATCACTTTTCTTCCTATTACAAGGAATGTAAACATCCCTTGTAATAGGAATATGACACGATCAGTCCTCTTTACAGTGAGATATGGGGTCAATAAGACCCCACATCTCACCTCTAGGCTGGGAAGCCTAAAATAAAAAAAATAAAACGATCGCCGCTTCACAGCCAAAGCGGCGCCGTTTTTTTGAATGCAGAGGCCGGGCGTGACGTAATAACATCGCGCCCGGCCTCCGAACGATCATAGAGACTCCGGCGACCATCTGGTCCACCGGAAATCTCTATGGTGAACATCCGGCGCTGGCGGATCCGCTATCCGACTCACCGATCGCTGAGGTGAGTCGGTAGAAGCACCGGAGGGCGGCGGGAGGGGGGGACGTCCCCTCCCATTGCCCGTAAGAACGATCAAGTGGTGGAACAGCAGCTATGATCGTTCTTATGGTGTACGGAATCGCCGGCTGAAAATGCCGGTATCTGAATGATGTCTGTAGCCTCAGGCATCATTCAGATATAAGCCCTGAAAGTCGAGGCCGTCATAAGACGGCCTCCGGATACCAAGCGGTTAAAGGAGCATCCTCTCTTGGGAATAGGATTGCCCCTACGGTTCAAGATCCTCTGAGTCTGGAGAGGAATTTTTTCCATAACCTTACAGGTTATTATAGATGTAAAAAGTGTCAGGTCTGTACTGTAAACAGATGTAGAGATGGAAAAATCAATCAATTCACCTCTAGCAGTACCTCCCGTAAGTACGAAGTAGCACCATTCATAACTTGTTCCTCCGAAGGTGTGGTCTATCTTATACAGTGCCCATGCGGTTTGCAGTATGTGGGGAGGACCAAAAGGGCACTGAAGGTCAGACTGACCGAACATATAAATAATATCAGAAGGGGCTTTGACAAACACCCGGTTTCATGACATTATGACAAAGTACATGCCAGGGACCCTTCTGATACACTATATATGGGCATTGATAAGTATAGACCCCATTGGAGGGGTGGGTCTCTGGTCAGGGAGATCTCCAAATGTGAGATGTCCCGGATCTACAGACTGAAATCTTAAGGCCCCTTTGGACTCAACGTTGATACTGATGTGAATGCTTTCATAAATAATTCTTGAGCACACATCGGTATCATAGCTTTCAGTTTTGGTAAGCAGTTGTTGAGGTCATTTTGAGATACCTGGGCCTATGAGTCCCCCATAGTATCAATGCTCTGACCCTTGAGATCATAGGTTTGACCATTATATTTTATTTTAATTTTTTTTACATTTATCAACTCTAGATCTTAATTTTTAATTTTTAATTTTCAAATTTTTACACAATCTAAAGAGAAATTTTATCACCAACTTTTTCATTGTGGATAAAAGAAATAGGAAATCATTTTTCATGTTTGTGATGTCGTTTATGGTTAATTCAGGAGCGCACATTAAGTTATGCGGCTCTAGTGCTCCCCATGAATGTTACATTACAATATGATCACAATCTATTTTGAGTATGATGAGGTTTATGCTGCACAATCTATATGTCCACCACTAGATGGCAGCAATCCCGTCTGTAGATGTGGCCCCATACGTCCGAATCTTTTGATTTCCGGGCTCGGTTATCACTCAGATGGATTTTCGATAATTTTTATTGATCTATTAAATTTGATTATGGTATCTCTGATTTGTCTGAGGGTGGTTCCTTTGATGGTGACCAGATACAGACCAGACATCCCATAAAAGTGAGCTTATAGGTTTTTTATACATTTTTATTTGTTTATTTTATTTTAATGTTCATTGCTATTATCTGGCAACTTTGTGATGCGTTTCTGTTATGTGCATCGAGGAGCTCCTCATGCCAACAGTATATTTTCTATATTCAACACAACTTATATATATATCTTGATGTCGTTTATGGTCAACTCAGGAGCGCACTTTAAGTTGTGCTGTTCCAGTACTTCCCATGAATGTTACATTACAATAGGATCACAATCTATTCTGAGCACGATGAGGTTTATGCTGCACATTCTATATCTCCACCACTAGATCGCAGCAATCCCATCTGCAGATGTGGCCCCATACGTCCGAATCCCTTGAGTTCCAGGCTTGGTTAGCATTCAAAATAGAATTTTTATAATTTTTATTGATCTACCAAATTTGATTATGATATCTCAGGTTTGTCTGAGGGTGATTCTTTTGACGGTGACCAGATACGGACCAGACATCCCATAAAGTGTATTTATGGGTTATTTTTATATTTTTATTCGTTAATTCTAATGCTCACTGCTATTGACTGGCAACTCCGTGATGCGTCCATGTTATGTGCATCAAGGAGCTCCTCGTGCCAACAGAATATTTTTAATATTCAATACAGCGTTTATATATATATTTCTGTATATGTATCAGTATGGTTGGAAGTTTTATGTAAATTAAGATTATTGGATGTTCTCTGTTGTATGTACAGAGTGGCGGTGGTTTTTAACTTACGCCCGATTTGATACACTAGAGTCAGGAGACTTTCATGTATTATACTGCTTTCAATTTAGTGTTAGTTGGGAGTGGTGTTATGTATTGGGTCCATCGGCCTTCCTCGTCTGGTCTTGCGGTCCATTTGGGGCAATTTGGATGCCCATTGGTGGTCTGCGACTCAGAACGAGGCTTGGTGCGGTGTTCCTGGTACATAGGGAGGTGACGCAGCGCACCGCCCGTGCCCCTGAATGATGTGACCTATGACGAAACGTGTAGGGCGGAGCAGGGTGACGTGCTGACGTCACCTCCAGGCCGTGTGTTCTCTTCCAGAAGGACGGGTTTATCTGTATGTGTTCGGCCGACACACCGGACTTTAGGCTTGTTTTTTGGACGTTCTATGTAAGTGTGTTTTTGACTTTCTCATACAATAAAGTAAAAAGGTTTTACACGATTGGAGTTTCCCGTTTTGTGTTACATGCCTATATCACCATGGCCCCGGTCGGGTCTCCCTGATGTCCTGAGGCACCGCTGCAGCAGTCCAGCCCGGGAGTTTTTCAGCTGACAGGCTCGTTAGGATCCTCTGTAATGGGGGATCACTGACGTCTGGTAAGGAGTAACCCCTTCTGTACTGGTGGTGGTGCACAATTTTTGCTGCATTGAAGTTGAAGAGCCCTTTATGAGTGGACTTTTGGAGCTTGCATTTTGCACGGGTGGATTCGAAATTTTCATCACAACGATAGACTTTTGTTTCTTCTTCTTTTCTTATACATGATTATTATAACTGCACATAATGTTCTATCAATTACGAGCATTTAGATGTATTGATAAGGGTATACTTATTTTGGTTCATTTGGTTAAGTATGTCCTAGGGGAGTGATTACTCCACAGGACCTGCAACCCGACTCACAGAGCTCCCGGCCGGCGTGCGCACGGTGGCACGGCGGGGAATTCATATGGACGTACCTGTAAGTCCATTTGCCCAGCCGTGCCATTCAGCCGACATACATCGACGCGCGCCGGTCGGGAACCAGTTAATAATGTCTAAGCACTTCAATATCGGGCATTTTCAGCCCCTTCCTGTCCAGGCCAATTTTCAGCTTTCAGCACTGTAACATTTTGAATGACAATTGCGCTGTCATGCATCACTGTATCCATATGAAATTTTGATAATTTTTTTCCCCACAAATAGAGCTTTCTTTTGGTGGTATTTGATCACCTCTGCGGTTTTTATTTTTTGCGCTATAAACAAAAAAAGAGCAACAATTTTAAAAAAAACACAATACTTTTAACTTTTTGCTATAATAAATATCCCAATTAAAAAAAAAAAAAAAACATCAGTTTAGGCTAATATATATTCTTAACATATTTTTGGTAAACAAAAATCGCAAGCGTATATTGATTGGTTTGCGCAAAAGTTAAAGCGCCTACAAAATAGAGGATAGATTTATGGCATTTTTAATTTTTTTTTACTAGTAATGGCAGTGATCTGTAATTTTTGTAAGGACTGCGATATTGCGGCAGGCAGATCAGACACTTTTGACACTATTTTGGGACCATTGACATTTATACAGCGATCAGTGCTATAAAAATGCACTGATTACTGTATAAATGTCACTGGCAGGGAAGGGGTTAACACTAGGGGGCGATCAAGGGGTTAAAAGTGTTACCTAGGGAGTGATTCTAACTGTGGGGGGAGAGGAATGACTGGGGGAGGTGATCGATTGGTGTTCCTATATACAAAGAACTCACGATCTGTCTCCCTCTCCCCTGACAGGATGTGGATCTGTGTGTTTACACACACAGATCCACGTTCCTGCTCTGTGACAAGCAATCACGGGTGCTCGGTGGACATCGCCGCCACTGGGCACACGCTTCGGCTCCCGAGTGAAGCGACTATACTTAACTATACTATTGGTCTCATAATAGGGGGTACAGTCATATGTGTACAGTGAATAGAGAAAGGGACTTAAAACATAACCCTGCGGTGCTCCAGTACTTATTTCTTGCTTGGAAGAAACAAATGTATCCAATTTGACCACCTGTGAGCGATGGACCAAAAAATCCCTTATCCAAAAACAAATAAAAGGGCAGCGAATCCAATTTTTGCATCTTTTCAACCAACTGGAATGATGGTATTAAAGGCAGAGCTATAATCTATAAACAACATCCTTATGTAGTTTCCTGAATTCTCCAGATGTCTAAGTGCCCCATGCAACGCTAAAGCTATTGCATCTTCTTTGCTTCTATTTGCCCTATATGCAAACTGATAAGGATCTAAACCACCCGGTAATCTAGTTTTAATATATTTCAAGACCAACCTCTCTAAGCACTTCATTAGTACTGAGGTCAGTGCTATTGGTCTATAATCATCTAAACTTTCCATAGTTGACTTTTTTGGAACTGGAATAATAATAGCTGATTTTAAACATGCCGGAACAACAGCAGATGATAGTGATCAATTAAAGATCTTGGAAAAGACTCCAGCTATTGATCAGCACAGGCCTTAACTACTCTCCCTGGGATTCCGCCTGGACCTGATGATTTTCTTGTATTTATAGCCTTAAATGCCTGCCTCACCTCATATTCCTGTATAGTGAGTGTACAGTTTCCTGGACCTAAAGGACACCTTATATCCTGGTTTGGTAACACAACCTCAAACCATATGAAGAACCTATTTAATTCTTCAACTAGTGAAGCACTAGAATTCCCTTCCATTCTTGTAGTTCCTCTATGTTGTGCCAAATACTGTATACACCTCCAACCATCACTCGCATCATTTCCATTAAAATAGTCCTCAATTTTCTTTTTAAAGGCTAGTTTGGCTTCTTTTTTGCTAACTAACTAACTAACACTAAATTGAAAGCAGTATAATACATGAAAGTCTCCTGACACTCTAGTGTATCAAATCGGGCGTAGGTGAAAAACCACCGCCGTTCTGTACATACAACGGAGAACATCCGATAATCTTAATTTACATAAAACTTACAACCATACTGATACATATACAGAAATATATAAATAAAGGCTGTATTGAATATTAAAAATATTCTGTTGGC